>JANRMT010062813.1:25583483-25643359 GCA_026402145.1 Polypterus bichir lapradei | reverse complement strand
TATATATATATATATATATATATATATATATATATATATATATATATTGTGACGGACAGCCGGGTCCCATGCCCGGCCAGGACGCCCCTGCTGCATATGTTCCGGGGGAGCCACCATAGACAGCTCAATACCTCCCCCGGGACGCTTGGTGGCAGCCTTCCCGGCCGTTATTCGTTTCCCCGTCTCCCACGTGGCTCCATGGGACATGGAGTCCTCCACAGCCTGGTTGGGAGATGGGGTGTCCGCTATGGGGTGCTGCCGAGAGCCAACAACCCGGTTGGACGAGTTATCAGCCCCACCCGGAGGTGCAATCAGGGCCAGCTGGTCAAGCACCTGGAACACTTCCGGGTGGGCTATAAAACGGGCCAGCCTCCCTTCATTCGAGACCAGAATCGGGAGGAAGAGGACGAGGTTGCCTGGAAGGAGTGGTGGTGACAGGAAGGGTTGTTTGTGCTGTATTTTGTGCTTTTGGAACTGTGTTGGGCCTGTGGGACACGGGGAAGACATGCCCCATGGCTGAAGAGAAAAATAAAAGCCTGTTTGTTTTACACGTGCCTCTGTGTAAGTCTGTGCTGGGTCGGGCGCTATATAGCACCTTTTACTATATATATATATATATACACATACATACATACACACACACATTATATATACAGTATATATATCTATATCTATATATATATCTATATATATCTATATCTATAGCTCTCTCTATATATATACACATACATACTGTACATACATACACACACACACATTATATATATCTATCTATCTGTATATCTATATATATATATACACACATACACACACACACATTATATATATATATCTATATATCTATATCTATATTTATATCTATATCTATATCTATATATATATATATACACATACACACACACATTATATCTATATCTATATATATAGCAAAATACCAGCGCTTCGCAGCGGCGAAGTACTGCCTTAAAAGTTTTATTAAGAAGAAAATTAAACCTTTTTAAACTGAGGGAAAATATACCAATAATTATTTGTAAAGGATCTCTTTGTATACCACATTGTGAGTTCGGCCCTCCGGTTGTAATATGACCAAGCTGTGCGCTAAGCTTACACTTAAGCATGCAACGTACTGTTGGCCATGTGAACAGTAATCTTGTTTCAGATCTCACAGCTTGGATTGCTGCTGTCATAATCGGTTTCAGTTTCATGGTTTGTTTCAATTACGACAGTATTTGTAGGACTTGTGTTGAAGAGACATTCGGCATCTGTCAAGCGTTGTAAGTATACAACCAGTTTCATCGATAACTTCACATCCAGCTTTTGAGAGTTTAAACATTCATAAACATCAAAGTGTCCACTACTGAAATTGTCACCTGTGAATCTAAGATGTTTAAGAGGCATTGGCGGTTGCCCAAAGGTGTAAAATATTTGGCCATTTTGGTACACTTGAAAGCGACAACCGAACAATTCAGCGGCAGCCATCAACTCACATGCAGATGCATAGGTGAAGGGCTTAAGCATTTCACTCTTATAGTGCTCCTGTGTGGTATAATTATCTCCTGTACCATCATCAGTCCACACCATGAACCTGTCCCAGTCATTCAATACATAAGACACAATGTTCCTCCGGATATCAAGAGTGAGCCTGATATGGCCGTGCAATATGTAACAAAGAGAATGGAAAAGGCAGGTGCCATCTCTGGGCATGGAAACCACTTGGTAAATGACAGTTCTTTGATCGATGGTGATCACCTCAATAGACATGTTAATGGGGGTACGGTTGGAATAATAAAGGAAATGGGTACCTGAACAATGTAAAGTAAGTCTAAAATACCTACACAATAACTCTAATCGTTATGAATGAACAATAAAACAGTGGAGAAGCCGTGGATTAAATAAAAAGGCTGTAGTTATCAGCAGGGAGACGTGAATCCGGTGGCGAAGCAAGGAAGGGAATGTAGAGACTGGAGCGACGGACGGCCTTATATAGGCAGGCAGCCAACAACGTGGGAGGCGTTGGGATGGGGGACCCAACGCCGCCTCACACAGTGACCGAGCTGCAGGCTATGGACGTATATATGTACGTAAGTAGGATTCAGTTAGTGTTGGGAACCCGCGTACCAAATTTCTTGAAGATGGGCCCATAAGTAACAAAGACCGTTGAAAAGTTCAATATGGTGGCCGACAGTGGCATCATACCACCAAAATAAGTACCAAATTTCAGCCTTCTACCTACACGGGAAGTTGGAGAATTAGTGACGTTGGAAAGTTCAATATGGCGGCTGACAGTGGCGTCATACCACCGAAATAAGTACGTATATTGGTTTCGGTTAGCGCAGGGAAGCTGCCTACCAAATTTCGTGAAGATGGGGCAATGAATAAGAAAGTTCAACATGGCGGACATTGTCGACCGTTATGACCGTTACATGTAGAATTTCGAAACGAAACCTGCTTAACTTTCGTAAGTAAGCTGTAAGGAATGAGCCTGCTAAATTTCAGCCTTCTACCTACACGGGAAGTTGGAGAATTAGTGATGAGTGAGTGAGTGAGGGCTTTGCCTTTTATTAGTATAGATGTATATATGTATATATATGTGGATGTATGTGTATATATATTGTCACGCACGTGCGAGTAGGAGGCCGCATACGGACCTAAACGGTATCGTAAAGTTGTATGCCAGAAGGGAATGGCGGGGTACTAACCTTTCTCTCTTTATTTCCTGCAGAAAGAAAGACGCACCGCCGCCATGAATCTCTCAACTCCTGATGACGTCAGCAATCCCAACATCCATCTCGGCTCCTTCCCAGCATACCTCTCTCTCTACTTCCGGTCCCTCTTCATAAATATTCCCCCCTCCACCATTTTGACTGTCAACTGTATGGTGCAATTGTGTACTACTTTGACAAATTATTATTATTGCAAATATTTTCTACAGTATACGGGGACGGAAACCCCAAACCTTTATGATCGTGTGTCTTTCTTTTCACAATATATGTACATATGTATGTGTATATACTGTATATGTGTATATGTATATATGTAGATATGTATATATGTATATGTGTATATGTATATATATGTTTATATGTGTGTGTGTGAGTGTGTATATATATATATATATATACCACAAACCTGGATCATAACCGGGGCTGCCTCTATCATGGAGTTAGTCTAGTTTAGGACTTGTGTCTGGAAAGACATCATTGTGTTTTTTTTCAGTAAATCGTTTTTGTTTTCAATTATACAGGGATCACTGGAAGGTGATATATGATGGATAGCATGTATTTTTGGCAACCCTGTTGGGATGGGTTCCAATCTCTTATATGGCCAGGAGGCTGTGGCATTGAGTGGGCATAAAGAAGGGCAAGATTTTTCCTGCCCTAGCCAGAAGACTGATAAAGCTTGCCAATTTGCATGTGGGCATGTTGGCTTCCAGGCAGGGATGGACTGGAGACCCTTACTTGGCCAGAAAGCCAGTAGGTAGGAAGGACAGAGGGAGACAGCCTTGCAAGGGTACGTACTTACTCAACCAACAAGCTAAGTGGCTGTCTACCTGGAAAATGCTACCTATGTGGACTCCCGCAAGGCATTCTGGGAATTGGAGTCTGATAGGGCAGCCTTGTCGGGTTCCATGGGTGCTATGGGGGGGAGGGGGGTGCTGCAGGGACACATAATGCCTATTTTCCAGAACTTTTGACTTGGAAGTTCTTCCCACAGGCTATGCTCTGGCACCGGAAGTACTCCTGGGTCTAACATAAAAGGAGCCACTCAACCTCATCCAGGCGAGTTGGAGTCAGGAGTGGAGGATGGACAAAGCTCGCCTGGGAGCAGTGAAGAAGCAAGAAAGAGAGAGAGAGAGAGAGAGAGAATAATTTGGATTGGATGATTGTGTTAATTGAAGAATCCATTTGTAAGGTAATTTATAATAATAAACCTTGCATTTTCACCTGGGACTTGTGTCTGTGTGGTTCTATCTGGGTTTTGGGATGCTGCAATGCACCCTACTGGTCACCGTTAGCCCTGGAGTGGAGGAAGGCAATCGGGAGTATCACTCATAGTTCTACCATTTCGATCTGCCCCTTCCATATTCACTCCCCTATTTAAAGCCTCTGACTACAGGTAGACCTTGTTATTCTGAACCTAGCCTTCAATGAGTTTGGTTTTCTGAAGAGCTCTATCAATTTTTGCAAGCATGGCAATATTGACATATTCCTCCTTGTCTTTTTGAAAATTTCACCTTGGATAATAAACATGATTATTTGCTATTAACACAACTCTTTATCGTGTACTGTCATTATTTATGTATATAAAACATGATCAGTCAGATACTTTTATGTGGACCAGTTTAAAGAAGACAATGGAAAATAGTGTTTCTATATGTACAGGAAGTTACGTCCGTATCCTCTCCACACTCAAGCTGATGAGTGCACCATCATACTGTATGTATATAAATATATTGTGACGGAAGGCCACGGCCATTTTCCAGCTAAGAGGACAATATATGGGAAAGAAGGGCTGGGGGAGCAGAAGTGCACAGGACACTGTCTCCCCCAGGGTTCTAGAGTGCATCCTCCTGGGTTGCTGTGGCTCCACGGAGGCTTACAGGGCATACTGGGAGTTGAAGTTCACTGCAGCCCTGTTGGGTTCCGTGGGGGTCGCCCAGGGAAGCTGCAGAGCTCTACTTTGGGTTTCCACCACACCTGGGAGTACTTCCACGTAACGCTGATGAGCCACCTGAAGTGTTTCCAGGTGCAGCATAAAGGAAGCTGCTTCACTTCAGTCAGAGAGCCAGAGTCGGGAGGAAGAGGGATGAACCTTGCCAGTGGAGGAGTGGAGGAGTGAAGGTGGAAAGGAGCAGAAGAAGAAAGAGAAAAGAAAAGAAAGGAATGGAAAAGAAACTGCTGTGTGCTTTTTATGGCTTTCTAATTTTCCTGAAGTGTATATCATTGATTTAAATCAGAAAAAGTAATGGACCCAAAACAAACCCCTAGAAACTCCACTGCTGAACTTACTCCACACGGAGCATTCTCCTCTTATCTATAATCTTTGTCTCCAGCCAGTTAACCAATTTGAGATACAATTTTTTAGGTTACCTCTGATCTGTGCAACTTCTACTTTTAGAATTAATCTTTGGCGTGGGACTGTGTCAAAGGTTTTTTGAAAGTCTATGTAAATTAGGTTGTATGCTTTGCCTTTCTTAACGATTGCAGTCGCCTGCTCAAAAAATATGAAAGATTGCTTTGGCAAGATCTTCCTCTCATTAAGCCATACTGGCTGTAATTGTATATATATTTTTCTTATAGATGTTTTTTTGGTTTATTTCTTATTATAGTTTCCATAATTTTGCCTGGAACAAAAATAAGATTTATTGGTGTGTAATTTCCAGAATCC
This sequence comes from Polypterus bichir lapradei, assembly GCA_026402145.1. NCBI lineage: Eukaryota > Metazoa > Chordata > Cladistia > Polypteriformes > Polypteridae > Polypterus > Polypterus bichir. The sequence continues at coordinate 25,637,971 of JANRMT010062813.1, read as the reverse complement.
ATGAAAATGCATGTCTTTGTCATATAGGTCTAAAATAGACTAACCCAAGAAAACTTAGGTGACATGAGGAGAACATGCTAACTCTATAGCGAAAGTGACTTACCTGGCAATTGAACCCAGTGCCTTACCAACAGCACTACTAACAACCGTTGCTCCCAAATGTAAAAAAAAAATAAAACAGATTTATGCAGATATATCCTTAGGATTTATGACGATTAGATTTTGTGCATCAGGTAAAACTACAACATAAAATAGTTGGGATTTAAATAATTTACCAAGGAGGCTTTGAGAACAATCAGAGATAATATTAAACATTTTCATGTTATAGACTAAGAGAGGATGAAAACAAAAATGAAGACAGCATATTATTTTCTACAGATTTCAATGTCATTCTGAAGTAGTTGTGAATATTATAAACCACTGTTCACAATGACACCTGCCATAAAATACAGGATGACCCAATTGAGAAGTGCACTAAAGAATGACACTGAACAGTACAATTGAACAAATGAAAGTGGTTAAGACTGCTTTTAAACTGCCAGCTGCAGACACTTGAGAAATAAGCCTCAGAGGCGTGGGATTTATTTAATGCAAGTGGTGGGTGGAAAAATACTGCCTTAAAGGAAGGAAAAAAGGCAAAATGCCACAAAAGAGACATAGTATAAGTCAGTGTTCTTCAAACATACAATGTCCATGGCTATAGCCACAACGTTATACCCTATGCAGTGACCATGTTGTGCCCAATTGATTTACAACAATTGTCATTTGACATCCTAGACACCTTGCCCTGCTTGCCACAGTGACAGGCAGTGACTATGAATCCCAAAGTTGCCGGTTCAATCCCGAAATCTAATTCACTAAATGAATCCAAATGAGTCACCTCACCTGCCATTACTCCTACTGTACAATACATAGTATCAGGGATTTAACTGTCGTATATAATGCTATTGTGTGGTGCTTTCTATCCTGAGGTACAGTAAAAATGATAGTTTGCTGCCATTTGTTTAAAAATGTCCACTTAGTTGAATGTCAGAGATTTGCATACCATAATGAACTATTCAAATGACTCAAGTTTTTGATGACAGAGGTGAACGTTGGTGAAGTTAATTAGCAATTCTAAATTGGCCCTGGACAAATGAGCATTCCAGTCAATTCAGTTCATTCTTATTAGACTCAGTCTCAGTGCATGCTATATTAGAATTTTAATTAAAAAGACAAACATAAACACATAATATAATGCTGAAATATAAACACAAGTACATCATGCAACATATTCAAAGATACACATAATACACACAAGGTTTTTAAAATCAATTTCTGTCTTAGGTCAACCACATTCTTAAAAGGATAATTCTGAAGGCAAATTACAACAGTTTAATTTGGATAGAAGGCATCTGCAAACAGATCAATCATGTCTGAAAACACACCCGATCCATGGCAGTCCATCAAAGGAAAAAAGAGGCGTGTAAGAGAGTATGCATGTGTTAAGTCTGCTTGCCCTGTCCAGGGTTGTTTCTGGCCTTGTGCCCAGTGCTGCTGAGGTAGACATTACCTGCCCACAACCCTGAAATAGATTAGATGGGTTTAATACCAACTGAATGAACTGAAAAACAATGAATATGAAAATGATGAAGTTTAAGCAGAGGCCCTGTTGTGTTTTAGAGGTAGCAGGATGCACTAAACACTTTCCTCTTGTTCAGTACAGAATTTTTATCTATATATTAAAATGATAAGGAGTGTAATTTCAATGTTTATTTTGCCTACTTATACTCAATCAGAGTTCAAGATACTGTTATTTTAAAAACCTTTTTTTTCTAAAATCATGCAGAATAGTATAAGAATTTGAATTGAGTTAACATTATTAAGTTAATTAATAAAATAAAAAACAGGACTCTTTTGATATCCACACTCCATCTATAGGTGAATGTGAAAATGACAATATTTAAAAAACTTGACAGTTAAATAAGGGCAAGGTGCATACCAGGACAAAGTTAGCATGGAGGCGCTAGATTTTCATGTAGGGGAAGGGCAGATACAGTACAGGCCAAAAGTTTGGACACACCTCCTCATTCAATGTGTTTTCTTTATTTTCATGACCATTTACAGCACTCCATCACTCTCCTTCTTGGTCAAATAGCCCTTACACAGCCTGGAGGTGTGTTTGGGGTCATTGTCCTGTTGAAAAATAAATGATCGTCCAACTAACCTGACTTCTGCACAACACAACTGCTGGTCCCAACCCCATTGATAAAGCAAGAGATTCCACTAAATAACCCTGATAAGGCACACCTGTAAAGTGAAAACCATTTCAGGTGACTACCTGTTGAAGCTCATCGAGAGAATGCCAAGAGTGTGCAAAGCAGTAATCAGAGCAAAGGGTGGCTGTTTTGAAGAAACTAGAATATAAAACATGTTTTCAGTTATTTCACCTTTTTTTGTTAAGTACATAACTCCACATGTGTTCATTCATAGTTTTGATGCCTTCAGTCATGAAAATAAAGAAAACACATTAAATGAGGAGGTGTGTCCAAACTTTTGGCCTGTACTGTATATATATATATATATATTGTGGACTGGGACCCGGACACAGGCAGACGGGAAACACCACACACCGTTTATTTACACTATTTACAGGTTATTTTTCGTACTTTTCGTGCACTCACAAACCCCAGTGCCTCCAGCACCTCCAGCACCGATTCCCCAAAGTCCAGGCCACACAGTTCCAGTGCCTTTCTCCTGGCCGCCTCCAGTCCTCTCTCCAGCTCCGTCCTCTTCCACCTGACTTCCGGCGCTGACTGGAGGGAGGCGGCCCCTTAAGTAGGAACCCGGATGGGCTCCAGCTGCTTCCCGGCACTCCCCCTTGGACACACCCCTGTGTGGCGGAAGTGCCGGCTGTGCACCCGGAAGCCGTCCGGGTGTCTCCTGTCTTCTTCCCCCCAGCACTTCCTGGTGTGGCGGAAGTGCTGGGCTCCAGGGTTCCTCAGGCACCGGGGCGCCAAGCCCTCTACCCGTGGCCTCCAATACAACCAGGGTGATCGCCCCCTCGCGGTCTGGAGGAGGCACAAGCCCTCCTCCGGTCCTCCTGGGCGTCCCGGCTGGGCTCCAGTCCCGGCCGGGGACCACAATATATATATTTTTTTTAATGAAATTTCAGTTTCCAGCGTAGTTGCCTACTCTGATTTTATAGCTAGGTTGCTGGAAGTGTTTGGTTCAAATATATTTGGTAATAGGATATTTATTGTTGTATTTTTGTAATTTTTTGCTATTCTTATATTTACTGATTTGTGTCTGTCTTGGTGAACTTGTGTTGTTAAGACATGTGCAATGTTTTTGTATCAAAATAAATACATTTCATTATACTCTACTCAAGTATATTTACAACACATTGAACTAAACTGGACTTACTATAAATAGAAATAATAGAAATTAAATTTCAGTATATGATGGGTAGCACCTCTGTGTGCCACTCAAACCCCTATCAAACAAAACACAAATGTATATCACAAATAATTTATTACACCAAATAAACCACAAGGGAGTGATGGTCACAGGAAGTAGATTACAAAAATAATAATAAACAGAAAGCAAACCATATTTCCCTGCCATGTCTGACTAAAAAAGATTGTCATCTTTAACTGTTTAGTTATTATGTATTTGCCTAAATGAATGTATATTATTGTTATGTTTGAGTTATTATGTGTCATATATTGATGTATTTTCTATTATGTCTATTATTATATATTGCCCTTTTAAATGTGCTTATGTTCCTTGTTCTTTGTGAGTGAAGCCACAGGAGGTGAGGCCACCCTGAAATCACAGCTGTTGGGTTCTCCTTCTGGCTTTATATTCCAGCCAGAAAAAGGATTCAGCAGTCGAGCATTTGTTTTATTGTTAGTGTTTGCAAGTATTTTTACTGTTTGAATTTATTGGTTTTATGATTATTTTTTGTTTTGTGTTAATAATTCTGATTTCTAATTTTGTTTTGAGACTTTCTTTGTTTAGGATTGCCTTTTCGGTAGTTCTTGTGTGCTACTGCTTGCTCTTTCCTTTGTTTTGTGCTAATTTCTGTAAAATAAATCTTTAAATTATAAAGATTCTTTATTTGCCATATTAATTCAATCTGAGGGGTGACATTAATCCTTTCTCTTGTGGTGATTTTGCTCGGTTTTTGTAAAACTCTCCACCTCCCTATTTTTGGGCCTGCTCTAGTTGAAACCAGCAGGTAGCATCTGGGGCTTAGCTGGTTTAAGATAAGGCTCTGCAGGGAATACCAGTGAAGATCCTGGCCAGCTGTATGGGTCTTTTGCAGGCCATCCACATCCTTTTTCCATGTTTGGAACTCTAAATCATTACAATAGTAGATTACTGTTCTACCATAAAGAGAATTAAGATAGATTTTTATGAAAAAAGAGATCAGAAGAGGAAACATTGTCAAAAGTCATGCAAAGTATGTTAACCAAAAATCAAAACCAATCTGTTTTCAAGCCTAAAAGTAGTTCCAAAAATCAATGTCATGACCAAAGCACAGGGACCAATAAACAAAAATGCACTTGTAACAGTCAAGGTTTAACTCCACAAACAAGGATACCAGGAAGTCTTTGATATGACCTATATACCACCTAACCCATGACATCAAAAGTCTTGACCTCCTGTTGTCGTGCATAGCAACATGGCTTGAAACAGTACACAAATTAAGCCTAAAATGGTGGAGCCCATGAAAAACTAAATGGCTTCATGGAAAGCCAATACTGAATATCTTTGAATAACATTTTTTTGTAAAGCCTGTAATCAAAATAAGATGCAACAACCTTTAAAACCCAACGTCAGACATGTTAGCATCAGGAGCATTTTATGGGTTTGTGCTGGACAAATGCAAGAAAGAAATTACTTTTCATCTATACGTCTGTTCCATCTGTTTCCTTAAATTGAAGGAAGAGAAAATCCCAGTGGACTACTGAGAACACATCTGTTACCTACTAAGCCCCACCTATTCCTGTAGTGGAAATATTTAAACCAAACGACAACTGGAAATTGGCATTCAGACTCCACCTGTCTTTGAAGAGATTGGAGCTCCACCCTTCTGATAAACTTTCATTTTGAAATGGCAACCAATGATTGTTTTTGCGTGATCATCTCCTGATGACGCACAGGTATCCCTGCATTTCCTAAACCCAAAACACAATTAAAATGCAAGAATTTAGTGGCTCAAATACTACCTGCTCAACCTAATATAAAACCATGAACTCAGCTGTTCCATGTAGGAATCCTCTGTTGCCTTTTTAATGTTCTGAGGGAGTTCTTCTGTAATATTTGCCAGCTGTTCACAGTCTTTCATGCAGAGTTGGGTAGTAACGAGTTACATTTACTTCGTTACATTTCCTTGTGTAACTTTTTAAAAAAATGTACTTCTAAGAGTAGTTTTACTGCACCATACTTTTTACTTTTACTTGAGTACATTTGTGAAGAAGAAATGCTACTCTTACTCCACTACATTGGGCAACACTCAACTCGTTACTTTTTTCCATTTATACATTAAACTATATTTTTACAAGAGAGAAGTTGCCAGTGGATCTACTGCATGACTGTTTCACCAATCAGACGTAGCCATGCAGTCACATGGCCACACACAAACTTCCTGCATCTTGCAGCCTGTGAGAGACTTTTTAGTCACGTGGGGCTCCTGTTCACTGCTAAACGGTCACAGCTTCACTGCAAGAAACAGATCGTCGTTCCCAAGCCTGCCTTTCATGTCTTTTAACCTCATGTTTTTTCTCCTTTTCTTTGATTCCTACTTCTTTTTTGTGCTGACTCCCATCTCGGTAATCACACGCTGCGGAAGCCAATGAATCAATTGAGAATGATCGGACCCACTACACCACAAAGTGCATATGCAGTATTATACTGTCAGCGTACAGGATATCCCGTCACTGTAAGTAGTTTGCACTGTTTAAACATACATGTTACCTACTGTAGGTATCCATTTCAAAAGCTTTGTTGTGAAAAACTGAGATTTGGAACTTGTTGAATGTGTTATTTGTACATCTTTATTTTGTAAAGATGTGATTTATTTTTACTCATTTTTTTATTTTATTATTTGGAAATAGCAGAATTTGTATATTATTTTATATTTTTGTCTGTCTTATTGCAACATTTCTAAAAAATAAATAATTTATTATGTTCAAACAGTTACTCAGTACTTGAGTAGTCTTTTCACCAAGTACTTTTTTACTCTTACTTGAGTAAGTTTTTGGTGGAATACTTTTTACTTCTACTTGAGTAATATTATTTTGAAGTAACACTACTCTTACTTGAGTACAATTTTTGGCTACTCTACCCACCTCTGCTTTCATGTATATTTGCAGTCCCACTTAAACAGGTATGACATCTGCCCCATTGGCTGTTTACCCAAACTGGCAGTTGGAAGGGGTCTCCTGGTACTAGTGTGAGCTTCTCTATTTGAAGTATGAACATTTCTGGGTCCATTACTTTTCATTAACCTGTTCTTTCTTTGGTAACTTGGCAATCTGTCCAAGGTAAAGTAATACCACCTTAGGTAAGGCTACTGATTGACAGTTTCAGGACCCTGGGTTTAAATCCTGGGTCCATCATTCTCAGTTTCCCAGTGTCTGTGTGGGCTTTAATTCATGTACTTTAGTTTTTCTTTCACATCACAAATATGTACGTGTTAGGTTAATTGTTAATTCTGAATAGGAATGGTGTGTGCATATGAGTGGAACAATTTTGAATTGGCAGTTAACCTAACATCCATATGTTAGGGATGTGGGAATAAAGCCAGGGTCTGATTCGTTGGGCAATAATATTGTAATGTACACTAAGATGAGCTGGAACCCTGTTCAATGCTGGCTCCTGCAAGCACCTGATACTGCCAGGAAGCTTTCTATCGCCATATAACCCTTTCCCTATTTTTAGATATTTGGGCTAAGCATATTATCACTGACTTTTATCCTTCTGACTGCTTTCCTTGAACAGATAGGAAGTATATTGTTAGCACAGGAACATGTTTCTTTCCTCGGATCATGATGCAGAATACAATCATTTTGTTTTAAAGAAAGGTTCAGGAGTAGGACTACACTATGTTAGCAGCTTTAACTATTTTGAAAGAATAGTCATGTCTACAGTACCAAACCTATTGGATGAGGTTGAGGAATGGAAAAAGTTCAGAAGAATGTAAATCTCCATTTGTTCTCCTTTTACATTTTTCCTTCCAAGAGAGGTTTTGCCAAATTCTATCTAATTTCATGCTCAACGGATGTCTGAAATAATCCCAAAAAAGGCTTACATGTGGAAAATGGCAGACTTTCCTTATTCAGAGTTTATTAATCTTCAAATACTCCAGTCTGATCTTGTTTGCATTTTACATTCTTCTTTTATATGTCCAAGAATATTTTACTTCAGTTAAATGGAATAGATCAATGTGGGTGTCCACAATTTCTCAAGATCTCACATCTTGCTTAGAAAAATGCTTTGGTGTTTCAATTTTCTTAAGTTTACAGAAACGTCAGTGAGGACCTCAATCCTTTTTCAACACAATAGGGCCTGGCAGAAATAAACTCTGGACAAACTACAAGTCTCTCTTAAATCACATGAAATTTACTGACACAAAGCCTGTACAGGATAATGAATGAATCCATCAGCATGTGTCAGGTGAACAACGAATTCTCTAGAGGACATCCATACAAATATGGGAAGAAAAAGCATCCTCTACATACAGTAGGGGGTAATTCATTCACAAATGCAGTCAATCCGTGAATAGGGAAGCAGTAATGCTACTTTTTATGCCATCATGTCACTGTACTAAAAATATTCAGTAAAATATTAACCAAGTTTCATCAAAGGACATATATCAGTATTTTGGATAGATTGATACCAGCAAGCACTTACTGCCCATGCAATTCAATTACATGTCATGGGAAATTAAATCCAAATCCATTAGCAACATACTCAAGGGAATCTCCAATTCATCACATGTAATATAGAAACACAACCAAACACTCGCTGAAATAAACCCGGTAATTGTTATTCTCATACAGTTAGACCTCTCAAAAACATTCTAGGGTGGAAACTTTAAAAGTAATTTGAAGCACAACTTCCCTATTAAAGCCATAAAATGGTAGGCGGTACATCTGGGTTATCAGGTGTTAAAGTCCCAGAAGTTATATTCCATATGAACTTTACTCTTATTTATAACACTTATGCCACAAGACAGCTACTTCACAATTAGTCCACCCTGCCGTCACTGGTGATTTAAATAATCTACAAAAGAACTATGAACAGGTAAGATTTTATTAGAAACATACTTTTCCATGAAATGTGATGATTTTTGATTGTTTACTTCTTGTTTAGTAGCATTAAAAAATTCCTTTATGATAGAAAATTGTAGATTAGAAAAGTATGTTTTTATTTGGTGCTAAAATACTGATTTGCATTATTGTGAATAATAAATGAACGAATGAATGATGATAAAATATATTCATGTACACAAATCTGAAAGTCAGCCTTTTGCTTGTCAGTCTATGTAGTATATATAAAAATAAAATTAGTCTAAATAAAGATCACGTTGAGAGTTCTAAACTCAGAAGATGTATGAAAGGGGCAATATCCTTGACAAACATTAAACTCCAAATGAGGTATTTAGGGTTCATTTTGGAGGAGGGAGAAGAGAAAGTCCCAGCCTAGTAACAAAATGCGAGCCTTGGGGATGTGAGCTCTACTTGTAAACAAAATGTGATCATTGTGAAATGCAGATAAGCCATACAATGAGTCAGTGAGTTCTTTAACCACAGCCAGTCATGTGACTTGATTATGTAGTGTACATCACTGACATTCTGTCTTGTGTCTTACATTTCAGTGCGCACACTTGTTACTACCATTCTACTCTGCTACACATCCCCCATTTCTTGGGAAGCTGCCATGTACAAATATACGGAAATAGCTTTGAAATGTCATTATGGTGTCTTCTGTATAAGAAGGCTGGACATCTGCCAGAGGAGCTTGTAACAGTAGACTGCTTCATGAAATGTTTGATCCCATAAAGTTGTTTTTCTTCTCACCTTCTGTCTCTACATCATTTGTCTCAACATAAACCCTAAAAGTTTTGTCAACGTATTGCTTTTGAGTAGGCCACTACTGTCATACAGTATCTGTACGTGGACAAGTTTATCGTGATAGGAAAAAGCTCAAGTCAAGATTATTGTCCAAAATACTGACTGTAGGCACCTAAAAGTGTTCAGTTTTTTTTTCTTAATAAAATAAAGGAAGGTAATCTGAACATGAATAATAACACACATTGCCTGACAGTTAAAAGAAAGGTATGAGTGAAATTGAGCCTTACATGCATTCTACATTTTACTTCAGATTCCCTCTGTCCACTCTATGCTTTCATGACAGCTTATTTATTTCTGGATGACATTGCAATCGTAACAAACTAAACAGGCATTACCGTTATCAGCCTTTGATGGGATATCATTTCATTTCATGGCAAAAAGAAACACGAAGACTATCATTTATACTAAGAAAATATGAAGAAGTAAATCAACCTAACGGTATAATTGTGAACTGCTAGGGGATCCTATAGTCCAGTCAGAAATCAAATTGGGCTCAAATGAAAGCAAGTACTAATGTGACATGCTGTGTTGCTACAATGCCTAAATAATAAAAGAATAAGTGTCTACCTGTGTGTCTGTATGTTTTCTATGTCTCTGTCACTTCAAAGGATAGTGCATCACATACATCCATCCATCCATTATCCAAACCATTATATCCTAATTACAGGATCATGGGAATCTGCTGGAGCCAATCCCAGCCAACACAGGGCACAAGGCAGGAAACAAACCCCGGGCAGGGCGCCAGCTCACCACAGATCACATACATTAATACTGGATTTATGAATCCCATTCCAAATGGCATATAATACAGGTAATTGCATTGCATGGTGCACAGCAAATGTTAAAACTAAGGTCTACATTAATTATTTATATTTAAAACTGCCTTAGATGTGTAGCACAGCTAACACCTAAATATTCCAGATTACAGCTTTATACACCTTTGGTGTTTATCACAGGGATCAAGTGAGTTGTTTTAGTTTCTCTTTGTCTGTAGTGCTGTATGTGTTGATCCACTTTGTCACCAGTAAAGGCTTTGGGGAGAATATTAGCTAAATGTGACAATTTGAACTTCTCTTTATTAACAAAAGTGTTGGATGTGAATGTAAAGATAAGCAGAGGTCATTCCTATAAATTCAGAAGTCAAAGAAGTCTCATGCAGACAAGAGACTTAAGCATCATTTAAGTGGCGTTTGGAAATCTAAAACTTTTTTGCTCAACAGGTTATTTATTTTTTGTCAGTTACTAACCAGTTACAACTTCAGGCAGCAAGGCACACATCCAAAAAATAAGTCATTTATATAAATATGACAGAAACTTTATAAAACATATAAAAATGACTGTGAAATGAAGTCACAGAAGTACTGTAAGTTCCCTATATCTTGAATGATTGAAAATCAAAGAGGTGAAGACAATCATATCAAAATTGTGGGATGGAATTGTGACTGACTGAGAAGATCTGCAATGAACATGACAGCCTCAAGGTTTTGCCCTAGTGTTGTAAAGATATGTACTAGGTATTGTAACTGACCCAGATGACATTCACCTGGATCTGCCCATGCATAAAAATGGCTGGGAGCAAGGAAAAACATAACATACACAAGGAGAACCCAATTTTGAGTCAGGATACCTATCTATCTTCTTCACACACATTTGACATCCGTCAAGGGCTATTACTCCCACCACAGAGTAGTTGACTCCGCACCTCCCTCTCAGCTCATATCTTGCTAGAAGGGGTTATTTTTAATCATCTAAGTATAGTCTTGTCCTAAACTCAGTAGTAATCAATTGTCTGCACCACCTCTAAAGGTATATGGATGACAATCCCCCTGGTCACTCCTAAGCAGAGCCTGTTCTGAGTCTAACAAACATATTTATTAGACACCATGTACAGTACACCATGTTTGATGTCTTTCAGAACAACCTTTGGGGCAGCTACCTATTGTTTGTACCCCAATCAGCCTCTATAATGGCTGGTCTAGAATGTACTACAATGACTGGGCGTATCTCTAGTGACACTCCTTCTCCTATATCAGTTACTGAGGATCTACATTCCCTGGACTGAAGTCTCTCTCTCTCTCTCTCTCTGTCTTGCTCTATCTCTGCTTTAAAGAACTTGGAAATTTAAGCTGTAAAAATGAATTAATACTTAGTTTGGTTTAGAAAGCAATCAGTAGATGGACTGAACCAAAACAGAACAATGAGGAGTATAATCGAGAGACAGGTGGTAGATCTAATACTCTAAAATTCAAGAAAAAAAAATGAAAGAAACCAAAACAAAAATGCTAACAAAGAATGTGTTAAAAATAAAATAATCATAAGCCAATTTTACATGTGCACAAACATAAACATTATTTTTACAAAATATTTGATACCTGTATATAATGATATTGACTGCTGCCCACTGCTGTCTTTTTCAGGTGGAACAAAATGAACACAACAAAAATATTTCTTTATATAGCACACTTTAATGCAAAGAATTTAGCTCAAAGTGCTTTACAAAATGTCAAAGAGAAAGTTACAAGAAAAGAAAAAACAAATAAAATTAGATAAGAATATTAGTGAATAAATACATCTTTAAAATTTTATAAAACATATAGTTAGTAGAAGGGAAGCGTCCTTATATACAATATCATAATCTAAGTCTCCAAAGCTGAGTCTGGTGATAGGTCATATGGCCAGGAGGACAGAAAAAAAAATCCATTTAAGCTGGAGAAAAAAAAAAAACTCTGCCGGGGTCCTAAGGCCAAAAAACCATCCAGCCCCCAGTTCCAGCATCACAGGTAGCTGCACAGTGCCTCAGTCAGGTGGACTAATGAACTAATACATCACTAAACATGACCGGCAATGAGCCTTGCAGCCTGTAAACAATATGGCCACAAAATGACAGCAATCATGGCAAGGTGTCCATTCAAAATTATGCATTATTGTTATAACTTTAAATTTAATAATTTAAACAATTAATAAACAAACAAGGAAAACAATAATTAAAGACTGAAGGGAAGCCACAACACACAATTACAACACAGAACCTCTCTCCTTTTCTCTGCTTGTTTGTTAACCTTGTTATGGTCATTTTTTTACTTTTAATATATTAGAGCTGTCAATATTAGATAATCATATTTATTTAGATGGATGCCCGCATTAGACTAGCATATATCATTGCAGTACTTTGACCATTTAAGGCAGGGGTACTCAGTTACTGCCCTGGTGGTCCACAGTTGCTGCAGGCTTTCACTTCAACCAGTTTCTTAATTACAACCTGTTTATTTAGTAACAAAGCAGTAATTTTTTGAGCTAAGTTTTAGTTAACTTACTTGTTACAATTCAGAACCCTTAATTGCCTATTTTAGTTTTAAATTGCTGCATTTAGATTTCAATTGTTGCCTATTTTCTTAACCTGCTATTAGTTAATAAAGAGGTACAAATGAAAAGGAAACACCAGCTCTCCAGCTAACATGCTTCCATTTAAACCTGTGTACATGCATCATGAATATGTGTTAATGCAATGTTTTGAAATAAATGAGAGAGAAGAGGACCACAAAATATATGAATAAAGTTCTCAGAAAACAAAAAATATGTATTTTTTGTCTTGGAAGAATGAAAGCACTAACAAGCCATATGATTAAATACCAAGTTTTGTTATCTGTTAGACCTAACTTCTAATGGTTGGAAGGAAAAGCTGCTCCCACTGCGGACTCCAGGATTGAAACTGAGTATCCCTGATCTAAGGTGCCATTTTTAGAAGTCTGCTCCTTTCATGTCTGTTCAAACTAATTTTGAATCTAAAAGCCACTGGCATCAGAAGTACCTTACAACATTGGTTTTCAATCTAGGCAATTGGCTGGAGAAAAACCTACAGAAAAGAGGGCAATGCACCACATGGGAAGGTCATCATCGAAGTTCCTCTAGAATAAGTGCAAAGACTATTAATTTTTTCTAATTTACATTAGTAGCACAGATTCTTGTATAGTTAGTAAACTTGTAAAATTCTTAGATGACTAAAAAATTGGAGTGATATGAAATACTTAGGTGGTAGCAAAAATCCAAAAAGACTTGGGCAATCTCCAAACCTGCACAAACACTTGGAAAATTCGGCAGCATAAGTGCAGCAGCATACTGCATGCAGGAGGAGGAGGTTGGGAGCATGTGCTGATACAGTGGGTTACAGCACGACAAACCACCCGGATTGAGACCCGAGTGCAACAGGTGACACCTCAGCACCACATTGGAATGATGTAAGGTTTTGTTTTTTACAGTGGCTGGAATGCCAATCCTGCCACCAACCCCCAAGATTTCCCTGTAAGCTGGAGGACCTGCTTGCAGGGCTGGATACAGATTAACATCATACCCAGGATGAAGCAATTACAAGTTCAGGTCCTTGCTCAAGGGCTCAATGCAGTAGAGTCACTTCTGAGGTGCACCCGCTGGTCCTAATTTGGGATCCTGAGGTGATACATGCAGGCAAAAGGAATATTAATTGTAAAACATGGACAACGCTGAACTATATGCAAAAACTTCTGAAATGGATCTATACTGATGCAATATTCCCATTGTCTAGGCAATATGCAGAAGCAATTAATAAAAGACAAATAAAATGTTAGGTTTTATTGCAAAAACTTTTGAACATAAATCAAGAGACATTATTCTCAAAATGTATTATGCCCTAGTGAGACCACATCTGGAGTACTGTGTACTGTTCTGGTCCCCATGATACAAGAAAGACAAAGCAGCACTTGAAGCTTTGCAGAAAAGAGCAACCAAGTATATCCTCTAACCAAGGGGTATTGTGTACTCTAATAGACTAGGGGAATTAGGAGAAGGCTGCTTCCAGGACTTAATCCAGGGCATCATAATTCTCAAAAGCATCAATAAAGTTGATTTTTAGTGAAATAATAAATTACACACTTGATGAAATTTAAGATAAATGCATTTAAGAAGCTGTAAAGTACTTCTTTACACAGAGTCTTAGAAACAGACTAACTAGCCATTTAGTTGAATCAAAAACCTTGGCATCTTTTAAAAAGTATCTGGGTGAGATACTGAGACAGCCTATCTTCCACCTAACTAAATGAGCTTCATGGGTTGAATAGTGTGCACATCTGCAACACTTCTTATTTTCCCATTTTGTTCAGTAGACTATTCACTTAGATAATCCAAATGTTGTTTTACATGTCTTCTAAACCACTTTTTTACTGGAGAAGCAGAACAATGATATCACCCCCAAAAATTGATTTGGTGCGTACAGTAGGTGATTACTTTAGATAGATATCAGTAGTGCCTTAACACATCCTTTATGCAAGGCTTTTAAAAGCTGACACAAATGGTTTTCACCTCCTCTGTGTGAGCTCACTTATATCTATTACACTTACGACAGCTGCTAATGTATTATTCACACAGAAGCCACTGAATAAATTTTTGGAATATTTTTGATTGTAAAATAAGCAACATATTTCTTAGTTTAATTACTTTATCAGCTTATACAAAATTACAGGAAAAAAGCAAAAAAGCTGTCTGGTGGTGTGTTTCTGATGCCAAATATACAGTATATTATGTGTGAATGAATGCACTTTTACATGCTTTTTCAGGTTTTTGGTCTTTGTGGCTGCTATAATTCTGATTAAGGACGCAAATGGGAAGCCTTTCATCCCTTGGGTATGTAGAATGCTGATAACATAATTAAGAATTAGTAATGATATTTATAAAATGGCTATGTGATGGACCCTGTCTAATGCCCAATTCTACAGGAATAGCCTCTGGCCCCTGATGACCTTTTAAGGGAAATTTAAAACAAATAATGATAAAATTTGTAAATTTTCTGCCCTAAGATATATGTAAATTAATGAAAACAATTAATGTTATTAGTTATAGATAACAACATTTTAAAGGATAATCTGACTAGTGTAGGGCAGGATTGGGAGGTAGATGTCCTCTGGCTCCTGAATTTAAATCCTGGACTGGTGTTCCTTCACACCTTGCAGTGACTACCATGGCTGATTAGCAATGACAATAAAAATGTCAATTCTGAAACACAGACACAGAACATTAGTTTTTCATTCAGTGTGGTCTGGTAACTAAGACCTTGTACATGAAAACTCAAGACTGCCAATGACACACTGGATGGCCCTGAGCAAGTTGTTTCATCTGCCAGTGCACCAATTGTAAAACTTCAGATAGTGCTTACAATACAAAATTAATATATAAAATAAAGGGTGTTTGTGTGCACATGGTTAAGTGTTTGTGTATACCTGCCTACTAGTGAGTCTTCATGTCTCATTGCACACTGCCACCCCATCTTGTGCTTTTTTGCTGTTCAGACAGGATTAGCCACAAATGTCCCACATTTAGAGTAAAATGATAAGAAAATAAAGAAGTTTATTTAAAACTTGAGTTTTAAGTGTAGAAAGAGATTGGGTGGTTTCAAATAAAGCCAACATATAAGTATGCAGTACAGAAAAACATAGAAAACATGCTGGTGTTTTGTTGGTTACATTGGACAGTCAGATTTGAGTAAGAGAAATTGCAGAAAAATGTGTAGTGGTGTCTGTTAGAGAGTATTGTGAATTCAACAGTTGCATTTTAATTTATATGGCATGCAGCACAGTAAGCTCTACATCAAAGATTAATTAAGTTCCAATTAAGCAGAAAATGAAGAAAGCTGTGAAACCCTAAAAACAGGAAGTTATGTGATATATTACAATTCGGCTAACTTTCTGAAAGTTTGATTTACATATATGTAAATGAATATAAATGCATTAGTCCAACATATGAATTAAACAGATTCAAAAATGAGGGTTGGAGTTAAAACCCAATTTATAGACTTATTAGATTCATAAATGAATAGAAGGACGAATGCAAAGAATAATCCATTCATTCAATTTTTATAACAGCTTTTTGCACAAAAGAACTTGTCTGCTTATGTGATAGCCACACAAAAGTTCTGATTAATGTTAACGAATAATACAACATGTGTGAATAACCACAAATCTTCTTTTCTGACTAGAAAAACAATCAAGTCTCACCCATCAAAGATGTGCAGCTTTATTTAGAGCAACAAGTGATGAAGTAAGTATTGAAATTTATATCCCATGCATAGATTACTGAATTGTGGAGAGCACCAAGGCTATGGCTACATTTAGCTTATCATTTGTGATGAAGCCAGAGATTCCAACTAAATTTGCACCAAAACTTAGAGTCCTGCTTTGCAGAAAGAATTGGGAAACTATGAAGTTTCACGTTCAGTGACATTTGCTTCTTTGATACAGGAAGGAAGGTGTTTAATATATATATATATATATAGTGACAGATAGAGGGCGCTATCGTCCTCTTGAACCCTCGCACAATACGTCAGACACCAGATAAAAGTCCAATTATTATTCATTTTGGAACTATATAGTGCAAAAAGCACCCTCCAATCCACAATACTCATCCAATCTTTTATAGTCCCTGACCCAGAAGTGTTTCCCATCCTTCAGTCCATGTGACTCTTTATCACTTCCAGGTCAGATAAAAATCCTCTTCTTCATCCCGGAAGTACGTCATCTCCCCTGTCGCTGTGACTAAGATGCACTTCCGGGTTATAGGTGAAACCAAAGACTCTGTGCCTTCCTGCAGCGTCCCCTGGAGGTCCCCATGGAATCCAGCAGGGCTCTGATGAAAAACTCCACTGTCCATGATGCCCTGCTGGAACTCGGGGTACCTCTATGTTGCATGCAGGGCTCCACCTGGTGGCCTGGGGGTATTGGCCGAGATGAAAGGCTGGCCATATCCCACAATATAAAATGCATAGACCTTGACACCAAAAAAAGGTTTAGGGCCACCCCTATATCTGAATAAGGCTGCAATAATAGAGCTTTGGCAACACAGAAGAGTACAAGTTGAGTTCCAAACCGAAACTGAGTAACAATGGAAGATGACTGGCTTTTAAAACAAGTAACTGAAAGTGACTGAAAGTAACGTTCTTGGAGCCGGAACTGGAAGTAATGTTCTTGGAACCTGAACCAGAAGTGACATCATTGGCCCAGAACAGGAAGTGGCATCATTTGAATCAGGCAGAATTTCCCGTGTCTGGTCTACAGAGATAGAAGAGAAAGGTTTATTGCACACTGCCAGCCCCTGGCATGGCATAGAATTGCCTTCTTTTGATCCTTCTAGCTGCCTCCCATAAATTTTTACTGCCATACTGCCATCTCATCTAAAACCCTGTGACAATGCCAGTGCAGGGACTATAATTCCTTTCAGGCCTGAAGAAGTTTGCAATGGCTGATGGAGAGATGCCTTAATTAACATGCACAAAGTTTAAATAGCAGGCTCTCATCTATGACTGCAACTACAGTGTGTTTTTTCTCAGCCAATCTGAATAACACTTTCATTACATCACTGGATTACAGAGTATATTTTTTTGTCTCATGTATGGGTTATGTTTAGCCATGTATTTACATAAGAGACCTAGTTTCCATTTATTTTCATCTGAATATTTTTGTTGTGATCCAAAAGAAAGGAAATGTGTTACCAAACCCTTGGAGAGAAACCAAACAGCTCAGAAAAAAATCATTTTAGTGAGTTTAGCTATTGTGAAACTGTATGCCAAAGGAAACTGTTTCCCTCATCACTACCAATTCAATTTTGCCAGATGCCAGATTTTATATAACCTGTAGACTGAGATTCAGGCTGCCATACAAGGACAGGGGGAATGTATTGCATGTTGGTCAAACCTGCAAATAGGAATGTTATTAAATTGGGTACAAGTGACAATGAACTGGTTACATTTTTTATCAAAGCAAACCCCTTTATTTTTGAAAGGCTATTGTCCGCCTGCATATGGATACTAAGTTTGCAAGGCCAATCAGCAGTTGGTGTTGATGAATTTTGGGACGTATTGTGTTGTGAATGCATGCATGATGAGGAAAATTAAACAAAAAAGCAGAAATAATGCAATGGAGCCAAGTCACACACAACCCACCAAATCTCTGATACACAAATTTCCTGGAACCACCATGCCTTCCTTCTGGAGGTTCTTTCCACATTCCATGTTCTCTTCTGTAATGTTAGTATCATAATAATCAAATATAAATTGACCTTTATTGTGAGGAAAAAATAGCACAACCATGGTGACAAATTCAATGTCAATGTCAATTTATTTATAGAGCACATTTAAAACAACATAGGAATGCTGTGGCCAAAGTGCTTTACAATAATATAATAAAAGAAAACAAACAAATAACATAAATAACATAAATAGAAATAAAATATAAGAACATAAATAAAATACATAATAAATAGAAGTAATGTTATATAATCACAATGAGGAAACCATCAGTATTACTGAAGGTCACAGAATGCAAATGAATAGAAATGAGTCTTTAATCTTGTTTTGAACAGTTCAATTGTAGACGACTCCTTTATGTGATGAGGTAAAGAGTTCCACAGGCGAGGGGCAGCAGCTGCAAAAGCCCTGTTCTCCTTAGTTTTACACTTTGTACGATGGACAACAAGAGACGACTGACCAGAAGATCTATGCACTCTGGATGGCTGGTGTAAAACACACAATTCAGATAAATAGGCAGGAGCAAGCCCATGTAAAGATTTAAAAACAAGCAACAAGATTTTAAAATCAATTCGAAAACTGACAGGCAGCCAGTATAACGAAGCTAAAATAGGAGAAACAGAGTCATACTTTCTTGCCCCAACCAGAAAGTGAGCGGCAGCATTCTGGACCAACTGTAACCTGCGTATCAGGGATTTGTTAATCCCAGAATACAGTGTGTTGCAGTAATCGAGGCGAGAAAAAATAAAAGCATGAGTAGCTTTATCAAGATCCCTAGAAGATAAAAAAGGCTTGATTTTACCTAATAGACGAAGCTGGAAAAAGCAATTCTTGACTACAGAATTTACTTGTTTCTCAAAAGAGAGGTTACTGTCAAAGATAAAACCTAGATTAAGGACTTGAGGTTTGCAAAAGACAGAGAAAGAGCTTAGAAGTCCAAGACCAATTTGGGCTTTAGCTGATGGACCCACTATAAGCACCTCCATTTTATTTTGATTCAGATCAAGAAAATTATTAGCCATCCAGGGTCTTAGCTCAGAAAGACAGTTGTGGAGTTGCTTTATTGCAGAGTTGCAGACAGGAATATAAACTTGAGTATCATCAGCATAGCAGTGAAAAGAAATGTTAAATTTCCTAAAAATAGATCCAATAGGATGAAGGTATATAGAGAATAAAATAGGACCCAAAATGGATCCCTGAAGAACACCATATTTAAGAGGAGCAGTAGACAAAAAAGAGGAATTTAAAGTAACTGAAAAGTGTCTACCAGTTAAATATGACCTGAACCAGTTAAGAGCAGTCCCTTTAAGCCCAACAAGATGTTCAAGCTGCATTAGCAATATCTCATGGTCAATAGTGTCAAAGGCAGCGGACAGGTCAAGGAAGAGAAGGACTGCCGCATCACCTGAGTCAGTAATAATAGAGATGTCGTTGAAAACTTTAAGGAGGGTTGTTTCAACACTATGATAACGCCTAAAGCTAGATTGGTAGATCTCAAATAAATTCAGAGAGGTTTAATATTTCTCATGTTTAGGAACTGAGACTCCACTTACTTCCTCTCAGCCACCTGTCATTTTATCAGCTGTAGACTCTTGTCAGTTCAGTAGAGAGTTAATCAGAAAGAGGTTCCTTGACCTACTCTGATTTCTCCTTATTTTTGTCCTGCAAATCTGACCTGGAATTTAGGATCTTGGTTTTCCGCATTTCAAAGTATCTAATCTTTCTACAGCCTGTCAAGCACAGGATATTAACTAACTGTAAAAAATATAAATGTGTACACTAAGACAATAGCCTTTCAAAATTAATCAACTTGTTATTTTTACATGATATAAAACAAATATCATTTCCCAAACAAATTTGCACATTGTTCTGTACTTCTCTACAAAATAACTATTCCAATCTATATATTTTTGTCACTATTACAGAATTCTGAAGATCCCCTTTTGGTGTAACACAGTTCCAACCAAGCATAAACACTGGCACACTGCTACCTGGTCAATCTAACTTCTATGATTTTTGCAAGTTGATTATTCCTATTAGCTCAAAGATTTTTTTTACTGTGCTCTTCACATTAGGGGAAGATTGTAAGTGACCAATATGAGGGTAAAAAGTGTTTGCCATGTGGATTTTTCCATATGTACAATGGGGGCATGCATGAACGTTCACAACTGCAATTTACTTTATCGCAAAGAATTCACTCATTGCACAATTCTGAAATAAAATTTCATTATGAGCCATCTTATTGCACTAAACCATAAATACATAAATGAGACTAGACACATAAGCTTTCATGAAGGGATTAGGATAGGAATGTAACTACTAGTTACTGGCATTTCAGAATTTCAAGGCATTTCATAGCAACTCCAAAATGTTATATTATTTTGGCATGAGCCCTGTGTGTATGTGTGTCTATCTATATATGACCCTCAGAAGGACACAAGGGGACAAGGGCAATACAGTGCTCAATAAAGGAAAGAATATAACAGAAGAAATATGAAAACATTGTTGCTAATGGTGCTATCAGTGCTGCCTAGGCATTTTTCAAAACATACTTTTACCATTACAGGGTTTCAAGCCAGAGCCTTTCCCATCAGTAAAAGGAATAACTTGAAATTTACCCTGAATGGGATGTTAGTCTGCTGTAAAATACCCTCATGCACACACCCATAGTGGATAAATTTAGTTGTAAATTAACCTAACATGCACATATTTGGGATGTGGCAGGAAACTGGAGTATTTAAAGAATCATTTACTGTAAACCTCACTCATGAGTCACATCTTAGACAAGGCCAGAATAATATCTGTGGTCGTATGTCATCTCTAAACTGCCATAGCTCCCATCTCCACCTTGAGTACATCCCCCACTGTTCAAAATTTACAGAAACACACAGACATCCAGAGAGACTTCCAGGTCACCCTTCATTTTATACAGATATTATAACAGGCTCCCTATGGTCAAGAAGCATGACATAAACACTTTTCCACCTTTTTCAGGGGTTTAAAACCTCCCAACCCTCTTAATGCTTATCAGTGTGCTTACAAATGGACCCTAGCAATTGCATGATTATAAGGGCATCCTCTTTCATTAAATATAGGATCAAAGTCCTTGTAATTTTAAAATGATTCTGTCTCCAGTGTCTACTGCAATTTCACAATATATTAAAAGGCTACTGACCTCTGGCCATATGCCAGGCATCAACATCCCTTCTTTGGCTTGCA
This sequence comes from Polypterus bichir lapradei, assembly GCA_026402145.1. Lineage (NCBI taxonomy): Eukaryota > Metazoa > Chordata > Cladistia > Polypteriformes > Polypteridae > Polypterus > Polypterus bichir. Next base: position 25,616,584 of record JANRMT010062813.1, on the reverse strand, counting down.
AACTGTTTTCTCTCTGTTTTTGGTCTGCCTTTGTAGTTCCACAATATTAACCCACTTCATGAATTTTCAGGCATGTTCTTGCTAAACGTGTATGAAGCCCTTTATTTTATAAACCGTATTTGGTCCTGTCCATAAAGTTCTATTTTATATAGAATCTTATATATAAACATCTATGCATGGAAGTGTGTATGTCTGTCTAACTGGCCCGGAAGTGCAAGGCTACAGCATTAAGCTCAAGGAGCTGGCAAGGCAGCCCCAAGTTAATAAGTCGAAAAAAGAAAGAAGTACGAGGCTACAGCATGAAGCTGAAAGAAAGTTACTCCATTGCCAAAGTCAAACCACAGGGGAAAGACAAACTCGCTTAGCCGCCAATGCACAAGTGAGGCGAACATATTGGCAAAACGAAACCTCAGAAAAGAGAGAAACTTGCTTAGCTGCTGATAGACAAGGGGGGCGAGCACGTCTGCAAAATGAAACCGCCGACTCTGCATTTCTATTTTTTTTCTGACGATTTCAATAGTTTCTAGGAGCCCAGGCTTACACAGCTAGTCATTCATATTGAGGCAGGTACTGTGAGGCAGTAGTCAATGATGCTGCCTGACATTTTCAGAAGACTGGGTTCCAATTCTGGAAAGGTCCCTGTGAAATAGCATAATCTCTCAGCATTTGCTTCAGCTTTTTCTAGGTTTTTGCGTTTCCTCTAACATTCCGAAGAGGGGTTGTTTGGACACACTGGCAACTGATGTGTGATTGAGTGAGTGAATGTGCTTTGTGATTAATTCATGCTGCTCTCAGTAATACTGCCAATATAGGCTCTAGTTCTCCATGTTCCAGTATTGTACCTGGCAGATTTGAAAAATGAATGAATAAATAAATTCAATTCAGAATACTGACTTAAACATTTTCAAGAAGATTTTGAGAAATTGCACTTCAATGTGGGGAATATACTAGTAATTTAAAAAATGATTACTTGTAATCAAATAAAGTTCTAATTTTAAATTTAATTTGAGAACCAACCTTTATATTATTAAAGTAATTTAAAAATTAACTGTCATTCTTTGGCTTCATAGACTCACTAAAATATACAAATCAAAAAGAGAGGACAAAACAACAGAATGAGACACCGAACGTGAGACATGTCTTTGATGGAAGAGAAGCTCTCTGCATCTCCTGTAGGGCTTATTAATATCTAAACTCTGCTAATATCTGCAGCTGGCACAACAGGTTAGCTACACTCCAAGCCAACAGTCCATAGACAAGCTGAGCTCTCTTCTATACAGTTTTCATATTTGTGACTATCATCTTTTAAGTCTTCTAGACACTTACCATCCAGCCTTATAAATGCACTGCATATGCTGTGCCGGCTTCTTAATTATCAGTTTACTGCAAATTATACTAATGGTGTATAAACATCTTAAAGTAAGGTGATTTGGAGAAACCTTGTTCTTATAAAGAATGCTCAGCTGTTCCAGAATTTATTCCGATGCAGCTAACATATTAGTTATTTTTGTTATGGTGTGCCAAGGCCCCCCTTTCTGCTAAATATTTTCACCATCTAGTGTGACTTTATATTTCACAACTAAAATAAACTGAGATTGTGGCGTATTCTCCATGTATTGATATGGGCTTTCTTTAAGTACTCTGAATTGACCACTGGCATAAGCTCTGAGGTTTATTTCTGCTGGCACTGGAATCCAGGCCCATTGAAATGGAGAAAGCAGGATCAGAAAATAAATAAATGACAGATTGTATGGCCTAGTACTTTAGAAACTAAACCTCAACCACAGTCTTCTTGGTGTGAGACCTTGACTCATTTATGCTGTTAGTACTCCCACTATAGAAATATCAAATGGCTTTATTAATGCTTGCATAATTCATAAATTGCTTTGGATAAAATCATTAAATATATTTTAATACTAGCTGAGTTACCCATCAATGAGGGGTATACTTCAAAACTGTAGATGAATAAACAGAATTTCATTTTATTTTGTTAAATAAATAAAGAAATACTCCATTTTATATAGCAAATTGATGTTATATTTATGTAAATATTGCAGTTAAATTGAAATAACAAATATACTGTTACGTAAACGTTATATGAGGTGAATAAAAGTCAGATATCAAGTGATTGGTTTTTTAGAAATAACATTTTTTCTTGTCTATTTCATGGAGTGTATATAAGCAAAGGCCTGGTTGAAGCCATTCATGAGCAAACAACATAAAGATGCACAGAGAAACAATCCGATCTTAAATCTATGCCTGCGAATCTAGTTCTGGACCTTGCGATTCGTTTACAGTCATAGCAAAGCAGATACAGATAGGAAACTGTAGATGTTTAAAAGAAAACAAAAATAACTGGGAATTGCAGGAATTCTTGGGATGAAAATAGTTTGACACACTCTGTCACCTGTCAGTATTTCAGCCTGTATTATGTGGCTGTGAGAGCTGCTATAACTTTCAATGTTTGAAATGGTTGTTTTGCTATTCTTGGCTTTGAGAATCTCATGTCAGATACTTTCTTATGGCATTGGCAGATCTTGTATTTAAATTGGTTCTTGTCCTAGAAGCCATATTATTTCAAAATTAATATTAAAAAAGGAAATAGAAGTAGAAGAACTCACTGACTATTCCACACAACATGAAAGCCTTTATCTGACAGGGTGTATGTGCAATGATAATGTTTAATTTCAAAGTTTGTGAGTTCACCCTAGGGGACAGCACCAAGGTAATGCGTGAACTGCGGTTCTACCTTTAATTTATCTCTAAACTTTCAAGACAATTTGTGTGCATACATCCTTAATTTGAGCTTAACAGTGTAAAAAAATAATGTGTCACGTAGCAAGGTTTCTAATTTTTTGCCCTCAGGCCAACCCCCAGTAGACTGGGGGCAGGCAAAAGTAGCCTATACTGTTACAGGGACCAAAACAAATATACATACCGAATTTCATGTAAATCGTTTGAGCCCAGGGCCATCTTAACGTATGGGCACAATGGGCACTGGCCAGGGTCCCAGGTGCATAGGGGCCCACCATGTTTCTGAGGCCTATGTATGTTTCTGTTTTGCTATCCAAACAGGGGCCCTATCACACTACTTTCCCTGGGTGCTTATGATGCTGTTAAGAAGGCCTGAGTGAGTGATGCCCACACAGACCTTCTTAACTTGATGTATACAGACAGATTAGACACATTTAATGTTCCATTCATACTTTATATAATTAGACCTATGATTCAGAGTCAAATATATGAAAAAATAAATAAGAATAATCTTAGTGCCTCAGTCATTGCCCTCAAATTCTTTTCTTCTCAGTTATTATTTAAATTGAACGTGTAAATGTTAGAAGAAAAGGGACATTATTGTAACATTATCTGAGGTATTTTGCACAGTGACTTGTAACATCTCATTTACTTGATTTACTGACATATATGTTTGCACTGTTATGTTTGTGGGTATTTTCTCTTAACACTGTTTTTCTTTGGTTAGGATTCGTAACTGCATGCAATGTCCTTTTTTTTCTTATAAAATATTTTGAGCAAGTCAGGTACAGATAAAAATAGATTACTGACAATCATTAAGACATGATTTTAAAAACTAAGATAGCTCATTCTCATCCACATATAGTACACATATATGATTTAGTGTACTCACCCATGGTGCTCTTTTCGGTGGTCTGGATCAAAGCACTGCCAAAAGTTTCTAAGCTTAAATATACATATACATATACATACAGTGAGTGACCACTAGGGAGATGATAGACGAGTTAGATCAGACATCACGGCACCTTTACTTTTCATTTTGGTGAGTCTATTTTTATTTAAATGAACGCATTTGTGTTTCAGTCCTAAAATATCTAATGTATATCTCTTTCAATTTAAATTTTGCACTATGGTAGAAGTTTGTTGTTCTCTCTCACCCATACTTCCTTGGTATCTGCTTCTTTCTGATGACATACAGGCTATTTAGTGGCTGTGTGCTTTTGGGTATGCCCTCCAAATGGTCTTTACCCATCACCTTTGCTTAATTTCCCCTTTAATGTCATTTTTGTTTCTTTTCTTGTTTACTGTTCCCTGAAGGAATACATTATTTCACCATTCATTTTACTTAGCCAACCTATTTAATTTGGCTATTCAGATAACACAAAGTTCTTGTGTACCTTGAGCTTTATTTTAGAAATCACTCACCAAATAAATGGGAAAAGATTAAGTCATTAATACATAATTGTCAATATAGTCTATAACCTTTTCTGAGGTATTTTGCACAGTGACGTGCAACATATCATTCAATTACTTTATTGACGTATATGTTTGCACTGCTACATATATGGTCAAAACAAATAAAGAGTCACAACCAAAATTCAAAGCTCTCAAATAAACTAAATTTCTCAAGCTAAGCAGAAAGGTCTTGGACAAATACCCTAGTCAAGGGTGGTGTCATAGTAATCAAAGCTATAATGGTGACAACGATTATAACACAAACAGACCACTAAATAAAGATAAACTAATACAATCAAAACAAAAAAAACATTCAAATGATGTCATATGTTCATTTTCGCTTTGTTAAGCTCTCACATGTGTTTTCCTGCTCTCTTGTTTCCAGTTTTTGACAGCAAAGCATATTTTCCTCAGCGCAACTGACTGTTTATATCTCGTCCTCAGGCTACCCATCTTACCTACACGATGTACACCCAAATAAATGTGGCTATTACCCTTTGCAGGTCACTCCATTTTAAAAAGTCAAATCCATAATGTACAGCTAACTGTTAACAAAATGAATCAACCTGGGGAGAAAGACCAAAAGATTCCAAGTCCGGAGATGTTCTTCCTTCTACAATAATAAATAAGATGTCCACCAGCCTTCCAGGGCTGTGTCAGATCCAGAGGCACCTCTAGAAAAGTTGATTCTGAGTGGCCTTTATAGAAACCTTTGATGAGGACAAGGAGCTGGAAGATGAGACTGGCATAAAAAACTGTAGGCAACCTTTCCTCTGTGGATCGGGTTGACATGAGCAAAAATTTTCAAATACATTACTCTGTGAGAACTACTTAATATCGTGCAACATAACTATGTACCTCTTTATATATTGTAATTTTATGAATTACAGAAAACACTTTAACAAATGTATTATTTTATAATATTTTATTGTAGCATATTAAGGATATGTTTACATAACTATGCCATTAATTAATTAATTCCTTCATGAAGATGAAGAGATATGGTGTATGTTGCTCATGGTTTAAAAAATGCATGGGTAACTTTATTTAAATAGCACATTGCATAAAACTAAATTATTACTAATTAATTTAACATTGATTCAGGATTGTTAAAAGTTACAACTTTGCATGGGCATCTGTGTCCAAAAGCAGAATTGCCTGCCTCATCACATTCTGGACTTGCAAAATGGATTTCCAGTCAGAAACAAATAATTTTTGCTTTTATTTTTACAAATTATGTTTTCCATTCATCCATCCATTCATTCATTCACTCACTCACTTGTTCATTATTTAAATTGTCTAACCAGAGCCTAACCCGACAGCCTCAATTGCAAGTGAGAAATCAAATACAGATACAAAGTTCTCACAAAATACAACAATACTAGAAGAAAATGAAGAAAGTAAGCTGCACCCCCAATGAAAAGTATGTTCAAAAACACTAGTGACAGACAGCAGGGATTAAAAAAAATGTTAAGTCTTATAAGGGCATATTTAATCCAATGCTGCCAAAAATGAAGTCAGTCACTGAGCACTTAAAAGATTGTCCACTGGCTGCATGTTTTTAAAATACAGTAGCTATTAAAAAGAAAAAATATTGTGTTTAATGTGTTTGAGCTATCAACAGAGATTTTATCTCCTTTGTCATTTTCATTAATGGGCTGCAGTCCAGAACATCCCTGTTCTGATTTGCATTTTTTTTTTTGTTAACAAGAAAGGCAGTAATAGTTTTACAAAATGACTGGGAGATATGATGTACAGTATACAGTGAAACAGATGAGATTCCTGTTGAGGAAATCAGCAAAATGATCATCAAAACCAAAACAAAAATGCTATTCAAAGTCAAAAAGTCATAGCACAGAATTTGTTGACCATGAAAGCTCTCACAAAATAAACACACATTCTTTGTTTTTCCTTCACAAACTCAGATAAACAGGAAGCACTTGTTATGACCTTTATACCCACAACTTTGTGATGCCAGTGCTGCTACACCAGGTCATCTCCCTAGCAACAAGACAACAACAACTCCACAAAATGTTTGTGCCATTTTTTGCAATAAGCAGCTTTTTGGAAAGGATGATAAAATTAATCAAATTTCAAATAAATGTGAACTAAGGTCATATTCAGAATCCTTAAGTTAAAAAACCCTCAACTATGTATAAATATTTTCAGGAAACACCTCAGAAAAATTACAAAGAATGAATGAAAAAAAAATAAATCATAACAGTACCTCATTCTGCATTTTTTATTATGTCATTTTGCACACCCAGAGAATTCTGTTTTTTGTGAAATGTTGTGTTTTTTAAGTGTCACATTCATTTGAAAGCTGCAGTTGAGTTTTCACCCACCTTATATATGCAGCAGTGCATGAGTCATATAAACTTCACTCTTTGCTGGTACATTTTTAATCAAAAAATTAAAATATCTCTCCATTATAAAAAAAATCCTGGAGAGAAACACTAGGGCAACGCGACTTGATCTTCACGTGAAGATCACGGAAGACACTTAAAAGAAACCGTGAGACTAAAGGGACTGGCCACGGAGCATCTTGCGGGGACCTTAGACATGAGACTTTGTGCCAAGAGATTGACCCAGGACTGTCTCGCGATGACGTAGAATATGAGATTCTTGCAAGACACACCCAACTTACAACCAAATAACAGCACGGGCAGCACCACACTCAGTTATGTTTTGGCTTTGAGCACACACAGATCCAGGGCTCTCAGCGTATATAAAGCGTATGAGGACAATACAATACAATACAATACAATACAATTTATTTTTGTATTGCCCAAAATCACACAAGGAGTGCCACAATGGGCTTTAACAGGCCCTGCCTCTTGACAGCCCCCCCAGCCTTGACTCTCTAAGAAGACAAGAAAAAACTCCCAAAAAAACCCTTGTAGGGAAAAAATGGAAGAAACCTCGGGAAAGGCAGTTCAAAGAGAGACCCCTTTCCAGGTAGGTTGGGTGTGTAGTGGGTGTCAAAAAGAAGGGGGTCAATACAATACAATACAATTCACAGAACAGAACAAATCCTCAATACAGTATACAAATAAAAATTTTAGAAGTACGCAGAAGAATTTAACAGTAGATGATATCACATAATATGATTTGGATTTGTTTAGAGTCCTGGAGACCTCATCCATCAAGCTGCCTCCCTCATTTGGCCATTCCATGGCTGAAACAGTGCTGGGCCAGCCAATCTGATGAAAGGACCCCTCTTTCCCATGATTCCTGTAATCCTCCATCAGGGATGACTTTACCTTAGGCAGGCAAAACAACTTGGCAGGTGGGCCATGGCACCAAGCGCCACATTTGAGTACTGAGAAGAGAAACAGAATAGGTGAGAGTTAGTATCAAATTATAACTATCATGTTACTTATGTAATACCTAATAAATGAAATGTAGATGACTAAGCGAAGAAGAAAGCAGTGCGGAGAAAAGAGACTCAAAAGCATTGGAGAGACAGAAAAGAAAAAGAATAATCTTGGTGTAAATTCAGAAAATAAGGAAAGTAATTATCAGCCCGGAACAAATGGAATTGAAAAAAAAGCACATCTGATCCGGACGTTGGCACTATACACATGCAGAGCAGATTAGAGATTATGAAAGCAGTGGAATTCGAAAGGCTCAAAAAAAAAATGTTGGCGCAATACACATGTGGAGAAAGTTAAAGAATATGAAAGTAGGAAAATTAGAAAGTATAAAAAAAGAAAGTAATGATTGCAGTAGCACAAACAAATGAAAATTATTACTCAAAAAAGGGAAAATAATCACCATGGACCAGGTGTCATTGAAGCAAAAGCAGGATAAAGCAAGGTCAGAAATAAAAGACAGAGTCGAAAACAAACTAAAACGTCATAAAGAGTTTAAAAAAACAACGGGGCCAAACACATGCAGAGCAGGTTAGAGATAATGAAAACTGGAATTCAAAAGACTCAAAAAAAACGTAGGCGCGAAACACATGCAGAGCATGATACAGAATATGAAAGCAGAAAAAAATGACAGAGTCAAAACAAAGAAAGTAAACATCACATTAGCACAAAGAAAGAGAAATTATTACACGGAGAATAATGAAAAGGCGAATAGAGATTGAATATATGGACATAGGTGATATGTCAGAAGTATGTAAATATTGTAAGGCTTTGAAGTCTAAGTCAAGAGAATTTCAAAAACAGAGTTTACCTCACATGCATTTATTGTTTACTTTGCAAAAAAAGATTATTAACTGCTGATGATATAGATCGTTTTGTCTGTGCTGAAATTCCAAACAGAGAAACCTATCCTGAATTATGGTACAAAGTCATTAAACATGTCTCACTGACCTCATTAAAAGGATTCAGCAAATTGGGACTTGAAAGATTCCAAATATTGTTTTTACAGAAGTTCTGAAATAAAAGTGAAACTAATGAAATAGCAACAATTCGAAGAAAAAAAGTCTTAAAAGTGTGTATCCGGAAAAACAAAAATCGTGGTTGGCAAGCGAAGGAAGCATGGGGCGAAGCCCCCTATTCAACAATAATAATGAAACCTATATTTGAATACATTTTAATATATTACATTAATACTTGCAATTAGAAAATGTTATGCTGTTTATATTTCAGAGAAGATCATAAATTTAATACAGTACTTCAATATTAAGGCATTTCTTAAATGAGTGATATGTGATTAATAACCGCTTTCTTCAAACTGCATACTGTTTGAATGTGGATGTACTGAAACAAAGTACAAGAACATAACACAGAAATAGTGCATCTACAAGTATCTAGGCATACCCAACACATCATTAATTCATAAAACGGTGAAAATTGACCCATACACTTTTCAAAGGGACAATGAACAGTCCAAGTGCCTCACAAACCTCAAGAGGTCTTCATGTGAAAGAGAAAAGTGTATTGGTGTGTCATATAGTATGCACTCTTAATATAGGTTCCTATTTGTGGATGCATTTTTTATCCCTCGCAACTTTTTGATTCTGTTTTGTGTCCATAAAATTGGTTTAGATATTGAGCACTTAACATTAAATTTTGATCGATTAAATTTATGGACATTATGATTAAAGACATTGCTTTGGTTGACTGGAGCCACTCTTTACTTTTGTTTTTGCAGGAAGTACAAATTAACTTATAGAAACAGCTGCTTCTTCAAGTGTGAGAAGACCATCTTTGTTACAATTCTTGGATGTTCCCATAAAAATGATAAATATTGATTTTATGCAAGTAGTTACATGAAAATAAATAGATAAATTGAAACTTTATGTTACCATAATGTCACAAAATAAACAGCATATTACTACACTGTTTTGAGCCAATGCATATACAGGTATATACGCATACACAACTGTGTAAACTTCAAAAATGAGATATGCAGAACATGTACTCAGAAACAAAAATCAAACCCTGACCCATAGTTTGTTTAAAAATGTCAAGGAAATGACTTTCATATAAAGTAATTAATACGGTCTCAACATTTAAAAAAATTATTAGTCACAAGGTTGGTCCAACTGAAATACAAAGCTGGTCCAAAGTGGTGCTCACTAATTGTTTCTACTTCAAATGATTAGGAGCAGATGGTAAAATATATTATACTTACACATTGTATTGAGATTTCAGCATAATCACAATTTAACCCCTGTTGGTCTAAGAATATATGGTTTTACAGACAGCAATTACACATGTTTGCGTCATGATCTCTCTCTTTGCACTGAAACAATAAAGCAATTCCATATTTGGTATTAAGCAGTAACCCAAGACTACTTACCACAAAAAATGAATTGAATTCTTTAGTTTCAAACTTTGAAATTACTGACTTAATTATGGGAATATTTTATAAGTCAGAGAGGTATATTCTTTGAAATTTTTAAATTATAGGATTATACTGACATAAAAGCTATAAAATGCCTCTAGCAAAAGAATTTTTATTTTATTTTAAAAATGTATGCTTTTGATCTGATTTCTAAAAAAATAGTTTCCATATTCAAAAGCATTTTTAGCAGATTACAGTTACTTTGGTTGTCAAACACAGACAAAAATAATGTTGACCAGTCAAATTTAAAGAAAGGTTTAGCTGAGTAAGAAGGAAAAAATTGTAAAGTTTAGCTTATGCAGACATTATCTAGGGACAGACAAGAAGGGGACTGAGGGAAAATGACAAAAAAGAAGCAACACAGCTCCCTGACCCACTGTGAAGAAACACCTATATATTCAGCATTACATACACTGTTTTTATTACTGAAGAATTCATTCAAAAGAGTCAAATGTGAGGGACTGTAAACCACAAATTACAAGAGCAAAGATCAACAAGGATCTGTTTTAAAAATATTACTTGATTTTGTGCTGTTTGTAAGGAATACTCCACTGTTAAGTTGTCACAATGCCTCAAACACATGCATTTTTACTAAAATGTTGCTAAATAAACCACTTCAGGAAAACACTCTAGTTAACAACGTTGTTGTGTACAACTTGATGTGTGGATTATATGATGCCAGTAATGAGAATTATTTTTCATAGGCTGCTTGAAGTTGCCTAAAGTTGGTCACAATAGATGTTTACTACTGTATATCGAAAACTTTGTTATCTCTTTTCTGCATAAAAACATGATATTTTACTTTTTTCTTGGTTATCACTACAAATTACATGGGTAAGTTTCATATTGAAAATATAATTTTTCAGTAAAGTATTCCTTAAAATTTGCTTAAAACCTTTTTTTTATTAGCAGAGCAAGGCAGGAGTCAACCATAGATAGATTGGAAGTTGATCATAGCATAACATCAAACACATACTCACACTCATTATTTCTGGATCAATTCAGGGCTGAAGATTAATCTGACATGCATATTATGTTCACGAAATAAATCTATCATTTAAGTTATGTTTGGTAAAAGAAGTAATCCGTGTGGCAAAGGTAAATCCTAATATTTAATGTCTTAACACTACGGAAGTCCAGAGAGATTGTGGTGGACTTCAGACAGAAAAGGAAAGCCGTCCTTAGTCCATTGATCGTAAATGTTGAACCTGTGGAGAGTGTATTTCAGTTTCAAACTCTTAGGGGTGAACATTAAAGGGGACTTCTCTTCGGCCACAAATGCCTCAGATACGATCAAGAATGCAGAACAACGCATTAGAAGACGGAAAAGAATGCGTCTGCTCCAAGACCTTCTTTTGAACTCCTATCACTGCAGAGTGGAAAGTGTTTTGATGCACTGCATCACCTCATAGTATATCAGTCGCATGAGGGAAAAACAGAAGTCCCTGAAATGGGTCAAGTGGGCTTCACAAAGCATCATTATCACACAGTTGCTGGCAGTCAAGGACATTTACTTGTCCAGGTGTCAAAGAAACTCCTCCAACATCACTGGAGAAATGACCCATCCTGCACACATTTCTTTAAACTGCTTCCTCTGGGATATGATGCAGGACTATCCATGAACACAGTACCAGACTGAAAAACAGCTTCTATCAGAAAGCTATTAAACTACTGAATGCTGCACCATTATACCATTATGCACAATATTTATGGAAATGTCTGGGAATGCCATTGTAATATTGTTGTTTGATGTCCTTCAGTGATACATTGACATAAAGTGTTCTTGTCTTATCTTACCTTAGATGAGCTATGAGATATGAATCAAAAGCTATGTGCACACTACCACATTTTCATTTAAAAACAATCTCTGGATACACTGGAGTTACTCATCATTTACAAAAGTATCCCTGTCCATACTGAAACACCGGAAAATGCATATCATGTTGACCTTCACCTACATTGTGCACGTATGCATCAGCAGCAAACTCTATGAAGGGACTTTGTAGTGAAAAATTCAAAGACCCGTAAAAGTCAGATTCTCATGTACTTTGTGTGCTTTCAAAACTATCAGAGCAAGCAAAATTATGATAGAACATTCACAGCAAGGGAAAAACAAAGAAATTCCTTAAGGAGGCACATCGAATTACCCCATGTCACAATCATGTGCTGATTACAGTTGAAAATACCAGTCTTCAGGATTAGTGATGGTCATCTTGTCATTAAATAATAACATAGCAAATGCTAAAGTGGCACTTATGTTCAATCAAGAGAGGATGGATTATCTGCAGTCATTAGCAGTTGGAGTGCATCTTGTAACAAACATTAGTAAAACAAACTCAATGGAGAGAATACATAAATGAATGTGTGCATGTGTCTATATCGTTGCCTTATTGCATTGTGCTTTTGTGGTTGTCTCTGTTCTATAATTTTGTGAGCTCGGCTGCATTGCCTTGTTATGAATTTTGATATGAAATGTGCATTTCCTTACTGAACAGATTAGGTTTAACTAATAAACGTTGACTAGAGGCTGTCAACTAAGTTTTTCACAATTTGATTTTCATAGGGCTCTGAATTTTTTCACTATAACAGTAACGCCGCCAGCCATGGGATTTACATAAATAATTTGCCTTTCAGCATTCAAAATGTACAGAGTGTATATTAGATCCACACAGGTAAACAGCATAACAAGCGCCATGGAAAACAATTCTTCTATGCCCGCTATGCTGGAAAATGTTTTTCTTCTGTGAAGGGTTACCTATCAGTACATGAGATGTTGTAAGGCATGAAATTCAATCAGGGAAGGGTCATGAAGTAAGTATGAACCAATCAGAGCACAATTAGAGCATTGTTTTCTTAAAACTCTGTTTTTGTTTGTCCACACCACAATTCTGATGATGTGTTTAAGAAAGTATCTGGCTTTGGACAGCATTTTTAAAAATCATCATTTTCAGGTGTCTAAAGCAAAGAGGCTGTGTGGATAAAAAAAATGCAAAATAGAAAAATGTATGCTTTTTTAAAATAAAAATGTAGTAGTGTGGACAGGGCTAAAATAGAGAAAGCAGGCAATGGTCAAGTGATAGCCTTTTATGTAAATTATTAAAAGGGTCAAAGCAAATCTCAAATTTGCAAAGCAGGTAAAGCTGAAATAATTTTTAAAAACTAGAACTGAAGTGAAAGGTCTTTCTTTATTATTTCATAGTGCAGATGAGTTCATAAATCAGCCCTATTATTTTATAAGACATCATCACAAACTATCACATGTGCAGCATCACTAAGCAATGATAATGACAATAGTCAGTCAGTCAGACAGTCATTATCCAACCCGCTATATTCTAACTACAGGGTCACGGGGGTCTGCTGGAGCCAATCCCAGCCAACACAGGGCGCAAGGCAGGAACAAACCCTGGGCAGGCCGCCAGCCCATCGCAGGGCGCGCACACACACACACACACACACACACACACACATATCCACACACAAAGCACACACTAGGGACAATTTAGGATCACCAATGCACCTAACCTGCATGTGTTTGGACTGTGGGAGGAAACCGGAGCACCCAGAGGAAACCCACGCAGACACAAGGAGAACATGCAAACTCCACGCAGGGAGGACCCGGGAAGTGAACCCAGACAATGACAATAGCAATCATAATAACCAGTACAAAATCCGAAAGAATGAGATGTAATAATTTTTGACCAAAAGAAAGATGAAGTAATCAAAACAAAAACAAATATCTTCCAAACAAAAAAGACAAAAATAATAACAACACAGTACTACTGATGTTCAGAATATGACAATGTCTTTGAGATGTGGGAAATTACCAGAGCACCCAGACATGACACAAGGCACTGGCTGGCTGTTCTGGGAATCAAATCCAAGTGCCTAGGGCTGTGACTTAGCAATGATAACCACTGTAGAACCAGGAGTTAACAACAAAATCTTTTGTTTAAATCAGGAACCTCACTATTACTGTCCAGCAATTGTTTCAGTTCATTTCTTAAATAGATGAAGCCATTGAGAATCCCATGTAGAAATCTAGAAGCTGTTTTGCTATAATAACAACTTCTGCCAGAATATAAATTCTATGAATGCAACCTGTAATTTTTACTTTTGTTTTCTATTTTCATAGATTACATGAATTTAATGCAAAAACCCCTTTAGAGTCAATTGAAATTGAACCACCAGAAGAAACAGACAGAAACAGCATTGACTCTGACCTGAGAAACTGGGGCCCTTCTAAAATATCAAAACCAAGAAAGTATCAGGCTGCCGAATTGGACAGAGATGGTATTTTCCATAATTTTCCCAAAGAACAGCAAGAGGAAGAACTGCAAATTACTGAAGAATTCATCATCACTAAAAACAGAAACCAAATGAGAGATACCAAGGCAGAGGAAGACCAAGACCAGATATATCACTCCTTTCCCAATAGCCCTAAAGCAATTCAAGTGATCTCTGCCATCATCTCTGAGCAGTCTGAACGCTTGATTCCTCGGCAAATTGGAAGACTGCTTGCCAAGGAAATGATGGAACCAGAGGAGGACCGGGATTATTTGTACCACTCATCCATTGACGATGCCAAAATGAATCCTCCTTACCGGATGATAGAACCCCAGTATGAAATTATGGAGGGCCCAGAGGAAGACAGAGATCATATTTATCATCGGTTCTAAAATGACTTGCTAGTTATTATTATCTTAGAACAAAAAAAAAAAATAATGTAGCATATGAAAAAGTAATAATTTCCCAGGTTTACACCCAATCGGTACACAATAATATTTCCCCACAGACACACACATTTCAAGAATTTGACGTTAATTAGTTTTTGCTGAATGATTTCTTTAATTATATTTTTAGAAAATAATGTATAGAGAAATTACTGATCTTATTTTCAAATGTATGTTGCATTTTGCATCCTGAAATGAAGAGTTACTTCTTTTGGAAACATACTGTAGCTATATAACAAAAATGTACTGGTACACAATTGCAAGAGAAAAAGCAAAATTATAAATAATGAAAAGTATTTATATAAATTACTTATATTATAATAGGAAATCCAAAAACCATGGTTTTATAAATGTTGTTATATTATACATGGATATGACTAAAGAGATAGCTTATAATCAAATTTTGCATTATAAAGTAGTCAAACGGATTACAAAAGAAACTACAGTAAGTGAATTTGTATGGCTTCCACACATTAGTGGACAGATGTATTGTAGGAAATTTATCATTAAATAACTTAATTTCACACGTACTATAATGCTGAGAGTAGAAGCCTAAACCTTCACTAGTGTCAGTCATTGGCAGACCATATTCTTGCTACTAGTATTCCGCAATTTATACAATTAAAGACAAGATTTTGTAATGTTTACTTTATTAAAAAAGTTAAAATGATACAATGTTGTAACCAGCCATCCATTTTTAAAACCCACTTAATATATCTATAATGTAAGCACAGTTATTGGGATCAAAAGCCCTCTTATTAATGACCAAGTACTCGATCACTTCTATAAATTGCACAATTTGAACAGTTTACTGTATAACTGGGTACACTGATTGAAACTGTTCTTGCTAGTTCAGAGCAAAATCGGCTCTAGAATAAATAAAATAATAAAAAAGTGAGATTGGTTTCAGGACATTGTCATTAAATATATATTTGTTTAGAAACCTTATATGCGCTTGGTTGTCTGTTCTATTGGTAGATAGTAACAGGAAGCAGAGATTAATCTTTGCAAGTACTTCTTAATAGTTTCCACATGTAAAGCCTATTAATCTGAGATGTCCTGGATTGGACACTTGTTTAATGTGAGTACTTATATTTGAAACTGCATCTTCACTGGTTTTAGAATGGTACATACAGTTAACAAACATACACCTTATAATGTTTTTTAAATGCAGATTTATTCTTGAAAGAAGATTTTTTTTAAACTTGCAGCCATTAGAATTCCTTTTCCTTTTTATCACTTCTGGTCTTCAACGGCAATCACACCTTTCCTTATAATCAGGCTTCCATACAGCGACATCTCTCTAAAAATAACAAAGTGCAATGATTAAAAATAAACAAAACACACCAGCAATACAGAACTCAAGAAGCAGGCTGGTGCAGCAGATGAGTCCCAAACCTGTAGACTTTGTTCATTCTCACCATGTCTGTAGGAGTTTTTTTGCAACTTTCCCAAAAATGTGTGAATGTGTGTGTGGAGAGTGTAAGTGACTGAGTCCTGCTATGGACTGTTGCCCCATCCAAGGCTGTTTCCTCCCTTGCACCCACTGCTACTAAGATAGCCTAAAGCCCCCCACAGCACTGAAATGGATTATGCAGGGCTGAAAATGCTACCTATACTATGCAACACAGAGGATGCATGCACATCAAGTAGAAAGACATTCTTAATAAATAAAACTGCTGTTTTTCAAGACATTAACACATTTTAGCAGTATTCATGGCAGGAAGCATATCCTCTTTGCTGTCTCTGGTGAATTTCTACATTACTTTAATCATTCACCCTATTGAAAAGCTGAACTGAGAACAGGTATTCTTCTTTCTAATTGTAGTAAGTGGCACAGTATAGTTATTCCATCGATGGAGAAAACATTTCAATGTATACGATATAATGTATTTTGTGGTTATCCTGTTACCTACTGTATACTTGCCCTTCCCATACAATTGACTCATGAACCAGCAACAACATCATATATGCAGAGACTGATACTGAAAGGCAGCATTCAGGGGTGAGTACATTTCATAGGAAGCATAGGGAAGAGTGAAGAGTATCAGCATGTGTGTATCAGAAACCTAACTCTATGCATGACCATCATGAAAGCAGCTGGTCCAGATGACATCTGTGGGTGCATGCTTCACTGTTGTGCTAATCAGCTGACTAGGGCTTTTATTGCAGTCCTTAATTGACCCTGGCTCAGTCCATGGCCCCAACATATTTTAAAAAATCTATTATGGTCCAGATACCAAAGAATAACAAACCCCACTGCCTGAATGACTAACAGCCTATTGCTCTAACATCTTTAGACATGAAGGTGTTCGAAAGGTTGAGGTAAAAACTCTATTTGCTGCTCCATCTTCATCACCATCAACCAGCTGCAGTTTGCCTACTGCCTTAATAGGTCAACTAAAGATACAGTCTCCCACATTGTACACAGCACCTTCACCCATGTGGACAGCATCAACAGGAACTGTGTAATATTATTTATCAGAGATTATACTTTAACTGAGCTTTCAGTGCTAGAGTTCCCTACAGACTGTTCACCAAACTAAGGTATTTGGGATTGAAAACACACCTCTGTGAGTGGGTGTTACATTTTCTTACAGGCAGATCCCAAGAGCCCCTCAAGGATGTGTTCTGTGCCTCCTGATGCATTCTCTTTACATATATGAGTGGCACGGCCACACACAACTCCAACTTCATTGGTACATTTGCTAATGACACAATGGTGTTTGGTTTCATCTCCAACAGTGATGAGATGGCCTATCTGGAGGAGGTGGAGAACATGGTGTCATGGTGGTAGGCAAATAGACTTCAAATGAATGTCAGCAAAACTAAGGATAAGGTTGTGGATTTAGGCGGCAAGCAGCATCAGTCCTTCTCACCAGCCAACATTAAAAGGGTTACAGTGGAAAGGGTGAGTGCCTTCGAGTTGATATCTCTGAGGACCTTGCATGGACTCAGCAAATACAAGCTCAGGTCAAATAGGCAAGGCAGTACCATCTGAGACAATTGGGGAATTTTAGAGTGTCCCAAGTGATTCTAAAAACTTTCCACACAGGCACATCAGAAACTATCCTAACAATGAAAATTACTTCCTAGTTTGGCAACTTCTCAGCCCAAGGCTGAAAAGCCCTGCAAAGGGTGGTGCAAGCAGCAAAAGGCACCATAAGAACTGCTGTCCCCTCCTTGCAGGTTGCTTATATCAAGTAGTGTAGTGTCAGGACAACCAAAATCATCTAGGACTCATTCCAGTAACTGACTGATCAACCTGCTGAAACCAGGCAAAGGCAAAAACAGAGAGGTTCAGGGGGCACTTCTATCATCACGCAATAAAGCTTCTCAGTCAGGACATGACTCACATCTTTTGAACATTACCTACAGAGTGGTTTCATTTGATCACACTCCTGCCACATATTTGTCACTTTTTCATTGATTTTTTAGAATATAGAGATAAATTATTCAATACTCTATTGAATGATTTGTGCCCTACAAAATTTGGTTTTCTCCACACGTGTGATTTTCTGTAATGAAATGTCTGTCTTAGCTAGAGTACTCTTTGGTTTTGTTGTTATTTTCTTGAGAAATTACTAAGAGAGATGTTATAGGGAGCTAGGACTATACTCATGGCAATTGGTGATTGTGAGGAGGACCCAGCCCTCAAAGTGGCAACTGTCACTACATAGCACACCCTCAACCACACACTTATAATCACATCAGGCAATTACAGTACCAAATCAATTCATCAGCATAAATCTGGACTGTGGCAAAAAGGCTACATGACCAGTGGAAGACAACACAGACTTCAGAAAAAAGGTAATCCAGCAACAGCAACGGATCTGCCATTAGGGCATTCTGAGTGCGTGCCCAGAGGCCATGACGGCAAGGGGCCTTTTCACTAAGACGCTCAATGAAATGATGGAGTATCTTGGAGTTAAAATGGGGGGCCCCCGCCTCCTCTAGGGGTAATGAAGCGATCAAGACTTGTGCCAAAATCAAAGTGAGAAATACCATGCTGCATTGAACAACACAATGTTTATGTGCTTCATTGTAAAAAGTATGATCAGTTCTCTGTTAAGTCACCCAGGGGCCTGTAGCAGTCTTAATATGGCCAAAATAGAGCTCAAACTCTATCTTCTCCTTGGCAGGGCAGAGGTATTCTAAGAAAAAAAACACTGTTCAAAGTGTATTACATACTATTAAATAATATGTTACAAATACTGCCAACATGGAAATTCTGTAATTATGTAGTGTAACAGTCAGCTTACCCAGTGGCTACAACAGCAGCTGCTTTTTTTGCTCGCTCATAAAATGCAGACCTTTTTATAAAATCCACATTTCCCTAAAAAATGAAGAGAAAACATTTTTAACATTGTTATAAACATCTAGCTATGTCATTTTTCTTTTAAAGATAATTTAGATACTCAAAAAGTTCACATTACAGTGTTACTCATCTACCCATTTATTAATTGTTTGAACTGACCATGAAGAGGGTGAAAAACCTTTTTCAGGAACAAGAACAAGCAACTGGCCTTGGAAAATCAGTCACATGGTGCACACATGTATATACACTAGGCCAATTTAGAATCGTTAGAATCTGCGATTTAATTCGATATGCAAGTCATTGGGAGGAGTAAACATAACTAATAAATTGTCACGCTTGGGTCACAGAGTTGCATAGAAACACACAGGAGATTGTAGAGACAGGAACTTTATTCAAACACTTCAAACAAATATAAGTCTCCTTCAGGAGTAAATCGAACTCCATGTGTAGTCGGAGGGGACAGTTCCATCTCTCAATTAAAAGAACAGAAAATCTTTCTCTTCATTGGGGTACGCCTTGGGAGCAGGGCCCCCAACAGGAGCAGAGGATGTCTGGGGGAGAAGGGAGACAAGGCAGTGAGATTAAAGGACAGCTGCTGTACAGGCTTTTAAATGTTTAAAGCACTGTGCGAGATGCAGATCACACGACACGGCAGCAGCAGCAAGCCAGCAGCTAATAGAGCAAAGAGGAGGTAAAAAACTGTATTTGTTCCCATTGTATCACCGTTTAAGAGGGGGTTTCGGAGGAGCAACCATGTCTTATAGGGGTTCGATCAGCCCCCCTGTTCACAAAATATATGGGTGTTAAAAACAGAGCAAATATTTCTAAATTTAATCTTTATTAATTACAACCTGATTGCAGCTGGTTCTGGTATAATTTTCTTTGAAAGATCTGAATTTTTTTTAATAGAAAAATTCTAATGTGCTTTATTTACATTTTGTAATTAAATGTCATATACATTCATCATCACGGTTTTCTTTTTTTGGTGTTACCATTGCAATGATACAGAGTTATTTCCAGATCCACATATGTATGCAATGCAGCATTTGATGACACAGCAGGCATCTTTATACCTTTAAAGAAGGCTGTCTGAACTTCATTCTAATAAAATACATAGCCAAAAAATATCTATTTGCTCTTCTATTTTTAAGGAAATTATTGGATTTGATCTTTCATACAAATTTTCTAACTAAGTTTGGATTGACCGTTTAATCATACTCATTTTGTCATTCTAATGAACCCATTCTAGAATTCTCTTAATGTCTTTTTTCCTTTACAAGTAATCTCTACCACTTACAGCTTAAAACCATGTTGACTGTCTTGCTTGTGTAGAAAGCACAAAACTGTCATAACAATAACAACCAGTAATTTAAGGATGTTTTACAGACTTAATTTGTGACAATTAAGTTTGTATTTAAACAAGCACTGCTATATATGATTAAGTTGTATTTTACTCTGTCATTGTTACAGTGTTATGATTTTTGTGTTTACTTGCCCATCACGTGTGGTTTTGTTATGTATGTTTTAAACTTGTTTTTAATTTTTACAGCTAGGTTTTAGTGACGTCATTGCAGCACTATTTTATGTCATCACTTTATTCTTTTTCAAGTGGCCATGTGGTTATTAGTGACAATGTCCTGTCACCACCATATAACAATTACCGGCATTATGACACTAGTGCTTCACCACCATTAAAGATGGCATAGCACAATCACAGACATCCAAATTTAGGATTTTTGTTATTACAAAAAGATCTTTGAGTGCAGTTAGATTAGTGTTAGTATTTGCTTCTCATTTTATTTCTACAAATTTTGGCTTAGGGTTTTGGTTTTTTAAATTGGTATCGCCTGCCTTTTTTGGTATTCAGAAGCCAAGCCTGCTAAAACAGCCATTCTGTTGCTTTTGGCCTTTGGCCTCTTTTTCATTTCTTGGTTCTCCTTTAAATATTTTCCTGGCTTTTGTCATCCAAAAAAAGAATAAATAACATAGTGGTGCATGGGCTAAATGAATAATGCTGGCACCTCACAGATTCAGCATTGTAGGTTTGAATTCTCCGCCCGGTTGATGTTGTGGTGAGTTTGTAGGTTCTCCCCATGTTAGATTGGTTTTCCTACAGGTTCTCTAGTTCTCCTCATATATGTCCAAAGACACGCTGGTTAAATTAACTGGCAGTTCCAAACTGGCCCCATGTGAGCATGACTGTGTATGTGAGTAGGCCCTATGATGGACTGGAAATCTGCCCCAAGGCTCCTTCTTGTTTTGCGTCAAGTGCTCCTTGGATAGGCTACAGTCCTAGATAACTCTGACCCGTACAAAGCTAGTTTAAGCAGCAAAGTGGAGATAATGAAAATCTCTATCAATGGCCTGAAAAGAGGAGCTTATTTCAAAAGCCACTCTACAGTGCTTATAAGGACAGATTTGAATGCATGCTTCCCTGTTTCATTCAGTAAGCTAGTCCATAAACTACAAATTAAATGTGAAATAAAAATAAGTCCAAGATAAAGTAAAAAAAGACATAAAGAGAACCAACCAGTGCCCATAAAAGTGCTCAGGAACAAGAAGCAAAATGGATGCAATACACAAGCTTAGAAGGAAAAAAAGACCTCAAAATTTCAGAGTGCTGAATATAAAAAACAGCATGGCAAATCCACAAAAAATTCTGCGTACCAATGAATTTGCAACCTTTATAGGTCATACGTGAACAAGATGCCATCACAAGATAACACAAATGGCTCTGCTCCCCGTGTGTGTGCTTTAAAAAAAATCATTGTTGCCTTCCTAGATCCCAAAATATAAGGAAAACAACACAAATAAAAAGCAAACTAAAAAATGGAAAAACATATTCTTATGTATGCAGTGATTCAAAGGTGGGAATTGAATTGTTTAAAGGCCACTCCTGCAATACACCAAGTTGTCTGCTTAATGGCCTGTATTGGTCATTACACCTGAAAGTATCTGAAACTATCTGAAACAATTTTAATATTCAAATTTGTCAAGTCAAAAGAATTCAGAATATAGTCTGCTCTTAATAAATAACTTAATAACTAACTCGAAGGTAATTGTAATTTTAAATGAAAAATACATCTTCTCATTTGTTAAACTGATTTTTATTTGGTCAAATTGAAAACCTATCCAATCAGAAAACTGCAACTTTGACCAAAGGTCCAAACAGTTTAATGGAATACTGTATACTGTAAAAATGTAATTATACTAGATGCCATGAAATGGACTGGTGATCTGTACAAGTTCATTTCTCATTTTTTCTAAATATTCTGGAAAGATTGCTGGTCATTACTGAATATACATTGTGGTAACCAGGAGCACACCTGCTGCCCCGTCCCAACACAAACAGGCAGAGACACCAGTTCCATCCAACCAAAGCTTTTTTATTTAGGGAAAAGAATCCTGAGCAGTCTCCAAGAATTGATACCCACAGTCACAAATGCTATAATAACACTGTCCCTTTATTCCAGAGCCCTGCAGCCCCCTTCTTTCTCCAAACCTAATAAGTGAGCTTCATCCACCACCTCCCAAGTCAGGATCTCTTCTGTGAGGCAGTTGACTCCTTTTACTCCGCACCCAGGAGAACTCCAGTTGGACCGTTAGGGAGGTCTGAAATTACTCCCCGGTGTGACAGGAGCCCAAAGTAGGGCTCTGCAGCTCCTTCTGGAACACAACAGGACTGAACTTACCAATACCAAGTCCCACAACGCCCTGTGGGACTCCGAGGGGCCGTTACAATTGCACAGGGAGAATGTCAAATAGCAGTTTTGGGGAGATAACGCCCTTTATAAGTCATTTCCCCCTGTCCTTCCGTTACGGAGATGCCCCTGTCAGGTAATGGTACCGGCCGCCTTCCGTCACTGTGTACAATGAAGTAACAGTACTTCCATCATGCATGCTAGTTACAAACTTGCTATTTTATTCAACCTTTTACATAGCAGAGTGTGTCAAATCATCAGCATATTTACTTCTCTGCTGTTTCTGTTAAGAAACTGTAAAAAGACAACAGTCTTCCTGCACAATGATTTCTGTTATAAAGTAGTCATTGGAACTAAATAAAAATGCATATGCAATAGAAAATAAGTCTACAATTGCACTGCCTCAGATGTAAATGTGTTGATTTGATTCTTTGCATTAATCATTTAATTGTACTCAATCCTGAGTAATGAGCACAAGTGTCACCAGGTTTATATGTTTTAATATTTTTCATCCCCTCTGCAATTTTAGTGATGCATTTAAACACATTTCAGTCACATATATTGAGAACTCAAATATGCAGGGACTGCTAGAGGGAAAGTGTAAAATGATCAGGATATCTTTCCTTAACAAAACAAAACATTCCCAAATCTCTTCCCTCAGTTCAGGGTTGTGAAGGGCCAGAATCCATCCTACAGCATTGACTACATGATAGGATCCAAATCTGGAAAGGGGCCACTCAGATGCACCCCTACCAAACACACTTACATAAAGCCAGTTTAAAAGCACTAATTAATGTAATTTGTTGCTTTTGGGGTGTGATAGGAAAACTCATGCAGACACAGAGAAATACACAAATCCCACACATTGAGCAAACTCTGGATCTATGAAGAAGCAGCACAAACCAATGTGCCACTATGCCACCTGGCATTTTTTCAGGAAACAGGAGTCATTAAAGATGGGCTGAGATTTTTAAAGACACAGACCACATAGGTGTCTTTTGCCCAGGAAGGGAATTTACATGTTTTCCAAGAAAGACAAAATTCATGACGAGCTTGTCTCAAATATTGCTGAAGTTACTTCGGACCGAAGTGTATATGAAAACCTATTGGTCCTGTATGACTGAAAGTGTGAATGCTTGACTACACTCAGCAATGGACATGTGCCACATCTGGGAATGGTTCCAGACTTGTAAATGACTCTGCCAGATTAGGCTTCAAAATTGAATTTAGTGAGTTGATAAATGAAAACAATTGTGAGCCCTAAAAATATGGCTAATAATTACAAGAGTAATTGTGCAAATTACTCAAGATATGTCAGTGCAAAGAAAGAGCTACTGCATATATTTTGTTAATGTTGTCAAGATCCCCTTTCAACCTGCTCCAAACCAAATGCAGCAACCATCCTACACTTGAGGTTGTTCGAGTACACTTGACTTCTGTGCTTCCAGGCATAGATACATGCTTGTAAAGGGCCATTTTGAAACCCCATAATTTCTGTCTACTACTAATGACATTATAATTCATGCCTTTGTCCTATGGTGATTGTCTATTTCACATTATAATTATAGTTTTTTTATATAATATAATTGATTATTGCTTGTTTTATTACTTTCAAGATAGTGCTCACAATTAAAAGGTGGTATATAACATAAGGGTGAATTCATTAAAATGAATTGATTGCACTGAAATGGTGGATAACTGGAAATGTATATTTTATGAAGAAGATAAGTGGATATCAATGGTCATTTCTATTATTTTACATAGAAAAGTGATGCTTACAATAGCTTAAAAACATACATCTAATCCAGATCTCCTCAGTAAACTCTCATATATATACCACACGGGTATAGAAAGTTGTCTTCTTTGGCCAGCTTCGTCCAAATTCATCACAGCAGCCTGCAGTGAAAGATTTGAAACTTGTAATTATGACACATTGTATAAGCACAGGCATTAGTTCATATATCTTTAGTTATAATTTTCTAAGGGACACAAGGAAATATTCCTCACCACTCCTTAAAATCTTCCCACAGACATCATTAATCTATATAAAAACAAGGCCATTTTTCCAATTAACTCATCATTGGGCCCATTTTTAAGATATCCTTCTCAGTAAACCACTTTTCAAAATCTCTCTAGTAATTATTATATTTCAGCATATAGCAAAATATCACAAGTTTTGGTATGAGGGGCCTTACTGCCAGGCCTCTTCACTTAGAATAAAAACCAAGGGGGGCATAAGTATACATAAAATGTTTTTATGATAAATAAAGTGTAAACAGAGAGGTGAAGAGTAAAAGAAAACCTGCTTCTTCTGTGGGGCTTACTTTACTGGTCTTGAAACCGCTCCAACTTGATACACTGCAAAGTATAGTTAAAAGCATTTTTGCTTTAGATCTAGCTCTGTCTTTTGAGTATTACCCATAAGACCGCTGTATGTGACCACTCCTTCAGCCTTGTGGAGGAGTTCAAAGGCCTGATGTCCTAGATATGCCTTTGTCTATTACTTCAAAAGACCGTACAAGGACCATATGCTGGAGCAGAAAAATTGTCCTCTACTCAGTAAGTGTATGATTGTCTCATCTCTTTCTCAGTCAGGGGGATTTGTATTTCCCTGCCAACCTTTCACGGCCACACTTACCACCTTCAAGATACAAGCCAAAAGTTACCACCTCACAAGTGTCCCCATATATACAGGTGTCGGCTCATTGACTACTCTATAAGCAAGCATCAAGGATTTGAACGGAATACGTGCCACCTCAGAAAGTCAGTGCAGTGATTTGAAAAGAGGAGTGACACATGCCAGCCTCGATTAGTTGAGCACCAGAAGTGCCACAGCACTTTGAAATCATCTGCAGGTGCTGGGTCACACATGACGGTACTCCTGCCAGCAGAGAACTGCAGTAGTCAACATAACAGATCCAAACACCCAGGTTTTAAGCAAGGCAGAAGAAGAGTGCTGCATCATGCTTATGAAAGCATCCTTCTTTGTAAAATTAAGTAAAATTAAAATGTCTTTAAATTGAGTTCATTTTTTGAATAGTACCACATTACTCAAAATTAAAACAAAACAAAAAGATTTACTTTGTAAATGCTAGAGCAGTGTTTCATCAGGGAATGGCAAACATTTTCTGATTTTAATTCTCTCCATAGAGAAATGCAGTAGGTCAAAATGACATTTGTGTCATTAGGCAGTTCATTTACAGTAAAATTGTGTTTAAGGATTAACTCTATGCCTGCAGAGCTGACAGCAAAAATAAACAGAAGTAGCAATTTCACATTACAATGAAAATTAAAAAAATAACTGTATGTCTTTAAAGTTATAACATTCCAGAAATTTGAAAAGCCATAATAACAACCTTATGCACTCGTTTTCTGCTGTCTATGCACAAGTAAAAATGTGGAGGCATGGAAGCACCACTAAATAGTTAAGGAACAAATCAATAATAAAACACATCTGAAAGCAGGTAGTATTTTTAATTGAGAACATTTTAAGAAGTTACCCACATTTGTCTACAGACTGAAGATGAAATGTTTAATGCCATCGTGATCGTCACCTTCATTGTTTTCTGTATGATTATCCTGGTGAGAACTGCAGAAAGAACAAACTGTGCTGGGGTGACACAGTCATTCTGTTCCCAGCAATTTACTGCAGACATTCCAAGGGGACACTCAGATGCTTCCAAGCCAATTGAGAGATAATTTCTCCAGCGTGTTCTGGTTTTACCCAAAAGCCTTCACCCAGTGAACTGTGCCTGGAGCACCTCCTCAACTGTCTCCTTGCAAACTGAAGAAGCAGATGTTCTACACTGAGGTCCTCCCTTATGGCCAAGCTTCTCCTACCCTAATCTAGTTACCCTTCTAATTTTCATGAACTTGTAGCTTAATTCATTTTGTTTCTAGCCAGGGTCCATTGCCGTAAGGATTGGGATGTAAACTGACCAATACATTGACAGTTTTTTGACTTAGTACCTCCTTCATCATTATGGTCAGGTTCAACAGCCTTGTAGCTTGTAATTCTACAACTGACCAGCAGCATGCAAGCATATCTAATACTACAGTATATACATATTGTAGTCAACAAAATCAAATTCACATAGGAAATTAATACACTATGTTGTGATGCCATTTTGGTTTTATTGTGGATATCACATGGCAATGGCATTTATGATTGCCAAGGTGATGGGTCCCAGAATCCTCCAGATTGTGGTATATGTGAGTTCATCGACACATCGATGTAAATGCCAGGGTGGCCTTTATGTTGTATCGGAAATTGGATACACTTGTGAAAAATACTTGCAATCATGTTTTAATGCTTTTCTGGTTTAAGGTCTATTTTTTCTGAACTCTCAACTTTGATTCTTGTTTCACCCTTGTTCTAACAAAAGATTGGTTTGATTCCTGGTTTTTGATTCCTGAAGGTCTCTGATTTGCAGCTTTCTCCTGGTTATTTACAACAAAAACTCCCTAAATGTCTTTTAGACTGAGCAGTATGGTTGGTAAGGATTGTAACAAGGAAATACCATAGCATTTTCAAAACCCACTTAATCCTGAACAGGGTTGTGGGGACATAGGGTGCAAGGCAGAGACAATCCCTGGACAGTGCACTAGTCCATAACAGGGTGAACACACACACAGACACACATACTAGGGCCAAATTAGCATAGCTAATCCACCTAACCTACATAACTTTGGACTGTGTGAGGAAACTAAAGCACTTGGAGGAATCCCATGCAGACACTGGGAGAACATGCAAACTGCACGCAAGGAGGACTCGGGATGTGAAACTTTAACTATTTACTATGAAGCAGCAGTGCTACCACTGTGCCACTATGTAAGCAGGAAATTTACAATAAATTTGTAAAGTCAGAGATCCTAACAGCAAAATGAAATTGTAAAATCTTGGTGTTGAAAGAACAAGTATCTATGTAGAAAATGTTTTTTTGTTTGTTTGTTGGCCTCACCCTGACCAGCAAGCACTTTTCTCATTGTCATTAGTGCTGCTACTGAATATGAAATGGTGTATTTCAAATCATGCAACATGCAGAGTCTGAAAGAGCATTCCATATTATTGTGGCTTGAACTTTTCCAGCTCTAAGCCATTTGATTCTAAACTTGAGGCACTGACGTTTCAATTTACACAATTCATAGCCAATCTATTTTATCATAGCAATGAGTGGTTGCAAGGCTTTCAGTTTACTTAATATTTAAATCTATATGACTGTATTTTGTCTGTTGAAGATGATGATAAAGAGTAACACAATGATCTGATGCCAGTGAAGACAGACCAGGCACTAGCATTGTATTGTTTGATTGATTGTTTTTGTGACATGAAAGATGCGTGGACTAACTTATTTCACTAGTTATTAGCAAAAGAGATGGATTAGAAAAGTCTATGCATATGTAGGAAACAAAAGACAAAAATAGACCTGTATACAACAAAACAAGTCTATAATTGTTTCATGAGCATTAATTAGAAAGTAGCATATATCTGTAATAATTTAAAACTGAAAACATTTTCATTATCGGGAATATTATTCAACAGTACTTACTGCATTAGTGACATATGTATCAATTGGAAACAACTTTAAAATGGCCTCCAAGAGCTGTGGTCCACCTAACCCTGAAATAGAAAGAAACCACAGTGTAATTTCTGCAGTGTATCATTCATGACCATTAGATGAGAAAGGGAGTCAAATCAGCTTTAAAATGCTGGTTGAGATATTCCGTTTAAACATTATTTCACTTACTAATACTCTTTTAAAAATACAACACACATACAGTTAAACACTGCTATGTTCCCTTTATTATTAACAATTTAAACTAAGTATAGAATTGTTAAAATGCTTTAACTTAGTTAAAATGTAGTGCTGTTTATATATGATCAGACAAACACATTAAGAATATCTACTTTACCCTAATACAGCAGCATCCACTATCAAGAAAATTCTGTTTTCTCTATGGTCAAGTGTTCTCATTATGCTTCTTTGTTTGTGCAATAAAGTCAAGCTGACTCCTTTCTCATTCTACATGAACAGTCTGTATTGCTTTTCCTCTAATAATAGTAAGCACATGAGGAACTTTAACCTGCCATCTTTCTTTTGGTACATAGTGCAGCTGCTGCTAATTCACTGCAAGCAAGGAGGCGAATTGTAAGCATTTATGTAGTAATTGGCCATTCCTTTCATGTGTATACAAATTATGAAGCAATATGGAGCTAAATGATTATTCTGCAGACAAACCACAAATTTGCAGGTTTTTTCCTTATGGTCTAAGCATAGGGTTTATAATGTAAGTGTGTAAAGAGTAATTCAGTAAAATATCCATGTCTGTAAGTCAAAGAATACTTTATTTGCTAAACAGGAAGAATCTGTTTTTCTTTCACACTATGATTTGGAAAGAAGCCTGCATCTTTTAACTATGCAATTTTCAGGTACTCACTACATCATGCCTACTGTTTTCTTAAAATCTTGAGTTCTTTTTCCACTCAGGCTTATACATCTTCTTCTATCCAGAAGTGACAATGTGCCAGTGTTCATAATGTGACATTCCTGACTGCAGAAACGTCACTGTCCTCCACACCAGAAGGAAACAGCATTAGTTTCTGAGACTACATCTGTCACACATACTGTATTTTTTACAGAGCTCACAAATTGACCTCCATTACATGGAAAATAGGATATGTAAAAATGAATGTTTCACTCTCATTTCTGAATTGCTTGTGATGAAGTAAAAACTCAGACAGGTGTACTTTGTGGAATGTGCGTGGTGTACCCAGTATCACTACTGCATGTTCAAGTCATTTACTTCAATCATCCTTCACTTGATGATGGGGCAGGAGATCCACTGTGACCTGTTTTATCATATTCAGCCAAAGATGAAAATAAGCTGGAAATTTTAGTCCTTATTGTGAAAAATAATAAAGGTTGTAAGAATACCTATATGTGAAATGAAAGCAAAAGTCAAAAAAGCAACAAAATACTGCTGCACTTCAATTTTTTAAAGGAGAAAAAACTGACATCTAGCAAGCTGCAAAAATGGCCAGTATAAGAGGCATAGTTTTTAAAGTAACATACAAATGACATAGTTCTTGCTAAACACATTATTTGAACAATAATTTAAAAAGACCTCTTAAAAAACAACAGCTTGACATGGAGTCGGTACACAAGACATACTCACCCATATTGAATGAATATACATTCATCTTTGGAGGAACCTCACAAAATATGTAAAGGTCACCCAAAATAGTTTAAGATTCTTTGCCCATTGAGAATGCCAGCAGTGCTAGAGAAAGTTTAGGGAAGGGCAACTAGAGGCATGAGCTATGAGGAGAAACTGAAAGATTTCTCTGAAAGTTTTTGTGCATATCTCAAGCATCAGATGTGAAATGCTGAAAATAAAATGAATTATTCTAGAATCTGCATATTAGATATGACAAACGTGTAATCTTTATATTGTTCACTTGGTAAAGACTTTTGCTCAGAGTCTTTTATTTTAATATTTCCATGTAAAGTCCAACCTTCCTTTCAACCTGTCTCTTGAAGTTGTTCAGGGATTCAAGTCAATATTTTTCAGTTCATTTGTAACCACCGAACAGATTCTCAGAGAGTCACTACTCTGGCATACGAGTACTTCAAAAGGTGACATGAAAACCCATTCATTAGACCAAAGCATGGTAAGATCTCACTCTTGTTATGATTTACTTGCGTTATAAATTTTTCCTGTCTTTAGTTTTCTTCTTTTATGTTCTTTTCCCCTAGTTTTGTGAGTTTTGTTTTATGTAGAATTAGTTTCTGTTCATTTTAATTTTATTCAAATAATAGTTAAGTATGTTGATTTCATTTTATGTATTTTCCCTGGACATCAACACCGTCCTGAGACTTTGTTGCCTAGACCAGACATTGGATTGCTAGGCAGCTTATGCCCAAAGTCGACGCTTGAATTACACCAGCACAACAGATTAATCTCTATCTGAGCTTGCAGAATTTAAATAACAACAGCAGCAATTCTCTGCCTCTACTTAAGAATAAATTAAAAAACCCATCATGTGCACATATAAGTAGTAGTGTTATTTAGATTTCCTGGTTCCTGACTCTGGATTTCTGTTTCTTGTTTTGATTCTTGCCTTATGATTTTGATTAGATGTACGACAGGCTTGACTCTTATTTGCCTTTCTGGCTTGTTTAATATTTTCTCTCCTGATCATTTTCTTTTATTCTGTTTGTCCTTTTAATGGAAGGCACTACCATTCATCTCCTTGTTGCCACAATATAATTAGTTTGTCAGTTCTAGCAACATGACAACCTCATCTTGTGTGGATTTCTTTGTGCTACTAAAGGAATACAAACTTCACTGGTGTTTGAGGAATGAGAAGTGTGAAATATTAGTATATAACTGTAAATTGTTAATTGGTTGAGTATAAGCTTTAAATTCAACTATTAATAGTAAAAAAACCAATACAAGAGAAAAAACTCTTGTTAAGCACTAAAGTTTCTTATTTGTTGAAACCAACATATACAGAAGCTCATCTAGGTCAGAACTGATTTAATATTGTATTTCACTTACCATCTGCTCTTACAGTACTTCAGTTGGACCAAATCGGCAAATTGAAGAAACTGGAAAGTTTACATCAGCAAGAACTAGAGACAAAAGGAAGGTCAAATTAATATTCAGCCTAACATCATTTCACATATACATTAAAATGATTTATCCATACATGATATTAGCTGCAGCATTGATTGAACAGCCCAAGAAAGAACAACTCTGCTCCTGCCTTCCGACAGTCATGGTTGTGAAAATCAAAGGACAAGTTCATTCTTTTTGATATTTAGACTCAGATTTAATTTAGATGTATTGACAAGTAGAAAACAATAACCTTGTTCAATATTACAAGTTAGTAAATTCCCCAGTTAGCTATCTCAAGAATTTACTGGGATTTGCTTCTTCAAAAATAACATTGTGTGACTTCATAACTTCCTTGGCCAATAGCATTCATACACTTAAGTGTTATCCTAGGTAAGGGTGTAGGATTAGGTGTGCTAAAAGTCATACTTAACAATTTTTAGTATGGAAAACAGTACAGGAACATTGGTACTGTGGAGGCCATTTGAGTACAGAGAACTCATGTTCAAGAAACCAGCTTGAAATGATTTGAAATTTGTGACGTGGCGCATAATCCTACTGGAAGTAGCCATCAGAAGATGAGTACACTGCGGTCATATAGAGACGGATAAGATCAGCAACAATACTCACGTAGGCTATTGCCTTTAAACAATGCTAAAGAGTACTAAGGGGCCCAAAGTGTGCCAAGAAAATATTCCTCACACCATTGCGCCACCACCACCAGCTTGAACCGTTGGTACAAGGCAAAATGGATGCATGCTTTCATATTGTTGACACCAAATTCTGACCCTACCATCTGAATGTTGCAGCAGAAAAAAGTCTCATCAGACCAGGCAGCATTTTTCCAGTCTTCAATTGACCAATTTGATGAGCCTGTGATAATTGTAGCCTCAGTTGCCTGCTCTTAGCTGACAGGATTGGCACCCTGTGAGGTCTACTGCTATTGTAATCCATCTGCTTCAAGGTTTGATGTGTTGTGCATTTAGAGATGCTCTTCTGCACACCTTGGCTGTAACGAATGGTTATTTGAGTTACTGTTGCCTTTCTATCAGCTCAAACCGGCCTGGCATTTTCACCCAGACAACTGCTACTCATTGGATATTTTCCCTTTTTCAGACCATTCTCTGTAAACCTTAGTGATGGCTGTGAAAATGCCAGCAGATCAGCAGTTTCTGAAATACTCAAACCAGCCCATCTAGCACCAACAACCATGCCACGTTCAAAGTCACTTCAATCACTTTCTCATGCTCAGTTTGAACTTCAGAAAGGTTTTCTAGACAATGTCTACATGCCTAAATGCATAGAGTTGCTGTTTTGTGATTGGCTGATAAGATATTTGTGTTAACAAGCAGTTGAACAGGTGTATCTAATAAAGTGGCCAGTGAGGGTATATGGAGTAAAAGACAAGTCTGTTTCATAGGGGGAAGCAGTCAGTTGCAAAAGAACTGACTCTATACAATGCAGGTTCCTAAACTGAGGGTCAAAGACAGACCCAGCTGAGTTTTTCAAACCAGAAGCATAACATTCATCTTCTTTAGCAGTTTATCTAACCATGAAGTAAAAAGTTTGCATTCTCCATTATGGCTAAGTGTGAGACCCTGAATTAGTCACAGATCACAGCTGTGATGAACTCTATTCTAAACTTGCATACCAGAAGTTTCACACTTTTCATAATAGTCATGTCCAACTAGATAGGTGCTACATGTAAAGAAGACTGAA
>JANRMT010062813.1:25563569-25578483 GCA_026402145.1 Polypterus bichir lapradei | reverse complement strand
AACACAATGGGCAGCACATTGAACACATTTTATAAGTGGTCAGAAACTTGTAAATAACTCATGAAAGAATAAAGTTACGTTAAAACCAAGCACACCATTGTTTTTCTTGTGAAATTCCCAATAAGTTTGATGTGTCACATGACCCTCTTCCTATTGAAAAAACAAAAGTTGGATCCAAAATGGCCGACTTCAAAATGGCCACCATGGTCACCACCCATCTTGAAAAGTTTCCCCCCTCACATATACTAATGTGCCACAAACAGGAAGTTAATATCACCAACCATTCCCATTTTATTAAGGTGTATCCATATAAATGAACCACCCTGTATATATCTCCTTTTTCATCAGCAGACCAGAGAATCAAAGAGTTGAGGATAACTGAAGACTGAAGCCCATTTTTACCCCAGACACTTCCCGTTCTGGGGTAGAACACATATAGTTGGCACCATTTCCTGAAACAACCAGTCTGATGGATGGACTTCTGTCTGAAAAGACAGATTTGTTTATTTATTTTTGCTAATTTCAATATGTGTAAACGTTTTCCAGAATATATTTAAACAATGCTAACAAATATACTGTAAGACACATGAGCTTGGGGTATGTTACATCCAAAAAGGATGGTAACACAATTTCCATTTTTCCTTGAGAGGAGGTTGTCTCACCAAAGGTCAATTGACATCACTTCCTGCCTCTCAACTACAACTCCATCTCTTCTGCCTTCCTTCATTTCCAATACTGGTGCCACTGGGAGAACTCTGTCTTTTGTGACCAGACCTCCAACTAGAGCAGAGCTTTTTCAGAAGAAAGTCTAAAAAATACCCAACCAAAGAGACACCATGTCACTAGTGACTACATCATCTATACTTTTTCATTTTTTTTCTACAGTGGACATTAAACAGGGTTGGTTATCAGTGGTACTCCAACCCTGCATTTGTTTCTGTTCTTTTTTTACATTATAAATATCCTGCATGCTATATACTTTTTTTTTTGTGTGCAAGTCTCTTTTTGGTATTGAACCACTGTCCCGAGGAGACATGCAGATAAGAATACAATTGTGCTGTAAACAAACCTATTGAACAAAGACATGTCACATCAAAGACATGTCAAACATCACTATGCATGGGGAGTAAAAAAAGTGCCAAATACTGTATAAAGCAGGAAGGTCCCAAGAGCACATGTTATTGCCTTATTCTATAATAAAAAAAGTACAGTCTCAGTTTCACCCTTATGACTACACAAGCTTCACTCTTTTGTCAGTCCTGCAGGAGTGTGCCAATCTATTTGCTGGTAGATAATGCTGTCTGTGAAACAGATGGCATATGCCTGCATCTGCTGGGATCTTGGACTTAACAAAATACCTCTTGGCCAATTTGGCTAGCTCCCTCATTTCAAAATCTCTCCAATTTTCAGGCACTTTCCCATTGCTAGCCTTAGAAAAGACTTACAACTTGCATTATACAAACAAGTTAGATTTTAATTTTTTGTCATTTGAATCACTTGTGGTTTCTTAACTTGAGTTAACATCAGCAGCTTGCATACCCTGATGTTTTACCCAGCACTTTTCGCTTTGTTCACACATATACCAACCTGCCCCATAAATAATACAAGCAGTTCATTTTTAAAATTGCTAGGATTGACTTTCCCAAGATTCTTGAGTCAGCTTTGATATTGTATGCCCTCCACCCTGCAAGTTACCAATACATTCAAGTGTGCATGTGTATGTTATAAAATGGACTCTCATACACAACAACAAGGGAAATGTGGCCTACCAAACATATCATAAAGACAGACCAGGACCTTAACTTGCCAGTCCAGAAGAGGCAGTCCAGTGTACTCCCAACTACCACCAGGAGGCTTTGGCCTAACTAGGCCCCAAAAATGGGAAAACTGGAGAAAAGTTCAGAAAATAAACTTAGTATTCTAAAATGCCTCAGAAGAGGGGCAAACCAAGCAAAAACTCTGCTTGTAATCTAAAGGGCAACAAGGATCATTAATAAATGAATACCCCTTACTTATATTAAAAAAGAAATAACAAGAAAAGCTGAAAAGAGCAAAAAAAGTAGTTGTCTAAAAAGACCATCCTAAAGCGAACAAATCCCAAAATACTAATACAGAAAACAGTAAAAGCAAAGGTAATGCTCACAAGATAACTGCAAATAAACTTCAGTGAAAAGCTGCCCGATCTTCGTTATTCCTGGCTTAAAAGAATACTCCATCCATTATATTTTTATGCTATTTACCCCATGTGGCTTGTAGCGATGGCTAAGAAAAATCTTTAATTGCATGTTTTCTTGCAGAAAGGAAATAACGAACTTTAAGTCTTGAGGAACCACACACAAAGCACACAGAATGGAGACACATTCAAAAAGACAGTACATAATTACTGTACAACCATAGCAGAAAATACATACAAATGTAAAAAAATAGTAATTCAAAAGCTTAGAAAGATTTTTTTTTCTTTGTTTTCTTGTAAAACAGTTTGAGCTATATTCTTTGTATGAAAACATGCTATAGAAATACTGTACAAAGGTTGTTGTTGTCAAGAAGGAGAACTATTGGGTGACTGAGTGGAGCTCTGTGCAGCTAGAAATGACTTCAGGATGTGTGATTGGCATTGTGTGCCCAAAGACCAAATAGACCAAATTTAGTGGTCATATTGCAATTATTCTTGTTGAAACGCCTTAGGCAGACAGTCAATTTAACACAACCCCAATTTAATTCATATTTTATTTATTTATAAAGTATATCTAATCCAATCTAAAAGGAAGAACTAATATGAAAGACAGCCATCCCATGGTATATCTGGGTGTAATCATGCACATGCCATTTTGTGTTCAGGAAAGATCAACTCATGAAGCTTCATTTTGAAAAAAAAAAAAAAAAAAAAAAAGAAAACACCTAGAAAAATTATATCATTAAAGCGTGATGCAGAATTGAGGTTAGCACTGTAATAATGTAATAATAATTGATCCAACCATGTTTCTAACCTTACGAGTATTTTACTGTTTAATGTATCAGCTAACATCTAGTAAAATATACATTTATTGTTTAAGCTGCTATCTTGATTTTGATATATTTCATTTATAAATATTATACTCCAGTAAAATAATACAAATTTCAGTCTCA
Source organism: Polypterus bichir lapradei (assembly GCA_026402145.1). Lineage (NCBI taxonomy): Eukaryota > Metazoa > Chordata > Cladistia > Polypteriformes > Polypteridae > Polypterus > Polypterus bichir. Next base: position 25,575,357 of record JANRMT010062813.1, on the reverse strand, counting down.
GATAATTCTATATCAACAATATGAAAATGTGAAAGTTTAAATAAGTTAATCCACAGGAATATTAGTTAAATTAAAAAGTCAATAGATTTAAATTGCTCATTGTCATTCTGAATCAGAAATTTAATAAGTGGGTTAATTGATTCTGCTTGATTTTATGTCTACATTATCATTTCAATGTATTATTATCCAAGCACTCCATAAAATTTGCTGAACATGCATTTTCAAAACAGAGTCATGGGTCACCAGAACAAATCCCAGCAGCATCATACTTCATTCGAACCATTGTATTCATTCACACATATATTCATTTTCTGAAAACACTAATTGCAATGAATGGGCAGGAAGGCTACTTTCTTTCTTGAGAGTGGAAGGCAGGGACCAACCCCCAACATGATGCCAATGCATTTCAGCTGTCATACATTTATCTATCTATTGTCTAACACCATTAATCCCTTAAGCATCAGGTACAAGGTAGATATCAACCCTACACAGGGTACCACTTCATCATAGCACACAGTCAAACGTAGGAGAAACAATTACCATAACAAACATGAAATACCTATTTTCATGAAACTTTAAGCATCAGAAGAAAAATATAAGCACAGGAAGAATGTGCACACATCTGGAGTAAACCCCTGTCTCCAACAGAGCTTTAAATTTAAACTGTGCATATCAATGAACTATCAAACATCCTTTTACTGTAGTTGCTATCTAAATGAAAATTCTTGTAACAGGCTTTAAAAGTTGAGGAATTTAACATAATTGTACAAATTGAACTTGAAAATGTTCTTGAACTTCATAATATAAAAAATTACAATAAGAATTTCAGGATGATTGTAAGTATAATTGAATGTGTAATACACTCTGAAAGTGAATCCTTGAAAAGAAAAAGAAAAAAATTCCAAGACAAACATTTGAGGTGTAAAAATTTAGAGTATTTTTCTTAATTATTTAGTACATCACACTGCTTAGCTGACCTTTCCTGGCTTGCTGTGTTTAATCAACCTAATCAAGTAGTGATACATACTGTAAATATGTTTATACATCATTGGACTAAAATTTAATTTCTGGAAATCTAACAATGATTTTTTATTTTATTTTAGCAAGAGAGTGGTATGGTGGTGCAGCGGTAGAGCTGCTGCCTCGCTGTTAGGAGACCCGGGTTCACTTCCTGGGTCCTCCCTGCATGGAGTTTGCATGTTCTCCCCGTGTCTGCGTAGGTTTCCTCCTGGTGCTCCGGTTTCCTCCCACAGTCCAAAGACATGCAGGTTAGGTGCATTGGCAATCCTAAATTGTCCCTAGTGTGTGCTGTGTGTGTGTGAGTGCCCTGCAGTGAGCTGGCGCCCTGCCCGGGGTTTGTTTCCTGCCTTGCGCCCTGTGTTGGCTGGGATTGGCTCCAGCAGACCCTCATGACCCTGTAGTTAGGATATAGCGGGTTGGATAATGGTTGGATTTTAGCCAGGTTCTCAAGGAGACACCTACTATGATGAAATTATTCTACCAGACTAAGAGAAGCACCATTGCTTCTTTATACTGAAAATGTGATGAGTTAAGAGTAAGCATTGCACAATATATGTTAGCATGTACATTGTCCTTTAAATCTTGGGTCATGTTTAAATAATTTCGTTCACACAATATTTTGAAGTAAAAGTAATAAACAGATAAATAAATGACTGGTATTCATACAATACATAAAGATGACAGAAATGTAGATACATAATGCAAAGTTGACTGACTGATTCACTCACTCACTCATCAACAAAAACTCTTCTTGTTTAGCTAAAAAGCTGAAATTTGACAGGGCAGTAGATATCCACTAAGAAAGGACATTTTGATATATCGGCATATAAAAACTTCCGTACTATAGAAAAACTAAATATCCCAAAATTTCAAACATACCTTGACAGATTTTATTGAAATGTAGTGACATATCTGAAAACAGAAAAGTAGCCCATATGTGGCTTTCCTTTGTTGGCATTTATCGTTAGAATGTCTCATTTGCTAGAGCATTATTAATGCACCGTATCCCTCATTTCGCCCCAGCACTGACAGCGATCGCACAAAGAAATGTGTTGCATCAATCTATTCAAATGAAGGCTGTCTGCAGAAGTGAAGTGAAAGGAGCAAAGTTCAGGGAAGCTCAAAGAAGACGCGTTTAGCAGGCGCTATAAAGCACTAGTGCTTGCCAGGTGCTGTGGCAGTGAACATAGTCAATTTCGCACAACTGATTCAGTAAGAAAGGTATTTAATATATACTGTATTTACCCACCTTTCATCTTATCTGCAACCCTGTGGAAAATGCCAATGTGGGGACTATAGCCAGTGTATTACCATTAGCCAGTGTATTGCTCCAGACAATTTCATCAGCACTCACAAAGTTTAAATAAAAGCAATGATAAAAGCAACATGTCATCAAAGGTAGCAACTGCACTTTGAAATAACAATGTCATTGTCTTGTTGGATTACAGTGTTTACCTTGGAGTATGTCTTTTTGACCTATTTATTTTGATCCAAGCCCTTTTCTAAAAATTGTGTTGCCAAAACCAGTGTATGCAGTTTTACCAAACCCTTAAACATCTTTCTTTCTAAACCTACATGCCCCCAAAAAACTTTAAGTAAGTTTCACTATTGCAAACTTGCACTTGAAATATAATGAAATCAAAGGAAATTCAGCTGTTTTGATAATTACATATTGTAATGTTACATATTATGATGTTAGTTGACACAATGTACAAAGAGAGATTCTGGAAGCTGGATGGTGGCAGTGTGATGCATTTGGCCATACATGCATTTTACTATGTCCACCAAATGTGACAATAATTCTTGAGATAAACTGATTACACTACATTTTTTAATGAATGCATAGCTTTGCATTTTTGGAAAAGCCAACACTGTTGTTCACATGCTTACCATCATTTAGTTTCTAGTACCAAAATACCAATTAAGCATCAGAGCTTTTTGAAGATAAGGAAAGAAAGAAAGAAAGAAAGAAAGAAAGAAAGAAAGAAAGAAAGAAAGAAAGAAAGAAAGAAAGAAAGAAAGAAAGAAAGACAACACACAAAAACAACAAAAACAACCAATGAAGCCAAGTCACGATTGAACAGAATGAAGCCCAATTTTTTTCTATAGCTGATGCTGCTTTTCAGAATATGAGAAGAAGAGAACAAGGTAGTGATTCTGACTGAGTAAAAGTCATAACTTTTGCTTTTTAGTTGGTTGACATTCATTTACGCATACTATAAACTGAGGCAGTACTAATTTTAGGCTTTGGTGCTAATAGAGATTCAAAATTTTTAGCATTTTATAGCTTTAATAAACCAACTTTAAATCACCTTTGTAGCCATACTGAATGCCCCAATTTTGATATGTCCTTTAATACATGATTCTACTGCAATCTCTTACATACCAAGACCGCCAAGGACTGTATGTACCATGTTCAACCGTAAGCTGCTCAAAAGAACTAATAATATAAACCCCTGTAAAAAACATTGACATAGAACATTTTTTGGGCAAAGCCAGGTAGCACAGTTAGTTTACATAATAAATGCATAAAAATCATATCAGTGTTAATGCAGATGTGATCTGCATTAACACTGATATGCTTTTTATGCATTTATTATGTAAACCAGAAACGAGTACATTAGAGGGTCAGCTCAAGTTGGAAGGTTGGGAGACAAAGTCAGAGAGGCGAGATTGCATTGGTTTGGTCATGAGCAGAGGAGAGATGCTGGGTATATTGGGAGAAGGATGCTAAGGATGGAGCTGCCAGGGAAGAGGAAAAGAGTAAGGCCTAAGAAAAGGTTTATGGATGTGGTGAGACAGGACATGCAGGTGATGGTTGTAACAGAACAAGATGCAGAGGACAGAAAGATATGGAAGAAGATGATCCGCTGTGGCAACCCCTAATGGGAGCAGCCGAAAGAAGAAGAAGAAGTTAATGCAAATGTGATCTGATTCTATAAAAGTGAAAAGGAAATTGGTGACTTTGTAAATGTTCTGAATATGTTGTGGGAACATTTACTTTCTTTCTGTACTGTCCAATTCTATATTGATATGTTCATTGTGATTTAATCCTGCAAAGCTTAATTAAAATGGTGGCTCACATTACCCACACTTGTTTGGATTTCAAAATATATAAATAAAGCTATGACCTTTATTAGTGTTTTTTAGTAAAATGATTTCTGCTTTGTTAAGGCATCCTGGTACACATTTTTGACTTAAAATTTTGAAATGCATTTTTGTTTGCTTTTTTTGCCATTGTCAGTTTCTTAGGCTTTTCACTCATGTTCACTTGATTTCCCCTCAAAGGCTCTTCACCTCCTATCCTTCAATTTTTAGGTTATTTCTTACTTTCAGACACCATTTCCCACTTTGGCTACAACACTAATTACCATAAAATTATTAAAATATTTGCAAAAATAACAAAGAAAAGCAAAAATAACCTGTAAATCTCCCAATTTCTAATTTCATAATAAATGAACATGTATGATCAAACAGGAAGTTGCTCACATACTGTCAGCATTTGAACATTTAAAGACAATAAAAACAACAACTTACACAAAATGCATAAACAATACAGAAACTAACATAATACAACTGACCTTTTGGGAATCAAGAATACAGGATGAACGTTTTTTCAGGGCCATGCACTGTAACTGAAGTACCCTCTTTTTCTATTTCTGAATTTTGTTTTTTTTTTTTATTTATGTATTTATTTATTTTTACATTTTTTCCAAAGTAATACTTGCCTCTTAATACCATATATAAACTTTAGTTGCACTAAAATGGAAGATCAGTAATGTCAGAAATAAGACAGACAAAAACAACATGAGCTAAGCTTGTTATTTTGTATAGTCATATTTTAATAATAATAATAATACATTTTATTTATATAGCGCCTTTCCCATGCTCAAGGCACTTACAGAATATAAGAAAGAACAGCAGGGTATACAGCGTATAGCATTGTACAAACTAAATAAATAAATAAAGAAGATTAAGACAGTAAATTCAGAGAAAGCCTAACAGACAACATAATTGATGGTCTAGCACACACACATACAGGTTACATGAGCATCTTCACAGAGAGGTAAACTGAGAGAAGGGTAATAAAGTCAAATAGAGCTAAAAGCCTTCCTGAATAGATGAGTTTTGAGTTGTTTTTTAAAAGAATTCATGGAGTCAGCTGACTTGATTAATTTTGGTAGGTCATTCCAGAGTCTGAGCGCTATACAGCTGAAGGCCCTGTCACCCATGGAGTGTAGATTAGTGTGGGGCACAACAAGATTGCCAGAATCGGAGGACCTTAGTGGGCGGGCAGGCACATAGTGATGGAGAAGGTCACTGATGTAGTTTGGCGCAAAGTTATTTAAGGCTTTGTAGGTTATTAGTAGGATTTTATATTCGATTCTGTAAGACACAGGGAGCCAGTGAAGACGGAGCAGGATGGGTGTGATGTGCTTGCTGTTGCTGGTTCGAGTAAGGACTCTTGCAGCCGAATTTTGAATAAGCTGGAGCTGTGATATAAGATTAGAAGGGGCACCTGCCAGCAGCGAGTTACAATAATCTATGCGGGATGTGATAAAAGCATGGACAAGTTTCTAAGCATTAGAAAAGGAGAGGAAGGAGCGAACAAGGGATATGTTACAGAGGTGAAAGTAAGAAAATTTCTTAATGTGATTTATGTGGGCGGAGTAAGAAAGGGAGGAATCAAAAATGACACCAAGATTCTTTGCAGTAGAGGCAGGTCTGATGAGATCACCACCAAGATTGACTGGGAAGGAGCTCATTTTATTAAGTTGCATTTTAGTCCCAATTTGCAGGAGTTCAGTTTTGTTGCAGTTTAATTTTAAAGAGTTCTGCTCCATCCAGGTTTTAATTTCACTAAGGCAGGTTGTGAGCTGAGAAAGCTCTGATGAAGTTCCACTTTTAATATTGAAGTAGAGTTGAGTATCATCTGCATAAAAATGATAGCCCAGTCCATAGCTACGAATAATATGGCCAAGGGGAAGCATATAAATACAGAAGAGAAGAGGGCCGAGGACAGAGCCCTGAGGAACTCCTTGTGTGACTGGCGCTGAGCTGAATCTGCTGTTGCCAAGACTAACAAACTCTTGCCTGTCAGTCAGATAGGACTTGAACCACTGGAGGGCAGTGCCAGAGATACCCAGCATGTTCTCCATTCTGGACAGTAGAATGTCATGTCTGATAGTGTCAAATGCTGCACTGAGGTCTAACCGAATTAATATGCTGGTTTGTCCAGAGTCTGCTGCCATAAGCAAATCATTGGTTACCCGTAGCAGAGCAGTTTCACAGCTGTGCTGCACCCTGAAACCAGACTGAAAGGGTTCCATCAAGTTATTAGTGGCTAAGTAATTGGTGAGCTGGGAGGCTACAACACACTCAAGAGCTTTTGACAGGAAAGGTAAGTGGGAAATAGGCCGGAAATGGTTAAGATTGTCAGCATCAAGACCAGACTTTTTTAACATTGGGGTTACAGAAGCGATTTTAAAAGTGAGCGGCACAGAGCCAGTGTTAAGGGATGAGTTTATTATTGTTGTAGCAGTCGGAATTATGGCATGAAGGCAGGATTTAAGTAGTGTGCTGGGGATGGGATCCAGTACACAAGTAGTCGGCCTCATCTTACAAAGCAGGTTATTAACAAACGCAGATGTGACTGGTGAGAACTTAAAAGAAGGAGCTGGATGGAGTGGGACAACAGGGAGAGATATAAACAAATGATGTATTTATGTTAGTTGAATTATTTAGATCTTTAATTTTGTTACGAAAAAAGTGGAGGAATTCCTCACAGACTTCAGCAGAAGGGGTAGCTGGGCCAGATGCAGGTTTGAATAGTTTATTAACTACAGAAAACAAAACCCTTGGGTTATTGTGGCCACTTTCTATTATTCTGCCATAGTGGGTATTCTTAGCAGCAGTTAGTGCTTCTCTGTAAGCTCTTTGGTGGTCAGAGAACGCCTGGATGTGCACGGTGAGGCCAGTCTTACGTGACATTCTCTCAAGGCATCGGCCAGCTGCTTTCATAGATCTTTCATAGATTCTGATTTATACCAAGGAGCTGAACGTTTAAAGGAAACCTCCTTATGTTTTAAAGGAGCTGTTTTATCTAATGCTGAATGAAGGGCTGAGTTATAGTGGTCAACAAGACTATCTAGTGTTGACGGAATAGGTGCAGACAGTAAAAGATCAGGAATGGTTCCAAAAAGGATAGAGGGACAGATATTTTTAAGGTTTCTGTAAGAAATTTGTCGTTTACAGGTAAGAGGAGGTAAAGGCAGTGAGACAGTGAAAAATACTGCTTTACAGTCTTTATCTATAATTTATATATGCATCTTGATTTCTTTATTTCAAATCCATTGTGGTGGCGTGCAGAGTCAAAATTATGAAAATTTTGTCACTGTCCAAATACAATACCTGTAGACCTGACTGCATATCAGCATTTTTAACAAAAAAGGAAGATGTTAGAGTATGTCTACTTCTTACCATGGTGATAAGAAACAATAACTCAATGCCAAGTCAGAGACATCTATGTATATTGTATATGACCAGTATATATCTAACATACTGAAATTAAACAATTTTGATTAAAGAGTGTTTGGTATTATCAAAGGTAAGTGGATAATTGCAGAGGAACCATGTTGGCTCTGCATTTGCTGAATGTGTTTAATTTCAATGCAACAAAGTATTTCCTACAATGCTTAATATAGGCCAAGATTAGCAAGTTTTTAGTGCCACATGTCTGCAATAATGCATATTTTATGTAATGCTTGTGCTTTCAGTATTGTGTATTTTGCATTTTAAGCTGTTGACACCTGAATGATTTCTGACTGAAACAACTATATCCTGTATACCAGATCAGTCAAAGGAGATACACACTACCCACCTTCATAAGATTTTGTGATCATTAGATTAATGTCTCATATTTACAAAATACTAATTTGATGGAAAGAGGTTCATTTCAGACATTTTTGAACTTTTTCCTTCAGCAAGGAACATTGGTTATAGGTTTTGTGTAGTTTAAAAAAAATATTATGCAGAAATACTTTTTTTTTGCTTTGTAAAAATATTGTTTGTGAAAGGGCTTGGTGGTATTCATTACTGTTTAACAGCATTTACCCTAGGTCTGATTTGAACATGAGGCAGAAGGTTAGGTACATATTCGGCTGGCACCTTATTTGCTCCTAGCTACATATTTGGATGTAGCCAGGTACTCACACAGCTTTCTGTAAACCAGTTACTTATTCTATGTTAACAGCAATGCAAAATATTCAATAATATGTATATATATTACCATCATTACACAATGGTCTATAATTTGAATAATTAAATTCACATTTTGCACCTGCAAAGGTGAGTTACATCATAATTGGGTAACCTTAAATTTCACTTTTGTTACAAGAGTGATGCCTTTGTTAAAATCCAGTGTTCTTTTTCCTGGCCCAATGTGGTTATCTGGGTCAAACTGACAAAGTATTCACATTCCAGTATCTAATGGATAGGATTTACTGTAACGTTCAATGGGTAATGTAATGGGTTAAATCAAGTTCAGGCAATTTTAATTTTAACAATTTTTTGACAAGACATATTTCTTTGTTAAATTAAAGTTGAGTTTTGCCCTGGTTTAACAATGGGGTGCGTGGGTCAAATTTACTGGAACACTTGGCACAAGACTATGTTAATTAATGTGCAATGGACATACTTTTAGGGACTTTACATTATCGCCAATAAACACCATGGCTGCAATTTCAGTGACTACTGGGCACACTTCTGTTCCGAATATGTTCTCTTTGTAAATAATATTCATTTTAGAATGATACTTATTAATCCTTGCTTCCCTGATAAGTAACTAAATTTACTTCTCAAAGAACGTGGAATATGCATTTTTTCAAATAATGGACCGGTTTGTAATCATAATAATTAATACACATTTTGTAATATATTTGCCTTGTTGTGAACATTAAGTAAGTAACTGGTTTGCAAAACCTTTCCGAGTAAGTAGCTGCCTGCAAGTGAATAGACGCGAATAAGGTGCCTGCCGAATACGCACCTAACTTTAGACTCGTGTTCATTTCAGAGTTAAGGGAAAATGTTATTAAACAGTAAAAATTACAACCACGTCTTTCACAAATGTATTTTTATAAGAAAAGAAAATGCTGAAATGGTATAATGTATAACTCCTACCCGCTCCTCTTCACGCTCTTGAAATGACCGTACCTTCCTTTTTCATGCCTCTCCCTCTCATTGCCACTGAAGATCACGTGAACAACCTAAATAGTTGGGACGGACCGATAGAATTTCCGCATGAAGGCTCACTGGCAATCGACATAATACATGCATAAATCCAACAGATTGCATTATTTGAATGCGCGAGCACATGGTAAATAGAAATTGTGGGTAAGAATTCCTTTTTAAAGATAATCGTTCTTTTCTCAATTTCACTGAATGTAATTTATTTTATTAATGTAAACGATATGTAATATTATTATATTACATATTTAAAAATATGTAGAATGTCACCATCATCAGAAGGCACACGTTTAAATGGAAGTTTAAATAAATAACTATAGTAATTAAAATATCGTTATAGCAATATTTAAAGGGTATTTTTCTTAACTTTCTTTAGAATAATGTTAAAAACAATAAATAAAAACTACTACAGGTCAATACCTACTTATGTTCTGAAATGGCACCCCTCAATAGCGTTTTTTCTGAGAGAGTGTTGTAAATAGCCGTTGTTATAACTTTTCAGATTGTGAATTTAAGGTCCTAAATACTTCGCTGTCTCCACTCCTGTCTCCAAGTCTCAATGTACTGGTCTGGCAGCAATGATTCCTCTCTAAGCAAAGAGGGTGGTAGGGCGCCATTTACAATTTCGCGTTGAGCAGCAAAAATCCTAGAACCGGCTCTGCATAATTTTATATTAGTGGCTGTAGGTCTACATATAGCTCTCCGATCTCCTTGGGACTGTCTCCCCATGAAGTGTTGACCTATACAGTAAGTTCAGGCAGTGCTTGGTTGGATGGGTAAACTGAATACGCATGGATTGAGTGGGTACGTACATACTGCTCCTGTGCAAAGGACTTCTACGTTGAGCAATGACAAAGCAGTCCAGCGATAGCAATGCATTATATTCATCGTACGAATATTCATCATCCAATGAACCTCCTGAAAAGCCTCGAGCTAAAAGATTTTGCGTCCCCCAGATGCAGTGCCCTGCTGACTACTGTCCCTAATGCTGCCTTAGCTTAGACACTGGGAAGCATGTCTACACCACGCAGTACTTAGCAGTTCTTTTAATTTACAGTCAAAACATCTCAACCTATACTGTTCTGTCAAACTGCTCAAGCTGCATACATGCATCATCGGAGGTTTATACTATGAATGTAGAGCTATTATAAAAAAACAAAATGTTAACGAAAATAACGGTCGACTAGCTTTACCGAAGTTTACTCTGAATTAGAGACCAGTGTCCTGTCTTACCCAGCTCATCTCCGTGGCCCATCTTCGCCAAAGTATACAACAATTCTGGGGAAATAATGGCAGGAATACCCTTTAGAGCAACCATCTTCCAAATTGTTTTTCTCTAAAATGGCCCAGTAGGAAACTGCACCTTCTTCCTGATTTGCTGATAACTTTCCTCTTGATGATGATGATGCACCATGGAACGTCCTGCCCCGATTTCAGCCTATCAAGAAGTCTTACAAATGCATACATGAATAATCCGAATTAAATTAACCAAATCTCCGTTTACCAGCATTTACTTTCGGTTTTAGTTTCCCGAGTATCAACATACAAATGACAAATATCAATGTTTGTTAATCTAATAATTTATTTAAAGGCTTAAGGTAGCAAATTATTTGACTATTCATTTATTTACAGAGCTTATGCAATCCAGCTACATATATTAGTATTAATTTAAAGGTACAATATTTGAAAATGTGCACACCACTGTAATTGATAAATAGTTATAAAAAAATTCCATATTTTGGTTGCATGTGGATCTTAGTACACTAATCAGATTCACTGACAATTTGGCAGAACCCCACATCTGCAGCACAGGTAGGAACAAACCTCATAGTAGCTGTGAACTGTGCCACATGAAATGAAAGTTCAATTCTTTAGATATGAGAGTGTGCCAAGTTTGGCAGTGAATTTGACAGACTGGGTACAATTTAAACTGAAAATTAAAAAATGAAACTGTCTTGTTACAAAACTGAAAATTAAGGAGGCCCCAAGCTATTTCAGCCTTTAAAGTTTCAATCAAATATAATTTTTAGTCCAATGTATTAGATATGGGTGGCACGGTGGCACAGTGGGTAGCACTGCCACCGCGCAGTGGGTAGCACTGCTGCCTCGCAGTTAGGAGACTGGAGTTCACTTCCTGGGTCCTCCCTGCATGGAGTTTGCATGTTCTCCCCGTGTCTGCGTGGGTTTCCTCCGGGCACTCCGGTTTCCTGCCACAGTCCAAAGACATGCAGGTTAGGTGGATTGGCGATCCTAAATTGTCCCTAGTGTGTGGGTGTGTGTGTGCCCTGCAGTGGGCTGGCGCCCTGCCCAGGGCTTGTTTCCTGCATTGTGGCCTGTGTTGACCCCCGTGACCCCGTAGTTAGGATATAGCGGGTTGGATAATGGATGGATGGATGTATTAGATATGTGAGTGTGCCAGGTTTGCCAGTGAGTATACTGGGCTGAGCAAACTGAACTAAATTGTTATAAATTAATCCTTTTTATAACAAAACTGTGAAAAGTAAAGTGTCCATGCACAATTTAA
>JANRMT010062813.1:25532035-25558569 GCA_026402145.1 Polypterus bichir lapradei | reverse complement strand
TTAAATTGTGCATGGACACTTTACTTTTCACAGTTTTGTTATAAAAAAGATTAGTTTATAACACTTTAGTTCAGTTTGCTCAGCCCAGTATACTCACTGGCAAACATGGCACACTCACATATCTAATACTAAGCTGAGCAAAGAGCATTGATAGAGCCCATTCCTTAACTTCTTTGTTTGCTTGTTCATCATTTTGCCTATATTAACTTGAAAACGTTTGCCATTAATCATATTGTTTAGAACATGAGCCAGTTTTTATAATGAAGCATTAAAAATCACATTACAATAAAAGAAAAAGGAAAAATACCAACATACATTATCTTAATAGGGAGATGCATGTCTGGAGAACATTTCTACACTACAGTATACTGTAGCTTCTGCAAGTTTCTAGATGTATATAGTGCAGCAATATATAACATTTGTTCCATGGGTAAATCAACTGTTTGCTGTAAAAATGGTGATGAAAAATGATTTCTCAGAGGTGCTCCAGAAACTCCTGAAAGTGCTCTTTTGGGTTGAGACCTGGTGACTCAAGTGGTCATAGTATTTGTTGTCCAGTTTTTCAGATCATTCACTGACCCCATGCACACTGTAGATGGAAACATTGTCATACTAGAATATCTCTCTATAAACAGAAATGCTTCACTATAGGGTGAATGTGATTACCCAGAATTGCATTACTTAGTTTGCAATCTTCTGGTTACAAATCTAGTTTTGTAGCCCATGTTGTGCTATTTCCCTAACACTTTCAAGAATTATGTCATGATCTTTAGTGTGACTAATTTTAGCTATGTCTGACTTTCTGTAACATCTCTAAGGAAACTGCTACCACTTAATAAATACATTATTGTTTAACCTCTTAACAGTTACTGTACAACAGCAGGAGGCACTATACTAGACGTAGGTAACAGTGGAATGACATTTACCATACATTTCTGTATTTCACATTTTTTAAGGCATTGCTAATTATTATATAATATTTGTACAATTATTTGTTACAAAAGAAATCAAACAATTAAAAAATGTACATGCTGAGTAATAATTGTAAGAAAGCAAAACAATTATATATCCTCAGCAGACGCAGGCTCAAGGAACCAGAAACTGTTCACCTCTCCAGTGACATTAATTTTGTTTTTGACTTCATCTGAATTATTTTTGATATTTTTTTTTTCATTAATGGTTTTGTTTTTCTCATTGGTTATTAAAAATTAAGTTATTTTAATGGTGTTATTATGGCATGATTTTGTGTCTGTTGTCCTAGAGGTGGTGGGCCTTTTAGCATTTAATTGCTGAGAGTGGCAAATTTTGTTTTGCTACCATTTATATGGTCACAAAAAGGATAAGTACGACATAATGTTGTAGACCCTACTTAAGATGGTGGCATGCACTATTTAGTAGAAAAGCTTTTCAATAAAGTTCTCAAAAAAGAAAACATTCACGTGTGTTAGTTTAGTGGGGACATAAAATATGCTAAGTTTTGTTACAGATTTCTTGCTTGTTTTTTTCTGGTACTTGATTTTTGGTCATGTGATTTGAAATTTTGGTGATCATTTTTTTCTGATCTTATTTGGCAAATGAACCTTGACCTGTCCCTAACAGTTCTTTTTGGCTTTCTCCATTGTACTTTTCATTTTTTAGTCATCTAATACTAGTGCATTTTTTAGATAATGTAATTCATCTTGTAGTACTAATAATTGTTAAGGATACATACAGACACCCACAGGTTACTGTGAGATGACCAGGGGCCTCATGTATAAACGGTACTTACATACAAAAATGTTGTGTACACCCGTTTCCATGCTCACATCGCAATGTATAAAAACTAAACTTGGTGTACAGCCACACACATTTTCACGCCAGCTGAATCCCTTGTGTATGCAAGTTCTCCACTCGGTTTTGCAAACTGGCAACACCCAGTGTCAAAGCAGTGCTACTGATCCAGTGTGGGTTCCCTTTCTTTTCTAGATCTACATCCCTGACACGGCTTTATGAAATACACTGAAATTAACCGCATATCGTTTATTAGTTTAAGGCATTTAATTGTAATTAACCTGTTACAATATAATGGTCCACAGAATGGCCAAACTATTCCAAATACCACAGTTGTTTCAGCGTTGTTACTCTCACTGTACTACTCGAAGTATTTATACCACTGTATCTGAGTATGGAATCACAGCTCTACAGCAGCTGATCGGAAAGAGAATTATTGGTATACAGCATCAAGCACACGTTGCCTCAGCCATTTGCACAGTCTGTTTGAATGTCTCTCATACAGCAAACACTTCAGAGCCTTTCCTGTAGGGACTTTGCGGTTCAGAAACAGTTTCATCCCAAGAACTATAAACGCACTCAATCCGTCCATTAAGTGCTCCTGGTAGAACTGTTTGTAGTTATAAGTACAATTACCTCACTGTAAACTTGTGATACAGTTATAATATTGCACAACCTGAGACACTTTATAAAGCGCGAGATCCCTACAGGAAAGGCTTTGAAGCATTTGCCCTATGGAAGCAGTTCAAGTAGCGCATGGCTGAGGCAGTGTGTGGTTGATGCTGTATACTGATAATTCTCTTTCTGATCAGCTGCTTGAGAGCTGTGATTTCACACTCAGATACAGTGGGATAAATACTCTGAGTGGTGCACTAAGAGTAACAACGCTAAAGCAGCTGTGATATTTGGAATAGTTTGGCCATTCTTAATAATTGTTATGGATTAATTACAATCAGATGCCTTAAACTAATAAATATGCGGTTAATTTCTGTGTATTTGATAAAGCTGTCATGGATGTGGATCTAAAAAAGAAAGGGAAACCACACTGGAACAAAAGCACTGCTTTGACGCTGGGTGCCGCCAGTTTGCAAAACCAAGTGGAGAGCTTGCATACGCCTGGGATTGAATTACCGTGAAAATGTGCGTGGCTTTACACCAAGTTTAGTTTTTATACATTGTGATGTGAGCATGGAAACTGGCGTATGTAACATCTTTGTGTATACGCACCGTTTATACATGAGGCCTCTGGTGTCAGTTGATGTACAACTTTAACTCCTTTTGCTTAATTGCTGAAGATACCTATTAATTTATTCTTTATCATAAGGGTGAAATTTCCTGTACAAAATATGGTCTATAACTGAGGGTTTAGGGGTCTACAGGGCCAAAAATAGTGGGAATTCTCAAAAAGATTGAAGTCTTGAATAGCTAGATATTAAGAACAGTATACCAAAGTGATTTCAAAGCATTAATAAGCAATTAATTAGTAAACAGATAATAAACATAATAAATAATACCCTTAACCTGTCGCAGCACAAGTTAGTAAAGAAAAGCTCATATTTCTATTAAATCAGCAGCATCTGCAGCATTCATATGGCAGTTACGTTTGCTCTTCTATTTACCTTAGGCTCCTATTATGTTGCTTCTTGCCATTTGCTCTTTCCCTGTTAACATTTCAACTGCTAAAAAGCAATTCTGCTTTAGAATTATTCAGATGGAAGATCTGCAGACGCCTGTGTTGCTCTAGAAAGCGAAGGAGCTTCAGAAAGTATTAAACCATTGTACAGGGCTTACCAACACTGAAACAATAGATTATTGTTCATTTCATTTCTTATAGGTAGCTTCCTATCCTGAGAAAGACAGTTCACTTAACCACACTAGAATGGAGATTGCGTGACTGGGGCAGGCTCGCCATTTTTATAGTCTCCCCTGTAGCTGGTGCTGAAGCTACTCTTAAAAATGTTTAATACCAGTTCATACTACTGCTGACTCAGCTCTGATGTTACCATCAGGCTGATACAATTTGTGAGTTCCATTATAGTATGTTTTATTCTTAAAAAACAGTACATATAGCCAAAGTATGGAGCCTGTAAAGCATCATGAGCAAAAAAAATATCTTATTTCTTATTTCTTCATTAAATAAGTGGTGGATTACGATGCTGAATGTATAGAAGACAACACAGGGGAAATTTATGCTCAGAGCTGAAAGGCATGGTTGGGATCCTAAACGATGGGAGAAACAAAGTTAAAAAAACAACAAAAAAAACTGTTATGGCCAACTTAAAAATACAATACAATACAATATAGTTTATTTTTGTATTGCCCAAAATCACACAGGAAGTGCCACAATGGGCTTTAACAGGCCCTGCCTCTTGACAGTCCCCCAGCCTTGACTCTCTGAGAAGACAAGGAAAAATTCCCAAAAAAAAAACCTTGTAGGGAAAAATGGAAGAAACCTTTGGAAAGGCAGTTCAAAGAGAGACCCCTTTCCAAGTAGGTTGGGCGTGCAGTGGGTGTCAAAAGAAGGGGGTCAATACAATACAATACACAGAACAGAACAAATCCTCAATACAGCATAAAAATAAAAATTTTAGAAGTACGGAGCAGAATTTAACAGTAGATGATACCAGATAATAAGATTTGGATATTTTTAGAGTCCCGGGGCCTCATGTATAAACGGCACGTACGCACAGAAATGTTGCATAAGAACTTTTCCACGTTCAAATCGCAAGGTATAAAATCTACACTTGGTGTAAAGCCAAGCACTTTTTCACGGTACCTCATACCTTGTCGTATGCAAGTTCTCCGCTCGGTTTTGCAGACTGGTGGCACCCAGCCTCAAAGCAGTGCTACTGTTCCTATGTGGTTACTCTTTTATTTTCCTGACGCGGCTTTATAAATACACTGAAACTAACCGCATATTGTTTATTAGTGTAATGCATCTGATTATAATAAACTTGTAACAATATAATGTTCCAGGGAATAGCCATAGTATTCCAAATACCATAACTGCTTTAGCGTTGTTACTTTCACTGCACCTTCTTCTTCTTCTTCTTTCAGCTGCTCCCGTTGGGAGTTGCCACAGCAGATCATCTTTTTCCATATTACAGTACTCTCACTGCACCACTTGGAGTATTTATATCACTGTATCTGAGTGTGAATCACAGCAGCAGCTGATCAGAAAGAGAATTATCGGTATATAGTATCAAGCACACGCTGCCTCAGTCACGGCAAAACGTTTCAAAGCCTTTCCTGTACGGACCTCGTGGTTCAGAAACAGTTTAATCCCAAGAACTTTAAACGCACTTAATCAATTGCTCCTTGTAGAACCGTTTGTACTTATAAGTACAATCACCCCAATGTAAACTTACACTACAGTTATAATATTACATAACCTGAGCCACTTTATAAAGCGCATATTTACATATGATGACGATATCATTTTTAAGATGAAAAGCAGCAAAATATGTTTATTATATTATACACATAAAACTTTAACTTCATTTTAATAATCTATATTCTTCACTGGGACTGGCGTGAAGGATAGAATAATTAAACATGTACTACGAAGATATTTCAATGATCCTTAAACGTTTTGAAGAATCGGCGCTCTAAGCATACAGATGGTTTAACATCTATTACAGAGCTGATTATGTGGAGATCGGTTACTTGGAGAAAGAAAAGCAAGGACTGCAGGGGCTGCCATGCCAATATATATTAAATATAAAACAGAAAGAGAAAATAACGAAACAGCTAAAAATGCAGCGGCAAATTTCGACAAAAGTTAAACGCTTGTGTCATGAGCACGAGCCGGCTATGCAGTGTCCGCAACAGACGTGGCCATCCACCGTGCATAAGATATCATATTGACATTGTCGGGCGAAGGGGCCACCAAATCTTTCTCTGTCCAGGGCCGCCACAAGCCTAGAGACGCTCCTGAGTACTGCTGCAATAAATTATTTCATCGAAGGTCGCGCACAATAACTGCGCCGTGAAACCTATGTTTAATAATGTGCTTTAACTCCTATCATCATGAAAATGATATCACGTATACATCTCAGTATTTTAGTTATTCAGAGCTGTAATATTATGAATGTAATGGATTCTGTGTCTTGTCGGAGGAAGAGAGCCGGTTTAAGAAGCAAGTAGTGATTCACACACATAGAGCACATAGAAGATCACATACAAAACAAAGCATTTAACGTGCTACTTTAATTACGATGTGATCTGAGAAACTGGTTAATTAAATGATTTTAAGATGAAGTTTATGATGTTCTACTTTAATGACAAAATAAACAACATGATTAAAGTGGAAAGTTCGAGATTGAAGTTGACATTTCGTGCTTTTTCCCACTGTGTGCCTTTTTTTTCTCTGTACCCTAATAAGCTTTCATATGACACTCAGACAGTGGGCTTTTCACGGCGACTTTGATATGTGACAAGTTGTTTTTTATTTCCGCCACTGTGAGCCTTTGTGAACGTGAGCTTTCAAGTTTCTCCGACACGCTATGTCACTCGATCAACTTCCTTTTGTTGATTATACTACGGTTTAAATAAACAAATAGTATGTTTTTCCTTTGCCTCCACTTGGTATTCGCTGAAATTCTTATATTTTCCCCCATGCTTTTCCCATTGTCTTTACACAGAAGGCTGAGCTTAAGTGGCGATTTATATTGATTTGCATATTTAAAGAGGCTTAAATTCTGGGAGGAGTTGGGGCAGGACAGAAGGTGTGTGCACGTGCATTACTTTTCACGCTGATCGGGATTTATGTAGCAGAAGAATGTGGAAGTTGGAGTACGCACAGATTCCTGCATCTGGATTTTTCTGTGCGTAAGCACATTTCGGCTTTTGTGCTTACGTCATGTTATAGTGCGAATTCTATGCATGGCGTTATACATGAGGCCCCTGGAGACCTCATCCATCAAGCTGCCTCCCCCATTTGGCCATTCCATGGCTGAACCAGTGCTGGGTCGGCCAATCTGATGAAAGGACCCCTCTTTCCCATGATTCCTGCGATCCTCCATCAGGGATGACTTTACCACAGGCAGGCAAACAACTTGGCAGGTGGGCCAAAGGAAGCAAGAACTAAAGGTGAGAGTAAATCTTTGGTTTATACATACTAATCCAGAAGAGAAAACACATAGAAATATACAGCTTATTATTTTAAAGCTTTTTGTACCATTTAACACTTCAATAAGCAGCAAGTCTGAAACCTTTAATTTTTGCCACCATGTTCCCAAGCAGCATTTAGCCCATACTGGGCAACAGGGAACTTGTTTAAATTGATGACTCTAGTTTAATATAGGGCTTCAGACTGTAAGTATCCATAGGAATCAAAAATCAAAAAAGGGTTCTCCTTAATATCTTTTTGATTTCTCCTAAACAACAACAAGATCAGAAAGGAATAACATGGATACATATTCTTTTGTCTCATGCCTCTCAGATTTTTCACTTCAGGTAAAAGTTACCCCAGAAGTCTCACAAGTAACTCCTCTTGAGTTTCATCAGAGATCTTAGCAAAGTCACACAATTTTTACATTTTTTGCAATTTGAAAGTATTTGCCTCGTATGCGCAGTAATATATGGTTAAATGTATAGACAGCTGTTTGTGGTAATAAAATACTTTACTATGATTACAAAACTCTAGTCCTTGTTTCTGAATAACACTACTAGTTGGTCTAATGTATATTGCTGTGTTCCAATTAGATCATAGTCATTCAGGAAAAAAGGCAAGCAATTTGACATTAGACTTCAAGCCCCAAAACTGATGTGTTTAAATCCCACTGCTGACACCATTTAACAATGAACAAGTCATTTCATCTGCCTGTGCTACAATAAGAAAAACAAAAGAAATACAGTATAACCAATTGTATCTCAGATGTAAATCACCTTAGATAAAGGTATCAGTCCAATCATAAGAAAAAAGATGAAGTTGTGAAAGAGATTAAAACAAGACCAGTAAGCGATCTCATAAAATATAAAATGCCTTTCAAAGCAAATTATCAATTTTGACTCTTTTTACCTCAATTGCATCTCATATCTCCCTTTTCTGTAAAGCTATTTCTCTGAAGGAATTTTAGGAGGAACTTCTGTGAGTTGATTCTTACATGAAACATAAATGAGAATCTCTTTTAAGTCTCATGAGCCATTACAGATCAACCTTTAAGCAGTAACATTTTCCTCTGGGTAAGAGGTTTTGTATTTCTGTGTTTTTACCTAGTTTAATTAAGTATGTGATTATTCTCCTTAATGGATTGTGTGCATGTACATTACCTTTTTTACAAATTCTCAACGATAGCAAAATAAACAGCAACTCTGTTTGGCAAGGTAAACAGAAATAAATATTTAATATATTGATTAATTTTGTTATGAACAAAAAAAAAAATCAGGAGCGCCTTTTATTCAAACAATAATGGCCTTAATGAGGGATAAAGGACACTACATACAGTATACCTAATACTGTACTGTCTTCTTATATTCAGTTCAAAAGGTCAATCCCATGAGGCTTTAGTTTTGTGTTTTTGATGTGTGCCGATTATTCTGGAAGTAATTATTTAACAATATTTTAGCAAAATAGGGTGTGTTTTGCACATTTTGAGCATATGACTCATAAACAGATATGTGGATTATGTGACATGAGTAACGTGAGATTTTATTTTTCTTTTTTTCATGAACAGTTTTCACTTTGTCATTATACAACATTGATCACTTATGCTTCTACTGTAAGTTATATACTTTTTCTCCCCATGAGGCTAAGCTTTTTTCACAGCCACCACTGCAAAGTACATGGGGTAAATAACATATAAAAAACAATATTGTTTTTATGTAGAGTATTCCTTCAATGTATAAGAGGCAATTACAGAACCTACTCCAACACTTTCCACTGTTCACAAAGTTGTACTGCCCTCCACTCCAATTCACAGAGTAATGCTAATAACCATGGGCCACTAACTTGCAGAGGATGTCCTCCTTTCTTGGTGTGTTAAATGAAGTCAGCTATCGATGGTTTACCATAATCAGTTAATGCTGGACTGTGAATAAAAACACAATCTGTACAATTATTTTAATAGCACAAGCCAGAACCAAAGTGTGTCTTGTTGTGAGGTCTATCACCTTATACTGTATATAAGGCAATTTAAAGTATTTGCCATAAAACGTTTGAACTTGACATACTCCTTCAAAGAGATCTCACACAGTGTTTTTTGTGCAATCTCAGACCACACATAATTGGTTAAATTACTGTATATCAGTGCAAGTGTAAGATATTCTGGGACATTTATTACAGTCTGCTCTGTGCTCTTCACCATTTATTAGCTCCCTGGAGTAGTAGCTAAATAATGTTTTAGTTCATGTGGCAGCTGTATGATTCTCATGCAATGACGTATATCTATCTATACTTCCCACTCAGGATGTTCAGGATGTTCCACCAGATACCAATGATCCCATGCAAAGTTCCACTGAGAACAAACAAAAAATTCCTTAGCTCTGATTTGGGAATCATTTTTACTCAAGAGGCAACTGTTCTATAAAATATTTGTTGAACTAATTAGCCCACTGTTTCCAAATTTTTTGTCACTCTTCTTCTTCTTCTTCCTCTTCATCTTTTCCAACATCTATGCAAGATTGATGTATTGCACATACATATTAATTGTACACATTTTACTCTTGCCAAGTCTAGATGGACTTCTTTCTCTTCTTGTATTTCCATAGATCTTATATTTTGTTGTGTTCAGTTTTCACTTTGAACGCATGAAGAAGCCCATCTCCCATTAATTGCTTAATCATTTATTGAATCTGGTGCAAAGGCATCTTCAACTAATTAAACAAAGCATCACTGAAACATTAGCCTCCAACACTAGAGATCTGTCACAATAGTACTCGAGTAAGTTAAGAAGTTATACTTTCAATGGGCTTCCATTACTTAGAGAGGATGTATTGACAGCTCTTGAACTGAAACACTTAAATAATTAGAACGTAAGAAATAAAGCAATGAGGGGTCATCTGGGTCATACAGCTTTGTCCAGGAATGACCACTCAAGTCAGACCACTAAGTACTAGTAATCTGTTCAGAAAACATAAAAACTTAATGAATTCCTGAGAGCCCATGACCAGTATAATCTCTCTTCCAGGTTCAAGAGGAATCACAGATTTTTTTTAAACAGGTTTATTTCATACAGTATACCTGCTGTGAATCCCTCAGTCATACATTACAATACAATAAATAAGCCATCTTTAAAACTCTTACAAAGCTGTACTTCCCTACTAATGTAATAATTATTCCTCTTTTTCTACAGTATAAATAAATCAAGCACAAGAGGTTTCTAAACTAATGGTTGAGTAATTCTCAGCACTCATCTCTAAACTCTCATTTTACTCTCCCTTAAATGTGTACAACAGGCTCCCTCATACCATTCAAATCTTGAAATCATGATACAAATCACCCGGTCCACCACATCCCAAAGGTGCTCTATTGGATTGAGATCTGGTGACTGTGAAGGCTATTTGAGTACCGTGGACTCATTGTCATGTTCAAGAAACCAGTTTCAGATGATCTGAGCTTTGTGACATGGTTGGAAGTAGCCATCAGAAGATGGGTACACTGCAGTCATAAAGGGGTGGACATGGTCAGCAACAGTACTCAGGTGGTCTGTGGCATTTAAACGATGCTCAGTTGGCACTAAGAGGCCCAAAAAATATCCACCATACCATTACACCAACATCAGCAGCCTGAACTGTTGATACAAGGCAGGATACGAGTAGATCCATGTTTTCATGTTGTTGATGCCAAATTCTGACCCTACCATCCGAATGCCACAGCAGAAATCAAGACTCATCAGACCAGACAACGTTTTTCAATTTTCTATTGTCCAATTTTGGTGATCCCATGTGAATTGTAGTCTTAGTTGCCTGTTCTTAGCTGACACTGTCAGTCTGACAGGAGTGATCTACTGCTGTTGTAGCCCATCTGTTTCAAGGTTCAACATGTTGTGCGTTCAGTGATGCTCTTCCGCATACCTCAGTTGTAACAAGTGGTTATTTTAGTTATTATTGCCTTCCTAGCACCTCAAACAAATCTGGCCATTCTCCTCTGACCCTTGGCATCAAACATGCACTTTGACCCATAGAACTGCTGTTCACTAAATATTTTCCCTTTTTGGACCATTCTCTGTAAACCCTAGAGATGGTTGTGCCTGAAACTCCTAGTAGATCAACTGTTTCTGAAATACTCAGACCAGGCCGTTTGGCACCAACAACCATGCCACATTCAAAGTCACTTAAATCACCTTTCTTCCCCATTCTGATGCTCGGTTTGAACTACAGCAGGTCATGTTGACAATGTCTACATTCCCAAATATATTGTATTCCTGCCATGTGATGGGCTGATTAGATGTCTGTGTTAACAAGAAGTTGAACAGGTGTATTTAATAAAGTGACCGGTAAGTGTACATAACACATGCTGTCTTAGGGAGGTAAACAGAATTATTAAAGACCTTACTCATCCTTCACATTAATTTGTCTCACTCGTTCCTTCTAGAGGATCTTTCCTATTCACACCAGAAATAGTTTCCACAGGTCATAATGTTACCTAGCAACTAGTCATAAGAAATACTGCATGTGTCCTTGTGTGTGAGTATATTAACATACAGTGGCCTGTAGGGGACACTCCAGCTCACCAACCTGACACAAGCAGATGCAGACACAACACACAGGCTTTTATTTCCTGGGGAAACTGTTCCCATTCATTTCTGACACATTAAACACAGTATAAGGCACCAATACAGCACACAACAATGCTTTTTCTTCTTCCTCTTTTCTCTGTCTCTGTCTCTCCTTCTGTCTCCACTCCTCCTCCAGCAAGCTTCATCCCTGGTCCTCCTGAATGTGGCTCCTGGAGCATTGGAAGGCAGCTCCTTTTAAGTAATCCCTGGAAGTATTTCCGGTGTCCCGTATGCTTCACCTAGGAGCATCCTTCAGTGCATTCACGTGGGTTTCTTGTCGGCCTATTCAGAGAAACACAAGGTTACTATTTATTTGTTACTTTGTCTGCAAAAAAGCAATAAAAGATAAACAAAATTTTTTTTGGAAATAAAGACCAAAATAAAAGTATTAAATGTATATCACTTCACTCCAAATGTAATTCAAACAAAAACTGCATTTGCTTCTTAACAGGTTATATGTTTTATTTTAAACAATTGACTAAAGTGAAAGGTCAGTGCTACATCAACTCAGGTAATCCACGTAGATTTGTTTTATTTTCTGAATTTGTTGCTCCAAGTTTGTAGTGTGTTCATATGGAATTTTTGACTCAGAAATTTGTCTGAGAGCACATGAATGCAGCCTTAGACCTATAGCACTAGTCCTTTCCCAGGTGGGCCTCATTCTCAGCAGTAATGGGGAAATTACATTGAAGATGGGGTCTTTTAAATATAAAATAGAGCAAAACGTAGATGCGTTGCTCTTGCACTCAGACTGTTATTTAGTACTGGCTGTTTTGGGTGTTGTGGTATCCAATACCTCTGTGAAGGGGCCCCTTTTTAAATACTTGCATTCAAAACTGCATTGTTTATAACTAATACTGTATCTGAGGACAGTGATGTAGATTGATTGCTTATTGTCTCCACCACCATCTGATGCAATCCCATATTTGTACTTTCAAAGATGTTAAATGGTTTGTTTGCCATTCCATCACAGGGCACACTCATGCACAGAGTCACTCTCGGTCACACCACACAAAGTCACCAATCAATCCTACACATAAAACTTTGACATATAAGGAAAATGCGACTACCCAGAGAAAAACCCCTGCAGACATGGGGAGAGAAGGCAAACTCTGTGCAAACAGAAACCATCACAAAAGTCGAAGTAGAGGCAAACATGAAGACCCTCTGTCCAATCCTTCTCTCTTTAACTGTCAAGGGACTTCAGATATTCTGATATAGGGCTCAGTGATTTTTTTATAACTATAAACAAAGGTAAAAGGCTTACAGGAGTTCAGTTGAGATGACATTAACCATGAGACTTCTGATGTTCCTATAAAGCAATATGGTCAGAAACTACACTCTTAAAAATAAAGATGCCACAGTGGTTCTTCTGAGCAATGCCATTAGGGAACGATTTTTGGTTCCCAAAAGACCTGTCCACATGAGCGGTCCACAAAGAACGGTTATTTATTTAGATCTGTCACAAAGAACTGTTATTTATGTAGATCTGTCACAGGCTCTATACAGTAAATGACCATGACTAGATGATAACAAATCTGTGAAATATCAGTAAGTCAAGATTTTAAAATGACTCTTGCTGCATACAGTAACACAGTCTAAGCGAAGCTTTTCTTAAATTGTTTGTGTCCTGCAAGGTAACCAGACATATAAGATTTCAGGTTTTTTTCTACATATTAGAAAGTTTTTCAAAGCACAAAGTACCTGCTTCATATGCAAAGAACCCTTCTAAGAATGAAATGGTTCTTTGTCAAGCAGTAGCTCTATGAGGAATCACACAACTCAGTAAAAAATGCTAACATGCCATTAAAGAACTGTTATTTTTAAGAGTGTACAAGCTGTGCCTTTGAAACATTCAGTCAATGACAGACAGAAATATTTGTCAACCAAAAATAGTTCTACAGTATATATGAATGCACTGATTATTTAAGACGTCTTCAAATTAGTTCAAACACTGCTGATTAAATTAGTTTTACCTAATCGTGTTAAATAACTACACTGATAACCAGTTTGACTGGATGGGTGGAATTAGTTGACATGCTGGTCAGACAGGAGCATTGGTTAAACATATGAGACTGGTAATGCTGAGCTAGAGCAGAACTGCAGATCCAAAACTGGTAAAGATTTAGGGTTTTACAATACTCTTATTGTCTCAGCAATGGGCACAAACAATTTCAATAGGTACATGAAATGTTGGGTTGTAATGTAATAATTGTTAAATATCAGTGAATGAGCACTCTGCTTAGACTGCATAATATGCTAAAAGAGACTGTGTACAGTTCAGGCCGCCATACTAAAAAATATATCAGCACTGGAAGCAGTACAGATGCGTTCAATCAAGTAGACCCGATGAACAAAAGACATGCCCACCTTTGATGAGCTAGGGGAAATAAATGTCTTTAATTCTGAGCAGAGAAGTCTGTGTGGGGACCAAATTCAGAGCTTTAAAATTCTCAAACGCATTGATAAAATGAATCCAGCAATATTTACTCAGTTCAACAGTTAAATACACAACTATACATTTAAAATGGAAGCAAAAGGCTTATGGGAGTTTGGAATAAACTATGGAGTGAAGTGGAAGCCTTGAAAACTTTTAAAAAGTGTCAGGGTGATATATTAATCAAATGAACTTGATGGCCTGAGTGGAATCCTCTTTACTGTCAATTATTTTATTTTCTGATGGTCTTAATGAGGAAAAACGGTGTAAGTCAGAAATCATCATCACTCTAATTGTATAGCATTTCTTCTCACAACCTAACTAATCAATAATGGCCATTCAATAATTTGTAAAAAATCTAATAATATACTTTACCACATTGCCAAAGTGGCAGTCAAACTATTTATTGTATTATTTGTGCTAAATAATAAAATGTGATTAATCGGAATACCTGTGGGAATTAAATCTTGATATTGATGAGCGTAATTAGGAAATTTTGATTTGCACGGAATCTCAAGAAATTGACATTAACATTAGTTTCACTGGATCATTAAAAAGAGTTTTTATAAAGTAAGGTATATTACTCCCTAAAAATTCTTCCATGTTTACCTGTGTTTTTACAGCAACTGTGTAATTCAGGTAATCCAAATGTACACTAGTAAAACCAATCCATTTTTGTGGAGATGCGGTGCATTTTGTACAAAATGTCACATGCAACATGTTTTCTGGAACACAACAGACCAAAATCCACCCTAGTTTACATTTCTTTATAGGAATACTCACCTTGACCCTTTTACAAAGCAATCATCCTTTCCTATTTTTCGATTCCAACAGATGCAGCTTTGCATGCCTCATGTGGTGTGTTGCTCCAAGTTTTATTTCTGACTCCAATGCATCTTTGGGATTGCAGTCGTCTAGATCGTTATCTGAATTGGCAAAGTGGGCATCATCTCAACAGAACAAACACATCACGCACCAAGATGTCTGCATGTGAATGAAAATGAGTTTGGTGATTTTTTTTTTCCCCCACTAGAGATCTTTATATAAATATCACATGATAGGAACACACATCAGGAATTAACACATCAAAACACTTCCAAACAGGAATTAAACACTTTACATATTGTGCCAATTACATGCAATTTGTTATGCCACAGGGGATGCACAAACCAGTGTGTTTCTTCGTGCTGGTCCAAAGCCCAGATAAATGGGGAGGGTTACGTCAGGAAGGGCATCCGGTGTAAAATTTTGCCAAATCAATATGTGGACAACAATACAAATTTCCATCCCGGATCGGTCGAGCCCCAGGTTAACAACGACCGCCACCAGTACTGTTAGGCAACAGGGTGCTGGCAGAAATTGGGCTACTGTTGTCCAAAGAAGAAGAAGGAGAAGAAGAGGGGGGAGACGTGTCCAGAGGCAGGAGGAGAGGAGGAAAGTAAAGAGAGTGAAACTGAGGGTAGGAACTTTGAATGTTGGCAGTATGACTGGTAAGGGGAGAGAGTTAGCAGATATGATGGAGAGAAGGAAGGTTGATATATTGTGCATGCAAGAGACTAAATGTAAGGGGAGTAAGGCCAGGTGGATCGGAGGTGGATTCAAATTGTTCTATCATGGTGTGGATGAGAGGAGAAATGGGGTAGGAGTTATTCTGAAGGAACAGTATGTCGAGAGTGTTTTGGAGTTGAAGAGTGTCAGACAGAGTAAGGATTATGAAGCTGGAAATTAGAGGTGTGATGATGAATGTTTTTAGTGCATATGCACCGCAAGTTGGGTGTGCAATGGGTGAGAAAGAAGATTTTTGGAGTGAGCTGGATGAAGTGATGAACAGTGTACCCAAGGGACAGAAAGTGGTGATTGGAGCGGATTTCAATGGGAATGTTGGTGAAGGGAACAGTGGAGACGAGGAGGTGATGGGTAGGTATGGTGTCAAGAAAAGGAATGAAGAAGGTCAGAGGATAGTGGATTTTTCCAAAAGGATTGACATGGCTGTGATGATTACGTATTTTAAGAAGAGGGAGGAACGCACAGTTAAGTACAAGAGTGGAGGAAGATGCACACAGGTAGATGACATCCTATGCAGAAGAGTTAATCTGAAGGAGATTGAAGACTGCAAAGTGGTGGCAGGGGAAAGTGTAGTCAAGCTGCATAGGATGGAGGTCTGTAGGATGACGTTGGAGATCAAGAAGAGGAAGAGAGTGAGGGCAGAGTCAAGGATCAAATGGTGGAAGTTGAAAAAGGAAGATTGCAAGGTTGAGTTTACGGAGAAGGTGAGACAGGCACTGGGTGGCAGTGAAGAGTTACCAGACAGCTGGGAAACTACAGCAGATGTAGTAAGGGTGACAGCAAGAAGGGTGCTTGGCGTGACATCTGGAAAGAGGAAGGAGGAAAAGGAAACCTGGTGGTGGAATGAGGAAATACAGGAGAGAATACAGAGGAAGAGGATGGCAAAGAAGAAGTGGGATAGTCAGAGAGATGCAGAAAGTAGACAAGAGTACAAGGAGACAAGGTGCAAGGTGAAGAGAGAGGTGGCAAAGGCAAAAGAAAAGGCATATGATGAGTTGTATGACAGGTTGGACACTAAGGAGAGAGAAAAGGACCTGTACCGATTGGCTAGACAGAGGGACCGAGATGGGAAAGATGTGCAGCAGGTTAAGGTGATAAAGGATAAAGATGGAAACGTACTCACAAGCGAGGAGAGTATGTTGAGCAGATGGAAAGAGTACTTTGAGAGGCTGATGAATGAAGAGAACGAGACAGAGAAAAGGTTGGATGATGTGGAGATAGTGAATCAGGAAGTGCAACAGATTAGCAAGAAGGAAGTAAGGACAGCTATGAAGAGGATGAAAAATGGAAAGGCCGTTGGTCCAGATGACATACCTATGGAAGCATGGAGGTGTTTAGGAGAGATGGCAGTAGCGTTTTTAACCAGATTGTTTAATGGAATCTTGGAAAGTGAGAGGATGTCTGAGAAATGGAGAAGAAGTGTACTGGTGCCGATATTTAAGAATAAGGGGGATGTGCAGGACTGCAGTAACTACAGGGGAATAAAATTGATGAGCCACAGCATGAAGTTATGGGAAAGAGTAGTGGAAGCTAGGTTAAGAAGTTAGGTGAGGATTAGTGAGCAGCAGTATGGTTTCATGCCAAGAAAGAGCACCACAGATGCAATGTTTGCTCTGAGGATGTTGATGGAAAAGTTTAGAGAAGGCCAGAAGGAGTTGCATTGCATTTTTGTGGACCTGGAAAAAGCATATGATAGGGTGCCTCAAGAGGAGCTGTGGTATTGTATGAGGAAGTCGGGAGTGGCAGAGAAGTACGTAAGAGTTGTACAGGATATGTATGAGGGAAGTGTGACAGTGGTGAGGTCTGGGGTAGGAGTGATGGATGCATTCAACGTGGGGGTGAGATTACATCAGGGATCAACTCTGAGTCCTTTCTTATTTGCAATGGTGATGGACAGGTTGACAGACGAGATTAGGCAGGAGTCCCCGTGGACTATGATGATTGCTGATGACATTGTGATCTGTAGCGAGAGTAGGGAGCAGGTTGAGGAGACCCTGGAGAGGTGGAGATATGCTCTAGAGAGGAGAGGAATGAAGGTCAGTAGGAACAAGACAGAATACATGTGCGTAAATGAGAGGGAGGTCAGTGGAATGGTGAGGATGCAGGGAGTATAGCTGGCGAAGGTGGATGAGTTTAAATACTTGGGATCAACAGTACAAAGTAATGGGGATTGTCGAAGAGAGACGGTGGCACTAACCAGAAAGCAGGAGACAGAGTTGAAGGTAGCAGAGTTAAAGATGCTAAGATTTGCATTGGGTGTGACGAGGATGAACAGGATTAGAAATGAGTACATTAGAGGGTCAGCTCAAGTTGGACGGTTGGGAGACAAAGTCAGAGAGGCGAGATTGCATTGGTTTGGACATGTGCAGAGGAGAGATGCTGGGTATATTGGGAGAAGGATGCTAAGGATAGAGCTGCCAGGGAAGAGGAAAAGAGGGAGGCCTAAGCAAAGGTTTATGGATATGCAGGTGATGGGTGTAACAGAACAAGATGCAGAGGACAGAAAGATATGGAAGAAGATGATCCACTGTGGCAACCCCTAACGGGAGCAGCCAACAGAAGAAGAAGAAGAAGATTTTTTAATTAAATATAACACTGAGTTTCACTATGAATTAAATTATGAATTAAATTTTGCAAATAGTTGTTTTGTACATCACTAGATTATAAACTTAGTTCCAATAAAACATTACCTTGAGAAATTGCTTATAAAACACTTTAAAATAATATTAAAGTGTTCAGCTTTACATTATGCAATACTTTTAACTTTCCATGAAACTATATTAGGGGTGTCTTAGTGTTTAGGCCATTTAAACAGAACTGCGGCTGAGGTTCACAGCTTATAGTTGAAACAGAACCAGAATGGGAAAGGCATCTTAATCCTTCCATCCAACCATCATAAAACGCTCTTAATCCAATTTGAAGTCATGATGATGGGAGCAAGGCAGGAGCATTTTTATGACTTATGTTAATGAATGTTTCCTCTAGAAACTTAGGATTTCTTTCACAGACCACAGAAATGTTTTTAGGTTAAGTGGTGGCTGTAAACTGGGCTGGCATGGATGCATGTCTTGCAACAGACTGGCATTCTTCTAGGGTTGCATCTTGCCTTATGCCAGCTGTTCTGCTTAAACAGAGAATAATGAAGGTGCTAACTTCAATACATCTGTTGTTCTGAATAATTCTGAAAAAGCAGTATATTTTCAAGATTACAAATAATACATTTTGTTAGGTGGACTAGACGAAAATACAAATCAATAGAATGAAATAGATCTTTATGAACTGAAGCCAGACACACTATTCAGATTTTTATCAATAGGACAGAATACTTCATCATTGCTAGATAATGTCAAGGATTTCAGTGTGGCTGGTAATTCAATAAGGTTGTTTTTTTTTATCAAATGGTGCTTTACAATGTGAAATTGAATTGAAATGATTTACATAATCTTTTTCATTCAAAAAAGTCAAAAAGAAAAGAAGCCAAATACACACCAACAAATGCAACAACTGAGGAGGCCATCTTTAAGAACCAGCTCTGTCTGCCCATTGCACAAGATCAGAATAAATGAGAGAATGAGAATCAATGACATCAGTGGCACAATATTATAAAGCTGTTTACATGTCCTTTCTTTAACATTATGAGTCTGTGGTGTCTACTATATGAAAATTAGACAATTATTGTATTGTATTCCTTCACTAGGAGGACATGTTAGAAAATGTGGTTAGCTCCAAGTGAATATAGTTTAAATCCTGTCCCATTCTGCCTTATCTGCAGGTGCTCTGGTTTTCCTCCTACATATACACACAAAGACTTGTGTGTTAGATTAGCTGTCCTGTTCACTGCACCCTGCAATGCACTGGCAACCCACTGAGGCTCTTACCTGGCACTCAGTCTTACCAAGGCCATCCTTAACACTCAGACAGGATAAACGACTACATGTAATGGAAGGACCAGCATCTAAAGTACTTCAAGACTAAACCTGGAAATTTAATATCTAAGACTTGTATTAATGTGACCTTTCATGACAAATTAACACTAAGCATACTGTATTTGGTTTCTTGCTAAACATATTTATGCAGAAATATATCAAACTATAAATGTAAAGCAGATCTTCAGAAGCACAACTGTAAACGTTTCAAACACAAATAAACTGGACAAGCTATAACAGGACCATACAATTTCTAGCTTAGCATTTTTCATTTTAGAATTATGGGTTGCTCATGGAGCAACTGGTCAAAGGCAAGAGATAATAGTCCGTACTGGGACACACACATACAAACTACAGTATGTCAACGTGGAGATGCTGAAGATCACTTTTTACAAAGTCGGGTCATGCTGTCTTTCAGTGCAGCATGAATGCCCTTAGTACAAGCCCAAATTTAACAAAGTAAATTTAAGCGTTAAAAGAATTCCCCCCCTCATATAACTTATAAAAGTGTACTGTCATATACATAGGAGGATTCTGATCAGCACAGAATTCTTAAAGATAACCATCATGAATTTTTCAAGCACGAATAAACTACAGTGACATGTCCATCCATTTTTTGATCCTTTTTCACTTATAAAAAACAAAGAAGCGACAGATGGAAGAGTGAAAAAAATGAGTAGTAAAGCCAGTCTCTTTACCTGTTACTATCATACATTTCATTAAATTGAATTTTTTTTCAGGATGGCTCAGTAGTTAGCTCTGCACCATGTTTGTGCCCTGCAGTGGGTTGGCACACAGAGCTACTTTTATGCCTTTTGTCCAGTCCTGCCAGGATGAGCTCTGGTCACCATGACTCTGAAATTATTTAAATGAGTCGAAAAATGTTATACTTCTGTTTACTTACCATTTGTAGAAATATATAGTAGTTTGCTTAAATATATCAAAAGAATGGACTATTACATTTCAATTAAGAATTTAATACAATTTTCATTGAAAGTAAAATATATCAAAAAGGAAATTTTTACAACCAATACCTTGCGTTAGAAATAATAAAAAAACACAGATTCACCTGCAGGTCAGAAATGCATTTTACTATTCATGGAAATAAAACTGATCAATTTTCTATTTCTCTGAATGTGATTTTTAAGTGCAGAGTCGCTAGGTAATTAAAGAAAAAAGAATGTCAGAAAATACAGATTTGAAATGCAAAGCATCTATCCAGTCAATTACTTAAAATGCCTAATGGAATAATGTTTGGAATACATAATTAACACTAAAAAGTAAATAAAAAATAAATTACAATTAAATAAAATTAAAAAGTAAATAATTTAAGTTGAAAGGATAAAATTGTAAATCTTCCACTATTCATAATTCATAAAAGAGTTAGGTGAGCCTGAATAATGTCCAGAAAGACACCACATGAAAGTATTTTCCAAAGGAAAGTTATTGCATTTCATGGAAGAGCATTCACAATTTAAAATACTGATAGAGACACTGATTACGTAGATTTTTACTGTCCTTCTTTTGAACGGAATTGTTAAATGAAAGGATAGGAAGTTTGGAAATCTTGCTAGAATTTTTATAAAAGGTATTTATACCGCCCTCATTTGGCAAAAGTTGGTAATAGCAGGTGATCACTTCATAACAACAAATCTCCACTGAGGACAAAAGCACAGCATTATAAAGTATGCAGAGAATGACAGGCTTGGCTCCACTTCTTAAATAATGTCCATGTGCAGAAAAAGTAGATTAGTTAGGCTGCGATGTCTAGGTGGGAAACAAAAGATGTATTGGAGAAATGGAATAAAATGTTAACAGTGTGCAGGCAGCTCCCCGAGGAAGTGATACAGTAAACGTATATGGAAAAAAAAAATCACAATAATTAAAAAAAATGAGCAATACAAATGAAAATCAATTCATTCTTAATTCCTCTTGGTCCTATTCATTGCCACAGAAATTCTGAAGCCTATTCTGCCATTACTGGGTGCCAGGCAGGAGCAAAATCTGGATAAAACATCAGTGCAACATTACATGGTGGTGATGAAAGTCCAACAACAAATTGTTCACTTTATATAAAAAAATATATCTCCAGATGTATAGAACAACATATTATATTATTCATTTTGAATGGTCAAAATAGTTTAAAAGTAACACTTGGAAGTGTTTGTAAATAAAAAGCATAACATTCATTTCATCCTTGCTTTTTGCAGACAGGTTGTTTGGCTTTCTTAAGTCTGCGATGGACAGGTGTTCTTGTCCAGGCCCATTCCTAAGTTGCACCAAATGCTGACAGGATTAGCTTCAGCCCCTGTGACTTCAAGTTGTTAAAAAGGTCTGAAGTTGTTAGATTTGGTTATGCTTTTTTTTGGGCTGTAAACATAAACATCAAGAAAGATTTTTTAACATATACTGATTTGTGGCTCAACCACATGGAGTACACATGGCAATTTAAATAATTTCATTCCCATAAACATTTTTATTCATTTTTTTTATTTAATATAAGACAATCAATTACTATTGTTTTTTTTAGGTATACACCTTAAGTGGATGTCACATTATGTAACTTCTAGTCATGGGGTATGCCAGACTTGCCAAATGCATTTGCTGACCATGTTAATTTGAAATGACTGAAAGTCATTGGGCATGTCACTTTTAGCGCTTGCGTGCTGACTTTTCAGAAAATTTGTACTCGCCCCTTTTCCTGACAGCCAATAACGTGCTGCCTGACAGTGTCAGTGTATCATGATCAGGGCTGAATTTTAGGGTCTAATAGCCTTTTTCTCTATTAGAGAGAATTTTGCATAACCATTGTTATGGTCGCATCCAGTGTTTCTAGCCGTGTGGTCTCCGGGTTTGTGACCTCAGCACGAAGGGATAAAAGGTCAATATTTGCACCAGGCTTTATCTGATCTGCGGATAAATGCTTTAAACTTTCAAACAAACTCTCTCTCTTTGTTATTGATATTTTTGTTTTGCCTGTTTTTGCCTTTTTGCCTGATTGCTGACTGCGTCTCTTGCCTCTTATCAGGATTTTAGTCACTTTGTTTATATTTTGTTTTGTTTTACCTTTTGAACGCATCTCCTGGTTTGACTCAAATAACTAGCTATGTGTTTTTTGCCAAGGCAGGACACACTGCTGTTCGAAGGGTTGACAGGTGCAATGAGTTCAGCCACAGTCTCTGACCTTTTTTATTTTTCATTTTTTTAATTATGTTATGGTACACAAACCATGAGACATCAGACAGATGAGCTTCTACATTTTTTGTAAGGTCCAAAATACCAGAGTTCCTTATTCCACATTACTGCCTTATATGCATTTTCCTTCCAGATGAGCATTTGTTAAATGGTTGTCAGCTCTCATGTACACAAAGCCTATGACTAAAGTGAAAATCAAACCAGTTTGACTTTATCGGAGCAAATCGCAGATTAGTTGGAGCGAGTCACTAGGCATGTCACATTACGCAACTGAGTTCAAGGGAGCACGTCACATGCATTGTTCTTCTGGATGAGCATTCATTGGTTGTCAACTGCCATGCACCTAAAGCCCGCCCCTATGCAAGTCATGGACTAGGTGGAGTGAATCGCTGGGCACGTCACATTACATGACAGGCTTCATTGGAGTGTGCCACAGACTGCTTCTGACTCACTGAGATTCTGGAAATAAGGTCTACAACGGAAAATCATTGGAAAAGTCATAGAATGTGACATGGCCTTTGCCTAATGAGCACCATTGCAAAACAATTAAAGAATTTACAATACAAGCTAAATCAACACACGTAATAAATAGCCTGGCAGTGTGACCAAGCCGCTGGATTACCCGCTTCAGAATTACTTTGCTTTCTTCAACAAATCTCTTACCTACCCTTCAATTTTTAAAAGTATTTGTAAGTAAAGTGCATTGGGAGCTTTAGTGCAATTGCTTGCACGTATTATTTGCAAATGAAGTTCAAGTAGATTAGGATAAATTAAAACTATGGACTAAACCTGCAACCAACAAATGATTGACTGATGGACTGAATTTATTCAAAGTCAGTGTTTTAGCAGTAGCATTTTGATCCACTCGCAGTTGGCTAATTCTCCGTGAAGTAAGATTTTTGGAAAAAGCCGCAATACATCCAGAAGAAAGATCGAAAACTTCATAATCCAAGATGAAGCATTGGGATCAGAATGAAGTTTTGAGTGCAGCCACACTGAGATTCAGATTTCAGGCTTCTGTCCAAGCTGTTCATAAAGGATAATGGAATTATTGTTGTTGGCAGGATCTCAGATTCATACAGGATTACCTGAAGTGCCTATGTTAGTGCTTACTGCATTTAAAATGTGATTAACAAATACCAATAAAACTAAGCAAAATGTCATTGTTAATACGTCTTTAGCCAAAATAAAATACTTCATAAAACAGATTATTTAAAATTTTTTGCTGCCTCTAACTTCCATGCCAGTAATACAGATAGTTTGTGCCTGTCCTCTAAGTGCACTGCTGGCCATTGGCAAGCCTAAGCTGCAAAATTTGCCAAACCACTAAATCGTGGAAAAGGGAAGATTGCTCTGCAGTTGTTCTGGCTGTTGCAGGGCACATATCCAAGTTTGGCTGGTAATTCACACTAATGCAATGTTCCATTTTTTGTTTTTATTGATATGCAAGTCCTTTCTCAGGATCCAAAACTGGTCATTCTACTCTACATACACACAATAATACTGGGCTCAGTTCTACATAATGCAGCCTAATTTTAGCAGAGATAAGAGTAAAGGATAACCATGCAGCTTATTGCTGATCTTAAACATTTAGTTATGATAGCAAGAAGTATGGCAAATAAAGTAAAAATGGAAAATGTGAGGCGGTGTAAACTGTAAGGTGCAAAAACATGTCTGATTTACCCAGAGTAATACTGAAATAATGGAGCACCATCCTCTTTAATAAAACCCCTGTGTGCGTCCAGGTGTCCGTGTGTGTGTGTCTTCTGGTGAAGTGCGCATGCGCGCGCCACGCATCGCACCCCGCCCCACCCATGCGCACGGCACCGTGGACGCACACACACTCGAAGCTTGGCACACAGTGAATGGCCTAACCACTGTCGCGCATGATAAGCAAATAAAGCACACACACTGGAAGCTGGACACACAGTGAATGGCCTTGCCACGGCCGCGCATGATAAGAAATAAAAGACAACATTGCTGGGGAGAGTGCTGATTGGGTAGTCGCGGCTGCGCACATAAAATCCGTTGCTGGGGAGATGCCACACATACAATAATCAGCTGCACGCCAGCACAGATTAAAATACTTGCTGGGGAACTAAACAGTACTTGCTGGGGAGACGCCACGGGCACGATTATCAGCTACACGCCACACATTACATCAGTTGCTGGGGACACTTTGCTGATTGCCCACTGTTGTGACAGAAAATTAAAGTCATATTATGGACATCAAAGCCAGTATTACTGTCAGAGAAAATTCCAGGCATTTTACGGAAATACAAACCAGTATTACTGCGAGAGAAAATTAAAGACACACAATACAGTGACGCATATCACAGCCACATACAAGCCAGTATTACTGTAGGAGAAAATATTACAGACGTATCTACTAACAACATGCCACCCAAAAAAAAAGTACACGTCAATTGGACAAAAGACACAGACAATCAAATCCTATATAAGCAACATCTCCTGGAAGAACGGTCAGCTCAACAAGTAAACATCAACAAAAGAAAGGCTGAAAGACAAAGAAAAATACGAGCTTATAGATCGATTGAAGAAAAAGAAAATGACCGTCAGAAAAACACTAAAACAGAAAGACTCTTAGAAAAAGTTGGCATTTACTTGCCAGAACCAGTATTCAGCCACAGTCAGTTATATGTTGCATTATCAAGAGTTAGAAGTTTTCCAGATGTTGTTGTCAAGGTTGTAGATGATCCTGAACAAAGCAAACTGTTGCCAAACTCAGACAGAATACAGTATTTACAAGAAATGTTTTCTATAATGAAATTGTATAGAAAAAATTCATGAGGTAAAAAAATAGAATATTTTACCTAAATATCTTCTTCAGATATTATGTCTTACAGAATGTTACAAAGTTTTACACTAAGGCAATATTAATTATACTTACTGTTTTGTCATATATGTTTTTATTTTATTTTTATTATTATTTTACTTTAGGCTTCTTGCAAAAATATTTTTGACAAAAAAAAATTAAAACAAGAAACAGAATAAGGTCAACGTCCCTTTCCATTTAATATAGACTGTTCCGACTAATGTTTATGCAGTACTGTTCAAGCGCCCGTTATTGTAACGGGCTTAATGCCTAGTTTTAATAATAAAAGATACCCAGAGTGTAGTGTGAGCAGAGGAAACCATTGATGACCACCATGAATTTCGAGAGCCTGTTGATGGTGGTGAACAGCTGAGGTATCCAATGTCACAGTCAGAAATGTCTGTTTAGTGTATGCCTTACTTCTGGGCATGCTGCTGGTCTGGTTTTCTACACTGAATTCTTCAGGTAACCTCACAGGAGATCATCAAATGGAGCTGAATTAAGAAAAATACAATTTCCACTAGCAATTCAAAATGATTTTTTCTTTTGACAGTCATCTTGTATTTTACCATGAATGATGAATAAAGTATGGCATTTTTTCCTGCATCTAATATCATTTGCTAAAATCTCTCTCTGCAATGTGGCAAGCAATTAAGCTGTAGTTGTACTACTGTGTTGTATCAGTAGATGTTTATTATAAAATAGGAATTACTTTACACAGAAACTGCACATTTGATATAAATTAATTCAAGCCATTACTAGTATTCTGAAGTACAGGATCAGCAGGCTATTGTGTATTTCACAAGACCATCAAGAGTTCTCTTCTCAATTCTTACCTGGGAAAATGACTGTAGCTCTGTATAGTAACTATCCATCCATCATGCAAATATTTAAACCTTAATAGAGTCACGGGAAACCTGGATCTTATCCCACCAAGCGTAGGGCAAGGCAGAAACAATCCATGGACAGGGCACCAGCCATCACAGGGTGAACACACACACACACACACACACACACACACACACACACATACATACATACATACATACATACATACATACATACATACATACATACATACATAC
>JANRMT010062813.1:25505657-25528943 GCA_026402145.1 Polypterus bichir lapradei | reverse complement strand
TAGATAGATAGATAGATAGATAGATAGATAGATAGATAGATAGATAGATAGATAGATAGATAGAGCTGACAAGTAGTGAAGTGGACAAGCAGCTAACCTCAGGATGGTCTCTTCTTCCTGCCTCTGACTTAATGTGCATCATGCCTGAGCCCCAAAATGTGTGCATACAGTGTATGTAAACAGTTATTATCCATATACATTTTTCAAGTGCTTACTGATAAATAAAGAGATAATAAGTATTAATACATACAAATATTAAAAATTAAAGGACTTTACGCTGCATGGAATTTGCTCAAGATTTAGGTGATTTAACACGGAAAGTGGATCAAGAATATCAAATAAAGGAGAATATTTATTAATTTAAACACGGTAAAATATTGCACTAAATTTAACAAAATCCAAGAATTACAATTAAAGATGCTATACTTGCTTCAATTTCAAAGCAAATGGTCATAAAACATGTAGTTTGATAATATTATTTACAGAAAAAAAAAATTTGGTAACATATTTTATAAAAAAAAAAAAAAGTAATTAGATTTTTATGTCAGTATCCCTGATGGCCTTTGCGTCTGTTGTCTTTAATTCTGAAGATAGCTACACAAAAATCTTCACATGAAAGTAAATATTCGCATCGCGTTATCAGATTAAGCGAAATGAGTTGAAATGAGAAGGTGAGGAAATAAAAATGACCTGGGTGATGAATGATAACCCGTTAGATTAATACACACCCATTAGTGGAAATGCCCATGACGACGAAAAAAAAGTCTTAACAATTTCATGTGTAGCGACGTGCTAATTCAAAAGCGCTATCAAAGAATTTGGTATTGACATCAAAATAGTACTCCTATGTTGTTTTTGAACTGCAACACCAGTGTTAAACTGATCATGTACTGTATATGTATCTAGATTTGAATGCAAGGCGAACGATAAATTAAAGATTTACAGATCGACCAGTATCAGATTAGTGTGAAGGAGTAATGCACATCGAAAAAGTATTTACTTATATCAATATTGACTACTCGAGACGAACATAGCACAACCGCAGTGCTAATATATATAAAATAATAATCCCGAACGGTGAGAGTTTCCCTCGCACCATTCTCACGAGTCTCCCACCGCGCTCTCTCATCGGTTTCTCGACGGCTTGCAAGAAGGTTGGTGAAAAAGCAAACTTCACACCGGTGAGACGAAGCCACGCCCCCAAACCTTCACTTTAATAGGCGTGGCGATGTAAAGTTTGGATGAAAGTAGTGGAAGATATGGTGAGCATTTGAAATATAAATATAGAAAAACGTCTAATACGTGAAAAATGCACATGAAATCTAAATTGTTGACTTTTGCAACACAATTTACTGTATAAATAGTTGACGGTGCCAGAGAAGGAAGATCTAGCAAAGGTATCTGTACAGGAAACGTACAATGCTGGTGCTAGGGAGAGAAGTCAAAAAAAGCCTTGATATACCTTAATGTGTGGTAAGAGAGTTAATGCGATATAAATGAGACGGCAGCAGGGGTTAAAAACAAATCGGTAGACCGATTAGTTTGGCATCAGGCAAAAATAAAAAAGTCAGACTACAGCAGTGATGTCGCATTTTTTTCGCAGAACAGTAGGGCTCCACTTGACTGATGCAAAGCTCGAATGCTTCTTGTGTAGCCCCTGGCCCTCACCCAACAACGTTCCATATTATAAGCTTGCTGTCACAGATGATTTGCACATTCAAGGAAGGAAATCCTTTCTACAAACATAAATTCGAGCCTAGTCGGTGGGAGATTTCATCCTAATAGGTGTGCCGTCAATAAGACTAATGTATTTGGAAATCTACAACCTTCCTTGACTTCTGCGCGCCGTATATACTATTGTAGAAAGTTGGATTCGCTACATTCTGGTTAGAGGGACATACAACAGCTGTCAGTCCTGCTTACTAGCCCACCAAAAGTTATTTTCCTTTCCCTTCTCCTTTATTCTTCCGCACACCTTATTCAGCCAATCACCATATTAAAAACTCCACTGTTAAGGTAATCTAAGTGCAAACTCAAAAAACAACTGATAAAGAGCAGTTCAACAATACATTTTCATAGTTTGTAATAACTGAAAAAATTATTAAAATGAACAATTTATCTGTAAAATATAACTCTACACTATGGTGCAATTTCTGGCAGGGCAGTGTATATTATAACTGAAGTGCTTACTGAGAAGCCCGTATTCACCCTCCCTAATAATGCAAAAGGAACTGCTGGCATGTTGAAGACTTGTACTTCTGGGGTTGGGGCGCACTGCGAACTTCTTTGCCCTTTAGATGTATGTTGGGAAGTAAACGTCCTTTTTTTTTTTTTAAAAAAAAAAATACGCTTTATTATCTTATCCTTACTTATTTTCAGTTCTTCTTAAAACTGTAATT
Organism: Polypterus bichir lapradei; assembly: GCA_026402145.1. NCBI lineage: Eukaryota > Metazoa > Chordata > Cladistia > Polypteriformes > Polypteridae > Polypterus > Polypterus bichir. Next base: position 25,526,544 of record JANRMT010062813.1, on the reverse strand, counting down.
TTTGGAGTGTCGGTACAAGGAGAATCGTATAGATTCGTGCACCCGAAAGCTTCTCACCATCAAGGTACACCGATTCTCACGTACGGGAGCCCGTGTGTCACCCTTTTCAAGAAAGTCAGTAAGATTCTCGCAAGTCTTCTCATTCGATAAACCGGCCCTTAATTTGACATTTAAGGTATAAACCCAAACGTTCATTCAGATTCAATAAATTCTGAATCCAATCTCCACGTAAACGCAACCAATTAAATCGAAGGCCCAGGGGTTCCAAGTGTCTCCGCATTTGTTTGTTTTTTTAAGCCAACAGAATCAAATGCGCGATAGACTTGTGTGCGCAGGCGTGACCCGACGCCCCTCTTCTCTTGTGGGCTGCTACAGTAGGATGAGCTGCTTTTACGCGGTTTGCTGTCTCTTCAAGTTTTATTTTGGTGGCGCTGTTTCGACAGTAGCACATTTGATTACCATGTTCATGTTGTAAATCTCAAAGAGTACTGACCGGTTTTACTTCTCTAGACAACTTCTACAGACACTGCCTTTTAGCTTTTTTAGGTTTTACTTTAGGCTAAAATGTGTCGAAGTAGTAACAAGAAACAGAACCAATGAAACACTTTCGAGACTATTTTTTTTCTCAGTGTGGAATTTTATTTATTTTTGTACATTCTCGCGCCTACAGCCTTTCTATAATTCAAACACTTCAAATGTCATTGTGTCAAATGGCTCTCCTCGGGGAAGGTCTGAGACAAAAGGCGATCGCTGCCCTTCCTGATCCAAGTGTTGCTATTAGCAGTTGAAGCGCGATCGTCAAGAAAGAAAACACAATTATAAATAAGTACATAGTCAAAAGTTTTTATATGTAGCGCCTTTATTCTAAAAAGCCGCTTTCAAATAAATCGATATTACCGTTACTGTACAGTTCAGTGACTGGAAAACCAATTCCTAAAAATACTGTTTGTGAAGCCTCATAGCAGTATTAAAGTGAACAAATAATTGCCGATTTCTTGTTTTTCCTAATTACTAATATTGAATTATATACTATGAACATCTTCGTGAAATATTACAGTAAAACTGAAATGGGTGTCCAATTTTATCCAGATTAAATAAATGTTTTCCCTCAGAATGGACCCATATGGACCCCCCTTACGGGTGAAGGCCGGGGACTCGGAGTTCGGAGACGCGCTGGGCGCAGGTAACATGCGGAGTGGCCAAAATCCAAAAGCGCGTCAAGGCAACTCGAAGCTAAGAACGCGAAGTAGTTTATTACATATTTTAAACGAAAATCCTCATTTTATCAATCATTGGAAATGTAAGAGTTTTAAAAGTTACATCGCTGTAATCCTTTCCACTAAACGTGTAATTAGGCATCAATGCTGCTTTACAGCATATTCGCATTAAACTGCTACATTTTAGTGGCGGTATTGTATCACCGTCCAAACTCAGTGTTTGTGGCTATTTTTTCGTTGAATAATAATGGTATAATTCTGTTACTAATCCTACTCAAAACATTTCAGACTGTTTTCCTAAAATATAATGGCTCACGGTTCTTCCGAGTAATTCAGCACTATTTCTCATGTTGTCTCGATGGCTACAAGATCAAATATTTAGTACGCTTCTTAAAGTAATTTATTTCTGCCCCCCAACGTATATTGCGCGAAAAGGCGTCCGCAGGTTTCCATTAAACCAAAAGACGACGCCAGTAATTAGTTTCACATGTTTCGTATTGCTGAAATGACAGTTCGTTTTGCAGATATCGTATACATTTTCGTTCCAAATTAGGCCGGTGTCTTGTTCCCTGCAAATGTCGCTCAAATAACTTGCAGGGGTAGGATCAGAGGGAACTGTTTTCTACAGACTCCAAGACATTTAAAACGTCTCTTCTTGTTTTGTTGGATTAATTTGTCCCCAATAATACTAAATTAGATTAGCCTGTTTCATGTCTTGCATGCGATGCAGCTATTATCCACGATCCATGGAGTAATGACTTATATCTGCAATTAAATCTCCAGTATTTTGTGATGAATTTAGACAAACGTTGCAGACAGATTTCGTTAACTTATCCAGCTGTGATCTTCTTATATAAAATATTTAATGTTTCATTAGCTGATAGGGACCAAAATGCTATCTAGTTAGTAAGTGTCATATTGCCAGCAACAACCTTATATTTTCAGACGTGTTTTTATTTTCAAATGAATGGAACATAAACAAGAACCAAAAGGTGCCCTTTGTGTGTAATCATACGTTCTGGGAATTGAAGCATACCGAAGACATTAATTGCATGCGATGAGTTATTTATATAGGTCCGTGTAAAGTCGCTGCATTCTCAAAAAATAACGCTTCTAAAATGGCACTTTACTGGGTTGTGTGGTTCCACGCAGGACCATTTCATTCTGGGAAGGGTAACTTGCACATGACATTGATTATTTGGGCTTTGAAAAGGTTTACTGTTATGTGGACAAAAGAGAAATCTTTAATATAAAGTGGGCTACCTGGCAGATTACTGGCAGATAAAGGAAATCTGAATTAAGCCTGTATGATTGTATACAGTATCCTTTCTAAATCATGCGAATCCATTGGAATTTCACAACTATTTTATCAACAATGGTTATTTAGGGAAGCTATTTGTGGATCTGAATAAATAAAGATGGGAACCTTTGTGTGGATTGTTCTTTTGTGAACCAAAAATGGAACTGCTTTGAAGAACCACTTTGGCAAATGTATTTTTTAAAGTGTACAATGAAATGGAACCCAGGCACCCCTGGACCCAGGCGACCTTCAATTAGAATAAGCGGTCGAGAACGTTAACTTTAGCTAAGTGACAATTACTCTTCACAGTAACATTAATAAAATGACCTGTATTTGAAAACACAACGTGAATAAAGCGATTTATGTATAATCCCAGAGAACCTGCGATGCAAAAAGTGGTATCAAAAATGTTTAGATTAATGAATGCGTTATTATATGTATGTCACATAAATAAATATTACTAGAAACACAGCATTCTCAAAGAGTTAATATTATTATTGTGATATGAGAGGAGTTAATTTACCTTTGCAGAAAAAAAGCAGACATATATTGACAATCGAAAGTAAATCAACAAAAATCAAATCAGTGATGTGCGTATATTCAGCCTGCCAATTCTGTGGTGACTTGTGTATTAAACTGTTTATGTATAGATCAAAAAATTATGATAGGTAAATAAAAATAACACTAGATAAGGAACATTTCTAATACTGTTAAAATCTCATAAGACAGGGTCAAATGTTACCGGAGACGTGCTTAATTTCTTCTGGTTGAGGATTTATTTAACAATACAAACTTTACAGATGTGACATTCACAGTTGCATTGCTGAGACACTTTCCAGTTACGAAAAGAGCATTTAAGGATCCAATTCGTAATCACTTCGTTAAACAGTGTTTTATAGCGCCCTACCCCAGTACCCAGGCTCCGAACACTTCAAAGAGTTAATAAGTGTTGGCTGCGCTTCTTCTCAGCGGTGTACGTTGATTGGTAATTTAGGTAGACGTCGCTTTCTCGAAGTATAGAGCGGCATCTTTAAAGCCGCTAGCCGTTTAATGCCTCTGCTTGAAAATTATTTCAACAATTATCCGCCCAATTTGTTATTAAAAGTACCCTTTCTCCTATACCACGGGATCCTTCTGTCGGGAAGAAGGTTCAGAGCGCATGAGGCTTAGTTTTGTTTTTTGTTTTTTTTTTCTTCTTCATTATTTCTTTGAAGTCAATAATTGATAAAGAGAGGTTAAATTCTTGGTTATCAATCAATAGCGTGTTTTTCAAAACTTTGTCTGGCAGATGTGACATTTTCGTTTTGCAATCACACGCCTGACTTACTCGACTGAAAAGACGGACAAAGGAAAATTGATTCACACTTTACTTTGATTTTAGCGAATAACGCGCTGGGTTTAGTTTCTTATTCCAATCAAGTTTTCTGTTCAGTTGCCATTTGACTATTGGTATGAAATTCAGATTTAACAATGAAGCATAAAATTCAAAAGAGGGAAAAAAATGTCGATAGGTGCAAGAAAATAATCGCGTGCGCGTCGGCTCTTTAGTCCCCACCTGTTAGTGAGGTATAAACGGCGGCGGCTCCAACTTAATATCCCGTTAGTTAAGAGTTACCCGCTTTAGTGGCGCAGGTAAAAAGTGCGCACTGTAACCCCAGGAACTGGCATATTGTCAAGCAAAACGCGAATCCGGACGGCTAGGTTGTGTTTTAATGAAACAAGGGCGTTCAAGCACAATTCCATGTCTTAATTTTTCATTTGAAACTCAGCAATAGCCCTAAAGAAAAAAAAAAGTCAAGACGTTCCTGATATATCCAACAACATTAAAACCTGTGGGACTTCTTTTTATTCAGCAAGCGCTGGATCTGCATGAAAAAGGTTCAGGAAACCAAATCGAGTTACATAAATAAAGCTTGCGCTTTAGCCATAGAATAATACCCGAAAACGTGCAGCTGCTGCTAATGCAAACGGACTTTTTCTCTTCTTGATGAGGTTGTAATTTAGAGGAAATTTTTCTTTTGCTGTATTCAATTGAAGTGTGGAGGCGCTGCAGCTGCAGAATATGAAGAAATGCAAAAAAGTGAGAGGGAAAGATGGGGGCGAAAAGAGGAGAGGGCCGGCGGAGCCAAGTCCTGTCTCATCGGCTGAAAGCTCTATTCTTTTTCGGGGACCCATGCTGATCTCCCTTTGGTTCTGCTTTTTTTAAATGAGTTTATCGTGCTATGAAGGACGGCCTCTGCCAAAATGTAACGTTTTGCCTCCTTTGTCCCCCTTGAACGCTTCAATTTGGGTCTACATTTATTATTTTGACCTTTAGTTAGCAGGGGAGAGACTTCAAAGTGGAACCTTTGGGGTTTTCCCTTTAAGAGAAACCTTTGTGTGAGAGAAGGATTTTTTTTCCTCTTCTTTAAGAAGTTTTGTTCCAGGAGCTGAGAAGAAAGCGAACTCTGGGGGAATATTGAATGAAAATAAAAATCAATTAGTCTATGGGTTTGTGAAGATAGGCTGAAGCAGTGTGACAAAAAACATTGAGATCACAGAAGAAAAAAAAAACTGTCTTTAGAGTTTTAGGGGGAAAAAGGGTTTTTCCCCCTTCTCCTCCCATAATTAAATCTGTTATGGTACACTTAAAAAGTGAAAATTTCAGCTTCCAAAGAAACAAACCTTTTTTTGTGAAAACAGCAGGTATTGTTAATCTGACTTTTGGATTCTTCAGGCGCGACATAACTTGCAGCTTTGCTCTTCGTTTGTGTGAATTGCACTAAATAATACTATTTATATTTGGAGCTCGAAATATAAAATCGAGTTTAGTACTAGAAATTCTGGTAGTGAACAAGAAAAACGCAGATATTATATCTGCGTATTATACGCCGTTTTTTATGATCATGTTCAATATGCGACAGTTAATTTGAATGTGCGCCAACAGCCAATGGTAAACGGTAGATGATCAACGACACCAAAAAACAACATTTATAGTGTGTTTATTTAAATGTGAAGTACTCACTAGCGGGGGTTTGGATTTCTACTGAACAATCATCAGAATAAGTTAACAAAACTTGACATTCAGCTCTGAGGGAGTCCGCTGCGTTTAGTCAAGAATGCTTACAATCGGCAATAAACTTATAAGATCGTTTAAACGTTATCTCCCGGTGCTATTATTGCTTTCACAACTTACTCTGCATTAAAATATGAAGACAATAACCAATTTCATTTTCTCTCCACGAGTTTAATTGCGGCTAATACATGTAAAGCGCTTGTGCTGGTTAGATGTTGTGCTTTTGTGTCTGCTGTGCAAGGTTACTTTGTTGTTGTGAAGTTAATTGCTAGGAAAGCCGTGTCTGAACAAAACCTCGCGAGTAAATGAAAAACGACCCCCGACGGTTCGCTTGCCGTACCCCCTATGGACTCTTGTTGCAATTATACGTAATAATATTTGGATTCGTGTGTCGGATGATGAACCGATAGCGGCCATGTATCCTTTCACCCTAAAGTGAACCCGAGTTCAAATCTGAGCGGCGCCTCAAAGATCCCCAGTCACTCTGTGAGAAGCAGACTTACAAAGAACAAGCACCACCTTCAGGACGGGAGCGAGTTTCAGACGCTTCGATGAAGACGCTCTCGACTCCATCGCTGTAGATTTGGATTGCGGACTCATTTGATGAGTCTTGTGGATAAACTTTTGTTTTTAAAAATCGGTCCATTTCAGTTCTCTGTGTGATTTATACATGAGAGAAATAAAGAAAGCCGGGACAGCATCTCTATCAAGATTTTAAAGTCATATTTTAAAATTTGATAAGATCTGAAATAAAACAGCATTAGAATAAAAAAGCGTGTATATAAATCATGAACTTTAAAAGAGACGATATAAGTTTAATCAACTAAAAAGAACGACCCATAGAGTGCAAAACGCCACTGGCAATAAACGAACATCTTTGTGTAGAGTTATCATATGGATATTTATTCCTGCAAACACGTGTGGAATAACTAGTTTATAAGCGTGTACTGTCCATATTCAGTATAACATATAAAATAACTGACTCATTAAAGCAATATACTGAAAATCTTTAAAACAGAAAAATGGGTGGCATTTTTGTCTCACTGTTCAAGAGAGTTCCTGAATGCCTATGTTATGTTAATAGGAAACTTTAAATTGCTGTGTGCCTCACTGAGCCCTGCGAGGGGCTGGCATCCCGGCCAGAGTTCGTTCGTGCCTTGCGGTTTGAACTTCTGCATCACGTGACCCCTACATGGACCTAAGTGGTTTCCGTTTAAAATGGTGCCGTGAGACAATAAACTGTTATTACTAGTAGTTAGTAAGCTTGAAATGAAAGCGGTTTGGTGTTTAAGAAAATCGTGCACAATCAAAAAAAAAAAAAAACGGAAAGTGAATGCATTTAGAATGTGTTGATATACTGTAATTATTATGACTGTAGTTAATGGAGAAGAGAAACAACTCCTACACTCTTTAAAATATTGTTTCTATAATGGAATTTTATGGCGCTCTACTGGGGTGTGTGCTTCCTCATAGAACTATTGCTTGATAAAGCACCATTCCATTTTAGGTTCTTTGAATATGAAGATGATTCTTTGTACTTTGAAAAACTTTGTAATTAAAAAAAAATCTAAAATCTTTCATGTATGATAGACTTCTTAGCAGGGCACCAACCCATACACAAATCCGGACTTAGCCTGTGGTAAAGACATTTTAAAATCAGAAATCCATTGGCATTTCACGAATGTGTTACCATTTTAGTCATTGTTATTTACTGAATGTAGTATGTTAAGGAGCTACATAATAAGGCCTCTTTCTGCAGCCTTCTAGTAAGTGGGTATTTTTTGCAACCAAAAAGTTCCCTTGATGCATCTTTATTTATAAAAGTGTACGTATGAAATAAAAACGAACATAAATAGGAATGCATTTATATAATGCTAAAAATGCCATCACTATGAATGATTTTATACGTGCTTGATAAACTCTACATCTGACCAGGATATCGACATCTATTTCAGGCTTGAACTTTCAAATCGTGCAATGCAATTATTAATCTGATTTGATTTACGGCAGTTTTAAAGAGTCTCAAACTGCAGTCTGTCAATGAACTTGAGATAAGCTGAGCTATTAGGATTTCTTTTAATGACTGGTGATTTCGCAGTTCTGCAGACATTTAGTTCTACAAGTCCCTTTGTTTGTTTGCTCTTGAAGAGTATGAAATCTATAAGACGAACATAGTTGACGCGAAGTCGGTAACTTTCCTGTCCATCGGTTAAAAAGCACAAGCAGTTCAAACTTCCACTTCAGTCATTCTACAAAAGAAACACCTATACGTGCCGAGTTTTATTTTCATTAAAACTGATATTATCTAATGCACGCTCTTACTGTAACGGTATGGATAATAGTTATCTTATGCGATTGTTCTTTTGTACCGATTACCGTACTGAGACCCTCTCGATCTGCAGTCTGGCTGGATAAGCAGCGCTGGGCTCTTCACCATTTTTACACCTGAAGAACACTCGTAATGACGACCCATAAATGTATATAATATTAAAGTGCAGATGTGTTGTTTCTATGAGTATCAGTAATCTTAACAACCGAGATGAGAAGAAGCCATATGTAAATTATCTTAAAGAAATGAACAAACTGATCAAAAGCTAGTCTAATTTAACAGATGAGAATACAGCGTCCTTTATCATCAAAAATAACTAAATTACTCGGGTTTACGAATGGAATTAAGTTTGTCCCGATCAAACAGAAGGGCATTGCGATCACATTCGAAATGATTTTTCATGTTCCGATTTCTGGGAAAAAATGTTAAACGTTTCTCATATTTATTTATTTATTTATTTAATTATTTATTTATTGATTGATTTATTTACACAACTTTTGTTCACTTCAAAAGGACAACCTTGTAAACATTTGTTCATTTTTTCAGTAACATCGCCATCTAGCGACCGAAACAGTCATGCGGACTTGGAAGAACAAGCACCGCAGCGTTTATTTCAAAGACGATTCATGGAAGGATGCAATCATTTAAAATATATTCGAGGACCTAAATACATTAAAAAAAAAAAAACATTGAGTAGGTCAAAACATATCACTCTTAAAAATAATGGTTCTAACAAGGCACTTAACTGGGTTGTGTAGTTCCTCGCAAAGCCATTACTTGACAAAGAACCTCTTCATTTCGGGCGCATTTTTAGCACATGAAGTTGGTACTTTGGGGTTTGAAAAGGTTCCCAATATGTGAAAAAAAATTGAAATTTTTAATGTGCAGTATATAGGCTACCTAGCAGGAAAACCTGAACCCTAGTCTGCGTTATTATATGCCTGGACTCACTAGGATATCACAAACCTGTCATCAATTTATGGCGCTATATAAATAACATTTATTATTATTATTATTATTATTATTATTATTATTTACAGAATGGAGCTCCTTAAGGATCTAAATACATTGAATCTTCCTGGGCGGGTCTTTTGAGAACCCAAAAGGTTTCCTCTATGTCATCGCTCTGACGAACTTAAAAAATGTAGCAAAAACATTGAATGTTTATTTAGTCATGGAGAATACAAAATCTGTGATGATTCTGGTGCTGCTGGTCATTATTATTATTAAAAGTTACGTGACTTACAGATTTTAAAATTTGAACATCAATACAGTTAATTATTTTCTGAAATAAGGAAATTTACATTAGTCACAAAAAATATCTTACCTTTTTTATGTCAGCATATCACTATTAATAAACGTTAACAGAAATACTAACAGTATGTATGCCTTTTTTTGTTTTATTATTTCAATTTTGTATTACACTTCATTACGTTTAATATTGTATTGCACTTCATTGTATCCTTTCAGCTTTTCATTAATCTATCCTGTGTGGAATTTGTATGTTAGCCCCCAGTCTCTAGTGGTTTTACTCTCACATCCCCAAAGATGTTCAGGTTAGGTTAGTTGGCAATTCCAAATTCTGCCAATGTGTGTGTGTGTGTGTGTATGATATCCCTATACACTCCTCACAATAGACTGGAGCTCACCATTGGGTTCACAGCTGCTAGGACAGACTCTGGCCCCCATGCGTCCTTGTTGCCATAAACCTAATAAAAATGAATAAGTCCAGAATTTCTAGCACTGAGGCTACATTTGACCATTTAAGTGTGCTAACTTTATCTGTTCATCCATTTTTGAACCTATAACAGTGTGTAAAATACCCCAGTGGTAGCTGCAGCTCAAGTTAGTTAAGAACAAGGAAGGCATGTGGTGGTTATTTTGAAGGTAAAAAAGTGTTACCTGAAATGTGAGGACCAACAGTTTCAGGGTACCAGTAATCAATGTCACTTTCTGCTGTCCATTGTCACATTCTTAAGAATCACTGAGACAAAGGAAAGGACAAATGGCTCCTTGGGGTTTCTATTTATTCAATTCCTATGAAAGACCCCAAACTCTTTCTCATACCCTCCTTAGTCTCATCACAGGATATGCGCCTCTTGCCTGCTGGACGGGCTACTTTGTTCAGAGCAGCCTGTGAAGAGCTTACAGACTGCTGCCTTCCCACCTTGTGTAAGAACAGAAGTCTGATGGCTTCTTCAACATCCATCCATCCATCCATCCATCATCCAACCCGCTGTATCCTAACTACAGGGTCATTGGGGTCTGCTGGAGCCAATCCCAGCCAACACAGGGCGCAAGGCAGGAAACAAACCCCAGGCAGGGCGCCAGCCCACCGCAGGGCACACACACACACACACATCAAGCACACACTAGGGACAATTTAGAATCGCCAATGCACCTAACCTGCATGTCTTTGGACTATGGGAGGAGACCAGAGTACCCGGAGGAAACCCACGCAGACACGGGGGAGAACATGCAAACTCCATGCAAGGAAGTCCCAGGACGCGAACCCGGGTCTCCTAACTGCGAGGCAGCAGCGCCCCTTCTTCAACGTTCTTTCACAAATCCAATAATTTGTGATTTATAACATCATAATATTTTTCCAATGGCTGCTCACAATTTTGAATTTAAGGCTTTTGTGGATCCAGGCCCCCCTGCATTTCACACCTTGGTCACACCTTGCTCTTTACTGTATTTTTGTACAAAAATGAGGGTAATGCTTCATACCTGTAATTTATGCAAGGAAGCACAAAATACATATTATTGAAATTTAATTGCTGCTCTGGTACTCATGGGGGGGGGGGGGGGGGGTTGTAGAAGTCAATTTTGACTCCCATTTTTTATTTCCCTGTCTACTTTAATAGTGGTATATTTTTTTGTACGCTTCTGGATTGTCGCCATTTTGCATGCCTATTGGCAGGACAGTCATTCTCAAAACCGGGGTGCTGCACAATGGTTGACCATGCACTTTGACCTCCAAAGATCATGCAGAAAGATACTAGTACATACATCTATGTAAAATGTGGACCCGCTTACATTTCCAAGACAACTTTTTTTTTGAAAGAAGATGATTAAAATATGACGTAAGGTACAAGGCAGAATCTGTTCTGTGCTATATAATGAAGCAATTTCAATTTGTAACAAATTAAAATGACAACACCGGCGGACAGGATATTACGACTTGTTTTACACAAGTTCTAAGAAAATGGACATCATAAAGTAGTCACAGCTCAGAAATCCTCACAGTAGTGACACTAATGCACAGTAAGCCATACTAAGGTACACAATAAAACAGATTACAGATTTGTTAAACTGTTAAAGCTTACAAAAGTGGAACGGACTGACAAGCCACAAATTATATTACTTCTAACATCACTAGTACCTTGAAATACTCGCTTGCGTGCCTTCTGTTGCGCAAAAGTCTCAGCAATGTTTTGACGCGTCAAGTTGTCCGACACGCTCGTTTTCGATTGAGAGTACAGCCAAGCCATTAAGTCTGTCTTTTGAAGTGGTGCTTCTGAGGTCATTTCTGATGGGTTTTAACTTGGAGAACGATCGTTCACTCGAGGCAACAGTCACTGGTCTAGGCATATTTTGTGCCAGTAACATGTAAGCCATGCAAACGTCATTGCAAGTAGACAGCGGTGCAGACTGATCTATCAGCAACATGTTAAGCTACTTCGAAAACAGTCGACTTCGTTGACAGGATGGATTGGAAACATGCACGAAATGACAACAATTGAGCGCAAAACGGCGGTGAAATGTCGGCACTACCTATATAGCTTTCAGCGAGGAGATCGGCAGCAGCATATAATTCGTCGTCAGCCATAGAGGTCAGAGTAGATGGTAACAAGACATTGAACGTTGAAGCCACAGCATCGAGACTGTGAAACATCTGGTTAAGTTATAACGTTTTTTTTAATCTATATGGCCCCGAGTGTTAATTTAGTTGACACTCTAACATGACAATAGATTGGAACTGTTTGAGTTTGCACATAGTGCAAAAGTTTTTTTCCAGATATCTCAATTAAACATGTTGCCGTTTTGATCGTTTAATTGTATCTCGCCATGTCTATCTCTTCTATGCTACAGCTTGAGGGTTATTATTATTGGCAGCATCATCGTTGTTATTGTGTTATTGTTGGACTGTGTAGGTCCTCAGACGTTAAGACCGAACATCGCTATTTACTAATTACTTTATTATTTTAAAATAAACAAAACAATATAATCGGATATTCGCTTCGAGTGATCGTAGGTCTGAATTGTTTGAGAAAATGTCGCGGCGCCCAGGGCAATTCTGGGAAATAGATTGTGCTGTGCAGAGTGCAGACAGTGATAGCGCTGCTGAGGGGCATAACATGAACATTTCTTTGTGCTCCGGTTCGGTCCGGAAAACTTTTTCTAAACAATGTAAAGATGAGAATTGCTACATTGGGCTGCAGTAATGCGCCCTGGACACTAGAGGGCAACCTAGGCGCAAAAACGGCCCTGAATGTCGGAATATGGTCAAGAACTTGCGTGTCCGAGCTAGATGGATGGATCTCAATACGTTAATTTAACTAGCAAACTGCAAAGCTTTTAAATTCCTTCGAGTTTGCTTCTAATCAGAATTATCCATATTAAAACATATAAATACAGAAGTAATTAAATCATCAAATCCAAATTGGCTTTGCCGAACCGTCTGTTCCTTTCCATTCATGTCAAAGTAGAAAAGTCTTTACCCGGATTCTTATGGTTTCAGAAGATGATACTGCCATCTTCTGGACAATATAAAATCTACATCTATAAATTATCAGTAAATAATAAATCACTCGGTGAAAATGATAAAACATCATACCATAATATAAAAAAATTAAAGTAATTTAAAGCATCAGCTCTACGTTCAGTCCAAACATATTTGTGCCATTCTAAGCGCACATCTGGAATGCAAAGCGTTAAACACTTCGTTTTTAAATTGTAGCTTTCAAACTATTGCTATAGGTGAAAAAATGAGACAACATGGTGAAAGATATCAATTTTGTCTTGGGGAATGCAACAAGAAAATGTTTAACTGGAATTAAAAAGGTGATTCAAATCAAACGTTTTCTTTATTTAGTGAAACTGCACAGACTGGAAGGATACATTGAATTAGTGGAGTATTATTTGTGATTTTAAATGTTTTACTGTTGAAATCAACGTTTATGTTAACGCTTTGATTATACCTTTTAAATTACTATACCTGGAGAGAGACAACAAGGCGATCGCCGCAGGCAGCACTTTGGTCTGGGGGCCATTTTCATAGAGAATTATTTTTTACATTACAAAATAATAATACAAAATATTACAGTTAACTTTTTCTTTTTAGTTACTAATATCTCCGAACTGCAATTCGCACCACGTCGCTGCGCTTGATTATCAGTCAGTCAGTCATATTCCAACCCACCATATCCTAACACAGGGTCACGGGGGTCTGCTGGTGCCAATCCCAGCTAACACAGGCACAAATCCCCGGGCAGGGCGCCAGCCCACCGCAGTATATTAATTATCATTTTGTTAATTTCTGGAATGCTATTAAGGTGTCAGTCATATGTATAATGTCTGTTAAAGGTCTCTTAAGTTTGAAGAGTGTGTGTTTAGAAAGATCATATATATATATATATATATATATATATATATATATATATATATGGGTGGTGCAGTGGTAGCAATGCTGCCTCGCAGTTAGGAGGCCTGGGTTCGCTTCTCGGGTCCTCCCTGCGTGGACTTTGCATGTTCTCCCCATGGCTGCGTGGGTTTCCTCCGGCAGTCCAGAGACATGCAGGTTAGGTGCATTAGCGATTCTAAATTGTCCTGTGTGTGTGTGTATATACTATATATAACATATGGGGGACAAGAGAAGCAGCAAAAAATGTACACATCTCTATTGTTTTAATACATACTTTGTGATTTTCAATTTTAAAGGAATACTTCACCCAAAATATTTGTTTAACAGTGGCAGTTTGTAATGCGGGGCGCCGGGGCGCCGGGTCGACCCCCCCCCTCCCCAAATATTTTAAAACTCTACTTAAATTAATTAGATAATGCAAAATGAAATACTTTTATTTATTTGCACAAGGTGCCTGGTGTCAGCACATGTCAGCATTCTTTAAAATTTGGTTCTGACTTGTATTTGTTCAATTTCTGTATAAAAATACCTACTTGTTCATCTCCTCAGGACACAGGTGAATCACTCACTAGATCGACTGCAGTTTGCCTTTCGACAGAAGGTTGGTGCAGATGATGCCATTCTCTACCTTCTCCACCGTACCCACTCATATCTGGACAAAGGGTGTAGTGCTATGAGGATCATGTTCTTTGACTTTTCCTGTGCCTTCAAAACCATCCAGCCCCTTTTATGAGGGACAAGCTGTCCAGGATGGGCGTGAACTCGCCTGGTGAAGTGGATTACAGATGACCTCACTGGTGGACCTCAGTTTGTCAGACTGGGGACCTGCACATTACAGACTGTAATCAGTAGCACAGGAGCTCCACAGGGGACTGTTCTTTCCCCTTTCCTCTTCACCCTATACACACATCAAACTTTAGCTACAACTCAGGGAAAGGCACTTGCAGAAGTTCTCAGATGACACTGGTATTATAGGATGTGTCAGGAGGTGTACAGGAGTCTGGTGAATGACTTTGTGGGATGGTGTTCGTCAAACCAACTGCTGTTGAACACTTCCAAAACCAAGGTGATGGTCATGGACTACCATAGGTCTAGAGCTCCACTGAGTCTTAATTGAAAGGGTTAATGTCAAGTGGGTCTAGACTAATAAATACCATGGCGTGCAGTTGGATGAAAGGCTGGATTGGTAAGAGAACACAAAGGCTCTGTTCAGGTTGGGCCAAAACCGGCTCTGTTTTCGGAGGAGGATGGGTTCCTTTAACATATGAAAGAAACTCCTGCAGATGTTCTATTGTCCATGGTTGCCTGTACTCTCTCCTATGCTGTAGTGTGATGGGGGGTAGCTTGAAGAAGAGAGATACTGAGTGTATTTACAGGCTGATCAGGCAAGCAGGATCTGTGGTTGAAATGGAAATGGACTCTCTGGTGACAGTGGCAGAGAGGAGAGGAGGACACTATGCAAGCAACTATCTATTATGGACAATGGGCATCACCCACCACACACCATCAGGTCCGGCGCCACCATTAAGGTGAATTAGGCATTCACCTAGGGTGCAGATCATAAGGTGTTGGGGGGGGGGGTTGGGGGTTTGGGGGACCCAGATGCATGGGTTAGCTACCAAACAGTCAGTTGGCACCTTAATAAACTTGGCCTATGGTACAAAATAACCTAGCAGCAGGACTTTACATGACCGTAATTAGGCAGAGGAGTTGGTTTAGTGGTGGGCTGCTATCACAGAAATGTAATATGGACAGATACAAGAGATCATTTGTCCCCAGAGCCATTAGACTCTTCAACTCTCTACAAGAGGGATGGCGGGTAGTTGAGCTTTGCACGTGATACTCCTTCTCTGCTCATAAGTTATATTAGATATGCACTATATACATCTGCATTCTCATTACTTGGTCATTGCCATATAACCCTTTTTTTGGTTCATTATTATCCTATCAGCATAAGCCATGTCACTTCATTTTATTTTACTTTGACATTAAATCACCTAAGTACCTGTCACTTTGGTAGTAATATTATTTGGACAATTCTCACTGCACTGGCATTATTGTATGTACCATCTAGTGTACTGTGTTTGCATTATTTGTAGAGTATTTGTTATTTGTATAGTAAGTGTAATTAAATGATTGTATTTAACTTAGTATAATTAATTCTTAGCTATTGTTACTTTATTGATCGCTAGGGAAATTCAAGTATCTGAGTAAAGGGTGCCTGCCAAAAGAAAGTGTATGTAAGTCCTTGATCTTTTGGCAAGTAGGAGACACGAGGCTGCCCTTTCATTGGTAGCTTTCAGATTTTTCCAGGGACGAAGCTCTCTCCACACCCTGGACACTTCAACATTTACTGGCAGCGAATTCATATTATTTTAGGTTTTTTAATTTAATGTGATTGGACAACAACACACTATTTCATGTTCATGTCAACAGTTCACAGTTTACACAATGCCATTAACATAAGTACGGCTAAGGGAGTGCAACTGTAGGGAGATGGCAACTTCAAGTGGAGCTTCAGAAATTAAAGAAAATGTAGTTATTTCTTTAATTAAACACCCCTTCATAAATTGATCAGTTGAAGAAAAGAAAAAAAAAAAAAAGACAAAGGAGTTTGGAGTGGACCAGCGGGGCTTAAGAATTCAACAGCAGACAAGTGGGTGAAGATGAGCTGACACACAGACTTTTAACCACTTGTTATGACAAACAGAGTTTATGTTGCATAAGTAATGCCTTTTTTTTTTTTTTTTTTTTACAATACTTTCCCTGTTTACGGTTTCAAAGTGTCTGTACCGAAGCATTGTGGACAACAATGGGGATATGGGACCTAAAAAATATTTCTAAAAAAATTCTAGCAACATGAAAGTAGCTGCAGTTATCTAGACCAGTGTGTTTTAAGCAGTGCGCTACAGGACAGTGGTGAACTGTGGAAATAATAGTGTAGGGCACTTGGGTCTGAATCTGAGAGGGAAAACCTCCTCGGGTGGTCAAGACCTGCCTGAGGTGGACAGGACCTCCTGGAGAAGTTGGCCTAAAAGCAACTTGTGATTGCCATTTAGAGCACTTTGGATGTGTCTCCTGGCTGCTAGAGTCCATCTGCCCTGGGTGTGTGGTCACCAGCAAACCTCACAGGGCTGGGGGATAGTGGGCATATGAGTTTCCTCTGAGGATCAGAGGGCATGCAAATGGACAACAGAGCTGGGGAATGCCAGGAAAGTGCTCACTAAGTGCCATGTCTGTGAACGCTGATCTCAGAGCTCTTTTTCTTACCGGCTTCTCCGATGGCCCTGCCCCTTCGAGCTGTTGAGCACATCTATGAGATAATAATTGTTTGTGGTTGGTAAGACAGTGGTGTGTCTTAGTATGTTTTTGGTTACAAAAAGTGTGCCACCAAAGAAAAAGGTTGGGAAACACTGACAATGGCATGAGACTAAATTTTTCATCAGGCTTAGTGAAATGACTCAATCAGAAAGTAACTGAGAAATTTTCAGGCCTGAAGGAAAGGAGGGCAAAATTTATGTTCAAGGAAATATTGGTGTCCATGAAGGCAGAATAAGATTAAGGTTAGATTTGTCTTGTGGGTGTAGTACAAGACAAGTTGGGGGGCGAGTAATGTTCTAAGATGTAGGGGTCTGTGGATCTTATTTGCATAGGACTGGGCAGACTGGCAGCAAGTGCAGAATATAATTAGGGTGGGGATGACTCTGTGGCTGTGGTAAATGCTAAACTGGGATGCAAGATTTGAGAAAAATCAGAGGACGAGTGATTGTGTTATATGGATTTATGGAATACAGTTGAAATGACCAAAGACTGGGCACTCTATTACCAGAGGCAGAATAAAATTTGGATTGGATTTATGCTTTAGATGTGTTATAGGAGAGATGGAAGTGCACGTTATTCAGAGATTACAGAGGTGGTGGTGAGGACATTATGGTATGGGTTTTGACAGAATGGGGAACTGAGCAAGCTGGCAGAGGATTGGACAATTTAGAGACATGTAGTATAAAAATTGGGTGGCAGGTGCCTCTGAATACTTTCTGAAACATTTCATAGGTGCCAAATCATGACCTGTGACATATCTAACCCACCATTGTTTATCAGTTTGTCTGAGAAGGCAGTAATCTACAGCAGGTTAGCAGCAGATGGTGTGTGGTATTCCAGCTTAAGACACTCAAGGGGGATGGCAGCCATGTGATGTAATGTAAAGTCTTTCCAAAAATGGCACCAGTCAAACAAGACATGTGGACAAGATCTATGAAGGGGCAGATTCTAGATATACTTACCTGTGTGACAAATAAAGCATTTAATCATCAAAGTTATTAAGTGTTACTTACTACATTTCTTTGTTCAGTTAACAACACATTTAAAGAGTTGAATGAAATGTAAAGCTTCAACAAATACAGGGGTGTCACTGCAACACATAGAAAAGTTCAACTCTTTTGTTTATATGCTACTTACTAACCAAACTATGCTTTCCTTTCACCATAGTTGTTTTATTTATTGAGGAGCGACCTCAACAGCCTTGATAAACGCCATGAATATGACAGCAGTCATCAGACTCACACTTGGTATCCATTTTATTATTTCAATCACTCTACATAAACAAAGTTTGGAAACTATAAAAGCAACATGGTATTTATTCTTGTATAACAATACAATAAAATTGATGGCTAAGCCTGGATATCACTCTTACTGAAAATCAGAAATGTCAAGGAGTGGATGTTCTGGTGACTTTTGATTTAGGGATCTATATTATTCATCCATGTCTTTTGATCTCCCATATTGCACATTGAGAACTAAAGCAGTATCGTGCTTTAGTTCTCATAGCTGCACAGGAAATGTTTGAAATGGAAATGTGTTATAAAAATCACACAAACATTTTCAAAAAGTTTGGTTCTAGACTTTAAATGCACTCTCCTGATAATTATTAACTAGCTCCTCCAGGACTACAAGTATTTTTGAAGGAATCAAGTGCTGGCTCCCAAATGAGAGCTGCAGGATTTCATACGTGATATTGCTCTCACTAACACTTGGGGACATTGAGGCATTCGCCACTCAGTGTATCTGCCTGTGCCAGTGAGCACTGACTGCAGCACCTGACCAAGTTGACTTGCTGCTGCCTTATCAGACAGCCTCGGATTGGATGCTGACAGAGCATGTATGTTTAAAAGGAGTTGTGGAGGAAAAGTGAGACTTGTCATCCCACAGTATCTTCTGTTTCATTCGGCTCTGCCTTGTTTCCCCATTTCCCATCTGGATTAAATGTTTTTTTTTTAAAACTTACTTTTTTTGGATTCCCTGAAAAAAAAAAAAACATAAAAACAAAAAGCATAGGATGTCTCACCTGGGCATCTGAAATTACTTCCACTCCAGCAACTCTTCCAAAACAAACTTTATTGCTATTGAAAACTATAGAACTGAACTGGTTTTCCTAAGGAGTATCATTTTGTAAACATTGCCAGGACTGTATCTGAATCAGACTCATACATTTGTCTTTTATTATATTCAATATTTACAGACATACATAATCTGTCAATAGCATGGAAGGTGGGGTGGAATGTAGTTGTCATATATGTTGCTATTTATCGTCTGCCTATAGTCTGGTTCATCAGTTTGCCATATGGCATTATGTGGAGTCGATCATGTATTTATCATACAATCACAAAGATGACTTTGAGAATTTTATCTCTACTCGGCACCATGGCACATTTTCAAGATCAGCATGTTTTTCAACATTGATGGACTTGTTCATAAAAATTCTGTTTCCCACCGACTACTAATCAGCAAAATTACACTGAACTGCTGAGGCGTCTACGGGAGAAGTGGTGCACCTTGGCACTATGACAATGCACCTGCACTCACTGCATTGCCACTTAAGAGTTTCTGAATAAAAACAATGTTGTTGTTCCTTTGCACCCTCCATATTCGCTAGATGTTGCTACCTGTAATTTCTTTTTGTTCAATTAAAGCTGGATTAAAGAAAAGAAGATTTGCTACTGTGGAAAAAATCCAGGAGTCTGTGGACATGGTAACAAAAGAAGAGCACAGGAAATGTTTCCAGGAATGGGAGAAAAACTGGAACAAATGTATTGCATCTAATAAGATGCATTTTAAAGGTGACTAAAAGTTGTTTTTTTTTGTAAAGATTCTGGGAATTTTTGTGTCCCCTTTTCATTTGTTATTGTTTACTTTTCTAATACACAATCTTGTTTATTCAGTTGATTTGCCATTTATCTGTGTCTCTGGGGGACAATATGTACAAGCTGAGGGTGCTCCTGGATAAATACTAAAAAGTACATAAATCCCAGCACTTTGTTGTGAGGATCTAGACTGGATGGACCAGGATTTTGTCATTGCTACATGAGTTCAGCAGCACTCCAATTGTAACTTTTTCTGATATTTCAAAAACCTTTCTTGACAGAATCCGAGTAAGCAATAATACACAAATACTTTCTGCAAAGTGCTTTAGAAGAGAGCAATGGCCAATATTTAGTCTCATGCTGTTAGGAAAATTAATGCCTGAAATGCAGGAGTTTCAGTTTGCCCTTCAGTCTTTGCTGCCATCTAGTAATTCTTCCTTAGTACCATTACTTAGCAGGTGCTGCTATTCAAAGAAGCACGTAAAACATCTGTAATCAGTTAATTTTCATTATCTTTGGCTTGCTGATGTAGATGATAAATTGTTCTTGCATAAAACTGCAGTAAATTGAATCAGGAATCTAAGGTTAAAAAGTAACTTTTCAAGGTACTAGATATTTGTTCAAAAATTTGTTCTTACTCAAGCGGTACTTTTCTATGGCATCTTTCAGTCTGAGCTCGACATACAACCTCTCAAAAAAAAAAAAAAAACCCAAACGTTAGCACTGACAAATGAAAAAATTACAATGACAGCTTTATTATTTACAATACAAATTATACAGTGTATATGGATTTGCAGCTAATTGCAGTTATCTTTAATGGACCAGAATTTGCTTTCTTTAACATCACGTTTTAGAATTGTTTCTAAGAATTTTTTTGAAGTGGCTGTTAATTTAAAGATATGTTAATTCTGCAAAAAAGTGAAAGCTGGCAGTGTAACATTCTGAATGCAAACTGTTTAATAGTATTTGATTAATTATCCTTGAAATTGGCTTTTCTCTTTTCTACAAATGCTGTCATCCCCTCTTTTCGATCATCCTAGAGGAGGAAAAAAGCAAAAGCAAAAAAAAAAATGAATTCCCCAAAAGACAAATGCAGCAATTACTGTGAATATTTTATATATATATATATATATACACACATACATACACATACAGTGGTGTGAAAAACTATTTGCCCCCTTCCTAATTTCTTATTCTTT
>JANRMT010062813.1:25417457-25505257 GCA_026402145.1 Polypterus bichir lapradei | reverse complement strand
AGTAGTTATAATTAGTACGTTGCATCTTTCTATTTATTTTAACACAGAGAAATAATGTTTTCAAGACCTGAGGCAATTATCTTTACAATCTGATCAATACAGTGAGCACCGTGTGGCAAATTTTCAATGAATTCATATACGAATTTAGAATTCAGAAACAGTTCACATTCTAATTATGCAAATTAACAAACAAACCGATATTTCGAGAGATGCCTTTGGTTAAAACTTTAGTTACAGCGCTAAACAGGTTATCCACAAATGTGGCTCTGCAATACAGGTAATCTGTTCTAATATCCCTAAGACCACAATGCAGAATACTCACTTTGTTAGAAACATGCCTAATGCTATTATAAAATGCAGTAAAACATGTATTTTAAAGGATTTATATTGGTTTTGCAACACTGTAAAAATTCTGCTATCAACAAAAACACATTTCTGCAGGTTGTGTAAATACAAGACTTTGTTATAATTGCACTAACCAGCATTGACCGCTTCCTTTGCCATTGCACATACAAGTTTAGAGTTGTTTGCAATTTTCTCTCCACATCTGAGTGCTTCTTCTACCAACTGTTCCACAGGAACGATTTTACTTACAAGGCCTGGAACAGACCAAAAAAAAAAAAAAAAACACAAATATGGCGACTATAAAAACCCAGGAAATGACTGTATAATTACTATCACTTATCTGTCAATATTCAAACACACAAGAAGAGGACCACATACTTGAAAGGCAAGCATTTTGCTGCAGTCTTCTTTCATTTTATTATTCTAGTGACGTTTTTAAGCTGATGTTTTTATTTGACAAGTTAAGGAAAGTTCAAGGAGACTGGAAACTCCCGGGGCACTGTTTGAACAGAGCCATACAGATGATCACAGGAGATCACAGAAAGAGACACAGCATAGCACAATGGAAAACTATCGGGACAGTGGAAAAGTGAACGTTGACTGTAGAAATTGTGCAAGAAGAGCTGTGGTTAGTTTCAGTAAACTCTCACTCAGGGTGTGCAACCATCATTTTCCATTGGAAAAGGTCTTTGCATATACGGTAATATGAAGACCAAAAAGGTGATTTAACACAAATAGATCTATTTAACCTTACCAAGCTAGGTGAATTACATTTAAAAGCTTAAATGCATATAAGCAGATTGCTGTCAACAGAATTTTTACATTCTAATGGCTACAGGTTTAGGCAGATTTGGTGGATACCATAATTAGCTAAAGGTACAGGTTTTGTTTTTTCAAAAATTTTATAATAAAAGTGATTATGGTCCATTAACAAAATGGTAATTATTTTGTTAATCATACAATGCATTTAAATTGCATTCTTTTGTAACTTAACTGTAACATAGCAAATAGTGGTATTAGCAAAAACTCTTTGCTTCTGAAAATAGCCTGTAGCCACAGCTGTTCAAAAGTAGACATAGAAATAAGCATACCAATTGCTGCGTACTTCATCTTGTGAAAGGCTAAATTATTGTAAAGCAAGCTAAAAAGATCCCAAAACCATGTTATTTGGTCACACTCTGAAACTTACGCTCTCCATATAATAAAGCAATTTATTTGCAGATATCATTTGGAGACTAACTGTTCACTTTGAATAAACACTGACAATTTCATATAATGCATGAAATTAGGTGGGGTAGGGAAGGGGTGATGAAAGTACTAAACATGACACTAAGACATTATGTTTTCAAAATAACTGATAATAAAATTACTAACACATCTTTTATGTAGCAAAAGCTATACCTGATTCTTTGGCTTCTTTGGCAGAGATCCTGTCCCCAGTGAGAACCATCTCCATGGCCAGTGATTTGCCCACAGCTCTTGTCAACCTCTGAGTTCCTCCTGCACCTATAAATACAAAACAAGTCCTGTTAAAATGCAGGAACCTGTTAAGCAGTAATTAACAATCTATGTAAGCACATACTTATAATAAAAATAAATTCAATGACTTTTGAAAGGTAGGTACAGGCTTGTTTGCTAAAAAAGATGCTACTTTCAAAAAGTGTTATCAGTACTGTATATGCCAATGCACTTCAAACTAAAGTAATAGATAATTTAGTTTTACTTTGTAAATAATTGAGCAAATTTGTTTAATACAAATCAATACACAGTAAAATATGCTATGCAACTAGAATCTTGAAAAGATACTCACTACTTTTTTCAGACCATACACATACAACAGACAATACATAAAGTGTCCGATTTCAAAATTCATTTTAAACCTTGTGTATTGTGGATTGCAAAGCCCTAACATGGTGATTCCTAAGCTTTTTACTACTGTAAACCCTTCTGGCAAAGGTGCCATTAGGCTAATTACTAAACCATTTGGATGCTCATTTACTGCCTGTAATTTTGCACTTATGGCATGGCAGGTGTCGGTTCTTAATCTCTGTTGGGAGACAGATTGGTCTTATTACAGTAAAAATACTGCAGATGCAAAGATATTGTTATTATGGTTTAGGACTGGGAGCCTTGAGCTTAGGTCAGGTAGTTCCCTTGATAACTTAAACAATGCATATTTGTTATCTTTTTAGTTCCATACCTATTTGATCATCAACATACTGTAGGTTAAAACAGGTGAGCATCAACATTGATAATTGACTGCTTTTTGATGGACTTCAATTTTGTAGTTAAAATACAGCATAATTGTGTATAGCTTGGGTTGCACAAAAATGTTTATTAGTTTTTGACCTGTGAATTTTTTCCCTGTGTTTCTGTTTTATTTAATAGCAGATCTGGTTGAACTAGACCAAAATCCTAAGCAAAAATGTAAAGAAACCCTGAAGTAAGCAAAGTGGTTTAGTATGTAGAGAAATGCTACATAAAAAGATAAATAGAAAAAAACAGAACTGAGAGTATAAGGACTAGTCAAAGGTAACTTATTACACATTTGTTTGCCAAATTTTTTAAAAAGAGAGACAATGTTTAGTGTAAGAGTAGACTAAGCTAGAGAAAAACAAACATTGTTAACATTTGGAACTGGATTAATATTTAAAAACAATCGATTAGACAAACTCACAAATTTGCCCTCTTGCCATGGCTTGATATTACATGGGTGTTGCTCAACATTCACCATTCTCTGCTATCCTGCAATCAAACATGTTTCTGAAGCAGAGTAGGAAAGAACTTTTTTAAGGGACAGTTTTTGCCATACCTTTGCAGATTTTATGTAGTGTTTACTTTTCATTTACTGAATAAAAGGAGTCAGTGAAAATATAGTGTGCATGGTCAGATAAATCTGGTACTCAATGATGATCATATCATTCTTTAAAACTCATACACTGAAATCTCCCTATAAAATCCCTCAAATTTGTTTTGGTGGGGGCATTGTTCCCTCACACCATGCCAAAAATTAAATGAAAGCCCTGCCTATTATACTAAAGTGTCAATATTTACTAGTGAAACTGGAGGGTACTACTGACACAAATTTTCCAGCGAAACATACAGGTGACAGCAGTGCTTAAAAGCTATGCAAAATGGTTATTTGTGATAAGGGTGATGCATAAATCTTTGCGGTTGTTAGTTCACTCACCCCTTTGAACCGAGACTCGGTAGAATATTTTACTCTATAGTTACTGGTGCATTAAAATATGTAGTTTAATTGTGGGAAAAAGTTACTCAAATATCACCCACAATATCAGTGCCATCAAAGCTGTGCTTCTTGTCTAATAATTATTCCTCACCAAAAAATGCAATAAACGAATCTCAGTAAATGCAAAAGCGATCATTAAAAATTTCTTTTCATTTAATGTTGAAATATATTCTTACACAAATCTCTCTCTCTCACACACACACATAAAATCCAACGTCTGTCTGCATGTCTGTCCGCTCTTCACGAGAGAACTACTTAACGGATTTAGATTACGTTTTTTTATATAATTTGCTTGAACATTCTGGTTGATTTTGTGACCTCTCTCATTGTGCATCATAGTTTGCTTGTGGTACCGATTTATTTGCACAAATCTGAAAGAGACGCAGCGCGCCAAGGGGAGGGTGGCGGGGCCCTCCTCACTTACGTGCCAGCCTCGGGGCATATCTTACATCCACTTAGCTAGTGAATGAGAGAATTACTTAATGGATTTAGATCAGGTTTTTTTCTAGAATTTGCGTGAACATTCCAGTCGATTTTGCAACTTCTCTCATCGCACTAAGAATCACAGTTCGGTTGCAGGGGCCATATATTCACGCTAATCCGAGGCAGAGGCTGTGGGCTAAGGGTAGGGGAGAGTGCGACATCAGGAGTAGGGAGCCCTCCTCACTGTCCTGTTTCCCTTCTATGCGGGCGAAGCCGCAGGGGACAGCTAGAAATATATAAATAAAATATTTTCTGGTGAATGTATCTAGTAATTATTTTCTCTATTATGTAATGTCTTCCTTTTAACAATTAACAGTTATTAATAAGATTATGAAATGTGATCAAAATTTGCATCCCCAAGTACCAACAAATTATACCAAATGAAGCAGAAAGCAGTCTGTGATTATCAGTCGATATGAAAGTGACTCACAGCTCATATGCACTCCAACAGGAGTTTGAGTGAAGCTGATTGCCGATACAAGACTTCACCTTGTACTAGTGGAGGTTTAGTTAAGTTTAATTTAACAAATACGTTATTTTCATTTGACAATGCTATTTTGCAGATCATTAAAAGCAGGGTGACTTAGATAACTGCAAGCCTGGCTTTGGTTCCTTTATAAGGATACAAATTCCTAAATAATGAAACCACATTTCACAAAATGAAGGCAGTAGGCCATATGATGAGAAGAAACAAAAATTCCCATCTTTGGCTGGCTATAGAGGTAAAAATAAAAATAGCAAAAAAAAAAAAAAATCCAGATTATTAAAGAAAGACTACTTTTTATCCATGCAACTAAAACAAAACAAAAACAAAATGCAATTCTTAGACTAAACTAGTCACAGCTTCAGCATATCATGAACAAAATATAGATTATCCAACTTGCAAAATAAGCAAGTGAAATTAAAGGTCAAAGAACAAAATGCACCAGTAAAGGTCACTTACCTGGAATTGTCCCAAGAAGAATTTCAGGTTGTCCAAACTGTGCCTTCTCTCCAGCATAAATAATATCACACATCATAGCCAGCTCACAGCCACCACCAAGCTACAAATGAAAACATACCACTAAGCATCTAGCAATTTAAACAAAATACTGTAAAAAGAAAACTGAAAGAAACTTACTAGAGATCCTGAAGATTCATCTACTATGAAAAGGACTAAAGAAATAATGAAATCTATGATAAACAATTTCATATAGTATAAGACAAGGAAGTTTAATTTCTGATGTCTAAGTGTTAAAATTCACAGATTATGAAGAACAAGCTATCCACCGTGGCTCCGCCTGCATAGTAGTGAAACAGGACAGTGAGGAGGGCCCTGTCCAGCTCCCCACTCTTGACATCATGCTTCCTCCTCCCCTTGGCCTGCAGTTTCTGTCTCGGATTAGCACAAATATATCGTTTCTGCAAGCGAACTGTGATTCTTAGCATGATGAGAGAAGTCACAAAATCAACTAGAATATTCAAGCAAATGATAGAAAAGAAAAAAAAAAAAACCCTAAATCTGTTAAGTAGTTCTCTCATTTGCTAGCTAAGCAGTGGTAAGGTATGCCCTGAGGAGGGCAATTTTTGACCGACATCCAGTGGCATTTTATAAACAAAAAGGTGCACTTTTTAAATAAAAAAAAAAAAAAATGTATATATTGTGGAACCTGGCCCGGACACAGACAGGCAGACATCGTTATTTCACCCAACACATGTTTATTCACGAACGCCATATTTACAAAGTGCCACACAACTCCAAAACTCCCCCAAAGTCCTGGCCCTCAACAATGCCTTTTCCTTCTTCTGACCACCTCCACTCCTCTCCTCTCCTCTCCTCTGAGACTCTGTCCAACTACACTCCTGACTCTAGCCATTGAATGGAGGGAGGTGGCCCCTTTTATCCTCATCTGGACGAGCTCCAGGTGCCTCCCGATAACCTTCTGCCGGCCCTCCCAGTTGTGGCGGAAGTGCTGGCCGTGCACCCGGAAGCACTCTGGGTGTCCCTGGTCTTCTTCCCCCCAGCATTTCCGGGTGTGGCGGAAGTGCTGAGGGCAGGGCTCCTCAGGCATCTGGGCGCCCCCCGGCAGTGACCACGGGCCCCTACAGCGTTGAGCTTCTAAGCTCTGTTCCCGTGGTCCCCAAAGCCACCAGGGTGGTCGCCCCATCGTGGTCTGGAGGAGGCGTAAGCCCTCCTCCGGTCCTTCTGGGTATCCTGGCTGGGTACCACCCCCAGACACTCGCCACAATATATATACAAAAGCACATTTTACCTCATTGGCATACTGAAAGTGACTCATTTGTTATCATTAATATCAGAAGTTTTTTTAATTAAGAACTGCATATGTTCAATTTCCTATTTGTGTTAAAAATATAAAAATAAGCAATACTGTACTTTGATTTATTCAAAAGAAAGCATGTAAGAAGAGCAAATAACAGCATCAACTTGGTAGTACCAACGGGAGTGGAAAAGGCAAACTGGGAATAGTAAAACTTAACAATATCACTACTTTAACAACTTCTAATTACTGGTTTAATTCCTTAACAATCCTTTTACCCGTTACTTGAGTATATGAAGTACATAAACTTTACACCAAGTCAAAATTCAAAAGAATTAAATAAAAACATACAAAACTAGCTACACTTGCCTTAGGACAAGTTAGATGGAGATATCTAAGTATGAATTAGATGTATTAAGTTTGAAAATTGCATTCATGCATAACCAATACAGTATACCAATGGATCTCATTTTGTATACTGCTTGTGCACTTCATTCTGGCTGAAACATGCGTATGCAGTTATGTATTACAGAGATCTGTTTATAACAATCATTTTAAGCTCTACACAGACAACAAATGTTCAGGGCAAATATCCATAAAACAATCATTATCACAGGCCAGGTAAATTATAATATTCATAACCAATCAAAGTATTGTATAAACTACAGAGACGAGAGTGTTTACTCAATGTAGGAGTCTGCTGTCATGTCTAAAAAGGTTTGGAAACATGAGAAAATACTGAATAAAAAAAAAAATTCTCTTTCTCATGGGAAATGACTGTTTTCCAGCATTTCACTTTGCACTGGATTGATTTAACCTGTTATTTTTACACAGTAGAAGTTTAAAGATGTATTAATCTTTACAGAGACAGGAGCAACTTATTAATATAAGTATTAATATTAATATAATTAAATTATAGGAGACTAACAAAAACCAGAGATACTTTTGCATTACTGCACTTCCCCATGAAAGCCTACTGCTATCCCAACAGGGCTTTAAAAGACAGTTGGGAATAAATATACCCGTTGCTTTCATCACTATTTGTTGTATTACAACAATCCCTCTGTCACTTATTTCATTAGTGGCAAACTATCTGCATTTTTACTCTCCTTTCTCCCACAGCAAGCAGCATTGGATACTGCTGAAAATGGTGCACACAAATTAACATAATGTGTAAGGGCGTTTAATTACATTAGATGTAGTATCTCCTAATCATGTTAAAGGGCTTAATATATCCTGCAACTAGTGTGCTTTTCTACATTTTTATTAAAACACATCCATACTTAAGATCTCTTCTGTTTATACCTCAAGGCACTCTAGTCTAACTTACCATTATGTTGTAACACAAACAGACCCAAGTACCTACAACAACAAAAAAAATGAAAAATAAAAAACTAAGAATTAACAGCAGAAATTGGTAAAGCTAATGCACTTGATCCATACATTTATGGCAAAATTGAACTGCTTTGTTCTCAGTTTCCAACACTAGACCCACGTCACCAACTAAATGGAATTAATGAATTACAATGGGAAGAGATTGGCTCTCCAGACTGACGTCAATGGAATTTAAAGTAGATATTCATGTGGTGACCAATGAATGCTAAACTGACAGGGGCAGAGTTTAGATAAGTGTTGAGGAAGAGAAAAGGGGTAATAACAAGTGATCAGAAAGTAACATGTATTACATTATTAGTATATATGATGAGTAACATCCTGGCTGTTTTAAATAAATACCTCAACATTTAACAGACTGACATACAAGAACAATTTAAAAGTTAACTTTGCCCTGATATGACTGTCATCTTGCAGACCATACTTTTAGAACTACTGACAAAAGATTCAAACCTGCTTGCAAATTTAACATTGTAAATTAACCCATTCATCATATGTCAATCATCTATGTATTTTTTACATTTTCACTGCCCTTTTATGAAATCTCTAGCAGCAGTGGCCTTACTGTAAAGGAAAGCTTGGCAGACTTTGCAGTATATACAATGTATTTCATCAGCATACACTTCTATTTGTTGCCAATAGCTGGTATACTGACCCTTTAAATAGTTATAATCATTGTGTTCTTGGTCATGTTACTGCTTCATGTTTGCAGCAGGTTTCACAGTAGCTGGTCATACAAATATTTGGTCTATTTCAAAAAAAAATAAAAATGTGCAATGGTGTCAGTAAAATATTATAGCGGCACCAACAAGATGTGTCAGCCTGGGGATGGCATCTGTAACAGCATGAGCAAACATTCCATATTCAAATGAGCAGTTTCAGTATCAGCTACAAAGGAGCCTATAAAAACAGCAAGCTTTCCACAGTTGTATGATTTTCAGCTTGTGTAGCTAAAGTGACCCATCTATACAAGGCTAGCAAGCTACCTAAAAGAGCGTGAACCATGGTTTCAGAGAAATGGGATTAGCAGAAAACTTACAGTCTGACTCAACAAAGTACCATAAACTTTCTGGGTTCTAATGAGTTGAAGAGTCTTGAAGTTGGGATTCTGGATCTAAGGTGCCTCTGTCACTCCACAACTGTATGTTCATCGGTTAAGGTTCACTGGACTGGGTGTTCAGTCACCAGAGGAGTTTCAGAAAGGATCCTGGCATGGATTGGCTCATGAATCTAGTGAAAGTGTGGCAAATTGTGCTGCCGCTGACATTAGGGGAGTAGTGTAAGGCGGAGATTGCAGTGGAAATGCACAGACAAGGGATTAGGCATATTATGTAGGCAATACAGAGCTGCCAAGAAGGGAGAGTTTTGAATCTGAGATACACAACCTAGAATGCTGGTTGCAGTATCAGTTTTGAAAGTAAGACTTCCAAGAGACTGCAACATCAGCAACTTCATAGAAAGAAGCTCCTCTTCCCACATGTAATGGACAGATCACTGCATAGAATTGCTGCATTAAACACCAATGCTGCACCACATGACAGCTCTAAACACAACATCCCTGCTGCACCACACAACAGCACAGTGCTTATCATTCTTTCTGATGTGTGCTGCAATCTGCAGAACTGCAGAGAAACAGAAGACTGCCCTAGCTTTTCCAAGAGTTTGTGTGCTGCAACAGAGTTGGAAATGACTGCCGGGACAAGCAATTTTAAAAAGATGGCAATGCAATAATAGCCTTGATAAGTTGTGTTACCCTGGGTATAGCACCAGCTAAGAGTCTTCAACTGCCCCCAGTGCCAGCCACAGGCAGCCTATACATATGGCAAGTCTTCCACAGTCACACAATTTCCTGCTAGTGAACTGTCCCTCTAAGGGCAGCAAGCTACTTAAAGAATGATGCAGGAATGAACTAGGTCGACACTGGCAAGCATCACACATTGCTACAATATGTTATTACTAAAATTCCATGCAGTTTTGAAAAGATCACAACATAATTACTTATTCCATGTGTACATACAGCATATTAAAGCTATTTTTTATTCTCCAACACTCCCTAACAAGTCTTCAGATGGCAAGATGCAAAGAGCAAAAGTTTTAAAAAAAATCTATTTTTGGGGTTGGGGAAAAAAAAAAAAAAAAAAGATGGAGCGTCTTATGGAATAGACGGGTTGACAACATTAGGTAAATTTCACAACATAAAATACTAACTCAAACAGGGCCAGGTTAGAATCACCACTCAACCTAACTTAACATCTTTGGGATGTAGGAGGAAACAGGAGTCCATAGAGAAATTACTTTGGCGGGGGGTTAAGGGGAGAAACAGACTGAGAATATTCAGCTCCCACACAGATAGTGACTGAGCAAAGAATCAAAAATATGTACAATTCTAAGTACAGTACTTTATATATAAAAAAAAAAAATCTCTCTCTCATATATGTAAATAAAATAAAAGAGAGAGTGTGTGGAAAAAAAAATGCTTAAAAAGGGACTTCTCTTAAGGTTATGTTCTACTTAAACCGATTATATAAATTTCATTGGTATATGAACCACCATAGCTGTTTAAATTTAATTCAGATGTATTTGCCCCGTTAAATTTTAAGGTCTCGTTTACAAAAGGAACAACGGAAAATGTCTGCTGTGGTACCATATACTGACTCATAATGTCATATCTACTGTAACAATACAATGCTGCACCCACCAAAGATTTGAGAAGACTATAGAATGTCACAACCATAACAAAAAAACTTAATAAAAAAGAAAAAAATGAAAAGAAAAACAATAAAATGCGCAAAACACTAGTCTACTAACTGAAGAACAGAATGACTAAATAAAAAGAACATATAAAGAACATCCCTGTCAGGCTTAAAGGACAAGTTTGGTATTTTCCAAGTTGAAGTTATTTCTTCACAACCATAGTATATCTTAATATGACACATAAAATTGCATTCTAAAGTTCTAAAGCATATTAAAAAGAATAGCCTGCTCTTACATTTTTATAATGGAGCTTGTGGGTACCTGGGTCCCTTTCTGGAAAAGCCTTAAAATTTACAGAAAACATCCACTTTAAAGTAGCAAAGGTTTCAATTTAAGAAAAATATCACACTTCTTAGTGTATTAGGTCTGGGATCATCATAAATTGGGCTCCCCCTGCCTGTGATTTAGCTAGAACTTCTACCTGTTTGATTTTGATATGTGGGCATGTCTAGCGGCTGCTCTGTAACTCCCATTTTTGCATCTCATCATTATCTAGAGGATACTGGAACAGAGATTGTTAGGGCTAGGTGCCTTCCTGACATTAGGTTGCCTTTTGCAAAAAGCAAGAAGGACAACAACCTTATTCTAACCTCAGGTCACAAGAGTAGGAGGGATGGCTTTTACAACTGCTTTTAGATAGCAGATTAACCTGACAAAGTTTGCTTTACAAATTCGCAAACAATTCTCATCATGCCAACATACCATAAAACCATACAATACATTCTAACAGTTCAATTATTATTCCATGAAACATGGTGTTCTCTAATGCATAACAACTTTGCTCTTATACATAGATAGACAGACAGATACAAACAGCAGAATTAAAGATAAAACAGGCAAATCAGAAGCAAGTATAAAAGGCAGTACTATGAAGTATAAACAACAACCTGTACTTATTACTAAGAAAAATCAATTTCAAATACGGTATTTAATATTTCAAAAATGAACTTACTGCAAATCCATTTACAGCTGCTATAATAGGCTTCCTTACAGTAGACACTCTGTTCCAATGAGAAAGGAAGTTTCCACCGTAACACTCCTGAAATGTTCTGTTTTGCATCTCTTTAATATCTGCACCAGCTACAAATACAAAAAGGCTATATGAAAACTATACCAATGCAGTCTCTGCTACAAAAGATATACTATTATAAATAAATATACCTGTACTGTATTTTTAATTATTTGTAAATGTCCACAGGTTAACATACAACAGAAATTACATAAATCATCTAGTTTGTCATCCATGTTAGATCCTGCTCACATTTATTACTAGGAGCCACTGAAATCTACAAAGCAAAGAAAAATAAACACTTGCAATTTTTTTTGCTTTTCTGTTTTCATTACAAAATCATACAGAATCAGAACCTTTGGAAAGAATAAAACTAGAATGGAAGGCCACATTTCAACACGGCACTGTTGCCAATGTCATACAGAGTCAATTAACATGACACATGTTATCCTTTAGATGTGAGGAAAAGGAATTGACAACCCTGAGAAAAGCCCCGTAAACACAGGAAAAACATGCAAAATCCACCATAATAGTGACCCATATGGAAATCAAACTCTAGTTTCAACTAAATAGGAAAATAAATGTGTACTTTTAGACATTTTTTGTCTGCCACTTCTTACATAAGTTTCATTCTTTGTTGTTTCTGCAGTACTGAGAATCTTAAAGGATGTGGCACTTTATACTAATATCATCTATTATTTCTGTCCTTGTGATTTTTTTCTCACTATTCTTTTGGCATCATTCCCTCCATTTCCAAAGTGCACAAGCTCTCCAAGTCATTTTCCTTTTTACTTTAAACATATCCAGCTTGTTTCTGTTTATTGTACATCTTAACACTTTCGCACTAATTCTTTCTTTTGACCCTGCCACTATATTTTTCATCATTGTAGCTTAGAACAAGATAATTTTTACAGTACACCATCCCAATATACTCCATGTTCTGCCATTATTGGCCAAGTCCTGATTATATACACAATATAAATTCCCATAAAGCTTACATAAACTTACCTCAATGCCAAAAAGGCTGTCCTACAAGTAACAATCATCAAGCAAATCCCAGAAATTCTCCTAAACATATTTTGCAACGATCAACCGCATAATTTCACTCTAAAAATAAAGTATCATACTTAAAACGCTGCGGGCCAAGGGGAGGGGGAAGCGTGATGTCAGGAGTGGGGAGCAGGACAGGGCCCTTTTCACTCATGCACCAGCCTCCGTTCGATTCGGTCTACCTTAGACCACGTTTTGGAAAGTACCTTGCCTCTGCTTATCTAGTGATACCTGTTTATTACTACTACCCGGGCAGAGCCACAGGGGACAGCTAGTATATACATTTTTATATCCCATCATATTCTGTCCACTATATCTCAGGTTACAAAACCCCTGTCTTCACAATCCTGAACAGAACTATACTCAAACCAGATCTTTGGCAAGTCTACATTCACCTTAAAACTTTCACTATGTCCATCTGCCCACAGTATGCACTTTCAGATACTTTAACATTACTGCAGCAAACTATTCTTCTGCATCTACTGTTTCACTGACTATATCTTTCAATTCTTACTGCAACCTTTCACACATTTTCCATATTTAACATATTCTATGAACTCTGTGTTAACAAAAAAAACACATTCTTTTTTGTGTACGCATTGTCTTAGGCAACAGTCACCAAAAGAAAAGAAATCACCAAAGAAATTGCAAAAATTAAAAAGTACTACCAATAAAAGTGCCAATCCCTTAATATTACTTAGCACGAAACAACGTTGCATAGCCAGCCATAGAATACTTAACAAGTACTTACAAATGCACCCTCTACCAACACTGGCAGCAGGACTTCAAGGTAAACAACCTTTATATTTATAGTATGTGAGTAAACCGTAGGTATAGGAAGCTGGAAAGCCAGATGCATTGCTTTAAGATAAGGATTAGCTTTGAGGGCTAGGGATGACCAGACATGACATCAAAACAAGGGTAAACTTTTGTTGTGATTGGACTAAAACCAGTCAGTCAGTCACTTATTTTCTAACCACTCCCTCATAACATATGTCAAACTTTCTTGTAACTGACAGTTAAGAGTTTGAAAAGAGTATGAGGACAGTAGAGCCACTTCAACCACACGGTGAGCTTCAGCTTAAAATGTTCATTGTAACAGTGACTTGAATATAAACTTGTATACATAAGGTACACATCAGTACATCACAGCCTTTGTAGAAAAGAAAGGATTCTGTGATCTTTACAGACACATGAATGCAGAATACAGCGATACCTTGACTTACGAGTGTCCCACCTAAAGAGTTTTTTGAAATACGAGCAGTCTCTTGGCCGATTTTTTGCTTTGAGTTGAGAGCTAAAATTTGGGTTATGAGCCAGTTTCAGATACCCCATCCCACCGCTAGTTCGTGCAGCTCGCCACAGTGAACGCCGCAACATCCCGTGTCTCACTCGTTCACTTTAAGCAGTTAGCTCACAGTGGAAGCTTCAGTGTTGTGCTCGCATTTGTGCTTGCAGTTATTTTGCAAAACTTTGTTTTTCCAACTATGGGTGCGAAGAAAGTGAGTGCAAAGGACAGTGCAGAGAAGAAGAAGCGGATGATGTGCATTGAATTAAAGAAAGAAATTATAGAAAAACATGAACAAGGTGTGTGGGTAGTTGATTTGGCAAAGCAGTACAAGCGTAGCACTTCTACAATCTGCACCATACTGAAGCAGAAGGAATCGATAAAGGCTGTAAACGCCAGCCAAGGGCGTTAAAATCATTTATAAACAGCGGAAATCTATCCATGAAAATATGGAGAAGCTGCCGATTGTGTGGTTGATGGAGAAGCAGCTCGCAGGAGATACCGTGACAGAGGCTATAATCAGCAAGAAGGCACAAGCGATTTACGCTGATTTGCAGCAGCAGACCCCAGGCACTTTAACAGATGAGGCAGCAGGAGAGCCGTTTAAAGCCAGTCGGGGCTGGTTCGAGAATTTTAAAAAGAGAACTGGCATTCACTCCGTTGTCAGGCAGCGAGTGCAGATGTAAAGGCAGCTGAGGATTACCTCGAAACTTTTGCAGGAATTATATCGGCTGAAGATAACATCCCCCAGCAAGTCTTCAACTGTGATGAGACAGGACTCTTCTGGAAAAAGATGCCAAGGAGGACTTATATAACAGCAGAGGAGAATAGGATGTCAGGCCACAAACCCATGA
Organism: Polypterus bichir lapradei; assembly: GCA_026402145.1. Taxonomy (NCBI): domain Eukaryota; kingdom Metazoa; phylum Chordata; class Cladistia; order Polypteriformes; family Polypteridae; genus Polypterus; species Polypterus bichir. The sequence continues at coordinate 25,490,574 of JANRMT010062813.1, read as the reverse complement.
AGGATAGGCTAACCCTCGCACTGTGCCTGGACATGGATGAAGGTGACATCAATGAGCTCATCAAGGAGCACTCTGAGGAACTGACAACGGAGGAGCTAAAGGAGCTACAGACGCAGCAGCACACGGAGGTTTTGCAGGAAATAAGTGACGTGGAGGAAGAGGAGGAGGAGGAAGTTATCTCTACAAGTGAGATAAAGGAAATGTTGGGAATGTGGGAGAAACTTTCAGACTTTATTCAAAAGAAACACCCAGAAAAAGTTTCAACTGGGCGTGCGACGGCGCTATTTAATGACACTTGCATGACGCATTTTAGAAACATTCTGAAAGGGAGGATGAAACAGACCTCATTGGACAGGTTTTTTTCAAAAACCCCTGCAGATAAAAGTGAGGAAGGTGCGGCGAAAAGGGCAAAAATCAGTGAATAACATTCAGTTATTCAGTTCAGACTTTCTCCACCACCTCCATCAGCATCTTCAACTCATCTGATCTCCAAGGTAAATGCTTTACATTATACTGTACTGTACTTAATAAAACCAGTTTATTGCAGTACATTCTATTGTATTGTGTTGTGTTTTTATACAATATTCGTTATTTATAAGTACATTTTTCTTATTTAAAAACAGGTAACAAAAAAATTGCAGTGTTTTTTGGGGGTCCAGAACGGATTAATGGCATTTCAATTCATTCAGTTGGGGAAAATTGATTTGAGATAAGAGCATTTTGACTTACGAGCTCGGTCACGGAATGAATTAAACTCGTATCTCAAGGTATCATTGTATTCTCAGCTGGGCAGACTTTAACATAGGGTACTACTTAAAACAATAAATATGGAAATACCAGTTAAAATATTTAATTTTCCTATTCCAAACTGTGAATGGAAAAGCTTTAAAGTTACAGGTTTTATTCCCATGTGTGATACTTGTAGATGTGACAATTACCAAAAATTGGTCAACAGATGAAGCAGCTTTTGAATAAACTGGATGGACAGACAGATAGAGGCATCCGGTCTGAACTGGTTATATACTCCCTATTGGTGCATTTGTAATATTAACTCTAAAAGCTTTTTATTGTAAGTAATGATTAAATGTTACCTAAGTCAGTGGATTGATAGATAAATTTCTTACATTTCATTGACAAGACTTCTAATAATAAGGATATAAACAATCTCTGCCTGTAATCAAGCTGGAGAAAATCTTTACAAGTGACATGATCACAGTAAGACTTTGATCTAACAGTAGTTTACAGTTCAGATACTTTGATACAGTACTAGGCAATACTGCCATGACAATTCACTGAAAAGTGAAAAAAATCATATTTCAAAATGTTTTAAATCCATTACATTATAAATATTTTCACCTTAACCACCATGACTGATCTTTCATATTTCCTATGGCTGACTCCAAGATAAGGCTGTTTCTAATGAGTTTGCATACAGTTTGTTTGGAACTTGCAGACTTAGGTGCGACTGCTAATCCTAATGTGATGTGGGAGACCTTCAGTGACAAGACCCTGAAGGTTGCCGAGGGTTGTGCTGGTGTTCTAGATGTCCCCAGAAGGAGGCGTTTCATCTCATAGGGCACCCTTGATATCATTAAGAGGAGTCACAGAGCATGGCTTGATGGAAACTCAAGTCTGTTCTGGGAACTGAGAAGGATAGCTGTGAGAGCTTCCGAGGGAAGATAAGTAGATGTTTGTTAGAGGAATATGTGAGCTAGTGACACATCATTTACGGTCTAGTGACTCATGCCCCGTTTACAGAGGAATCGAAGCATTATGCACATCCGAATCTGTTCCTCAGAGAGTCGCAGTCAGGGTAAGTGATGGAATGGTCTTTACAGATGACACTGAAATTGTGACTCACTAGGTTGGCAACTTTGAGCACCTGTTTAAATCTGATCCTCCGGCTAGGATGTTGGATATCTCTGGGCTCACGGTTCTTGAGGCTGATCCTCCAATTACCTGTGAACCACCCAATCTCACTGAGAATGCACAGGTGGAAAACCAGCGGAGGGTAGGGAAGGCTGCAGAGATCGGAGGTATCCAGGGTGAACTTCTCCAGGATGATGGTAAGACTGTCCTCCTGGCATTGCAAGCCATCTTTGCCTCCATTTTGGAGACGGGCGTCATACCAACCAACCAGAAAACGGGACTTGTCTTCCCTATCTGGAAAGGGAAGCATGATTGCCTAGACTGTGGCAACTACAAGGCGATAACACTGCTCTTGGTGCAGGGTCCTTGCTAGGGTCATCCTCCATAGGATCCATGTACATTTGCTAACCAACCAGTGATCAGAGCAGTCTGGTTTTATAGCTAAGAAGTTTACAATTGAATGCATCCTGGCATGGAGGTTGCTCATAGAGCACAAATGTGAATATCAGCAGGGCTTCTTTGCAGCCTTTTTATTGCAAAAAGAAGCTTTGAAAACTGTGAACTCAAATGCAATAATAAAAGTGATATCAAAAAATTCATTAATAGGTTCTCTTTGCATTAATTTTAATCAATCATTTTGCTTAATCTCCACAAACACACAGAAATGCTTATTTCTTTTTATATTTTTTGTGAACATCCAGAAAAGTAAAACATTCCATGGCTTATTCATTTCTTTATAAATCATGTTAAAGGCATATAATATGAAAATCTTGTGCATAATGACAACTTAACAAAAAAAACATTTTTTGTACCTGTAAATATTACCTGTCTAGTTAATAAACTCAAAAATAACAGGGTAAAGACAGTCCTTAACAGTGTTTTACCAACCTGCAAATGACTTCTCATTGCCAGTGATGACTATGGCACCAACTTGCGCATCATTTTCAAAAGCTTCCAAAGCCTGGTTCATCTCTTTCATTAACCCATCACAGAGGGCATTCAAGGACTTTGGCCGATTTAACTGGATAAAACCAACATTTTTATTTTCTCCTCGCTTATCAACTATTAAATAATTATACTGGGTACCTAAAAAACAAGAGCAAAGTTTCAGTAATCTAATTCTACTGTATGTTACAAATAAATTTTGTTTTCAAAGCTGAATTGTTCATTGGATTATGCTATTAGTGAATATATCACTTCTTACCAAACATGAACAAAATATTATATACATATATTTTATAGAAGTTTGAAAAAACAAAACATCTTTTTGCATAGACTACATATAAAAGACAAGACAATATTTGTCCTGACTTTGCCTTAAATAGATGAGCTTAAACCAAATCATAAGTTTAAATGTACAGTGCATCTGGAAAATATTCACAGCGCATCACTTTTTCCACATTTTGTTATGTTACAGCCTTATTCCAAAAATGGATTAAATTCATTTTTTTTCCTCAGAATTCTACACACAACACCCCATAATGACACCGTGAAAAAAGTTTACTTGAGATTTTTGCAAATTAATTAAAAATAAAAAAAATTGAGAAAGCACATGTGCATAAGTATTCACAGCCTTTGCCATGAGGCAAAAAATTGAGCTCAGGTGCATCCGGATTCCCCTGATCATCCTTGAGATGTTTCTGCAGCTTAACTGGAGTCCACCTGTGGTAAATTCAGTTGATTGGACATGATTTGGCAAGGCACACACCTGTCTATATAAAGGTCCCAAAGTTGACAGTTCATGTCAAAGCACAAACCAAGTATGAAGTCAAAGGAATTGTCTGTAGACCTCCGAGACAGGATTGTCTTGAGGCACAATTCTGGGGAAGGTTACAGAAAAATTTCTGCCGCTTTGAAGGTCCCAATGAGCACAGTGGCCTCCATCATCCGTAAGTGGAAGAAGTTCGAAACCACCAGGACTCTTCCTAGAGCTGGCTGGCCATCTAAACTGAGCAATTGGGGGAGAAGGGCCTTAGTCAGGGAGGTGACCAAGAACCTGATGGTCACTCTGTTAGAGCTCCAGAGGTCCTCTGTGGAGAGAGGAGAACCTTCCAGAAGGACAACCATCTCTGCAGCAATCCACCAATCAGGTCTGTATGGTAGAGTAGCCAGACAGAAGCCACTCCTTAGTAAAAGGCACATGGCAGCCCGACTGGAGTTTGCCAAAACGCACCTGAAGGACTCTCAGACCATAAGAAACAAAATTCTCTGGTCTGATGAGACAAAGATTGAACTCTTTGGTGTGAATGCCAGGCGTCACATTTGGAGGAAACCAGGCTATGTGGATTTTGCACATTCTCCTCATGTTCTTGTGGGTTCTTTTTGGGGTACATTGGTTTTCTTTACATTGTTAGTTTAAAAGATGAAGGGGTTTGTGCATTAGAGGAACTTTAAATGGACAGGTGGTCCATCTAAGGTTGGTTCTTACTTTGCGCCCAATACTGTCAGGGTAGGCTGTGTGTCACAAGCCATCTACTAAAGCAGATGGCCTGCTAGTAGTTTGGGACCGACCAGGACTGAGGGAGTAACAAGAGAGGCACGAGAGAGGCCGATGATCAAAACAGGTGATTTATTTATTCCACAATAGAGTAAAAAAAAAAAAATATAGTTGTTGATGGGAAAAAAAAAAAAAAGGATATACAAAAACATATAAATAATCCAGTGACAAGACCAAATCAAATTATGAAGAAGAAAAAAAAAAAGACAAAAAACAGAAATTGGGAAACACCAAGGCTCTTACCCAAATTTTATATATATATATATATATATATATATATAAAATCAATTTTAGTCCATGAAAAGTCCAGGGCAGCCTTAAAATAATACAAAACTAGACTCTGTTTCAGTCCAGATCACCAGTACAACTCCTCCAAAAATAAAATAATCTCAGGAGTCGTTTTTTTTTTTGGTCCTCAGGAGCCTAACACACTCCTTTACAGCAACCAACAGCTCAGCCACTAGGCACCTCTTAGGCTGGCGTGCCTCGTACTACCTAACCCCTCTTAATTCTCTCCAAGCGATCCTTTCTTTCTCCCCCTTTTTCCACAATTTTTTTTTCCTTTTTTGCGGCCACAACAGTACTTATAAAGCCTTTTCCATTGCCAGGATCAGATTACCTAATCATAGGGAGAAACCATTTAAGTCTTGCCGGGGAAATCGTACACGGCAAGTACAAATCAAAATAGCCGACAACCACATATACATAATAAAACAATAAACAACAAAACATTTATACCTAACCTCGAGGTTACTAATAAACAAACTTAAACATTACGGTACACGTACACTACTAACACAACTTGGACTCCCCCTATAGCTGTCGTTTGATCTTCCCAGGCACCTGTAACAGCATTTAGCTTCTGTGCCCTTGTTAAATAGGAAAAAAAAAAAAACCCGGTCGGTAAACATAGTATGTTACGCGTGAAACTTGCACCCGAAACTAAACAACCAGAGGGTAAGACCAAAAAATCTCGGCCGCCATGTTGAATTTTCCAAACATCACTAATTCTCCAACTTCCCGTGTAGGTAGAAGGCTGAAATTTGGCAGGCTCATTCCTTACAGCTTACTTACAAAAGTTAAGCAGGTTTCATTTTGAAATTCTACGCGTAACGGTCAACAATGTCCGCCATGTTGAACTTTCTTATTCATGGCCCCATCTTAACGAAATTTGGTAGGTGGCTTCCCTGCGCTAACCGAAACCAATGTACATACTTATTTCGGTGGAATGACGCCACTGTCAGCCACCATATTGAACTTTCCAATGTCACTAATTCTCCAACTTCCCGTCTAGGTAGAAGGCTGAAATTTGGCAGGCTCATTCCTTACAGCTTACTTACAAAAGTTAAGCAGGTTTCATTTCGAAATTCTACACGTCACGGTCATAACGGTTGATAACGGTCGACAACGTCCGCCATGTTGAACTTTCTTATTTATGGTCCCATCTTCACGAAATTTGGTAGGCGGATTCCCTGCGCTAACCGAAACCGACGTATGTACTTATTTCGATGGTATGACGCCACTGTCGGCCGCCATATTGAACTTTCCAACGTCACTAATTTTCCAACATCCCGTGTAGGTAGAAAGCTGACCCCATCTTCAAGAAATTTGGTAGGTGGCTTCCATACGTTAACCAAAACCGATGTACGTACTTATTTCGGTGGTATGACGCCACTGTCGGCCGCCATATTGAATTTTCCAAACATCACTAATTCTCCAACTTCCCGTGTAGGTAGAAGGCTGAAATTTGGCAGGCTCATTCCTTACAGATTACTTACAAAAGTTAAGCAGGTTTCATTTCGAAATTCTACGCGTAACGGTCATAACGGTTGACAATGTTCGCCATGTTCAACTTTCTTATTTATGGCCCCATCTTCACGAAATTTGGTAGGTGGCTTCCCTGCGCTAACCAAAACCGATGTATGTACTTATTTCAGTGGTATGATGCCACTGTCGGCTGCCATATTGAAGTTTCCAACATCACTAATTCTCCAACTTCCCGTGTAGGTAGAAGGCTGAAATGTGGCAGGCTCATTCCTTACAGCTTACTTACAAAAGTTAAGCAGGTTTAATTTCGAAATTCTACACACAACGGTCAACAGCGTCCGCCATGTTGAACTTTCTTATTCATGGCCCCATCTTCACGAAATTTGGTAGGCGGCTTCCCTGCGCTAACCGAAACCAATGTACATACTTATTTCGGTGGTGTGACGCCACTGTCAGCTGCCATATTGAACTTTCCAACGTCACTAATTCTCCAACTTCCCGTGTAGGTAGAAGGCTGAAATTTGGTACTTATTTCGGTGATGTGATGCCACTGTCGGCCGTCATATTGAACTTTTCAACGGTCTTTGTTACTTATGGGCTCATCTTCAAGAAATTTGGTACGCGGGTTCCAAACGCTAACTGAATCCTACTTACGTACATATATACGTCCATAGCCTGCAGCTCGGTCACCAAGTGAGGCGGCGTTGGGTCCCCCATCCCAACGCCTCCCACGTTGTTGGCTGCCTGCATTTATAAGGCCGTCCATTGCTCCGGTCTCTACATTCCCTTCCTTGCTTCGCCACGGGATTCACTTCTCCCTACTGATAACTACAGCCTTTTTATTTAAACCATTGCTTCTCCGCTGTTTTATTGTTCATTTATTACAATTATAGTTATTGTGTAGGTATTTTAGACTTACTTTACATTGTTCAGGTACCCATTTCCTTTATCATTCCAACCGTACCCCCATTACCATGTCTATCGAGGTGATCACCATCGATCAAAGAACTGTCACTTACCAAGTGGTTTCCATGCCTGGAGATGGCACCTACCTTTTCCATTCTCTTTGTTACATATTGCACGGCCATATGAGGCTCACTCTTGATATCCGGAGGAACATTGTGTCTTATGCATTGAATGAGTGGGACAGGTTCAAAGTGTGGACTGATGACGGTACAGAAGATAATTATACTACACAGGAACACTATAAGAGTGAAATGCTTAAGCCCTTCACCTATGCATCTGCATATGAGTTGATGGCTGCCGCTGAATTGTTCGGTTGTCGCTTTCAAGTGTACTGAAATGGCCAAATATTTTACATCTTTCGACAACCGCCAATGCCTCTTAAACATCTTAGATTCACAGGTGACGATTTCAGTAGTGGACACTTTGATGTTTATGAATGTTTAAACTCTCAAAAGCTGGATGTGAAGTTATCGATGAAACCGGTTGTATGCTTACAACACTTGACAGATGCCGAATGTCACTTCAACACAAGTCCTACAAATACTGTCGTAATTGAAATAAACCATGAAACTCAAACCGATTATGAAAGCAGCAATCCAAGCTGTGAGATTTGAAACAAGATTACTTTTCACATGGCCTACTGTACGTTGCATGCTCAAGAGTAAGCTTAGCGCACAGCTTGGTCATATTACAACCGGAGGGCCGAACTCACAATGTGGTATACAAAGAGATCCTTAACAAATAATTATTGGCATATTTTCCCTCAGTTTAAATAGGTTTAATTTTCTTCTTAATAAAATTTTAATGCAGTACTTCGCCGCTGCAAAGCGCGGGTATTTTGCTAGTAAAACAATAAACAACAAAACATTTATACCTAACCTCGAGGTTACTAATGAACAAACTTAAACATTACGGTACACGTACACTACTAACACAACTTGGACTCCACCTATAGCTGTCGTTTGATCTTCCCAGGCACCTGTGACTGCATTTAGCGTCTGTGCCCTTGTTAAATGAAGAATAAAAAAAAAAACCCGGTCGGTAAAAATAGTATGTTACGCGTGAAACATGCACCCGAAACATATGGTAAAACATCCAGAAAATAAACTAAACAACTGGAGAGTAAAACCAAAAATCTTAAAAGAAAAAAAAAAAAAATTTTTTTTTTTTTTTTCCCCCGTGGTAAACTTGCCGATATATTGTTCACCGTGGTTCACACTTAAAACTTATTGATAGTCCTGCCCCATATCCATCTAAACCACCATGTATCAGCATCACGGTGAGGCTATATCGTCACACTGTGGTCCCCTATAACCATTAATTGGCTTAAGCAGGCTTAGAATATTAAGTTAAATGTGCAAAGTTAGTAGAAGAAAGCAATTTAAACCAACACAAAAAAATATGATAGGTATCCAGATCTATAGCCTTATCACTTTAAAAATTCAGTATGCAATTGAACATTAAAAAACTAAAAATAAAAGACGAGTAATAAGAGTCTAATAACATCTGGATAAATGTCTGCCTGAAAACTACAGCTCACAACAAATGCGCAGCAGCTTTCCATTTTAAAATATGTCAAAGAAGTTTAGTTACCCTAAATGTTTGAGCTGTGTAGCATTAATCAGTGATGGCAGTGCTTGAAATCAACTATATGAAAAAATTCTGTATATAATCGATGCAAGAACAAAAGCAACTTTGAACACTCTTTTCTCTAATTCAGTATCACTAAAAGCTTGCATTTGGATGGTAGACAAAATCAGCTGCAATAGCTAAACAGTAAACTATACTGTAGTGACAACAAAGAAACTTTTCTCACATACAGTCTCAGATTTTCTTAAGACCATGGCAAAATAAACTCATTTTGTGATATTTAGAGGGTATTACAAAGAGTTTGTCAAAAAATGCATTGACCTCTGCTGAACAGCAGTAGCAATGCACATTACCTGTGCCGACTAATCACTAATACAAGTTATGAATAAACAAAGGAAGAATACGAATTGCACCGCAAACAAAAATGACAGCACCGAGTCAGTGCATTGCACATAATGTTTTAATTGCTTTTATCTGTAACAACAGTAATGTACTGTATAATTTATGTAGGCTGATAAAAAAAATCAAGAACAGGACACCTAGCTTGCAAAAAGTCCAAAAAGAGCCGATTTAAAAAAGCTCGCCATTAAACCATGCACTTTGTCCAAGCTGTCCTCTCCATCCATGCAGAAATGATAGCTTTCGACCATAAAGTTTTGTACAGAACTGGCTTTCCTCAAATACACTTCACCTCAGTGCACACACAACAAAAAAATCTCAAAGTATCATGAAAGGTGACATTAACACCTTTATGAAGAATTTAAATCTTCTGTTTTGAGAAGAGACAGATAATGTTTTTGCTCACATACGTTTTTGTTAACAACATTTTCTGAAAAAAGACCGGAATATATATTAGGAAATGTATTTAGCTAAGCTGCTACTTTCATCTGCAATGCAGTATAAAAATATGAAAACCTTTTTCAAATTACTATTTTTTTTTCTAGATTGTTGACTTAAAATCCGGAATAAAAACCAGGACGCTGACGTCTAGCTAATGAGGCAAAAAGTAGCCCTTTGGAAAACGACATTTTACTATCAATTAGCAAGATTTACATTATGAATCATGAGTTTTAACTATACTTTAGTAATATTTATGAGGTTTAACCTTTATAAATCATATCTGGTAAAGCACTTTTAGAATTACCTTCTGAGTTACCAATTTCTGGAAAATTATAATTATTCTATTAATTATAAAAAATTGCTTTTCAAACAGGTGCAAACTTGTGGATGGATTTATAAAGTCTGACAGATGGCATAAAATTATTCTCAAATAATTGTAAATTTCCATCGCATCACAATAACACAGCATGTGCTGGAATAAAAAAACAAACGCAACAGAAAACTTATTACTGTCTATGAATGCTGCACTTGCTTTATTACTACACACAAAACTAGTTCAAGGGACAAACAATTTGCCTTAATCCTAAAACAGGGTAACGTGGATACATATTCTAATTATCACTCAGGTGCATCTAAATACAACTTTATATTCAAATAGGTGATCAGTCGAAGAGCTCTCGCCAAGGTCATTTGAAGTAATCGTAAAATGTGTCTTTTTATTTCCAGCCGGATGTGTAAGTGATTTATGCTGTAATCGGGAAAAATTAAGTAGCCGTTTCATTTTTCTCTCCAATATAAAGTGGCCTTGACTAGACTGCAGCTGACAAAAAGTCCATGAATCCAGCCATGTACAGCCAACATTCCATCTCATCGTAATTTTATAAAGCATCTCCAGTGATGCTAAGCCAAAAGCGTTTCTTTTTAGCTGAAAGTTATGCAGTTTCATTAAAAACAACATCCACTGATGCAGTCATAGCTCAGGCCTTTACTTAAAATACAAATCTATATGAAAATACTAGAATTTATAACGAGGTGAGGAAACAGGGTAGTTGAAGGTAAATGTCAGTGCTGAACAAACAGTAACGTGCGGTGTCGTCTAGGCCGGCGTGCTATCGAACAGCTCACCTGCAGTACTACATTTTCTTGCAGCTGTTAAAACATAAGACAAAGTTTTCGTAGACTGGAACACCACAGCTCCTGCTCTCCTGTAAAGCGCTGCCATTCTTTAATCCTTCTATATCCTGCGAAGGCAAATAACACTGGGCGACAACCCCCAAACTTCTCCTTGGGAACAGACGGACGGAGTTTACGCACCTTTTCAAAGTCTCGCGAGAGCAACCGGGAATTTCGCGTAAACATTGTGGGTTGGGTTAAGAAATAACAAAAAAGCGGGGCTGCTTGTCTGTCTTTCCATTTATGACATTTCTAAAGCGCAAAATTAGCTTATGGAATCTACCAAATGTCAATAACAGCATTTATCAGCTGAATGGCAATTATTTTATTCCAAAGAGTACACGCAGCTGCAGGTCTTCCTTACTATTAATTTTAATCAGAAGGTCTGTTTGACAGTATATGAGGTATTACCAGAGGGATCCATCCATCATCCAACCCGCTATATCCTAACTACAGGAGTCACGGGTGTCTGCTGGAGCCAATCCCAGTCAACATAGGGCGCAAGGCAGGAAACAAACCCCGGGCAGGGGCACACACACACAATTATGGACAGTTTAGAATCGCTAATGCACCTAAACTACATGTCTTTGGATTGTGGGAGGAAACCCACGCGGACACAGGAAGTACATGCAAGCTCCACGCAGGGAGGACCCGGTAAGCGAACCTGGGTCTCCTAACTGCGAGGCAGCAGCGCTACCACTGCGCCGCCCCTTGCAGAGGAATTTTAAAGTCAATTTGTGGTATGTTCATTAGCAGACTTATATTTTTAAAGGCAAGATTTGTTGATATCAATGAAAATCTTTATGCTGTTCACTGCAGATACATAGGTTCAGCAAAAGCAAGGTTCATGAGAAACAACTGTTAAAATGCCTTCCAAATAACCGCCTCAAACCCATTTCATTCAAGCCAGGTTTGTACGACGTAGAAGATAAAGATTAGTCCAGCAGCAATGGACACAAGGTAGTAGAATGGAATACCAGTCCTTTGCTGGGCCCACACACACATATACTATACTGAACAACAGTCTTAGGCACCTGAGGGGAAAACAAAAACTGTAAAGTAGGAATATAATGCCATGAATAGTTTATGGAAAATATTTTTAAAAATTAATATTTGGTGCGACCACCCATTCCCCTAAAAACAGCAATATTTTTTTTAAGTCATGCAGTATCTGTATATCATTTGTCCTCTTGAAGAACTTGCCATAGTTTCTCTGCATTCTTCACTTCAGTGATACTTGTGTGTTTCTTTGCAATTAATCCCAGACTGGCTTGATAATGCAGACATCGTTATGGACACCACAGAGCCCTGTCTGTTGCATGTTCCTTTGATTCTGGCTGTTTGTTTGGGATCATTGCCTTGATGCAAAATGAAGATGAGACTGATCAGATATCTCGCTGCTGGCATTGCATGATAGATAAGAATCTGTGTGTACTTCTCAGCAATGAGGGGTCCATTGATTGTGATCATTTGATCCACTCCTTTTGCAGAAATACAGCACAAAGCTTCAGTCAATATCCCCCAGACTTCACTGTTCCATGCATAATTCATCCATGTACCACTCTCCAGCCCTTCACCAGTCATACTGCCTTCGTTTAGAGCCTGCTACCATTGTTCTGCACCCCAGTCCTTGTGTTTTCATATGTAGCTGACTTGTTTGGCTTAATTTCTGCCTTCGAGCCAGAGGAATGGCTGCTTCGTGGCACCTCTTTCGTAAATACCACTTCTGATAATACGTCTCCAGACTGTATGGGTGTACCAGAGGGACAGTAGTTTTTGCCAGTTCTGCACAGATAACAGTGCTGTGCATCTTCCAATATCAAGAGAAATTAAGCTTGATGAACTTCTTGTTTGCTGCACTCAAATTCCATGGCAGACCCCTACATTTTGTTTGTGCTTCTGCAGCAGAGATTGGATGGTATATCCGGAAACACCTGCCACAAAATTGCAGCTTGAGAGAGACCCTGATGATGCAGGATAGACACTTCATGTTTTGTTGCTATGCTCAATTTGCCATTCTTTAAGATTTGCAGGCTAAATTGCCACATCTACCATATACTCACATTTGGCATGGTTAACTTTGGCCTAGTTCTACAGTATTTCCTCTCCACAGCTGTTCCCATTTCATTTAATCTCTTTGGTTCAACATACACATTATGTCATTAATTATTAGAACCTGTTTGTTATATCTGCTTAATAAAGTTCTGGGCTAGATGCATACAAACACCTTATGTTTTTAACTGGAATGTGGTCCACTAATATATGAGTTTCCTTCTTTAAGGACACTCAAATATCTTTTTGTATTGCTTCCTATTTGCCAAAGGTATGTTTGGAATACTAAAATACTATTTTGATATTGACACACTAAGAAGACATAAAATAATGAAGAAAATATGAACTATCTAAAGTATCTACAACTTTTGCACAAGTGTACTGACATCCACTCAACTGCACATCTTTGGAATTGTGGGAAGAAAACTCACAGACACATGGAGAACATGTACAATGTAGACCAGGTTACCAACAGGGTACAAGCATCAAATTCAGCATGTGGGATCTGTGAGGCAGCAGTACTAACCACTTTACCACCATAGTCGCTGTTACTATAAATACTACACCTCTGCACAGGGGTTTCCAAGACGTCCAGTGAATGGGAGCATCATGGGACCTACAGTTTAATGCGACTATTTAATTACCTCAAAAAAATATTTTACAGCACCTCACAGTGATTAATTTATAATAAACATTTTGAATATGCAATGATTTGTGTGTATGAATGTTTTTTGGAGGTTTTATTTTACTGACCACACTTTAATAAGATCGTATTTTGGACACTGAATGAGAATTATAGGAAAACTGCGTATGTGGATTAGGATTGTTCTGTACAACACAAAAACATATCTTCTTTACACTTGGTTGCTGAAGTGTGTGTTATCACTATGCCAAGACCAAAAGAGCTCTCCAAGGCCTTCACTAAGAAGGTTATACTGTAGATGACTATGAATCAGGGAAGGGATTTAAAAAGATCTCAAAACAATTGGAAATTAACCATTCCATTGTTCAGAAGATCACTTACAAGTGCAGAAGATTTCAAACAAGTGTCAGCTTGTCCAGGCCAGACCCCCCCAACAAGTTTAGCCTGAGAGCAGAAGGATGCTGAAAGAAGTCTCATAGAGCCCCAGACTTTTATCATGAGAACTACCATTAGCTCTTGCTGCTGCTGATGTCAAAGTGAAGTCTACTGTTACTTTCTCCAGTCCTGCTCAGCCTATATACATCAGACTTCCAATACAACTCGGAGTCCTGCCACGTGCAAAAGTTCGCTGACGACACTACTATCATGGGCTGCATCAGGAGTGGGCAGGGGGAGGACTATAGGAACCTAATCAAGGACTTTGTGAAATGGTGCAACTCAAATCACCAACAAATGAACACCAGCAAAACCGAGGAGCTGGTGGTGGATTTTAGGAGGCCCAGGCCCTTCATGGACCCCGTGATCATCAGAGGTGGCTGTGTGCAGAGGGTACAGACATATACAGTGCATCCGGAAAGTATTCACAGCGCATCACTTTCTCCACATTTTGTTATGTTACAGCCTTATTCCAAAATGGATTAAATTCATTTATTTCCTCAGAATTCTACACACAACACCCCATAATGACAACGTGAAAAAAGTTTACTTGAGGTTTTTGCAAATTTATTAAAAATAAAAAAAACTGAGAAATCACATGTACATACTGTAAGTATTCACAGCCTTTGCCATGAAGCTCAAAATTGAGCTCAGGTGCATCCTGTTTCCCCTGATCATCCTTGAGATGTTTCTGCAGCTTAATTGAAGTCCACCTGTGGTAAATTCAGTTGATTGGAAATGATATGGAAAGGCACACACCTGTCTATATAAAGTCCCACAGTTGACAGTTCATGTCAGAGCACAAACCAAGCATGAAGTCAAAGGAATTGTCTCCAGGCACAAATCTGAGGAAGGTTACAGAAACATTTCTGCTGCTTTGAAGGTCCAAATGAGCACAGTGGCCTCCATCATCCGTAAGTGGAAGAAGTTCGAAACCACCAGGACTCTTCCTAGAGCTAGCCGGCCATCTAAACTGAGCGATCGGTGGAGAAGGGCCTTAGTCAGGGAGGTGACCAAGAACCCAATGGTCACTCTGTTAGAGCTCCAGAGGTCCTCTGTGGAGAGAGGAGAACCTTTCAGAAGGACAACCATCTCTGCAGCAATCCACCAATCAGGCCTGTATGGTAGAGTGGCCAGACAGAAGCCACTCCTTAGTAAAAGGCACATGGCAGCCCACCTGGAGTTTGCCAAAAGGCACCTGAAGGACTCTCAGACCATAAGAAACAAAATTCTCTGGTCTGATGAGACAAAGATTGAACTCTTTGGTGTGAATGCCAGGCGTCACATTTGGAGGAAACCAGGCACTGCTCATCACCAGGCAAATACCATCCCTACAGTGAAGCATGGTGGTGGCAGCATCATGCTGTGGGGATGTTTTTCAGCGGCAGGAACTGGGAGACTAATCAGGATAAAGGGAAAGATGACTGCAGCAATGTACAGAGACATTCTGGATAAAAACCTGCTCCAGAGCGCTCTTGAGCTCAGACTGGGGCAACGGTTCATCTTTCAGCAGGACAACGACCCTAAGCACACAGCCAAGATATCAAAGGAGTGGCTTCAGGACATCTCTGTAAATGTCCTTCAGTGGCCCAGCCAGAGCCCAGACTTGAATCCATTTGAACATCTCTGGAGAGATCTTAAAATGGCTGTGCACCGACGCTTCCCATCCAACCTGATGGAGCTTGAGAGGTGCTGCAAAGAGGAATGGGTGAAACTGGCCAAGGATAGGTGTGCCAAGCTTGTGGCATCATATTCAAAAAGAATTGAGGCTGTAATTGCTGCCAAGGGTGCATCGACAAAGTATTGAGCAAAGGCTGTGAATACTTATGTACATGTGATTTTGCAGTTTTTTTATTTTTAATAAATTTGCAAAAACCTCAAGTAAACTTTTTTTCACGTTGTCATTATGGGGTGTTGTGTGTAGAATTCTGAGGAAAAAAATTAAATTTAATCCATTTTGGAATAAGGCTGTAACATAACAAAATGTGGAAAAAGTGATGCACTGTGAATACTTTCCGGATGCACTGTAAATACCTGGGAGTGCAGCTGGATGATAAATTGGACTGGACTGCCAATACTGATGCTCTGTGCAAGAGAGGACAGAGCCGACTATACTTCCTTAGAAGGCTGGCGTCCTTCAACATCTGCAATAAGATGCTGCAGATGCTCTATCTGACGGTTGTGGTGAGCACCCTCTTCTATACTGTGGTGTGCTGGGGAGGCAGCATAAAGAGGAGGGACGCCTCATGCCTGGACAAACTGGTGAGGAAGGCAGGCTCTATTGTAGGCACGGAGCTGGACAGTTTGACATCCGTGGCAGAGCAATGGGCGGTGAGCAGGCTCCTGTCAATCATGGAGAATCCACTGCATCCACTGAACAGTATCATCTCCAGACAGAGAAGCAGCAACAGCGACAGACTGCTGTCACTGTCCTGCTCCACTGACAGACTGAGGAGATCGTTCCTCCCCCACACTATGCGACTCTTCAATTCCACCCCCGTTGGTAAACGTTAACATTATACAAAGTTATTGTCTGTTATACCTGCAGTTTTATCACTCTTTAATTTAATATTGTTTTTTATCAGTATGCTGCTGCTGGAGTATGTGAATTTCCCCTTGGGATTAATAAAGTATCTATCTATCTCAAGAGATTATAAATGATAAATCTACATGGGAGGAGTACCAGAAGGAAATTTTTGCTGTCCAGAAAGGACATCAGGGCAAGAATAAATTTTGCCCATGAACACCAGGACAAAGACCCAAACACCTGGAACAATGCGCTCTGGACAGATGAGGTAAAGATAGAGTTATATGGCCACAGTCCCAGAAGACATGTTTGGTGTAAACCACATGCAGCATTTGACCAGAAGACACTGATACTGACTATAAAACATGGTGGTGCAGACATTATGGTCAAGGAGTGGGCAGCACACCATCATTATGAACAGTTCATTATACCAGAGGGTGCTTGAGGATAATACAAGACCATTTGTCAGAAGATTGAAGCTCAACCAAAAAATGCACTTTGCAACATGAAAATGACTCAAAAATGCCAGTAAATGCACCAGGGAATTACTGAAAAGATAGAAATGGAAGGTTCTGGAATGGCCAACTCAAGGCCTGGATCTGAATCCTATTGAGATGCTTTGGGGGTGGAGGTGTGGAGGGATTGTGCAAGCAAGACACCTCTCAAAAATCACATTCTGTATGGAGGAGTGGGGAAAACCTTCTTCCACATGATGTCGGAGACTGGTAGAAATGTGTAGGACATGCCAGCTTAAAGGGGCAATGCCAGCTATTAGAGCCAAGGGTGCACTTATTTTATCCACAGATGGAAATAGCATATCTAGTCATTTTTATTAAATAAAATATTTCAGAGTCAAATTTTCATTTTTTTTTTTTTTTCATTTCGGTCACCTTTATCTAAAGGTGTTGTTTAAATGAAGATCAAATCTTGATATGTCCACATATGTTAACAAAGGGTGTGCTTACTTTTTCACATGCCTGCAGGTAGTCCTTTAACTGAAAGGTTGCTGAATTGTCAGAGTCTACTTGAACAATATCAGTCCACAGATGGTATTCCATAGCAGAGTACATTCATATCAGGCTGTGAAGCAGGAAACAACTTAACAGAGTAAATATATTCTGCTCACCTTACTTTTAAATCAGTGGTTTGCTCTGTCTAAACAGAAAATGTACCATAACCAATAAAAAAATATTCATCTTGGTACAAAATGTTATAATACAAGTAATGCCATGCTAAATTCTATATGGGAAGAAATATAAAGTTTCCATGTGTTATCTATATTTGCTTTGTCTATTGAAGAGAGGAGGGATAAGGCCTATGTCAAGAGCATTGGGCACAAGGCAAGAACCACCCTTGGATGTGACACCAATTCATTGCAAGTCACACAATGACACTGACTGTTACTGGGCCTATTTAATGTCACCAATAACCAGAACTCAAACAATGAGGAAGGGAAACTATTCTACCTGCAGAAATACTCCAGGCACAGCATGCAAACTCTACAGAGACAGTGATCCGGCTGGATTTGAGCATAGTCTCCCAAGAACTGTGATGATGTCAAGGCTAGCAATGTTAAATCGGACAGTTATAGTTACTAATGATTATAGCTAGAGCTGGGCAGCATGGTTGGTGATCGTGGCTCAGTCCGAGAACACTTCTGCTTGTCTTCCCTCCAGGGATTTTATTTTTCCTCTCCCATTCCTAAAACATTCAAGCTAATACCGTGTGATAGACTGGCATCCTAATCTGAAACGGTTTCATGCCTTGTGCCCATTGATGTGCTCTGGTTTCACTCTTCCCTGATCAAAACAAGAGGATCATGCTCTTTCAGGGACAGTGAATATTAAACATCTAAGCAGTCTTGTGAGATTCTTTCAAGTTATGGCACTCCTTATTGTTTATACAGCTTTGGGCACTAATGTGGTCTCCAAGGTTTGTTGTAGGCATAGGCCTGTTTTTATTAACCCGAATTCTTAACCTTAAGTAATTTAATTCCAAATCTATTTCCATTATCAAGTCAACTTAATTAAATTCACAGTCTTGGGGACCAAAGCAGCAACGCTTGATGAAAAACTATTTTTTTCCTCATCAGATGTTTATTCAGAGAACTATTTAGACATTCAGTATTGTTATTTTAATTTATTTCTTTACACATGCCAGAGAAATTATATCAGAACCTGTCGATTTTTGAAAAAAATTATTTTAAGCATTTAAAATCAAATTTCTTGTACTCTCTAAGGCAAATTTTAAGGGAATTTCATTCTTAAAAATTAAAGTGCCAGGGTGGTTCTTCAGAGTGATACCACAGAGGAACCATTTTTGGGTCCCAAAAGACCCTTCTACATGAAGGATTTCCACATGAACCTTTATTTATTTAGATTAGTAAGAGGCTCCTTGCAGTAAATTACAGTGAACAGATGGTAACAGATCTGTGAAATACCAATGGGTTATGATTTTAAAATTCCTCTTGTTGTATACATTACCACAGGCTAAATCCAAGTTTTCTTAATCTGTTAGTGTCCTGCTAGGTATTTTTTCTACATATTAGAAAATTCCTCAAAGCAGAAAGAACCAACACCATATGAAGTGGTGCTTTGTCAAGCAATGGTTCCACTAAGAACCACACAACGCAGTAGAGAACCAAAAAGTGCCATTAAAGAACCGTTACTTTTAAGAGTATGAACCCTAACCCAGCACCAACTGAATCAGGTACGAGTCAAAGCTAGCGGATGTTCCATCAGTCTATCAAAGGGTATACTTCTTATTTATTCAGTCAGTGACTTAATTCATTGATTACCTAAGTAGCACATCTAGTGCAGGAATACGGGGAGACGGCGCCCGCCGCTCAGGAATCAGTCCTAAGCGGTCATATTCATGTAAACATATACTCATTCATTACTCATTCAGCGCGAGTTCAGAGTCGACAATCATCCTCATCTATACATCTGTGAGATGAAAACCCTCGCAGAATTCGCAGAGACAGCGGGGTTCGAAGCGTGATTAAGAAATACATACCAACAGCAGCAAATACGGCACCCGTCAATAGCGAAAGAGCTATCAGGGTGGCGCAGCAGTTAGCAGCACTTCCTCACAAGGACAGTAGCTAGGATTCGTTTTTCGGCAACCATGTTCACGCTGCTGCAAAGTTAATGGGCAAAGTGCCAATCGATAAATGGTAGACACAGTATACAACTGGTAAATGTTTCGAAGGATTTTGACAACCGTTTGTCTGCCCGACATAAAATATCAAATCTGTTAAACGGTGCAGTCGTAAATTCTGGTTTGCCATCTGCAGTCATTTTAAGCTTTACTGATTCTCATCTCGCATTTTCCTGCTTGCTGCTCATGTTATTCACACAGTTTAGTAAGGTATGGGAGACAAAAGCTAGCGGTTGAAATCCTCGCTGAATTACTTCTAATTGCGATACGGTGCAGGAGATGAAGCTGAAAGATCGGCTCCTTAACACACATTTGTGTATGTTTTTGAGCATTTTTAAAGGACGATAACATACATAATCGAACAGATCACTGCTGTTTTCATTGCAGATTTGGCTTGAGACAGGTTCGGGGTATTCCAGCACTGTACTCTAATAAGTAGGTTACGCGATGATGCGCTGGCATTGGACTTGAGAAGAATCGAACACAGCGAACGCGCAACTCATTTTTACGCTTTTTGACCGATCCTCTGACGTGAGCTTTTTGGTCGCGTCAGTGGTTCTTAGAAGGGTTTAACGATTTTAGCTTTTCAGGTAGACCGACGTTTAGACGGTGGAACGCTGATATATTCATTGCTGCTTTTTATTACGTGTCAGTGTGAAGTGTACTCGCCCACTAAGAAAAAACGGAGAGAGAAGGGGAAAAGAAAGCGACTAATATCGCATGTGTCCAACGGTGAAGAGGCTGTGTTTGGACGTTTCATCTGCCGATCGGTGAGTAAATATTTTATAGCGTCGGGCAGATTATAAAAAGGATATATTCAGTGTACAATTTGCATGAACTAATTTACGATTATTATAAATTACTCAATGGTTTCACCTCTAGATTTTGATTTTCACAAACTGTGATCCAAAATCCTTTCTGAAATGCTGTCAATGGCAGTGCAAAAATGGCGTATAAGATCTTGTCTTATATTTATGGAATATACCTTTTTTTCAAGATTTTTATTTGCCTGGGGGATTTTACATAACATGTTCAACATATCTCGTATACATTATTGGTGACCGAACAAAATATTTAAATGTTCTGTTTCTTCTTTTTGAAATATAATTTTTGTCTGTCTCTGTCGCTATGACTTAAGATCTGTAATAAACGAGCAGTATTCACATTCCTCAAAAGGGCAACGTCTCATGGTACAAAATACCAAAATGGAGATGCTATGGTTTAGAGATTTAAGGTGGATATCTTTTGTTTGATGCGAAGTAATATTCAGATTTGTACGTAGTGTTCATGGTCTAAAATCGTGTAAGACTAACGGGAAGACGTTTTCAAAAGTAAGTAATAAGATCCTTTGTCTTCTTTACCATATGAAATAAGAAAGGTAATGTTAATGAGATTGTTTAACTATTTCTAAAAATAATTTCTAGAGCTCGTCGTGGTGATACATTTAAGATAAATGTCGTGTATATGCTAATATTTGTGTGTGTATGTTTTTGCGCTGGGGTTATTTTACTGAACGCCCTTTTTTAGGTCCTATTTTGGACACTAGATGAGAAGACAACTTTGATAGGAAAACTGAGTATGTGGGTTAGGATTATTCAGTATATCACAAAGACATATCTTTTTATAAAGAAGAGGACCCACCTCGGTGCCACCTTGGCAGAATCCCTTTAAACGAAACGAAAAAAAATAAAAACAACATACACACTCAGATAAATACAACACTTTCACGGGTTAAACCGCTTATTCGTATCCCACTTTAATTAATTACTAGTATCAAAATATTATTTTTTATCATGGAGTAAATAATTAATAAATTACATCATATTAATATTTCTGACACTCCTTTATAATAGCAATTTACTTTACCCGTTACATACCCATATAGCGATATTCTCTGATAAGGTAAGATTTTAGTTTATGTTTGACAGTTTAAGGGGTTTGAGTGTAATAGGTAAATTCCTTCAAACTGAATTTATGCTTGACATGTACTGTTATAAATTTATAATATACACATTCATTTCTTGGAGCTTACCCAAGCAGCGGCTATACTCTAAGTACAAGACATCATCTCCTTGTCTAATAACACTTCGTGCTGACTTGATTCTCACTCTTCATGTAAATGTAAGATGACTGCAATGTATATTTTGGCTTCTTAAGGAATTTAGTCAGTGGGAATTCATCTCCAGGGTTTAATTTCATAGCAAGTGCCTTGCATCTTTCTGACATATTTGTTTCAATATTGCTTTATAATTAAATACAATATATAGATTTTTTGTACTTAAAAACCTGTTTAGTGAAGAGCAAATACTGGTACAATTTAACATGAGCCACAATAAAAAGAGAAATGTATACATACTCATACAATGTGTATGTATGTATGCATGTATATGTGCACATACATATACAGTGGTGTGAAAAACTATTTGCCCCCTTCCTGATTTCTTATTCTTTTGCATTTTTGTCATACAAAATGTTTCTGATCATCAAACACATTTAACCATTAGTCAAATATAACACAAGTAAACACAAAATGCAGTTTTTAAATGATGGCTTTTATTATTTAGAGAGAAAAAAAATCCAAACCTACATGGCCCTGTGTGAAAAAGTAATTGCCCCCTTGTTAAAAAATAACCTAACTGTGGTGTATCACACCTGAGTTCAATTTCCGTAGCCACCCCCAGGCCTGATTACTGCCACACCTGTTTCAATCAAGAAATCACTTAAATAGGAGCTGCCTGACACAGAGAAGTAGACCAAAAGCACCTCAAAAGCTAGACATCATGCCAAGATCCAAAGAAATTCAGGAACAAATTAGAACAGAAGTAATTGAGATCTATCAGTCTGGTAAAGGTTATAAAGCCATTTCTAAAGCTTTGGGACTCCAGCGAACCACAGTGAGAGCCATTATCCACAAAGGGCAAAAACATGGAACAGTGGTGAACCTTCCCAGGAGTGGCCGGCCAACCAAAATTACCCCAAGAGCGCAGAGACGACTAATCCCTTAGGTCACAAAAGACCCCAGGACAACGTCTAAAGAACTGCAGGCCTCACTTGCCTCAATTAAGGTCAGTGTTCACGACTCCACCATAAGAAAGAGACTGGGCAAAAACGGCCTGCATGGCAGATTTCCAAGACGCAAACCACTGTTAAGCAAAAAGAACACTAGGGCTCTTCTCAATTTTGCTAAGAAACATCTCAATGATTGCCAAGACTTTTGGGGAAAATACCTTGTGGACTGATGAGACAAAAGTTGAACTTTTTGGAAGGCAAATGTCCCGTTACATCTGGCGTAAAAGGAACACAGCATTTCAGAAAAAGAACATCATACCAACAGTAAAATATGGTGGTGGTAGTGTGATGGTCTGGGGTTGTTTTGCTGCTTCAGGACCTGGGAGGCTTGCTGTGATAGATGGAACCATGAATTCTGCTGTCTACCAAAAAATCCTGAAGGAGAATGTCCGGCCATCTGTTCGTCAACTCAAGCTGAAGCGATCTTGGGTGCTGCAACAGGACAATGACCCAAAACACACCAGCAAATCCACCTCTGAATGGCTGAAGAAAAACAAAATGAAGACTTTGGAGTGGCCTAGTCAAAGTCCTGACCTAAATCCAATTGAGATGCTATGGCATGACCTTAAAAAGACGGTTCATGCTAGAAAACCCTCAAATAAAGCTGAATTACAACAATTCTGCAAAGATGAGTGGGCCAAAATTCCTCCAGAGCGCTGTAAAAGACTCATTGCAAGTTATCGCAAACGCTTGATTGCAGTTATTGCTGCTAAGGGTGGCCCAACCAGTTATTAGGTTCAGGGGGCAATTACTTTTTCACACAGGGCCATGTAGGTTTGGATTTTTTTTTCTCCCTAAATAATAAAAAACACCATTTACAAACTGCATTTTGTGTTTACTTGTGTTATATTTGACTAATGGTTAAATGTGTTTGATGATCAGAAACATTTTGTGTGACAAACATGCAAAAGAATAAGAAATCAGGAAGGGGGCAAATAGTTTTTCACACCACTGTATGTATTACACATGTTTATGTACACATACACACACACACACATATACATATATTTATATATAAAGTATAAACATATACACACACGTATATATCTCTTCTCAAAGATGGACATTTTAGGTTAATTGGCAACACTGAATTAGCCAAGGGATAGCTCCCATGCACCTTGCAGCCAGTGTTGTCAAGACAGGCTAAAACTCCATGTGACTCCAAACCCAGATACGTGGATATGTCCAAATATGCATACATACATGATACATACGGTACACATGGGGAGCACAGTTGAAATTACTGCCTCACAACTCCACAGTTCCTGGCATCTGTATGTACATAATTTACATGTTCTTTGCTTACCCAAGTAGGTTTCTTTCCAGCTACTCTGGTACTGTAAAGATATGCAGGATTGGATAACTGGCAACTCTAAATTGGCATAGTATGAGTGACTACATGCATGCGTACGTGTGCCCTGTGATGGCACTGCATCCAGTGCTGCTGGGATAGGCTCTGGCTCCCAATGACTTAGTACTGGATAAGCAGGTTAGAAAGTGGATGGATGGATATATATATACACATCAATGAGCCACAACATTAAAATCACATGCCTATATTGTGTAGGTTAAGCTCAGGCCATCAAAACGGCTCTGACCTGTCCAGGCTGACTCCAAAACACCTCTGAAGGTGCCTTATGGTATCTTGCACTAAGATGTTAGCAGCAGATCCTTTAAGTCATGTAACTTCTATGGATCATACTTGTTTTTCTGTAGGACACCCCACAGATGCTCGATCAAAATGAGATCTGGGGAATTTCGAGGCAAACTCAACTCCTTGAACTCTTTGCCATGTTCCTCAAACCATTCCTGAACATTTTTCCAGTGTGGCAGGGGGCATTATCCTGCTGAGAGAGGCCACAGCCATCAGGAAATACCTTTGTCATGATGAGGTGAATGTAGCCTACAACAAACTTTAGGTAGGTGGTACTCATCAAAGTAACAATCACATGAATGCCAGTGCCCAAGGTTTTCCAAAGCATCACACTGCCTCTGTTAGCTTACCTTCCTCTCACAGTGCAACCTACCGCCATCTCTTGCCCAGATAAATGATGCACATGCACCCAGCTGTCCACATGATCTAAAAGAAAATGTGATTCATCACACCTTCTTCACTGCTCTATGAGTTAGTCCTGGCACTCCCTTATCCTTTGTAAGCACTTTCGGTGATGTATGGGGGTCAGTATGGGCACCTAACAGGTCTGTAGCTATGCAGCAAGTTGCAATGCACTGTGTGTTTTGACACCTTTCTCTCATGACCAGTTGTTTCAGGATTTTGTGCAACGGGCTAGTCTTCCATTCCCACATGCATCAATGAGCCTTGGGCACCTATGACCCTGTCTCTTGATTGTCCTTCTCTAGACCACTTTTAGTAGGTACTAACTATTGCATACCAGGAACACCCCACAAGGTGTGCCATTTTGGGGATGACCCAATCGTCTAGCCATCACAATTTGGCCCTCGTCAAAGTCGCTCAGATCCTTACGCTTGCCCATTTTTTCTGCCTCCAACACATCACCTTCAAGAACTGACTGTTGTGGTAGATAGGGGGTGCTGTCATCCCCTTGAACCCTCAGAGTTGACTCCAGACACCAGGTAAAAGTCCAAAGTTTGGATTTATTACAATAATCCAGTGCACAAAGCACCCTACACTCCACTATATTCATAAACCAATACACTATACAATAATCAATAAACAAATCAATCCTCCTACTCCCAGACGCGTTGCCACCCTTCCTCCCGACTCAGCTCACCCGTCTGGGTTTCCCATAATCCTTTATACTGTTTAACCCGGTAGTGCTTCATCCCACAGTCCATGATTCCCCATCACTTCCGGGTTATATAAAAAGTCCTTTTTTCTTTATCCCGGAAGTACGTTGGTCCTTCCGTCCCCATGACTATGACATACTTCCGGATCGTAGTAAACCCCAATGTCTCTGGGCCTCCCAGCAGCGTCTCCTGGTGGCCCCCATGTTATCCAGCAGGGTTGCACTGGAAGACTCCAATTCCCATGAGTCCCTGCTGGAATTTGGGGCCCCTCCATGATGTAGGGATGGTTCCACCTGGCAGCCTGGGGGTATTGGCTGGGATGACTGGCCGGCCATATCTCACAGTACTCCCCTCAGTGAAGAACCCTGGTTTGAAGCGGCCAGCCCCACGAGGGATGTCTTCCTCCAAGAGGATTCATTGATCGTGCCTTGGTGTTGACAATTATATTCCTTTCAGAACCTCGGGAAAACCTTGTAAAAATATGACCGTTGATCCCCTGTTCTCCTAGGACAACTGCGCCAAACGCAGCCCGGTCGGCGGCACCTGTAGCATAGACACCGCTCCCCTGTTGGTATCCCTCGCTGAGACTGGAAGCACCTTGGAAACTCTGGCTCCGCCCTTCTCTCCGCTGAGGAGGGTTCTACGGCCGCCCTTGAGCTGTCAGCTCCCTTTTATATCTTATCAGGAGACCCCTGTTTCTCACTTGGGATCTCCTTTTTACTCTGGGGCTTTTCCACAGTTGGAATCTCTCTATGTGTTAGAGAGAGACCCTTTACTGTCTGCACCCCTTTGGATTTGCATACAATAGGGGAAGGGGTCTTCAGGATCGCATCGCTCCATGAGACAGCACCATCCAGCTGCTCCGGCTTGATCAACCCTTCCCCCGACCGCTCTGTTTAAGTCGTACACTCTTTTGTAGGGTTCACAGTGCCTTGGCACCTGTTACTGATTAATCGCAGGCCCGAATCACACTGCAACCCTTTATGATATACGATACGGGGCTCTCTTACCTGTACTGCCGTATTCTTTAATATTGGAGGCTCCTGACTGATCCGCCGTAGGTATTCCTCCAGCTTCCATAATGGTGCTTCGGTCATTGCTCCCAGGTTCTTTATAACTTCTTCAACCACCTTCAGCACCTGAAAAACACTTTGCACAGGCTCGATCAGCCCCTCGAGTTCCTGCACGTCCATACTGTTATTTTTTTCAGCCGGAGGTAGGATCAGGCCAACACTAGCCTTACCGTCCGAATGGAAGCCAATGAACACACCTGTTCCAGGCACGTGCTCTGACGGGAGCCGCAAAGGTACCTGGGATATGGAGTTTTCCATGGCAGAGGACCGGGCCACCATCTTTGGCTGACTGCGATCCGCCTGTAATAATTTATCGGCAGATCGACCAGCCATTTCCTGGCCCTCCTTACCTGCTTGCGGGGTGAGCAGTGCTTCGCTCGCCTCCCCCTTCCCTTTCGGAGAGCTCAAGTCCGTCTTCTTATGGGCAAAGCCGACTGCATCATTTTGCTGAATGCTTCTTACCAAGAGTTCCTCTGAGCAGGTCACGTGTTCTACGCCAGAACCCGACTTGCAAAAGTCCTTTGTTTTCCCCACCAGCTCGACTGAGAGCGCACTGCCGTCTTCGAAAGATTTTTCTGCCTCCTGCAGAGCCTCCAGATGACATTCTCCGAGGTATGTGCACGGTACTAAATGAGATGTTTTAAATATATGTTCGTTAAATATGCCGGCACATACCTCGGTGTAGTTATCTTCCTCCAGAGGCTTCTCCCGCGCTGCGCAGCCACTCTGTAATCCCTCCCGGGTATCGGCCATGGTGAGTGGATCTTCTCCGCTGCCACTCTGCTTCTGCTTCTTTCTTCTCATGATGGACTTGGAATGGGCGAACGAGGGTTCAGGCAATTTGGCCTGCGTGTTCAGACGTTGTCCTCTTTGGGTTCTTGTCCCACAGAAAATTTTTATCAGGTCCTCTGCCAAATAGACGGCCAGAGAATCCTGCCGACTACGCCACTATGGTAGATAGGGGGCGCTGTTGTCCCCTTAAACCCTCAGAGTTGACTCCAGACACCAGGCAAAAGTCCAAAGTTTGGATTTATTTATTTATTTTTTTTTTAAATTTTTATTAATTTTATTACAATCCATACAAAGCAATCAAGTTTTTACAAAGAGAAAAATTAAGAACAGATCGATCCCCACCCCTGAGAGAGAGAGCAAGCCAAACGGCGTTAAATTTAAGACTTGGAGACATACCTAAATTAATAAATTCTCTGTGCCTTTTGAACTTATTTTAAAATATTACTGATTAGATCCTGCCATGTTTTGAAAAAAGTCTGTACGGATCCTCTAATTGAATATTTGATTTTTTCCAACTTCAAATAATATAACACATCGGTTTCCCACTGACTTAAAAGAGGAGAGTTTGGGTTCTTCCAGTTTATGAGAATAAGTCTACGTGCCAAAAGTGTAGTGAATGCAATCACAATTTGTTTGTCTTCCTCCGCTTTAAACCCATCTGGAAGAACACCAAACACAGCTGTTAATGGGTTTGGAGGGATTGTAAGTCCAAGGCTATCTGAAAGGTAATTAAAAATGTTTGTCCAGAATAATGTTAATTTGGTGCAGGACCAGAACATGTGACCTAGTGAGGCTGGGACTTGGTTACAACGTTCGCAGGTTGGATCATGCCCTGGGAACATTTTGGAGAGTTTTAGTCGAGACAGATGTGCTCGATATATAATTTTGAGTTGTATAATTGTATGCTTTGCGCATATGGAGCTCGAGTGAATTCTCTGCATTGCTACTTTCCACTCCTTTTCTGATATATTAATTGAAAGATCTTTTTCCCAGTGTCCTCTTGGATCTTTAAAAGGGAGGGATTGTAAAATGATTTTATATATTGTAGAGATGGAGTCTAAATCCTTGAGATTGAGCAATATTTTTTCCAGCATGGATGAGGGTGCAAGATGAGGAAAATCTGGAAGGTTTTGTTTAACAAAGTTTCTGATTTGAAGATAGTTTGGATTTATTACAATAATCCAGTGCACAAAGCACCCTACACTCCATTATATTCATAAACCAATACACTATACAATAATAAATAAAGAAATCAATCCTCCTACTCCCAGACGCGTTGCCACCCTTCCTCCCGACTAAACTGACCCGTCTGGGTTTCCCATAATCCTTTATACTGTTTAACCCGGAAGTGCTTCATCCCTCAGTCCATGATTCCCCATCACGTCTGGGTTATATAAAAAGTCCTTTTTTCTTCATCCCGGAAGTACATCTGTCCTTCTGTCTGTTGTAGTAAGCCCCAATGTCTCTGGGCTTCCCAGCAGCGTCTCCTGGTGGCCCCACGTTATCCAGCAGGGTTGAACTGGATGACTCCAATTCCCATGAGTCCCTGCTGGAATTTGGGGCCCCTCCATGATGCAGGGATGGCTCCACCTGGCGGCCTGGGGGTATTGGCCGGGATGACTGGCCGGCCATATCTCACACTGTTCACTAGCCACTTAATATATCCCACACTTTTGTAATGATATAATCAAGGTTAATCACTTCACCTGTCAATGGCTTTAATGTTGAGGCTGATTGTGTTGTGTGTAATAAGCCATAACAGGAGCACCTTTTTTGTGTTTCACATGACAGACCCATGTAAGCCACAGATTAAGTAAAATAAGCAATACAGTGCATCCGGAAAGTATTCACAGCGCATCACTTTTTCCACATTTTCTTATGTTACAGTCTTATTCCAAAATGGATTAAATTCATTTTTTTCCTCAGAATTCTACACACAACACCCCATAATGACAACGTGAAAAAAGTTTACTTGAGATTTTTGCAAATTTTTTAAAAATAAAAAAATTGAGAAAGCACTTGTACATAAGTATTCACAGCCTTTGCCATGAAGCTCAAAATTGAGCTCAGGTGCATCCTGTTTCCCCTGATCATCCTTGAGATGTTTCTGCAGCTAAATTGGAGTCCACCTGTGGTAAATTCAATTGATTGGACATGATTTGGAAAGGCACACACCTGTCTATATAAGGTCCCACAGTTGACAGTTCATGTCAGGATACAAACCAAGCATGAAGTCAAAGGAATTGTCTGTAGACCTCCGAGACAGGATTATCTCGAGGCACAAATCTGGGGAAGGTTACAGAAAAATTTCTGCTGCTTTGAAGGTCCCAATGAGCACAGTGGCCTCCATCATCCGTAAGTGGAAGAAGTTTGAAATCACCAGGACTCTTCCTAGAGCTGGCCAGCCATCTAAACTGAGCGATCGGGGGGAGAAGGGCCTTAGTCAGGGAGGTGACCAAGAACCCAATGGTCACTCTGTCAGAGCTCCAGAGGTCCTCTGTGGAGAGAGGAGAACCTTCCAGAAGGACAACCATCTCTGCAGCAATCCACCAATCAGGCCTGTATGGTAGAGTGGCCAGACGGAAGCTACTTCTTAGTAAAAGGCACATGGCAGCCCACCTGGAGTTTGCCAAAAGGCACCTGAAGGACTTTCAGGCCATGAGAAACAAAATTCTCTGGTCTGATGAGACAAAGATTGAACTCTTTGGTGTGAATGCCAGGCGTCACGTTTGGAGGAAACCAGGCACCGCTCATCACCAGGCCAATACCATCCCTACAGTGAAGCATGGTGGTGGCAGCATCATACTGTGGGGATGTTTTTCAGCGGCAGGAACTGGGAGACTAGTCAGGATAAAGGGAAAGATGACTGCAGCAATGTACAGAGACATCCTGGATGAAAACCTGCTCCAGAGAGCTCTTGAGCTCAGACTGGGGCGACGGTTCATCTTTCAGCAGGACAATGACCATAAGCACACAGCCAAGATATCAAAGGAGTGGCTTCAGGACAACTCTATGAATGTCCTTGAGTGGCCCAGCCAGAGCCCAGACTTGAATCCGATTGAACATCTCTGGAGAGATCTTAAAATGGCTGTGCACCGACACTTCCCATCCAACCTGATGGAGCTTAAGAGGTGCTGCAAAGAGGAATGGGCGAAACTGGCCAAGGATAGGTGTGCCAAGCTTGTGGCATCATATTCAAAAAGACTTGAGGCTGTAATTGTTGCCAAAGGTGCATCGACAAAGTATTGAGCAAAGGTTGTGAATACTTATGTACATGTGATTTCTCAGTTTTTTTATTTGTAATAAATTTGCAAAAACCTCAAGTAAACTTTTTTTCACGTTGTCATTATGGGGTGTTGTGTGTAGAATTCTGAGGAAAAAAATGAATTTAATCCATTTGGAATAAGGCTGTAACATAACAAAATGTGGAAAAAGTGATGCACTGTGAATACTTTCCGGATGCACTGTACATTAGTATAAACAAGAGTTTCAAATAAAATCAAGAGTTTGCTTCTAGTTAAACATTAACTTGAATAAAAAATGAAGCTGTGCATCTTTAAAACTTGGGCGAGTCACTGCTTAAATAAGGGAATTGGAACTAAACGTGTGCTTTTTGTGAAGGATACTGGGAAGGTACCCTACTGGAACTGTCACTTTTTCACAGATGCAGATTAGTTTAGAAAGTCATGTTCACTTCGCCAGGACATTATAGGCAATGAATGGCTTGAGTAACATTTTGTCAAAGGAGCAAGCCCACCACATTAAATTCTGAATTTATGTAGTGATCAACTAATGCTCTGAAGAGTGTTAAGGCTGGTACTTTTTGCCCAAGTAGAGTCTTAATTAGATCTAAATCCCTACCTTTAAGTCCAGTCCCTGTTTCTGCTTACATTTTGCCAAACAAGGTTAACTTTGATGTGACATTCAGGAAGAAATGCATTTTATACAAGTCTATTGCCTCTGGGCAGAGTGGTGGCTCTGAGGCTAGGGATCTGCACTTGCAATCAGAAGGTTGATGGTTCAAATCCCATAAATGCCAAAAGTGACTCTACTTCATTGGGTCATTGAGCAAGGCCCTTAACCTACAATTACTCAGTCCTAGGTATGATGTTAATCTGCTTCCAGCCCTGCATGTAGGCCCTCCAATCTGCAAGGAAAACCCTAGGGGTTGGTGGCAGAATTGGCAATCCAGCCACCATAAAAAACCTCACACTGTTCCACTCCATCTGAATTAGTGTGGTGCTGAGGTGTCACCCATTGCATGGCTGCACTCGGGTCCTAATCTGGGATCCTGAGTTGGTTTTTCAAGTGGTGGGTGCGGTAATGCGCTGTATCAGCGGGTGCTCCTAACCTCTATTGCCTCTCTTTATTCTGATTATTTACTTTCTAATTA
Organism: Polypterus bichir lapradei; assembly: GCA_026402145.1. NCBI lineage: Eukaryota > Metazoa > Chordata > Cladistia > Polypteriformes > Polypteridae > Polypterus > Polypterus bichir. The sequence goes on along the minus strand of JANRMT010062813.1, from coordinate 25,458,960 downwards.
ATTTTTAATTTGTTAGTCTGAAGTCTGCAGTTTTTCCAATGCGTATATTTTGTGTTTAACATTACTCCATTTTCATACCAAACCAAAATGACATGCACATAAATTAGATGGTAAATATTAGGTGTATGCTTTCTGTCTGGCGTTAGTTCTTTATCTGTGTCTGACGCTGCCGTGCTATACAGGCCATTACTATAAAGGTGCCTGCTAACAAAAGAAGATGTTGCTGCAGACAAAAAGTAACATTGAAAAGAACTCATTTGCTTTATTTTAAACTATTGCACTCTTTTAACACATCAGCAGCCTAAAATGATATTCTAAAATAAACGAGAACATTGGCATAACTGCAAAAAATAAAAAAATTAATTCACCTGAATTCAACACAAATGAGTCAGCATAGTTTAATTCAAAGGTAAGCACTGGACTAATTTAATCAATGTAAATGGAGAAAAAAAATTTTCAGGCTGCAGCCAAAGCTCATCACAGACCTCAGTTTGGGAACCAATTATAAGTGGAATTTTTGGTATGGAAACGCTGCTAGGGCCATAGCAGAATTTCTCTTTTATGTGAGCATAATTTTCTACTGTTTACATTAACTTAGTTAATTAATAATATCTGTCCCTCTTTGGTTAATGACCAGTGAGATGTTTAGGTTCACTTACCATTATTCATGTCACAAAATAAATCAAACAATTGGATACTAGTGTCTAGCTTGTCTTGACTGACATCAGATCATTATGATATCCTGTGGTATTGTCATCATCTGAAAACGGAAATATAGGTTTAAACGTTAAGTAATCTAAGAGGATATAGCGGGTTGGATAATGGATGGATTGTTGGATGAACTGAGAGCTTCACAACTACTCACTGCCAAAGAAAACAATAGATATGAACCATCTAATGTAAAACAGCAACACCTCAAGTGCTGAACTGAATGGCTTCGAGGTGAAAAACGAGAAGCCACCATAACAAGGAAAGAACATGCAGATTACACACACTGCACAACTATGGAACTGTCTGATTGCAGTGCTAACTATTACACTGTCTGCTATTTGCTGGATAGCACAAGCCTGGCAAAAAAATTTAAAAAACTATTTTCCACATTGTTGTAATCTCAGTACCAGGAATCTGTACTTCTCTGAAACAGAAACATCATACTGCTGGCTTCTTTTCCCTCAGATTAGAAGGAACACCTCAGGCTTCCTTGGTGGCTTTTTCAGATTTAGTGCCATCAATCAGTCCTCCGCAGTGATAGGGTTAAGGTCAAGATGCTACTCAGCCCCTATCTGGATAGCATAATATGTTGTACTCAAACATTCCTGATATTAATCTGCTTTCTTTTCTTTAATTTACTATGGATACCTTTAAAGGAGCATATGGTACAAGACTTTAAATACCTTTTCACTAGTTGGCACTGCATAGAATCAACTGGCAAATGCTCAACAAAATAAATAATAAATGTGGTGGCCATTTTAATGCCAAGAATAAGGGGTCACAGTCTTTAAGCCCCAAAGCTAAATGGGAAGGGTCAGATTTTACATGTGCACACACACCCAAGAATAACTGAGAACACTACAGGACCCATAGAGCTAGCCCACCACAGCCAGAAATTTGTGTGAGGCTTGCATCATCCTGCACAAAGTCATACTCACATACTACAAAAAAACACACAAAATTTTCCTAGATAAGAGAATATGATGAAAAAATAGGAAAAAAATCAAATTGCTTAATACAACTAAGGGAAGGGTTGTTATATTGTATTATTAGATATATTACTGAGAGAAGCTTATTTATTCTGCACAACACTTGATGGGGCAGTTATTGTAGAAATTGCCACTGCTAGTTACACACACTGGACATGTATTTATTGATGGGAAATCTACTTATCTGTGTTATTCTACTGTATAATGTGCTTCATGACAGTGTTTGTTGTGAAAGAACTGCACAAAATATCCATCTATCCCTGCTCAATGTATGTTTGAGGGGCTGAAGCTTGTCCCGTTGGGCACAAAGCTAGAAACAGTTCTGAATGAGGAGCCACTCTACCACAGTGCCCATTCACATACACACCCAGACTTGTCCAATTTTGGGTTACCAATTCAGGCAACTTGCCCCTTTTTGGGGACATTTGAGAGAGTAACTTCTACAGACAGAACAGAATTTAAACCAAGGTGAAGTGGCAGTGCCTATACAATGCTGTCATACATTAAATAATAATTATTTACTTGTACGAAATACAGGTAAAGGGTCATGGAGTGGTGCAAGAGAATTAAAAGATGAAACCTTGTGATCTTATGGCTAAGATAACTAACTGTTGACCACAAGGGCACCCATTTTAGACCTCACTCCTGTCATACTGTTAGAGCTGCAACTCAAGATGCATTTTAGTAATTGCATATTGAGTTTAAGATTTGCAAACATACAGTAACTGATCTAATAAACCAGTGGGTCTCTCTTCGATTGTGCAAGGTAATATATAGCAGTGTACTTCATACATCATGGCCTAGATAGGATTTTCTGTTGGTGGGATGGCTTATTTTATGACCATTATAGGAAAGCTCTAATTCAAACTGAAGATATTTACAATGTGAATATATTTAGTTTATATTGTCACCTCACAGTAGTAGAGTGTTGTACCGTGTTAGCCATAGATTGATACAGGAGAAAGTAGGGTGAAATTACACCTTTTATTGGCTAACTAAATAGATTACAAATGCAAGCTTTCGAGGCAGCTAAATCTCCTTCATCAGGTTACACCTTGCCTGATGAAGGTGCCTTATCTGCCTCGAAAGCTTGCACTTGTAATCTATTTAGTTTGTATATTTAGTGTTTCCAAAAAAATAATGAAACAGCCCAGAAGAAGAAACTGAAACAAAATGTTACCTTGTTGAAATACATGGAAGGAAATAACAAGAAGTAAAACCTTTGATGAGACGATTCTAAATGATTCCAAAAGAGAATGTATGAGATATATTTTGTACAATATAAAATTAAATTTCTTCTACAAAGTTGAGCACTATAATTTAGAGAATAGTTGTTCATTTGCCTGTGTTAACTATAGGTATCATTTCAAAACAAATTAGAAAATAAAAAATACCTTATTTTGCTTAGTAGAGACATAAAAGCAAATTAAACAGGAAAAATATGGAGTATTAGCAGAAATTACAAAATTAATATTTAAGTGCACAATTATTAGATTACATAGAAAAAATGTAAAATTGCTTATTAAAGACATGGGCCACTCAAGCTTCTATAAACCCAAATAATGTCAAGGAGTCAAAGTTTGGCAAAAATGAAAAAGGTTTATCAGAAATGGTTAATGAATATGACAGGTACAAAATAAAAGCTCAAAACACAACAAACCCATAGCTACACTGGGCCTAACTACACAGATCTTTTCCCAGTCTCTCGAAAAGCATGGCTGGTCCACCTTTCTAAATTCTCATACCTTGTATTAGCCTTATTCTGCTCTTCCCTTCTACATTCTTCTCTTTCCTCTGGCCTCTGTTTTTCCTTCCAGTCACACACCTGAAGCTCCTTCAACAGGTAGCTGAATGGAGCTTTTATACGTTGTGATATTTGGCCGGTTTATCATCCCGGCCAATACCCCCAGGCCGCCAGATGGAGCCCTCCCTGCAGTATGGAGGTGCCCCGAAGACCAGCAGGGAATCATGGACGCTGTAGTTTTTATCCTCAGCCCTGCTGGATACCTCAGGGGCCGCAAGAGGGTGCTGCAGGGAGGACTGAGGACTCATTTATGCCCTATGACCCGGAAGTTCGTCATAAGAAAAGTGACGGGCTTCCGGGGTGAAGAAAAGAACTTTTACCTGACCCGGAAGTGATTGAGAATCACATGGACTGAGGATTGGGAACACTTCCGGGTCAGGGAATATAAAAGGACTGTGGGAGCTCCCAGACGGGGAGCTGAGCTGGGTGGAAGGGTGGCAACGCGTCTGGGAGTGGAGGATTGATTTATTGTATTGGTTTGTGTTTGTTTATATGAGTATAGTGGAGGAGAAGGTATTTTGTACACTGTGGAGATTAAATAAAGTCAACTTGAGGACTTTTACCTGGTGTCTGGAGTCGGGGACAGGGGTTCAAGGGAGCGAGAGCGCCCCCTATCTACCACAACGTGAACCTGCAACTACTGCCAAGGCCACAAGAGGGATCACTTTCGAGGTTAAGGTTTGACTATGAAACCCCTGGGGTTATTTTCTAGAGCTCCTAGAAGTCTCAATTATCTCTGTCATCCTGGGCCAAAATTCCTAGTGAAAGGGCCAAGGAAATGTGATATCACCTGTAAAGTATAAATGGGGATCAAAGTACATGTAGCATAAGGGGTTTAAGCAAAGAACAGGTAGCATAAGAGGTTTCTTTAGTTTCATGTATCATTCAGTAGGACACCTAGTCCATAAAACTGTGCCCGCCGTTGCTCTTCTGCCTTACAACTATTTCCATAAACAGACACAGTGCAGTACAGAGTCACAACAAGACCAAATAAGAGGTCACTGCCAGTGCACAAAATACTAGACATTCTTATGGCCTAACACTTCTCCTGCATGTTTTATTTATTTATTCATCACCAAAGTCAAATCCGACATTGGGACTTTAAAGTCTGCCAGCAGTACAATGCAACCGTGCTGTCCTCAAAGAGAAGTTAGATTTCTGGTTAGCCAGAGGCAGATGGACTCTGTATAGACTGAAATTGTATTTTTTGTTTTTCAGTGCCAGCTGGTCTTACCTTAATATTATAGATTAATGTTTTTCAATACAATCATTACTATTTTAGTACATTTTGAATTGCAGTTATTAAAAAAAAAAAAAACTCTGGTGTGCTTTGTTTTATACTATAGTTGTAAATATGGGCATGGCTTTGATTTAAAAATAGAAAAATGCAGTATAGGAGCAAATTAAACTGAAGTATTAAGAAAAAAAAAAATATATATATATATATGGTAAACATATATATATATATATATATATATATAGTTTTAAAAAGCAAAAGTCAAGAATATTATACTGAGCTTTTATGTCAGTACATAGAAGATTATATGATGATTCATCTGCATTTTCAATTATGTTCATATTACAATGGATACAGAATATTAAACTTTCATATTCCATCATAAACTCAGATTCTCAAGGAGGCTTAAAATCAATAGAAATCGGTCAATAGTCTGCAAAGCAAGGCTTATGCACCAATCTGCTGATTGTATACCAAAATAAAACTGGACTGGTATCTCAGCTTGAATTTGTCAGAGAATGGGCAAAATGCACCTAAATTGTGACAGAGGGATGCAATCCCTTATTGACTACAGTGTAGGTGGTAGTCAGTTTACTCCTACTAGCTCATCCATTCCATCCCAATGATACTCCATGAGATCTGATGGTCTGGGGAGACCACTGTATTAAGATGAATACATTGGACTTTCCAAGTCTGGAGGCACAGATTAACAGCCTGTAGAAACTCCCATCTACAAATGTATGTACTGGTGCTGTAAAGGGAGGTACATTGTTCAGATATCGTATGACATTCAAAATGCAAAATGTTCTCCCATGGTTAGCCCTTGGTCAAAATCATTTAAATATTTACTTTCAGTGGATTTAAAAAGTACCCAGACCCCTTCACGTTGTGCATGGTTTATTGTGTTGTAGATTAAATTTTAAATGAATACATTTTCCTCTTGTGCCCATCAATTTTCACTCAGTAATGCATAATAAATAAGGGAAAACATGGTTACAGAAAGATTTGCAAATTTAATAAAAATCAAAAATTGAAATCTATCTTTCACGCAAGTATTCAGAGCCTTTGCTGTGGCACACCAAATTGTGGCCAGGTGCATCCTGCTTGCTTGAATTATCTTTGAGATATGTCTAGAACTTGGAGTCCACCTGTCACAAATTTAATTGTTTGGACAGTTCACCAAAGCACACACCTGTGTACTGTATATAAGGGCCCTAAATTCATTGCTTGGTTCTTGTCCTAACATACTGTGTGAAGTCCAAGGAACTCTTAGTAGATCTTCACACACACACACAAAATTCTAAAGTGTGCAATGGCCTTGATCATTGTGAAATGGAAGATGTCTGAAACCACCAGGGCTCTTGCAAGGCTCTTCTTGGCCCAACTGAATGACTGGGCAAGAAGAGCTTTGGTCAGGGAGGCAACCAAGAACCCAGATAGGAGAAACTGAGATGAGAGAAATTGTTAGAAGGACTACCATCTCAGCAACACTCCTTCAATCAAGAGATTATGGTAGAATGGCTAGACAGAACCCATTCTGGAGTAAAAGGCATATGACAGCCCACTTGGACTTTGCCAAATGGCATTTAAAGGACTCTGACAGCATGAGGAAAAAGATTCTCCAGTCTGATTAGACAAAAATTGAGCTCTTTGATCAGAACTTCAAGAAATATTTTGGCAAAGACCAGCCACCGTTCATTGCCTGCCTAATACCATCCCTACAGTGAAACATGGTGGTGGTAGTATTATCCTAGGGAGACTAGTCAGAATTTAGGGAAGGATTGAATTCAGCCACATACAGAGAGTTTCTTAAAGAAAACCTGATTCAGAGCACACACAACCTCAGACTGGGGAGACAGTTCACCTTTCAAAGCCATGACAACACTGGAGTGGCTTTGAAATAAGTCCTTGAGTGGCCCTGCCAAAGTCCAGACTTCATCCCAAAGAACATCTGTGGAGAAACCAGAAGATGGCACTTTATCGGAGGATGTGAGGATCTACCTGGAAGAATGGAACAAACTGCTCAGATCCAGGAGTGCAAAGCTTAAAGAGACTTATACACAAAGACCCATAGCTCTGAATTCTACAAAGTACTGAATGAATGAGAGATTTCAGTTTTTATTTTTTAATAAATTTGCTATCCTTTTTGTTTCCAAAAACATGTTTCCACTTTAACTTTATGGGTTACTGAGTGTAGACTGGGTGTATTATTGCCAAAAAGAGCAATTTTATCAATTTAAAATGAAATCTACAACACAATAAATAAAGTATGATGTAAATGTAGGGTCTGAATACTTTCTGAATCTGGTGTTAAACCATGATAAGCCTTATTCAGAGCAATAAGTCTTGGACTTGCTCAATTCTTTAAAAACACACCTGTAGGAAGGCATTAGTCTATTGCGTAATTTAATAGGTTTTCCTGAGTTGCACAAAGCCGATCCAGGTTGAACTTATTTTGCTATAAAAGTGATGAGCATGGATGAACTGATGGTTATTTCCAGTTTCAAAACCACTAAATCTAAATTGGAATCAAGAAGGAGCTGTAGAGTATTCCAGGAACATCAGACACAAGACAGAATGAAGTCCTGGTTAAGGTGCCTATCTACTGCAGAGCCCGGTCTCACAGACACACTCACTCATACAAGACCAATTTATCAAGTGCCAATTAACCTACTGCATGTGTGAGATGTGGGAGGATAACCAGAGTACACATATCCAGCATTCTTGATTTGAATCCCACATCATCTTAACACCACTTGTGCAAATTCTCCTCATGTCTGTTTGGGGTTTTCTTTGGGTAAAATGTAAAACCCCGTTTAAAATCATGTGTGATTGGCAATTCTAAATTACTGCTCTGCCAGTGTGAGTGATATGGCCTTGAACCCAAAACTCCAGTCCCCATGGCCCTAAACTGGACTAAACAGGATTGAAAATATTGTTTTGACTATTTACAGAATTGTATGTCATTCTTTCTGAATATTGAGATTTTTTTATTTGATCAAATTCAAGGTTTAAAGTAAAAGGTTTGTAATTTTGTCTGCTCCTTGAATATTATTAAAATATCACATTGCTGAATTGTTTTTTGTAATATACAAAAAGAACTTTGATCTTTAATCACCAGACAGACAGAAGGACAGTTTGCAAAACCAAATATTCCTAGAATGCTGACTGATAATTTTATTTTATAAGTACATTTTTTGTCAATTAACAATGCATTATGTTCTAACTTTTCTATTTATTTTAGTTTTTCCCAGTTTTTCATAATGAACAGAGCAATGGCAACCTGCTGGATGGTTATCCTCCTTGCAGCCTTCCTGAGTGAAACTGTCCTCTCAAAAGGTGGAAGAGGAGGAGCTAGAGGTGCAGCACGTGGAGCAGCTCGTGGTGCTCGAGCACGTGTAAAAGCTACAAGATATGGCTCACCCGTAAGAGTGGCAGCAGCAGCTGCGGCTGGGTCAGCAGCTGGAGTTGCTGCAGGAGGATGGATGTCCTCATCTCATTTCAATTCTGATGACAGCTCTGAGAGTTTTGGGGATGACAGGCAGTATAGGAACAGGACTGATGGAGACTACAGCTATATGGCCCACACCTCATCCTCAGAGCAACACATCTACTCTTTTAAATCTATCTTCTCAGCCCTGCTTTTGATGAATATCTTGACATATGTGAGCATCTAAACATAGTATATAAAATGGAAGCCTTTATAGAAAAAGGCATGTTAGGTCTAGTCAATCATTTAGGATCTCATTAAATATCTTCTAGTGACTGAAAAATGTTTATACACCTTTTACAATTTTATATAAAGCAAGAAACAAGTTCTCATCTCTATAGTCCCAATATAATTCCTACTTTTTCATACCTAAATGTCTATTACCTCTTGAAGGAAACCTAAAGTGCATCATATAATAAAAACTTAGCAGAGTCATGGGAAAGGCTGAAGATTTTTTTTTGAGTAAATATTTAACCAATGTAGTGTTTAGTCTTGTGTTTTATAAAAATATCTTTAAATCTTTTAGATGAACAAGGCTTTTTATAGCACAGTACTTAAGCATTTGGCAAACAAGTATTCTTTTTCAAATAATAAAAATATTTTTAAAGAAAATGGATGGATAAGTGACTTCAAAAGGTAAACATTTTGGGTCCTTGAACATGTCTGTCTTTTCTGGGGTTCCTTTTCCAGTTTACAAAATAATTCTCCCCATTTTCTGTGGATAATAGTTTTTAACATTGTTAAATTTCACTTAAATTGTCAATATCAGTAAAATCATATAAGCTCTACAAAAGTGGTGTTTGAGTTTCTAACTTATTGCGTATTTATGTCTGTAAAGGTTGCATTTAATAACCTGACTAGCATAAACACCTACAGATACAGTGGCGTTTTAATTATACTGATTTATATTACAAGTTAGTAAAAGTATGGGTTGGGTATGATAAATGTAATAATAAAAGTCAATTGCAATTTTGCATTTACAGAACCAAAATATCTTTTGGCACAACAGTGAAACATGGTAATGAAAACTTATTTTATTTCAAAATTTGTTTGAACCATGTACAGTATGGTGGACATTTTCATATATACAATATATACATTGCATTACCAGGAATAATTTGTTTTCCTGCTTAAATATGAAGCTAAAAAATTAATTTTCCAGAAAGAAAACCCATCCAGATTTCTTCAGATAGTGGGTGTTGAAAGAAATATGGAAAGTTGGAAATGTATTGTCTGTTTGTAATACTGTACAGCAATGTGCCAAGAGTATTATTTTAAATGGCAAATCTATAATTATATAACCACAGGTTAAACACAGAGTAATCCGAAAGATGATGTATTCTAAATTACTTGCGTAGGTATTCCTAATACTCAATGTATCATACTGATGCATATCAAGCACTCAGACAGATTGTTACATTCAGGATGAGTTTCCTTCTTATGAACATTATTAATACTGGAACTGGTTTTAGCTCTGCTGTTAAATCAGCTAAAGATTAGGCAGGTATATGTAATGAATCTTGTATTTGAAACCACAGTACCTTAATCTAAAATCAAAATGTTTTCAGTTGCTGTAAAAAAAGGCCATCATTTATGTTTAACAATGGATAGCCTATCATTATGTAAATTTAAAGCAAATACAGGGAACTGCAGGAGATTAAATGTTTAGACTAATGTACTTTGTTTTGTAATAAATTATCTGTGCAGATATTTAAAAAAATGTCAAAAATGACTGTGTTATAGATAATATGTTGAATTTACTTGGTCCTGTGGGGAAACAAAACTGCAGCATACTGTTCTGTATTTTAGCAAATCAAAAGAGCTGCTGCAGAACAGCATTGTTTAAAATTGTTTGAAATCTTAAGTAATATGGACTACATGAGAAACCTTACATCAAGATCTTGGAATTGAACGTTTTTATGTCCATACACTAGCCACTTTAAAGTCAGTATACTGTAATTAATGGTACTTAATAAAATAAACTGCCTAAATATTGCCTAAATACAGAATCTGCAAGGTTAATGATGCCTATGCAGTAAAACTTTCAGGGTCTACAATAAAAACAATGGACAGTGCAATATTGTGCTCTCACTTTCAGGGTACTATATGTGAAAATAAACTGTGTTGCCTCTTGGTAATATAGCTTTCTAAGTTAAACAGAATGAAGCTTAGGTTTTATGTCCTGTTTTAATTCTCCAAGTACTGTAACTTCATTAAAAATGTTCCCAACTGCTGAATCATAAAAGAAACATAGTCTAACTGAACATAATCTTGCAGATAAACCTGTTTTCTATAGCAAATAAATCAAAAATTTGAAACCTAAAGACAATAACAATGACATTTTTGGTGTGACCTTCACTTGAGATTTGCTTATTTATTACTGTAAATCAAAATGTAATTCTTAAATAAGATTAATATGTATTTTGCTGAATATGACTACATTACTGTTAGAAGAAATAAAGTACTGTATTTCTACAAATGTATGCATCATTTCTTTACTGGTTACATTTTAATAACTGGTATTAAATTAAATTTATAAAGGGTGGAAATTTTTATATTGAGAAGATAGGGAGTTGTTTCAGTGAGCACACAAAACACACAAAGGCACAGTTTACAGATATATTTACAAGTGTCAATTTCTGAACTTAAAATGTCTTTCAATAAATCTGAATTAAATGACAAATATTGTGGTATTTTGTATTATGTGTTGTATTATTGTTCCGATATAAAATTAAACAAAAGTAAATAAAATATTTCTAAAAATATTTGAAACAAACGATTGCCAAGAAATTACTTAAAAATAAATTAATCAATATGTAACAAAAAGAGCAACATTTTTACATTGTACACACACAGCCATAGGCACACATATGCTATATGTCATCCACACCAATATCTAACTAGCCTAAACAGATAAATTGTATAAAAAAAAATAAGATTGTCTAACTGCTATGTCCATCCATCCATCCTCTTCAGCTTATCCGGGGTCGGGTCGCGGGGGCAGCAGCTTGAGCAGAGAGGCCCAGACATCCCTCTCCCCGGCCACTTCTTCCAGCTCTTCCGGGAGAATCCCAAGGCGTTCCCAGGCCAGCCGGAGACATAGTCTCTCCAGCATGTCCTGGGTCTTCCCTGGGGCCTTCTCCCGGTTGGATTTGCCCCGAACACCTCACCAGGGAGGCGTCCAGGAGGCATCCTGATCAGATGCCCGAGCCACCTCATCTGACTCCTCTCAATGCGGAGGAGTAGGGGCTCAGAGCTATGTCATTAAAACAAATGTGGAGGAAAAAAAATACAAACAAAATCCACTGTTTCATACAAAATGTTATTATTAACACACAACACAAACTCTTGGCCTGATAAGTACAAAATAAAATTTGTTTCAACAAAACATAAAATATTTCATTTCTGACCACTGCATAATTAGCAAACCACATCAACTGAAATTCTTACAAGTTGCACAACTGAAAGTTCTATTTTTACTCTCGTGTATTCCATTAATTTGATGCATAAATTGTGAACTTACATGTTATTTATTTATTTTTTAATTGTTCAAGACATAACTATTCATTGTAATTATACATAGAATAGCTCTAGTAAAATGTTTTTTGACAAGTTGGCATGCAATATTCTTTGGTACTCATATGGTACTGCATATGAGAAAGAAGGTTAACTGCTTGTTAGTCATTGTCAATTGTGGTACATATTAAATTAGTGAATGGTGCACCAACAATTGTGACCACCACATACTGCACATTGATTTACAAGCCAAGCACTGCAGATAAGAAAAGTGACCTATGATATTTGTGATACATGAAAAACAAAGATCATGATGCTGTAAGCAAACACATTTTGTTTAGATGTCAATTCATGATTACAGACTTACTGTATTTGAAAGTCTTTAAATATGATTTTTATTTAATAAACATTATTATATTAGTATAAACACTGCACACTTGAAGTCAAAGAAGAAACTGCTACAAATACAAAGATTTTTGCTAAGTATTTCCTTCCAAACTGGCAAGCACTGCAACCTCACAGATCCAATGACCTGGGTTGGAATCCTGCTCCTGGTGGTTTTATGTTGGGCGTTATCACTTTCTTCCTTTGTATGCATAGGTTTTCCTCTGGGTAGTCTGGTTTCCCCTCCCACATCCGCAAAGACATGCACTTTAGGGTAACTATTAATTCTAAATTGTCCAAATGTGGTTATGGCAGTGTGTGTGTGTGTATGACAGCTTGACTGGCATCCTATCCAGGTCTGTTTCCTACCTTGTGCCAAGTGCTGCCGGGACAGACTCCAGTTTTCCATAACCCTAAATTAAATTAAGCAAGTTTAAGAATGTTTTGCTGCATTTACATAAGAAATAGGAAAAACAACTGAGTCTCCTTTCATTTATTAGTAAAATTCTGCTTTTCCCCCCCAAGACTATTACAATTTTAAGGCACACATATTAAAATGCATGTTTTCTTAATGTATGCAGTATATATCAGAGCACAATAAAAGCTGTTAATTTTGCTTTTTTAGAAATACTGTGCTTTATTTAAACTGAAAGCAATACATGATGTACACAATTAATTTTTTCAGCCAAATTTCACAGTCTCAGTAAGTTACATATAAAAGTATTTTACAATTCAAAATGTTCACATATGTTCACATTTACATTTTAACAAATACTGAACTAGCTAACAATAATTATACAGAACATCTGAATCCGATTTGTAAAAATATTTACAATAAAGTCTGAAGTTATAACCTACTTCTGTCCATGGGACAGTACTGAGGAGCCTTTTCTCTTCAGTCCAATATCACTTTTCCAAGATCTCCTTTTCTAAAGGCTCTGACAAAATCAGCAGCTGCAGCATTATAATTTGGAACTGTGATTGTAATATTTCCTTAAAAACATAAATTATATTTCTGTAATTTATAATGAAAAACCACATCCCCGGCACCATATATTTAGAAATTAAATAATATATGCATAAAGTAGTTTTTTAGAGTTAATTCAGACCCACTCATACATATATGCACTAATCATGCTACAATATATAATTTTTCTTTTATTAATGATAGGATAAAGCTGAAGCAGTGCATAAAACAACAATTAGACAAAATCAAAATTAATCTTTAGTTATTTTAAATCTGCAAAACAGAGTCATGGCATGAATAATCAAAGAATAATAAACACAATTTTTAAAAAGTACTTGTGGAATTGCAATTTTCACTTTAAATGGTTAATCAGACTAAAATAATTTAAACTTCAAATATTTTAACTTTCATCCAAAACATACTGAGTTTTATAATTCTAGATAAAGTAAAACAGTAGTAGAATTAAACTGAAAAAAGCACACACAAAAAAGAAAATCACTCACCAACTCCAGTAATGGCTTTCACTTTTTGGAATTTTCCATGCATAATAGCTACCTTTTTTAGGATTTCTTGAATTTTATCACAGGGTTCTGTTAATTTATATTTTTCAACATAACTAGGACGTGAACACATATTTATAGGTAAACACTGAAACAGACTGCTAATATACTTTGTTGGAGATAATGTATTATTATTTATTATGAAAATATTAACAATAAAAAGTAATGAATTCAATGAAATTATTTTTTTTCAATTTTTCCCCTTACTTTAAACCAAAACAAAATCTGACAGTACACTTAAGCTCTTATGAAAAAACACATTTATTCTTAAAACACTATAAGACACTGCTACAAAACTCATACACACAAAAGCCTGTAAATTTTTTCACAGTGTATTACCACATGAATTACCACTTGCAATAGATATTATCTTATAAATTATAGATTAGCTTATTTTTTATCCAAATGTAACGTCAGTCCTCTTTAGCACTACCATTCTGTGTTCCTTTTATCTCATCTTTGACATTCAAATTTAATATGCACCTATTCTTCACCAAACTAGAAATTAACAATTGCATAATAAACCTGAATTATTTATTTTTACCATATTCTGAGCCATATCTCTAGTTGTTAACAAAATGTGCTGTTGATTTTTTGTTACTGGCTGCATCTATTCTCATCTGCATACAGCTTTTCACAGAACTGCTTGCATTTCTTGTCAATAATTACTATACTTAAAGAACAAAAACAACTGACAGGACTAACTATAAAAAAATCAGCAATCAAATCAATACATACCTAAAGTTTTTGAGACGATTCAACGTGAAAAGGAGATAATCGGCTATTACATCTTCACCAACTAAATGATCTAATATAGTTCCTACAATTAAAATAAACAAACAAATAAATACAATAAATAAATAAACAAAACTAGCTAATTGACAAATGTTCATTTATAGATGTGTCCATCACTTAATCTATTATGTCTTCTAAATAATTCCTTCTTTTGTATTTTATTTTATTTTTTTGGATGAGGGAACAAGGGCAATTTGTAAGTTCTGATGTGAGACCAAGACATTTATATAAATAAAAAGGACAAGTAACAGTAGAATAGACAATACATAATTAATTTCATTTTTATATCTTTCCTAAAACATTTGGATATACTGTAAATAGGTGTCTTTTGCCATTAATATGGAGACAGTTACTCTCAAAACTTCTGTGGTGTTATTTTGACAATAATAATAGGAAAAAAAACAAAGTGGTTAAATAAAAAATAACAATACATTGAAACATTTCAGTATGGTTAGTCAAAGTACCAGTAGAAAATCAAATTTTGCAAAAAATACATAACCTTAACATGCTTTCTTGAGTTGCAATGTAAATTATAAACTGACAATAACAAAAATGACATTCACTTAAACAATAAATATTAGCAGATTACACTTTATATTCTGGGTTTTACACTTTTTTTTCTAAAACACATATAGTATACTGTACATGCCTGCTTAACATTTTACAAAAGCTTTTCACAGATAAAAATAGTCTTTGCCTTGCTAAAACCTCAGTACTTTCAGGACAGTATGAGCCTCAAAGTCTGTCTGTCTCTAAATGAATCCTTTCACAATAACTTTATAATCCTGGTCATAGTCTAGTTTCTTTTTCTATTTTAAAAACCTAACAAGAGTTAAGAGCTCTTTAGCATCTAAGCTAGAATGTCTGAATCATTATTAAGATCACTCATAGAGGTTCAAGAGCCCTGAACAAGTTAGCTACCTTTCTCAATGACGTCAGTACCTGGATTTCCACTTACTTTATGTAACTTGGTACTGATAAAACATATTTTTTCTTCTTGTGGTATGTTCAAACTAGCCAAATAATCATGAATCTTCCCCAATGAATTTTTATTCCTGCCTATCCATCCTACTATCCACTGTGACACACAAAGAATTCTTGACAACCCTGAATTTCTCATGAGAGAACAGTGACTATAAAAACTATGCCTCACACCATCCATAAATATGTTCACTCTCAGTGAGGCAATAAAGAAGTGAAGACGTGATGAAATATATAACATACTAAGAATTTAGCAAATCTACTTTGAAAGGAAGTATATAGTAGTATTAAATGTTTTTACCAAGGTTTTATGCAATAATGCTTTTTTTATATGTAAGATTCACATATGTATAACAGTTATCCACATATTTCAGGTTACATAAAACCAAAGAATTGACTTTTAAATATTGAAAGGGTTATGACCACTTAACAACTGAAAGTGGTGCAAAATAAAAAATAAATATGTAAGGAAAAAATTTTGAAAAACTAAGCAACTGACACCATTGGAACTCTGCGTGTGCCACTTTTTAGTCACAAACAAGCTGGTTAAATTTGTAAATAACACAAATGTGGAGCAGATACCATAGGGTCAACAATATTATTAGAATAAGAGCTGGACTGACTTCAGCAAACACTCTTTTTATTTATTTATTTAAAGAATAGTAAGTTTAAAAACTTTCCTTCAACCTGATATTTTCATGTTTTTGATAGTATGAATGTCATAAGGGATGGATTGGTGTCCCGAATAGGATGAAGGATGGTTCCCTGCCTGGATGGGAAGAAGAACAGGCATCCCAACGAGGACAGAAACAGGTCCCATGACAGGAACGGAGGCCGCAATGGAAGAACGAGGATGGAATGACATACCGAATGGGATGGGTGTTGGTTCCTTTCCAGAATGGGAGGTCTGCTCAGAAGGACAGCGGGAAGCCGTTTCCTGGGGCAATGTTCTTCCTCCATGCACACTATGGCAGCGTCCAATTGGTGGAACTCCCATATGGATACTTACAGGGCAAGCTGTGATTCACAGTCCCATAGGAGAGCCCTGTTGGGGTTCTTGGGTGCCACCAGAAGGTGCTGCAGAAGAACATTATACTTTATATGAAGGGCTTCCCCCTGACCTGTAAGTGTTTCCAATGTGCAAGGCTGTGCAACCGGGGGCACATCCAGGTCCGACATAAAAGAAGCCAGTTCTGCTGCAATGGTAGTCAGAGTCAGAAGGAGGTGGATGAGACTATGTGAGAGGTGTGGAAGGAAGAAAAGGACTAAGCTGTTTAGTTGTGTCTTGTGGTCTGGGGTGCTGTTATGCTCCCTGGTGGTCACAAAATAAAGTATTATTGTATTTTTTAAATCACGGTATCTGATTAAAAAGTTTAGCCAAGGCACAACTGAAGCAATTAATGCTGGAAATGTCAGATTTGTTGTTTATTATTCACACATGACTGCAAAAACCCACTGTCAGCAGCTATTACTCCAGTGACCTAATGTCAATTGTCTTAGCTAATTCTTAATTAACCGTGTTTAGATGCTAAGTGGTAATTAGAGAAACATGTGTAACATGTTATGCTGAAACATATTATTCTGTCAAAACAGAACAGCTTTAGAAAAAAAACTAATTAGTCCATTGTTGTTTTGTGAAATGAAGGCTATCACATACAACAGGTTGTCAAGAAACTGAAGATTTCATACCAAGTCATCTACTATTGTCTTGAGAAAAGAGGGCAAACTGGATTTAACCAGGGTAGAAATAGAAGCAGAAGTCCCAGACACACAACTGCACATGAGAATAAATACATCAAAGTCTGCAGTTTGAGAAACAGACTCCTTGTAGGTCCTCATTTGACTGCTCCTGTAAAACCCCAACATTTCTGGGAGATTCCAAACTTTAGAAGCCAGTGTATATGGTAGATAAAGAGAATAAGAATAAATATTATGTTTTACATGTATCATGTAAAAATATTAGATGTAATTACTCAACAGGGTGTGGAGTGTGAAACTTAAAATTACAATTTATAAGCACTTTAATTTTGTTTGCACGAAGAGATAAAAGTGCAATAGAATAATCCAAAGAAAAGCTACCAGACTAACTCCAAGACTATGTAGTATGATATAAGAAGAAACATTGAAATAAGTGAATCAAGTGAAGATCTAGCTAAATAGAAAAAGGTGATGGGAATTCTAGATGTTTCTTAAAAAGTTTGAAAATTAGAACATGACACAGATGGTTGCAGATTAAGGGTATATTTTGCACAAATATTACTAATTTTTTCATTGTGCTATGGACACACAGAATAAGCTATTATGAAATTTACTGTAGCATAACAATGACCTTCAAATCTCTAACCTCTAAAAAGTTATATGAATAGGGGTTGATGAGTTAGGTTAGGTTGCAAGTCCTTTTCTCATTAAAATTGTTATGTTCTAACGAATAAATGATAAATCCATCATTCATAATAAATAAAAATTACCACAGATAATACAAGTAAGAAAAGGAAATAATCTTTCCTATGCGCCATATACAATGAAAGACAGAATTTCAAAACCTTATTAGGTGTAATGAAATGGAAAATTATACTCCTAAAAACACATTATCTTTGCCAAATGCAGCTAGGGCACTAATATGTGCAAAAACACTATATTCGTATAGTATCTCTGCTGAAGAAAAACTACTGGTAAGATTTTACCATTTTATCCCACTAAAAACAATGGAGTTATAGTGTACTGTATATAGACACCCTGATACACAGATATTCACCAAAAGTGATGAATTTGAGATCTAGGCTGCCTAAATATGTACATTTGTGGAAAATGTCAGTGAAAATTATAAAAACATCACAATAGTTTCTCCTCTTTATTTACCTAAGGTATATTTTGGGTATAAATTGAGAAAATCAGTCCTCAAGCATAAAATACAACATTTTAACAATTACACTACAATCTTTATTTGGAATTCCTATTTTTACCTTTTTGTACATGTACACTATTATAGCTCCACTAATGCATATATTTTCTTTACATTTAAAAAAAGAGCTATACAAATTATTAGTAAATGAAAGTCATGGTGCTGCATACTGCATCACATTACCTGCAGTAAATGATCGATATTCTCATAGTATGAAACAGCATCCTGGTAGTCTCATGTAAAGAAGGAATCAAAATCAGCTTGTGCCAAGTACTGCTCAGGAAAGAAGTTATCATCCAAAGAGCACCTATGCTTCATCCTCATTCCTTGCCACACTTCCCCTTCATACTTCATCCTCAAAGGAGCACACAGTACAAAAATGTACAGAGTGTTTTAAATGGTGACATGGTTTTCAGTCTGTTTGTGGAGTAACATTTAAATCACTTTTGGTTCATAGCCAAAACTGAAAATGGCCCTGTTACTCATGTCTATAGTTTGGCTTCCTTCTTCAGTACATAAACCAGTCTTTAAATAACTGTATATAAACATTAAAGCAGATGACTCTTATGGAAATTTTAAGAGTACTGAGGCAAGTTTTCATTTGTAAAACATTCACATCACTACCCATCTGAACAAATAATAGCAACAAATGAAGGATTTATTTTTTCAAATTTTCAAATTACTGTAAGTGGCAAAATGTGAAATTTCTGCTAGTTCAAACTGAGAGTAGAATTTTCATATCAAGTGTAAACATACAACTATAAAATGCAAATTTCTTTAATGTCTCTTTATTATAAGATAGACTGTTCACTGAACAGTGATACAATTGGTATGAAAAGACTCACCACACAAAGCTAACTTCATTCCATGTTCTAAACTTTCTATCTTGGGAGGAAGAACTCCAGGAGTGTCCAATAAATATAGAGTAGGCCTCTCACTCACCTGGAGAAATAAATAAAAAAAAAAACAAATTTAAAACCATTCATCTATTTTTTAATAACTGCAGAAAGCCAAAGTACTTTCACTGCAGCACTAAGCAAAGGAGGGAATCAACTCTGGACAGGACAACACTGCTTCAAAGGGCAAATACAACAACATTAGGTTGGGATATACATTTTATTAATGAAAAGCACATTTTTTTAAAACAAATTGTGGAAAATTGAAAAATCTTTCCATGTTATATTTTAGCAATGTCACAAAATAAGCATAAATGTTTGAAGGTTATTATTTTTAGGTTAAATGTAAATGACCATCTGTCTTAAAGTGCATATACAGAAAACATTCCAAGGAAGCTTACATTTGAAATATTTCACAAATGCATATAATAAAAAAATAGTAATTTTGCTGTTAAGTAAACTTTTACATTAAATACTATTAACTAATGAAAACAGAATTGTTTCATTAAAATTTTCTTTGTTCTGTATAACACAGTGTAGCTTAAAACAGCCATACTATACTAGGAAAGAACATTTTGTATGTACTGTATTTTAACAGAACTTGTTTTAATTACTTGAATATGAGGTACACATGAATAATAATAATTCCTAACAAGCAGTTTCAATAATCCTGAAGGACTGCTTTATATAATCAGCTGTTTCTCATTAAATACAAAGGTAAACAATTAAAATATTACATATGGTTAACTTGGCAGTGTGCATCTACATTCTAGAACATAAAAAGTCCAACTATACATTATTTTACTTGATTACTTTATTAGACCAAATACATTTGACAGTTTCACCCCCATGTACTGTATTTATAGACAAAATTTACAACAACATTTTACATTAAGTATTTATATCACCTGAATTTTGGACAAGACTGCTCTTGTTATGCCTGGTTGTCCTCCAACTCTGGAAGCTTTCCCTTTTAATGTAACACAAATACACATTTCATTATAAACATCATATAGTGGACAGAACACTGTTTCCAGCATACAAATAATGGGAATATAAATCATGCAGCAATAAATGAGAAAGCCAATCACAATTTACAGTGGACGCAAATATACTCTGTTGATGTTGTTTTGTCTAAAGTTAAACAAATGCTGGACCAGGTATCATTAAACTAACTGCTAATTGCTGTTGTTTTTATAAACCGCAGTAAGCCTTCTGGTGAAATCAGATATACGTAAATGGATAATGTCTGCCAGAGTACCTGTAATTATGAGTTATCTCTAAGGCTCCGAATAAGAGTTAAGCAGCAGACTATCACTTGTTCCTGTGTAAACTCTTGAAGACAGCCAAGCTGCAACCATATTTTTCAAGGTAAACCATCAAAAGTCACATTTGATCTTGTTCAAAGCACAAATGTGGATCATTTTTAAGGCAACAATAAATGCTACTTTAAAGCAAGTTGTCAACCTAAATTTCACTATTGCATTTTATCTTTAAAAAAATTTTGAGACAAGAGGAAACTCTTGTTCTCAGTCTGATTAAATTATTTTTCAAATAGTTTGTAGACAGGTTATAACAGTTTTACAATTGCATTTCTGGTTGTAGTCCTGATGATGCTCTTTACGTGGACCATCGGCACTGCAGTCTACTTGGTTGTTATCAAAAGCCACACTTAAAATCACTGAACATCCTCAAAATATGGTCAACACTATAAAACATGACACTTAAGGTATACCAGTACTGGAATATTCAGGATATGAAACTGAGGAAACTTTCCAACTCAGGCCATTTTGAAACAGGAATACTTCACTGTATAAGGATTTTAGTATAAAGTGGCATTATTCCTGAATGAATATCTGGCTGTTATATTCCACAAAAATTGCACCACATATATATATATCTAGGCTGACCAATCACAAGCGTTACCTGGGAGGTAACCACCCAAATATCAGATCTATGCACGTAGTACTATGATCTACACTCTGTCAAGTAAGCCAACCAGCCGCTGTGGCACATTGTCTGAGGCTTTGCCTCGGGCACTGACGTTTGAGGTTCGATCCCCACAAGGGGAAGCAAAAGCTAATAGATCTGATGACCCCCAATTAGAGAGAAACACGTGTCGTGTACTGTTTGTATTATTTGGCATGTACTATATCATGGCTATGATCTGCTTCTCGCAACTGAGAGGGCGTGCTGGATGTCTGCCAATTAGCTGACCAAACCACAAGCATTATCTGGTAGGTAACCACTCAAAAATCAGATTGTGATCAAACCTATGCATATAATACTCCGATCTACACCCTGTCAATTAAGCGAACCAGCCACTGTGGTACAACGTTTGAGGTTTTGCCTCGGGCACTGATGGCTGAGGTTTGAGCCCCGCAAGGGGAAGCAAAAGCGTGTACACCTGATGATCCCCAATTAGGGTGAAACACATGTTGTGTACTCTTTGTATTATTTAGCAAATACTATATAAACCAGCCTCATAGGAGAAGTGTGGTTTAGTCTTCCTTTGTCTTCCATTTTTGTACGAGTGTTGTACAACCCATCCCCGTAGGATATGCTTGAGCTTTCTTCTTCTTATTTTGGGTTCTAAGACAAGTCATAAAGACACTCTTCGTAAGATTAGTACATGTTTTAAAAAAATATATAAAAAGTTGTCAGAGGTTTTACAATATTGTATTTTACTTTCTAATGAAAATGGAGGACTGTTTATAAGCCAACTGTCATGACTAAAGAGATGATTTCTGACATTTTCATTAAAGTAGTAACCACTGTTTTACAATCAATCACTGCATATACAGTATATGCAGCTTCAGTGGGTTACCCAAGCTCAATTTTTAGCTCAAAAAGGCACTTTTCTATTAAAATCTAAATAACAAAAAAATAGAAAAAAAATACAACCTATTACAGCAGAAAGAAAAAAATTATTTAACACTTCAATCACAAAAAAGATCAACATTAATATAAACCAACCTGTTGCCTCTGGCAAAAAATACCTTTTTTCAAGTGTACTCTTCTAATGGCATTTATCAGGGAAGACTTTCCAACATTTGGGATACCTACAACCATTAGACAGTATTCCATATTCTACACAAAATAAACACAAGAAAATGAGCTGTGTTAAAAGTTTATCAACAAAATAACAACCTTTACTATACACAAAAAAGTAAGAAATTATTCAAAGCATATTTAATTGTGGGCAAATTTGACTACAATTTCCATATTACTGAGGTAACTTGATGATAATACCCTAAATTAAATGGATAATGGTAAATAACTAATCATCTCAGTTAAATACATACATAATAGTAATAGTTTACTAAGCAGATTATTAAATAATAACCAACCTCTTCTCTTTGATATCGATAACTGTTTTCAATAAGATTTATTACAGCAGGAACTACCTAAAGGAGAAGAAAAGCATACAAAAGTGTTTCACAATTTTTAATAAAATTAATAGAGAGCACTACCTATTTGAAAATTACAAATACCAGGATACAAAACTAATTTGATTATACCTTTCTATACAAAAATGTACTACTAGTGACAGAATGTCTATATATATATATATACAGGTATATATATACACAGTATATATATTATACACCCTGAGTTATGAATGACAGTGTCCTCTCTCATTTTCTCCTCTTTCCCCTGCAGACCAGAAGCAAGTCGAAAATCCTTGATGTGACTTCCATTTCCACTCCTAGCCACTCCCCTACTGGTCTCAAGACTATATATCATATGTCCCTAGCACATCATTGCAGCCTAGCTGAAGGACTCGTGTATAAAAAGACGTCTTCGAAAAAACTATCAATATCTGTACAACCATTTTTGTTCCCCCTCCCCTAACATTATACAGGGATCTTTGGCTGGTGCCCAAAACCTTTATCTGAGTTTGATTCTTAACTGTAATATTCGCCAACCCCCATGTTTGGTTTTCCGGATACACACTTTTAAGATTTTTTTCTTTGAATTGTTGCTATTTCATTAGTTTCACTTTTATTTCAGAACTTCTGTAAAAACAATATTTGGAATCTTGCGAGTCCCAATATGCTGAATCTTTTTAATGAGGTCAGTGAGACATGTGTTTAATGACTTTGTACTATAATTCAGGATAGGTTTCTCTGTTTGGAATTTCAGAACAGATAAAACGATCATCAGCAGTTAATAATTTTTTTTTACAAAGTAACCAATAAATGCATGTGCGGTAAACTCCATTTTTGAAATTCTCAAGATTCTTTATTTGTCACATGCATAGTTATACAGGACAACACGCAGTGAAATGCATCATGATCCGTTTATCAGAAACTGGGAAATTATAAGAATATCAGTTAGATTAACAAAAAGTCATAGATTGAAAGATAACAGTATAGTAGAACATAATAAATTAGTAAAATTATGTGAATAAAGTAGAATTAAGTGTTAAGGTGCAATAGTGCAGTGATTATTGTGCAAAACCAAAGTTAGACAGGTGCATAGTTAAATGATGCAGTTTGTTTGCGCTAATGAGATCTTTACTTTCTTTTTTTTATACTTTCTAATTTTCCTACTGTCATCTCATATCATATCTTTTTTCTCTCCAACGCTTTTGAGTCTCTTTTCTCCGCACTGCTTTCTTCTTTGCTTAGTCGACAATGTTTCATTTATAACGTACTGTCCTTATACGCTTTATATGCGCTGAGAGCCCTGGATCTGTTTGTGCTCAAATCCTTTAGACGACTGAATGTTTTGCTGCTTGTTGGCGTATTTGATATTGATTGTAAGTAGGGCGTGTCTTGCAAGAATCTCATGTTCCACGTCATCGTGAGACGGTCCTGGGTCAATCTCTTGGCACAAAGTCTCCTGTTTAAGGTCCCCGTGAGATGCTCTGTGGCGAATCTCTTTCATCTCGAGGTTTCTTTTAAATGTCTTCCGTGATCTTAACGTGAAGATCACGTCTCGACGTCCTTGTGTTTCTCTCCAGGATTTTTTTTATAATAGAGAGATATATTATATTTTAATTATATAAAATATAAAAGCTGACTGAATGATAATCTTGGAAAATTGTTTTCACTAATCGATCTCCTTGACCCTTGACTATTAAAAATTCAATCTCGCTGAAAAGATAATTTAATAGTTAAAAAACTGAAGAAAACTGTAATAATTTTCTATTTTTAATAGTCTGAAAGTGCAACCTTAACACCGTCTACAGCAGCTAAAGATGAGTGCAGACAGCAGCATATCTGATTAAAAGTCAGCAGCAGTGTGGTTTGAATATTTGCAACAGCAAAGACACACACAAACTGTCATCTAGACATACACATGAAGGGAACCGAAAATCTGCAATACTGTAAGAGTGAAAATAAAAGACAATAACAGAATGGAAAGAGTCAAGAACCCAAGGAATCTGAAAACTAAAGGCAAACCAAATTTAAAAGTTCAGACTCAAGAAAAAGAAACAGCAAGTAAAAATTTCTTATGTGCCTATTTTAAATATGGTACAGTCATGAAAAGAAGCTGCTGCACTTTCTCTATTTAAGGAGGATGAGTTTCGTCAGGTTTGACATCTCATAGGGATGCATCATGCATTAAAAACTGGAGTAAAAGCAAGCACAGCACATGTAGCAGAATAAGTGAATTTCGATGTTATTGATTTTCTTATTAAAGGGGAAAAGACATGATACATACACTATATAAATCCATTACACTGTGTCTAATAAAAAAGACATGGATTATTCCAATAACTACTAAATATGTACCAAAAGCTTCAATAAACATTTAACTGTATCTCAGAGATCAATCTGAAGAAAAATAATCACAGTATAACGGAAAATAACCTTCTTTAAGAACTCTTTGTAAATACTCGGGCACCACTTAAATTTTTTTAACCTTTAGTTCAATTCAGTTCAGTTATTATTTACATAATGCATTACATGGGCATTTAGCAGAACATATCAAAAGCATGAATAAAGACAATCTACAGTAAAAAACTGCATCTATTATATTTTAATTACCTTTTTTATACTTGTATCATGCTGTTTAAAGCTGTCTGTGAAAAGGATATTGTTTATACCTTGGTTGTTCAGTTCTTTTAGAATTCTCTGTGGATAAACAACATGAAACCTTTAAACGAATGACTTGCAAACATTAATGAAAATAGCAGTTAACATTTTACATTATTTGGAAATGAAATACATTTACAAGATGGAGTAAAATTTCACCCATCCATATAACTTCATACCTGCTGAATTCATGCAAAGGATCAGTGGCAGTGCCAAGTCTATACTATACATTTTGAGGACAAGTAAAGAAGCAATACTGGATGGCTTAGCACACTACAGAACACATCCACACTAACTCAACAGTCTGGTCTTCAATAAACTTAATACATACTCCTAATCAGACACAGAGAGAACATGCAGAGACAGTGCCTGGACTTGGATTTTTACACTGCCTCCTAAAGGTGTTGACTTGATTTACTTAATTACAAGAAATTGAAGAGTGAATGAAGTCCTACCTGTTTATCTGATAGATCTGCCAAGTCCATTTTATTCAAAATTAAAAGATGTGGCTTAATGTCTAAACTTTCTTTTAACATAGGATTGCGACCAGAAAGAGGAATGTTGTTCAGTTAAAGATTTATAGATAACTGTAAAAAATATTAGCATTCATGTATCATATGAATATAAAATATCAACAGCATGGTAATTAAAACATATAACTCATTTAGTAAGCAGAAAATAATAAACTAGCCATCCATGTAATAACACATTACTTCACATCCATTCATTAACTTTTTCTGAATAAAATTTATTTTCAAAATTAATTATGCACTGATGTCTATAGATTTACAATGATCATCTCTATTTATGATTCTGAATTTTTCCACCAAACTTTTTTTTTTATATCGAGATAATATGATAACATGAGCTTTTATTTATTAAATACACAAATAGATAAATTCACTGTGGAATAAAACTACAAACAAAATTAATGGTGAATAAAAATAAAAGTTAAAATGCTAACAGAAAAAAACACCAGCATATTACTTGGATAAACAGAAACAGCACTGCAGTCAGTTTGAGTCTTCTGAAAGTTACTATACAGCAAAAGCAACCAGACCATTGACTCTATTGCAATGTGCATGACAGCTGCTTTGGTCCAACCACAATGTATACAAAATTTCAGAAATGCCCAGTTCCCTCAAGCTTTGAATAGGTTTGTCAAAACAAAGAACAACAATATACAGAACGAGAAAATGCTTCAAAACTTCATACCAGCTGTTAAGACCATTAAAATGGAGATCTGTATTCACAATTAATTATGAACCATTACTTTTGCTATTATGTTTATGATGAAACAGTTCAGTTTTTCTTTTTTTTTTTATCTGGCAACTCCTTATTCATTGGTATGAACCCCCCCCCCCCCCCATATAAAATACTAGTTTACATGTCTTTTTGAGGTTCCCTCCTATTTTTGGCACCCTAGACCTAAAATCTCACATTTTAGGCCATTTATGGACCACATTTTGTGCAGGAAATTACACTCTTATGACAAAGAGTAAACCAATTGGTGTCCTCAGCAAAAATGAACAGAAGGACTTAGTTGTGCATGTCACATCCACCAACCTTGGAGTTCACCACCTAATAGGATAAGAGGTATCAAATATAATCCTTTTCAAAAAAATATGAAATAATGGGAATCAGTCACTGTAATCAGAATATAAGTTTAATATGTCACTGTGCTCTGTACAAAAAACATTTTATAAATCAACTCACATGTACAGCTAACACAAGGCCAGATTTAGCACACAGCGGCTCATCATTTAGAACTGCTAGGCAAGCATTAGAAGATAAGAAAGGGACAACTATGAAAATGGCCATTTCTGTGTGACAGAGTCAGCATGACATTGGATCTTCTTTTCCTTGTTTGGAATGGTATGATTTAACTAATTGGGGCGTGCACATGGAGAAAGGGTTTAAAACCTTGGAACATTGCCTGGCACACCATTGAAGCTGACAGATGGATGGGAGATAACGTCATCCGATCCTGAAAATCCTTCCAGCGCAGCGATGAAAATGGCAGACTCTACACAAAGGTTTTGTTATGGCTTCCCGTCTGTTATGCCGTGTAAATCGTCATTAAAGAAAGCTAAGTTATTTTCTCTTATGTGATTTCTTACTGCCATATCACTAAGGGAGGGGTATCACCTTTTAATATTATTTCTCTATTATAAAAAAAAAAATCCTGGGGAGAAACAGTAGATCTTCACGTTAAGATCACGGAAGACACTTAAAAGACCCGCGAGGCTAGAGAGATTGGCCATGAAGCGTCTCGCGGGGACCTTAAACATGAGACTATGTGCCAAGAGATTGACCCAGGACCGTCTCACGATGACGTAGAACATGAGATTCTTGCAAGACACGCCCTACTTACAAATAAATAAGAGCAAGAGCAACCAGCAAACACACTCAGTCATATTTTGGCTTTGAGCACACACTGATCCAGAGCTCTCAGCGCATATAAAGCATATAAGGACAATACGTTATAAATGAAAAATAGACAACAAAGCGAAAAAGAAAGCAGCGTGGAGAAAATAGACTCAAAAGCGTTGGAGAGACAAAAAAGAAAAAGAATAATCTAGGTGCACATTCACAAAATAAGGAAAGTAATTATCAGCCCGAAACAAGTGGAATTGAAAAAAAAGCACATCCAATCTGGACGTTTGCGCTATACACATGCACAGCAGGTTAGAGATTATGAAAATATAGGGTGGTCCAAATCTAATTATGCAATTTTCATTACGCTATAACAACGTGCATCGCAGGATGTTGGAGGAATTTGGACCGCCTAGAGTACATAGGAACACGATCTCCCAAATCAATGAAATGTTTGACCAGACTGGTAGCGCCAATCACATGAAATTGCATTGTTTTCCTGCATTGCATTAAGAGTTGCATAATTAGATCTGGATCACCCTGTAATGATAAGTAATTATCAGCTCGGAACAAGTGGAATTGAAAAAAAAGTACGTCCAATCCAGACGTTGGCGCTATACACAGGGAGAGCAGGTTAGAGATTATGAAAGCAGAGAAATTCGAAAGGCTCAAAAAAAAAATAGTTGGCGCGATACACATGTGGAGAAAGTTAAAGAATATGAAAGTAGGAAAATTAGAAAGTATAAAAAAAAAAGTAAAGATCGCAGGAGCGCAAACAAACGGAAATTATTACTCAAAAAAGGGAAAATAATCACCACGGAACAGGTGTCATAAAAAAAGCAAGATAAAACGAGGTCAGAAATAAAAGACAGAGTAGAAAACAAAGTAAAATATCATAAAAAGGTTAAAAAACAAGGGGGCCAAACACATGCAGAGCAGGTTAGAGATAATGAAAACTGGAATTCAAAAGACTCAAAAAAAACTTGAGCGCGAAACACATGAAGAGCAAGATACAGAATATGAAAGCAGAAAAAAATGACAGTGTCAAAAAAAAGAAAGTAAACATCGCATTAACGCAAAGAAAGAAAAATTATTACTTGGAGAAATAACGAAAAGGCAAATAGAGGTCGAATATATGGACATAGGTGATATGTCAGAAGTATGTAAATATTGTAAGGCTTTGAAGTTTAAGTCAAGAGAATTTCAAAAACGGAGTTTACCTCACATGCACTTATTGGTTACTTTGCAAAAAAAGAATTAACTGCTGATGATCGTTTTGTCTGTGCTTAAATTCCAAACAGAGAAAACTATCCTGAATTATGGTACAAAGTCATTAAACACGTCTCACTGACCTCATTAAAAAGTTTGAACATATTGGGACTCGAAAGATTAAAAATATTGTTTTTACAGAAAAACAAAATCTTAAAAGTGTGTATCCGGAAAAACAAAAACAGGGGTTGGCGAGCGAAGCAAGCAGGGGGCAAAGCCCCCTAGTATCTCTATAGTTTCGGGTTACTTAAGACACTGCATTTACAAAACAAACGTATTTCCAGGGAGCTAACACCCCCTAGAAGAAAACAGTCACATTGCCAAGTGCAGTGTCATTTTATGTAATTTCAAGGTTGCTGATCATAAATTCATATACACGGCACAGCAAAATACCCAGTGTTTGGTGTCCACAGGAGGGCTACGATGCCCGATGAACAAAGGCAACAAGACACACAAAAGAAAATGGGACATAAGAACTAACATATCTGATGAAGAGAGTCGCCTAAATGCACATGATGATCAAAACAGATTGACATTGCACCATTGTGCCCATTCACTAAGCAAGTATGATAATATTTTGATATTTGATTCTTTGCCGGTGGTCCTAACTCTCTAACGGCCACTCCCTGATGGTTAAAAAATGACAAATTTCAAACACAACAACGTGAGGTATCATTTTTGACTATTTTAACATACATGAGTGTAAATCATATCAATTATGGCAGAGACCTACTGGCTGTTTTAGGTTTTTGCCTCATTGTTAACGAACAAACAGTTCACGCCAGGAAATAGCACCACAGGTGTGATGTTTGCTTTGAGGGTGTTGATGGAGAAGTATAGAGAAGGCCAGAAGGAGTTGCATTGCGTCTTTGTGGACCTGGAGAAAGAATATGACAGGGAGATGAGTTGTGGTATTGTATGAGGAAGTCGGGAGTGGCAGAGAAGTATGTAAGAGTTGTACAGGATATGTACGAAGGAAGTGTGACAGTGGTGAGGTCTGTGGTAGGATGCATTCAACGTGGTGGTGGAATTACATCAGGGACTGGCTCTGAGCCCTTTTTTATTTGGCATGGTGATGGACAGGTTGACAGACAAGGTTAGACAGGAGTTCCCATGGACTATGATGTTTGCTGATAACATTGTGATCTGTAGTGAGAGTAGGGAGCAGGTTGAGGAGACCCTGGATAGGTGGAGATATGTTCTAGAGAGAAGAGTAATGAAGGTCAGTAGGAAAAAGACAGAATGTATGTGTGTAAATGAGAGGGAGATCAGTGGAATGGTGAGGATGCAAGGAGTAGAGTTGGTGAAAGTGGATGAGTTTAAATATTTGGGATCAACAGTACAGAGTAAAGGGGATTGTGGAGAAGAGATGAAAAAGAGGATGCAAGCACAGTGGAATGGATGGAGAAGAGTATCAAGAATAATTTGTGACAGATGGTTATCAGCAAGAGTGAAAGGGAAGGTCTACAGCAGGGGTGTCGAACTCCAGGCCTGGAGGGCCACAGTGGCTGCAGGCTTTTATTCTAACCTTTTTCCTAATCAGTGACCAGTTTTCACTGCAAGTTAACTCCTTTCCCCATCATTTTAATAGCTCTGTTTTTAAGGATTCAGTCCTCTGAATTGATTCCTTTCTTCATTAAATGGCAGCCAAACAGAAGTGAGACGTGAAACGAGCCAACAGATGACTAGCTAAATTGGGGCTTCAAACTCCAACCAGTTTCACTCCAACTACTTTCTTAATGAGAAGTCGATTCTTGCTGTTAATTAAACCCGTTATTTAATTCCATGGCTTGTTGCTGCTCTCATTCTGCTACAACAGACATTTCCAAAACTGTTGCTTTTCTGCTTTTACTAAGAACACCGTCAAAATGTTTTGGTGACCTCGGAAATCAGTCTTACTGAGACCTTCACCTTCCTTTATTTTCAGATATTTTGTGATGGGCACAGGGGAGCTGGTCATATGGTGGCCTGTTTTGTGTCTCATTATTGTTTGGCTGCTAATTAAGGAAAAAGAAATAACTATGGGGCCTGAGTCAAGTTAATTAAAAGCAGTAATCAGCAACAAAAAGTGGTCACTAATGAAGAAGATGGCAAGAATGAAAACCTGCAGCCACTGCGGCCCTCCAGGCCTGGAGTTCGACACCCCTGGTCTACAGGACGATAGTAAGACCAGCTGTATTATATGAATTGGAGGCAGTGGCATTGACCAGAACGCAATAGACAGAGCTGGAGGTGGCAGAGTTAAAGATGCTAAGATTTGCATTGGGTGTGACAAGAATGGACAGGTTTAGAAATTAGTACATTAGAGGGTCAGCTCTGGTTGGAAGGTTAGGAGACAAAGTCAGTGAGGCGAGATTGCGTTGGTTTGGACATGTGCAGAAGAGAGATGCTGGGTATATTGGGAAAAGGATGTTAAGGATAGAGCTGCCAGGCAAGATGAAAAGAGGAAGGCCTAAGCGAAGGTTTATGGATGTGGTGAGAGAGGACATGCAGGTGATGGGTGTAACAGAGCAAGATGCAGAGGACTGGAAGATATTGAAGAAGATGATCCGCTGTGGCAACCCCTAACGGGAGCAGCAGAAAGAAGTTAACAAATATGAAATGCTGTGGAACTGAGACCTGCAAAACTCACAGTAAAAAATCACTTACATTTACTAAAGTGAAAAGAAGCAAATTAATTTAAAAACAAAACCTTTTGACAAAAAAGTCCTCAGATGGACTTGTAACAAAGGATATTCGGGCATCATGAATTTCAATAACACAGTCAACGTTTCTCAGCGAGGCTTTCATCTGTCTTAATCCTGGAACAAAACAAAACAAAACAAAATAAACTGTATGATTTTTATCATTTAAGCACAACAGGCCAATCTTTTAAGGAGCACATCATTTTCCCAAATCGAGGTGGCAAGTTGCGGAGAATAACAACAACGAAAGCTTCTGCGAGTCAGAAAGTAGCCTTGGACGGGCACAAATCTATTACTGAGGACGCCCGCACATATAATATCATAACTACTTAAAACTACTAAACATTGTACACGAAAGACGGGGCATGACTTGCCTCGAAAGCTTGCATATTGTAATCTTTTTGGTTAGCCAATAAAGGTGTCATTTTGCATGACTTCTCACTACGTCCATAATGACTAACACGGCACAACATCATAGTAACTGTACTGTACTACAAGCAAAGCAGTAACTTTGACAGTTACGTAGCACTTCTATTCCCTGCCATTAGATGTCACTCGTGAATAAACAAGTGCTTATACAAATTTTTCTGAAAGTAATGATGTGTCAAAAAACCTATCAATGATATTGATAATAAAGGGTTAATGTCACACATCAATCCGTTTAAAAATATTACAGTATTTTTTTTTATCACAATGAATGTTTCATTTCTGTCAGAAAGGCATACCTTTCGCCATGTGGCCAGGAAACCAGCTCACGACATTTCGGCCGCCAAAATCAAAAACGTCCCTAAATTTTGCGACGTTTTTCAACAACACAGACGTTCTCATGTTTTTGCTGATCGGTCCAATAATATCCACTTGTAGTATAGTCACATGCAGCAGCACTATCACAATGCGTAGCCTAAAATCAAATCCGGCCGGCTCTCCAGACCATCCCCTAGGGTTCCTAGCGTTAAAAGTACAGCTTTACTGTTTTGGCAGATCACGGAAATTACGCTTTCGCCCTGCTAATAATTTCAATAAATATCGAATTTGCTCGTACTGTTTAAAGGATCTGTCTTAAAACTTTAAAAAAGAAACATTATTTTTTTTTCCAAGCTGAGTTTAGAAAATACTAGCTGAGAACAGACTGTCGTTTATACGCTGTATCGCTTAAAGGGTTAAATTAGAGGGGTAAATGTTCATTATATTAGAATTACAATATTAGAATGGATATATATATATATGTGTGTGTGTGTGTGTGTGTTGTATACTGTATGCCTAATGTAGCTACATTTAGACTTGCAATGTTCATTTCTCTGTCAAGTTGTAATGTGTTACAAAGTAGTGATTATAAAGTTAGGCATTCAAGATCTGGGAGGATATGTGAGAGGAAGCAAGATTGCTATTGTTTTGATTTGGCCATGTCATGTGGTAGCGGTTGCAGTGAATACAGTTTTTCTTTGAAACAGAAATCTGCCTCCATCCAATTCTTTCTGTTTCTAAAAAGGATTCCATCCAGCTTCGAAAAGATAACTTGTTACATAAATATAAATATTAAGGGTTCATTTTCTTTATAATTATTCTCTTTTTATTTATCCTAGTTTGCACCCTGTGATGCTGTACTCTATGAGTGGTGCTATATGTAATTAAGATGTTTTAACTGCACAGAGTATTTGTTAAATTATATTCACTCACATGGATGTGGGCTTCATATGGATATCAATGATAAACACTGACAAAAGAATAGAAGTGTGAAATCTTAATAAATGCGCTTAGAAAAACTAATCATTTTCTGTAAATAAAATAAGAAAACCACTTTCTAAATTCCATAGCAAAGTAATACTGACAGGGATTGTCTTTTTCCACTTTTAATGTATGAATAACATAACACATTCAGTTAAACTAGAAGTCCTGTTAAACACAGAAAGTGACCACTGATTAATACATAAGTTGGAATGAAAAACAGAATGCAGAATGGTGCCCCAAGACTGAGAAACACAGGATGAACGGATGTATACCCTAAAGTTGCAGAAAAGCAGTTCTTTGCATGGAATCAAATTACTGGATTCACTCGATTTGTGGTGATACAGACACATTCAATCAAATAATGTGGGGGGTTGTTCAGTGTGGTGTCCCCGGTGAAGATTCCTGAGGAGGTGCTGGTGTTCACTAATATGCTAAGAAAATGTGCTGGTATAGTATACATTGTTGCATCTTTGTGATACAATTACAATCGAATGGACAGCAGTGGTGTGGACCCCTTGTGAAAATTTCCAAAGAGGTGCCGGCATTCACCGGTATGCTAAGAAGAGGTGCCAGGTACTCTATGTTAAAACTAGAAGAGGTGGCGGTACTACATACCGGTGAGTACCACCCCACTTTAAGCACTGCAGAACAGGCTTCACTGTCCTTTATAATGGAAAGAAGGTTCAGTAAACAGATTGATAAGCACATACCAGGTCCTACATACTGTATGTACACACCCATGGTGGGCCAATTTGGATTTGCAAATTAATCTAACACATGGGTCTTTGAGGTGGTAGGAAGAAAACCCACCTGTACACAGGGAGAATATTCAACCTCCATACTGACAACAACCCAGATTTAAACCCAGGATGCTGGACCCATGAGGCACCAGTGCTTAACATTGTTCTATCATACTGCCTTCTACAATTGACCTTATTAAAGAGCTTTTCTTGATTCAGTGCTTTTTAATATCAGTGCATATCATATTGTACCAAGAAACAATATTAAGTCTCCTTTATACCAACAGCAATACGCCTTTATAATACCTCACTGCAATTGTTCTTTTATCTTTTGCTAAGTCAGTTTATAGTAATCCTATTGTGTATTTGAGGGGAGATCTTGTTGTTTGTTATATTTATCTATCTATCTATTGTAACAAATAGCCGGGCCACAGACAGACATAACACCAAATGTCCACAACACATGGTTTATTTACACTTATACAATTGGTTCGACCAACTCACACACGACTACTCAGTCCTTTTCCTCTCTTTGGCCGCCTCCACCCCTCTTTCACAAGCTCCGTCTTCCACCTCCCAACTCCAGCTCTCGAATGGAGTGAGGCAGCCCCTTTTATAATGCTCTGGATGTGCTCCAGGTGTTCTGAGATGGTCTTCCGGCAGCAGTTCCTGGTGTGGCAGAAGTGCTGTCCTCCAGGGCTCGGGAACCATCCAGGCGCCCCCTGGGATTGGCCAAGGACCCCTAAAGATGTCACTTCAGGTTCCAGCCCCAAGAAAGACGTCACTTCCAGTTCCGTCCCAAGAAAGACGCATTTCTGGTTCCAGACCTTAAGACTGATGTCCCGTCCGGTTCCAGACATCAAGAGTGACGTCACTTCTAGTTCCGAAATTAATGACATCACTTCCTGCAAAGTCCTTCAAAGCCACCATCTTTGGCTTAACAGTTCAGTTCAATCAGGAACTCCAGCTTATGCACATCAATGCCAAGTTTCATACCCTTTTCCTGCCAGGGACAATATATGGGTGGCTGCCTCAAACCATTTTGTGTGTTTCGAGGCTGGTTCTTTCACACCTGTTATTTTTTATGTATTTGAATAAGCTAGAAACCACCAATATATTACAGACTGAAGGTCAAGTGCGCAATGAAGGATGGGGAGAGTGATTTCCACTACTCCAGATAAGAGATATGAACTTGAGGTTGTAAATATTGGTGGAGACAACTAGACCAGTATTAGGCCCTGTCAATCATATGTGATGTATGGGAAAGATGCTACGCCCAGTGAACTGAGAAATATTGGTGGGATCAATTGGAGGTAGGATAGCGGGGAATGGAATGATAGGGAGTCAGATAACAGAGACAAATGTGTTGGGAGATAAGAATTGCAAAACAAGTATAGTTTGCCCATTCTTGGGCGCTCATTTCACTTGATTTGAGTCCATGTACACATCAGATAATAAAAGCCTGATTCTGCTGCCTTCCTGAGACTTTGTGTGCCTTCTTGAGAAACGTGGGGCTGCCGTGACCTCTGCCACGACAACTTCAGGAGGGATCCCAACACAACCTCCCCTCTTTATATTTAAAAATAATGTGTCAGTTGTGGAATCATTCATATTTATGGAATTATAATCACCCGGGACTTGGCATGGAAGACCAACAAAGATTCCATCATAAAAAGGCACAGTAGCAGATGTACTTAGTGTAACAGCTGAGGGAGTTCAATCTACGTCAGGGGTTGTTGATTCAGTTCTACACAGCAATCATTGAGTCTGTTCTCAGCTTATCCATTACAGTGTGGTTTTTTAATCAGCAACTAAGCATGACAAGAACAGGCTACATTGAATAGTCAGGTCTGCCAAAAAGATCACTGGCACCAGTCTTCCCACGTTACAGGACATGTACTATTCCAGTCATGAAGCAGGCAGGGAAAATCATTGCCGACCCCTCACAACCAGGCCACAACGTCTTTGAACTTCTCCCATCTGCAGGTCTAAAAGACACCAAAACAAGTAGATATAAAAACAGTCCATTTCTAAAGGATATCATGTTCACAAATGGTTAACTCAGCTGTTCTTGCTCAGTCTTGGCACACCCACCCACTTCTTTCAATATGTAATGTTGTTACATATACCTAATACTTAATTCCTTGTTGATTTCAGTATTTCTTGCACTTTGTATGCATATGGTTTCATTTTCTGTCTTGTATTTATCTCAGGTATGTTCTTATCAATTGTGTATGTCTGTCATGCAACTAAACCTGGAGAGTTATCAAGAAAACAGAGTCAAAATCCTTGTACATGATAATACTTGGCCAATAAATATAAAAATATATCAAACAAATCTTGAATATTTAAGTAATCATATGTTAGCTGACAAGCATTATATGCACAAGACTGTTTAAGTGGGAACCAATAACAAGGCACACTCTGCATCACAATGTTGTATTGTGCACAGGTCAGGTCCGACAGCAGCAGTTGTTTGTTTGTAGGCATTGGTGGTGGGTCAGAATGGGTATGGTCCTTGTCTGGGTTAATATGCCACAACAATGGAAGTTGCAATAAAAAGCAAAGGTGTTGATCCACATTGTCAATGATTTTTGTTTGCTGCGTGCATTGGAGTTGCTGAATAAACACTTGGCATTCAAATCCCATTTGCCGTGTGAGTAAGTCACCCACATGGATACAAAGAAAGGGTGTAATACTGTTTTCTGAATATGTGTTTTCTGTCATATGTTCGTGGAGAGCTGACACTGATACCAATAACATCAGGTGTCTGTCAGGATACACAAATTTTTTTGTACAGTCAGCTCTGAAGTTAAAGAGATCAGGATGAGCTTGTTAGCAGAGGGTCAAGTATCAGTGGCATCTGCAGGGTTGCCAAACCTTTAGTGTTCAGAGATAACAGAATGGACACCACCTGCTCTCTGTCGTTACTTGGCCAATAAAGATAAGAAAAGATGCCTTCCTTCTATCATCCTATGGTATGCCTTGATAGTTTGCTGCCAGGGAAAATTCTCAAGCCCCCAATTCCTTGCTGGTGTCCCTCACAACACTCCGAAGACACCACACATAACCAGGTTTATTGCTTCTTTGTGGTTCTGTTCCACTATCACTAACATTAGTTTCTGTCTCTCTCATGGAAGTTTCTTGCAAGACCACTGGCCTTTGCCAAGTTGATGATGACCTCATGCCTTCCAGGCATTCTGTTAGAAAGCAGCTGCCATGGTGAGGATAGAGCTCAGATGTCTAACAAATATCCTACAACTTAAATCACAACAAAATGCAATTGCTCTGGGCATCTGACTCCTTCTTCCTAGAATTTTGCCTAGAATATGTCCTATACTTCAGCTAAAGAGATGCAACAATGGCAGCTGCTACAAAAAGGAAAGGTGCCAAAACCTCACTGTCAATGATTATTGTTTGCTCAGAGCTTTGGTGTTGCTGAATAAACACTTTGCATTTGAAGCCCTTTGTCTCATGAGTTTTTCACTCATGGCAATACAAATAAAGGGCACAGCACTGTTTTATGAATCTGTGTACTCATGACCACAGTCCGAGAACATCACACTTAACAAGTTGTATTGCTTCCTTGCCCCACACTGACACAAGTTTCTCTTTTTCTTTGCCAGGTTGGTAATAACCTCTTGCCATTTGGGCATCCTATTGCAAAACACCTTTTGTGGTGATTGCTGTGCTTAGATGTCTACCAAACATTTTAGAGCTAAACTAACAATTTGCAATTACTCTGGAAACCTGACTCTTCTTGCTTAAAACTTTGTTACTTTCTATGAATTCGATCAGTCTTTCTGTTAAGTCCTGATTACATTCTTGACTGTGGCCTGAACTTTGAATCTGATCATAGTTGTCCAATCAGCTATGAAATATCACTGGGGTCTGTTGCTTAGATGCTTTATTAGGATTTTTTTACAATCAGTTGAATCAGTGCAGCTCTGTTTCAAATCACATTTCTACACAGAGAAGCCATGACCCACAACAAACACAGCAACCATACATATTGTATTAAGCCTTGGCTGGCTAGATACAGTAGCACAGGCTTTGTGCCCATTTCTATAGCTTCCGTTACTAACCCACAAAAATTTCAATACAAATACTTCTCTACAATGTTTGTTCATATTGTTTAACTTACAAACCTGTGAGGCTTTGCATGTTCTTCAGCCCTTCCTTATTGACTTTGTGGCATCCACAATCTGGAAATGTTGGCTTAAACAAGCACCGTTTTATACGCATGTGTTCATAAAAAAATGCCTGTGTCCCTTCATGTGTGAAGCTCTTTAATGTTTGCAGTAATTTCAAAATGATGGCGAAGATCAATATTGTAGCACATTGAGTGATGATATATAAAGAAATTGAAAAATGACTTTAATATCCAGCATCTCTTTAAATAACTTTCCATCTGATTTCTGGGACATTTATCAAGTTTTTTGTCTCTAGATGGACTTAATGGCAGGTCACACTCACATAAGCCCATGCCTGCTCATACAAGACCAGTTTAGAGTTGTCAGTAAAGCAAACCTCCATGTATTTAGAATGTGGGAACAAAACCGCAGGAAACAGAACAAAATATACAAAGACATGGGGATGGCATGTAAACTTCACGCATGCAGTGCTTGGGCTTAGATTTGAAACTAAGAATCTCAAGTTTTAGGAAAAATATAAAAACTCAGCCATAATTTTAAATAAGTACTATTTACTGTTCTAAAAGCAGTAACACTGGAAAAGCTGCTATTTCCAAGAAATGGGAGACTTTCATTTCTTCAGACATATTAATGATAACTAATTACATTTATACGTAATTACACTACTCAAAAAGCTTTCCATAAACAGTGGCAAACTACTTCAACCACCAGCAATGCGCAGCTCCACCTGGTTGATTTGACAGTTGCCATTGTTGTGCCAGAATGCTCACCACACATTAAATATTAGGTGGCAAAGAGGTGAGAGAAATTGCCAGTAAGGGACAGGGGATGATTACAATGAATATGCCATAAAGGGCAATTTAGCCAGAAACACCTTACTCTTTTTGAAATTACGTCCAGGGATCTTTTATCACCACAAAAGTCAGCAACTCAATTTTACGTTCCATGTGAGGCATGGTGCCAAGGCTAAGGCTTTGCAATCCACACACAGACCAAAGAATAAATGACCCTTGATGACCTCAACACCTCTTCCAGCAGAAACCCAGGTTTTTCCTAAATGGTCTCCCATCCAAGTATTGACCAGGCCCAAACATTCTTAACTTCAGGTGAATTATCTGCTGTGGTGGGCTGGCGCCCTGCCCGGGGTTTATTTCCTGCCTTGCGCCATGTGTTGGCTGGGATTGGCTCCAGCAGACCCCCATGACTCTGTAGTTAGGATATTGTTGGATAATGGATGGATGGATGAATTACCTGTTCTGAAGTGCAGGTGTTATGGGTGCTGGCCATATCTTGTGTAGATATGAGGTGAGTGGGTTAATCTTTAATTTTATGCAGGGAAAACTGGTGGGAAATTATTAATAAATTTAACACAATGTGTTTCATGCTATTTACATGCAATGTTGTGCTCATTAAAACATTAGAACAGGCTATTCAGCCCAACAAAGCTTGCCAGTCTTATCTACTTAATCCTTCTGAAAAATCATCAAATCTAGATTTAAAAGTCCCTAAAGTCTTACTATCTACCACACTACTTGGTAGCTTACTCTAACAGTCTATGATTTTCTGTGTAAAGAAAAACTTCCTAATATTTGTGTGAAATTTATCCTTAACAATTTTCCAGCTGTGTTCCTGTGTTCTTGATGAGCTCATTTTAAAATAACAGTCTCGCTCCAATGTACCATTTCCCTTCATAATTTTAAACACTTCAATCATATCACTTCTTAACCTTCTTTTGCTTAAACTGAAAAGGCTCAGCTCTTTTAATCTTTCTTCATAATTCATATCCTTTAGCCCTTGAATCAGCCTAGTCGCTCTTCTCTGGACCTTTTCTAGTGCTGCTATGTCCTTTTTGTAGTCTGGAGACCAAAATTGCACACAGTACTCAAGATGAGGCCTCACCAGTGCATTATAAAGCTTAAGCATAACCTCCTTGGACTTACACTCCACACATTGTGCTATAACCTTACATTCTGTTTGCCTTCTTAATGGCTATGACTCCCAATCCTTCTCATAAGGCATAT
The DNA here is from genome assembly GCA_026402145.1 of Polypterus bichir lapradei. Taxonomy (NCBI): domain Eukaryota; kingdom Metazoa; phylum Chordata; class Cladistia; order Polypteriformes; family Polypteridae; genus Polypterus; species Polypterus bichir. The sequence continues at coordinate 25,418,709 of JANRMT010062813.1, read as the reverse complement.
TGTCTATTTTCAAACCTCCAATTGTGCATTCAAATCTAACATTTTTACTTCCTATGTGTAATACTTTACATTTACCGACATTATATTTCATCTGCCACAAATCTGCCCAAGACTGTATGCTGTCCAAGTCCTTTTGTAATGATTTAACGGATTCCAAATTATCTGCCAAACCACCTATCTTGGTGTCATTTGTAAACTTAACTAACTGGTTACTTATATTCCTATCTAAATCATTTATATATATTAAAAATAGCAGTGGCCCTAGCACTGACCCCTGTGGAACACCACTCTTAACATCAGACAATTCCTGATGAGGTTCCTCGCACCATCACCCTCTGCTTCCTGTGTCTGAGCCAATTCTGCACCCATGTAAAAATATCACCCTGAACTCCCACTTCTTATAGTTTGATGCCACACCCCTCATGTGGCACCTTATCATCTGGGAATGGTACCTATTAGGCTAATATTGACCCTAATTAGCCTTCATTAGCCTTCAATGGATGAAATCCACCACAAATCTAATTTAGGATTAGGATAAGGATTAAAAAATGATTAGTGCTACAGTAGATGGATGTCAGTTCTTAAAAAATATATTCTGCCTAAGCTTGAGCAATACATGGACTAATCATGTTCAAAATTTTATATTGCATACATCATAGTACAATTTACAGTATTAAAGATTAATTCTGGATTACTCATGAGAGGCGTCTTCAATCGTCTGCTCACATAGTCAAAGAGGTATGCTGGACTACAATTTTTGTCTTTGAAGTATCACTTTGTCTATGAAGCATCACTTGGGATAATATATATCTTCATTCTTTATGAGCACTTTTTGGAGTGATGCTGGATGGAGCACCATAGATCTATGAACACAATAATGTAATAAAGTTTACTACACTTTGTTTGAAATAAAAATGTTGCTCTATTACAGGTGTAATGCTTAATGGAATGCACTGAGCAAAGAGATGTGTTGTTTTAAAAATAACATCCATTCAACAAGGAACGACTGTGACTTTTTCATAATACATCAGGGTTTCATCAATACAGTACCAGTATCTACTAGCACTATTTAAAGTTATTTCTTAAAAGTGAGAAATTCTTGACATATTTGCAATCTTTGATCACCTACTATCTACTAAGATTAATACATTTGTAAAAGTGACAATGACAATATCTATCTATCTATCTATCTATCTATCTATCTATCTATCTATCTATCTATCTATCTATCTATCTATCTATCTATCTATCT
>JANRMT010062813.1:25375307-25409831 GCA_026402145.1 Polypterus bichir lapradei | reverse complement strand
TGAGTGAGTGAGTGAGTGAGTGAGTGAGTGAGTGAGTGAGTGAGTGAGTGAGTGAGTGAGGGCTTTGCCTTTAATTAGTACAGATTGAAGGGTACTGGTATTCTAATGTGAAAACACAAGCCTTGGCAAACTCATTCACATTTAGAGAAATGGTTTTGATTAAAGAAAACATAACTTTTGCATTTTCATGCTTGTGACAACAGTACTAAACTGGAAATGATACATTTTATCACAGATTCGTGGTATTATATTCTTAAGGTAAGGATACATTTCCTATTTGCTTGCCTGCTCACACATACCCTCCACCCCCTCCAAATTTCCAAAGCTGCCAAAGCTCTGTCCCTGCATTTCTGTTTTTTTTATCAACAGTTATGTTCTGCCATGGCTGGTACCAGACAAATGGATACTACAATCATAGGATTATATTTTTTCTAAATGGCACCTACTTTTCATCTATTACATTCTGTGTTGTTATTTTACATAAACTATGGAGTGAGGTTCAAGCAGAGTGACAGCATGGTGGTGAACAGCACAAAAAAGACTTTCATTGCACTTTGTACACATACTGTAACAATAAAGTTAGTTAGAACTGATTACAATGCTTTGCATTTTTTTATAAAATCCAAGCCACCTGAAAGTCAATAATAAGTTACAGGCCAATCAACACATACCAATATGCATTCTCCATGGCGTGTTGCTCATAAGTATGATAAACAAATACTGTAAAAGGCAGAGAGTGTGAAACAGCCAAACCAAGATGAAACAGATCGAAGCTCTACAAACCAATTATCAGATTTTATAGGGCATGCTGAATTATTCCTACTGAGGATATGGTAATAACTGAGGATAATACTTTTGAGTGATGAAATTCACTAATACTTACTGACACCATTCAATCCATAAACACACTGGGAGAATGTGCAAATTCCATGCAGACCCTAGAGCTGTGAGTTAGGAATGGACAGCTCTGCACTACCACTCTGCCTGTTGTAAAACATCTGTACTAAATTTTCTAAACTTCAACATGATTAAAACAACATGACGGCTATAATGTCTGTTCAGTTCAGTTCCTTGATTGCTTGCTACAAGTGTCTTGCTAGACCACCAAAACACAAGTGTGTATGACGACAAAATAACAAAATAAGTGGGAGACTAAGTGCTCATAAGTATGACTTTTTCAATCTACAGAGCAGAGACTGCAATTAACATGTGGGTGTCAACAATGAATAGTGTCAATAACAGTGCTTAGAGATGAATTTTGAAGATGAAAAGTAGAAGATATAGGAAACTGCACCCCTCTTGCTAAAAAGTTGCTGCGGGGAAAGACATACAGCAAAGTGAAGTGTGCAACTGGTCTCCTTTTAAAATGGTTGAGCCTCAGAAAAATGGTTTACTTTTTGCTTTTCACTCTCTTAAAACAACATGGATAAATTTTTTTGCAATATGTGTGTAATGTCCAGACATGGATCAATACCTGAAAACTTTTGGATTGAAAAAAAACATCTTCAGTAAGGTTTAATGTTTTTGTTTTCACATTGGGATCCTGGTTATAAAGAACAGGCTATGTATTTTTTAAAATATATAAAGAAATGCTTTACTTCAGAACATAATTTTAAGTGAGAAAATGTATACACACCATGATTGCGAAGAAATAACTGGTTTGAAAATACAGAAGTTATCATTTAAAATAAGTTGCATAAGATAAATAACACATTAAACTGAAATTATTTTTTTCATATTTAATTGAACAGGATGAAAACTCCATGCCTTGCAACTCTCATGGTACTGTATGTAAGTCAAAGACTAGACATGATCATTTATGTTAGACATATATATACGATCATTAGTATCTGCCCTACAATTGAAACATGGAGGCAATAGAATGCCCTGCAAAGCTCCCTTGTCAATGGCTTTTACACTCCGAGGAAAAGTAGGAACAATTCCAAAAGGAAGAGCAGAAAAACTGTTAACTAGCTTACTAAGCTGTAATTTCTGTGAAAGAGGGGCAATACTAAATACTGGCTGAGAGGGTTTTCAAATTTATAGCATATGCCAATTTGTTAAATTCAACAAACAAACAGTAACTGGAGATTAAATCTTTCAGAAATGTACTATGTTAAAATAGTTCCCTACAGAGGTTGTGCTAACTTGTTTTCAAATAGAAAATAAAAAAAAAATTGTTATTTGAGCACAGGCATCCAATCCTTTTGACATGACTGTTGTAACCCCATAAACGCACAAAGCCATTTGTGTGTTAAAATGAAAAATAAAAGTCAGGTTCAAAGACATGATGTCATAGTGAGTGAGAATGCGGATATAAACAGCAAGAAGATCAATAGAAGGATAACACATGATGAAAGATGTCATTATCAATGTAATATATCAGAGATAATCTGGATTTATAAAAAAGGAGATTAAAAAGAGGGATAAAGAGGATTTTCTCCAACAGAGAAATGACAAGTTCTGATTGTGATGCACGCAAATCATAAAACCATTTACCTGTGAATCTACGAAGAACTTCTGTCAAGGATTCTTTAACCTCTGCATCTGAAAGTTCTTCCATGTATTCAGATTCATGACCTGCAATCCAGCCACAAAGTACATGGCCAAGCCTATTCCAAGAGAACATGTCAATGACTGTTAGCAAGAATCTCACGCTTACATAGCAAGAACGACATCTGATAACATATCAAGACAGCTATAACAAAATTACACAAAACAAAAAACAACTCACAAGACAAAAAGTGTTGACATGACATAAACAGTTTCTAAATTCACATGATGATTACCTTATTCTTAAAAAAATGTTTTTGAAAAGATTACCAAAAAACTTTATCAATTACATAATTACTGGTAACTAAGCTTAAAATTATTTTTTTGGTGAAAAGCTAAAAATACTGCCATTGTTATGATTGTACAAGGGTTTATAAGAAGGTGACACTCAGGCAATCTTCTTTTCACTTTTCTGTATTAAACTGTCTTTTATAAAAAAAGTACTCTGATTACAATACACCAAGGGATTTATGAGCCTAGTCTTAAGACACTATTGCATTTACTCAATTTCATTCCAGACAATCTCTTAGTAAGAATCTAGTGTTTAGTGTATGTGAATGGAGCTCATGAATCGATTTCAGTAGGGAGCATGGTGGGAGCAGCTTATTCCTATTAAATCACCTCTTTTTGAATAAGTAAAAAGATTTAGAATGGAACTGGTAAACATACAATGAGTAGAAACAACAAAAAGTGTGAACTTCTGCTTTAAGATGGCAAAACAACTTATAAAATATACAACATAGAATATAACATGTACAGCATACTGAGCACATTGTACAGACTGTATCAAGTGATCACATTTTACTGTAAAATTAATCTTCAGGAGAAGATGATTTGGTCAGATTATTTATAGACATCTGTCCCTTATATAAGACACCTCTGCTTATGCATATTTTAATATAAAACAATCACACATACAGTTAAATAACCAAAAGAAACAGTCCAAAGCCTGCAATTGTGAATAATGAATGCTATTTTTAATATTACTTTGATATGATGAGGTAAGAAAAAAAAAGTCACTGCAGTCATACGGTTAAAAACAGGATCTGAAAGTGGAAGGCTACTAGATAAATCTTCCACTCATAAAGCCACATTTTTTACAATCACAAGGGAGTTATCAAGCTTGCTGGTGATTTTTAGGTGCAAATGGTTATTCAAAGTGAATCTAGTGAAGTAGTCTTTACAAAGCACAAATGATCTACCTTATTCTATACTTATACACTGGTTATCCATATATGTTTTTTATTTTTTTCAGTTAACAGAACATGATTATTTGGGTTGTGTCCAATAATATGTTATTAAAATAGCATATCCTTTTTTGGATTTTGAAGTTGTTTAGTTGAATGTATGGTCTTGGCAACCAGTGCCTTTACTAGCAGCATGAGGTACAAGGCAAGAACCAGCCCCAGATGGGACACCAGTCCATCACAACACACATTCCCACACAACCCACATCCTCTCATGTAGTACCTGAGAAATTATACATTTCTAAACTAGCAAACAAATCTTTGAGATATGGGAGAAAAAGCAGAATACCCAGAGACAAACACACAGACATAACAGGACTATGTATACTACAAAACATGTTGGCTTGGCAACTATTTCCAAAAGTTGTCTGAATTTTGCAAAGGGTTTAATTGTCATGCATCTATTTACATGGGCATGGCAAGGAACATACATTCAGAACACTTAAATTTTCAAATGGCACAGATACACAGTCAAAGTAATATTCCTGTTATTTAATATAATAATATAACTTCATGGTGAAGTATCGAAATAATAAAAATGTATACCTTTCATCGGAATGCTGAACTGTAAACCCAAATAGCTTCTTCACCCAAAACTTCTTAACATCAGGTGTTGCATCATAAAGACTGCTTTCATCTTCCCAGACCAGGCTAATGACTTGGCAGCTAGGATCCCAAAATGGCTTCTCAAATTCTAAGAATATTTTATTATTAGTGCCAAAGCCCATCCTTTGAATGGAATGTGCTTTATGTAGGGGTAATGGAGGATTCAGAAATGTTTGGCAATATTGTTTGAGGTATCCTAAAAAAAGAGAAAAAAAACTGATTTTATAAAACAACCAGGTATTTTGCCCACTGCTAAAAATTCTTACATTGTCAAATAGTCCTAACAGATGACCATGCATTTTGGCAAAATATACATACAGTAACTCGTAATCACTACATATAGTTCACAGACAAAATAGAAAAGCTTAAAGGAATTCCAAGATGTCCTATACACAATGGAAAGTTGGTGAACACAAATCATTTTTGGTTTCTGTGTAATTTCAAAAATATGATCACAGTGGTTAAGGATTACACACTAGGATCACACTCTCTTCAAAATATTGGCAAGATTTCCAAACTAATTTGCAGTGATGCAGAAACAAGCAACAGAGTATTAATGAAACATGAGAAGATCAATCTTATCTGGATTATCCTAACAGAATTTATTATCCAGCATTCTAAATTAAGCCAAACATTTTACTGTAAATGATGTCGACCACATAGCCCACCAAAACAGGATTTAAAAACACAATAAATTGATTTTCTGTGGGCTTTAAATTTAAGACTAAGGATATCTGCTAAATTTCTTTATATTGATTTCAAAATTAGATGGTACAGTGGTTAGAATGGCTGCATCAAGACTTTTGTTTTGTATAATATATTCCCCTACAGTATTGGAGTCTGCAGAGGTTCTGCTATCTTTGGATGCAGAAAAATCTTTTGACAGAATTGAATGGGGTTCTTTATTTATTTAATGCAATGTGCACATTTGGATTCAGCTTTGGTTTACATAAATAAGTTAAACCTATTTTAAATTTAAAGGTGTAGCCCATCACTGGTCATGCTTCTTTCAATAATAGTTCAAGACCTAACAGTCCTATATAAAACGGCTCTTACGGGAAGTACTTGCACATAAAATATAATTATGCTGATGATATAGTGCTCTACATGTTGAAGATATCTACTTTTAAAATCAATTTGAATAATAGATTTCTCCTCAAAGTAAATACTCTTGCATGTCAGACTAATCTCAATCACTTTGCAAATCATGTTATAACAATTTAAATATTGAAAAACTACTACAAGGATAGCATAAAATGTTTTTAAATTTGGTTTTGCAAATATGTTAGAAAGTATTAAACAAGATGTTAACAGATAGTCATCCCACCAGCTCACTCTAGCTGGGAGAATTAACACTATGAAAAAGAATATCTTTCCAAAGATCCTGTATCTTTTCCAGACCACCTGTATATATTAAATATTTTCAAGAGTTTGACTCAGTTGTAACATTATTTATTTGGAACTTAAAACAACTATGCACTAAAAACAGAACTTCACAGAGTCCAAAAGAAGATGGTGGCATATCACTACTTAATGTTCTGTCCTTTTACTAGGCTGCAAATATACAAAGGGAAAGGAACAAAAGTACATACTGTAGTCATCACTTAATGGAACTGAGACTTGAGCAGAAGAGTCATTTAATAGTGTTAAGAGCCCAGTCACACACATCCACTGATATGATGTGGTTTATTCAGTATATATTAATATATTAATAATGGGTGCATCCTCCCCAGGCTGCACTACAGCCATGCATTCTGCAATGTAAATGATCATACAAATTACAAATGTCCACCTGTTGAATTTCATCCAGTTCCCTTAAGACCTGGAAAACCAACAGGTCAAGGTTCAACACTGGTGGCCGAGTTCATAAGACACACAGTCCAATGAAATTCCATACATGTTTGTTGAGGAGAAATTTCCAGCTGTACATTGTGCCCACATGTAAAACCATCTAAAATTTCTTAAGGACAAGATCAGAATTATGAACATTATCAACCGGTGGCCTCTTCATTATGTCGTAAGTTCTAGGAAAGTTGTATGCTCAAACCAATTTAGTTTAAAAAGTTTGCTAACCTCACCGGTAGCCTTGGATCTAAAATCACTCTTAACCTCTTTACAGCAATACGTGGAGTAACATCAGATGGCATAACATTACCTAATGGAAAATCTATTGTAGTCCTATAGTACATTGCTTGCAGAAATCCTGTTTCACTAATAGAATTCTAATCTACCTCTCATAGCTGAATGGAAAAGCTGCTTGACATTATTTTAAACTGGGAAAAATGAAATTTTCTCTGATGAATGGTTCTTGATAAAAAAATCAAGAACTCATTAATGTTACTTTAAAACAGTCTGTGCTTGACTTTAATACACAAGAGAAACCACAATGGGCTATTTTGTAGTACAGCTCTCTGATCTATGTAACAAAAGGAAGTTTTGTAGGAGTGTGTGTTTTGGCTTGATTGAATTTTATCTCTTTTCTTGAAACATGACTGAGTGCAATTCTATGTGTTTTATTCTCCAAAGAGAATCCTGGGGCCTCATGTATAAACGGTTGCGTACGCACAGAAATGTTACGTAAGAACGTTTCTACGTTCAAATCGCGATGTATAAAACCTAAACTTGGCGTAAAACCACGCACATTTCCACGGTACCTCATACCCTGTCGTACACAAGTTCTTGGCTCGGTTTTGCAGACTGGCGGCACCCAGCGTCAAAGCAGTGCTACTCTTCCTGTGTGGTTATCCTTTCTTTTCCTGACACGGCTTTATAAATACACTGAAATTAACCACATATTCCTTATCAGTTTAATGCATCTGATTGTAATTAACCAGTAACAATATAATGGTCCACAGAATGGTCAAACTCTTCTAAATACCATAGCTGCTTTAACATTGTTACTCTCACTGCACCTTCTTCTTCTTCTTTCAGCTGCTCCCGTTAGGGTTTGCCACATCAGATCACCTTTTTCCATATTACTCTCACTGCACCACTTGGAGCAGCTGATCGGAAAGAGAATTATCGGTATGCAGCATCAAGCACATGCTGCCCTCAGCCATGCTTTCTATTTGAACTGCTTCTCATATGACAAATGCTTCAAACCTTTCCTGTATGGACCTCACGGTTCAGAAACAGTTTCATTGCAAGAACTCTAAACGCACTCAATCAGTCCATCAACTGGTCCTTGTAGAACTGTTAGTACTTATTAGTACAGTTACCTCACTTTAAACTTGCAGTACAGTTATAATATTGCACAACCTGAGCCACTTTATAAAGAGTGTATTTACATATGATGATGATATCATTTTTAAGATGAAATGCAGCAAAATATGTTTATTATATTATACAGATAAAACTTTAACTTCATTTAAATAATCTATATTGTTAATAATTAAAGGACAGGGTGTCGCTACGCTAGCAAGGATCTGACACTCTGCTCGCACTGTATGCTTCACTGGGACTGGCGTGAAGAATAGAATAATTAAACATGTACTACAAAGATATTTCAATGTTCCTTAGAAGTTTTGAAGAATCGGCGTATAAGCTTTCAGATGGCTTAACGTCCATTACAGAGCTGATTGTGTGGCGATCTGTTACTTGGAGAAAGAAAAGGAAGGACATGAATTGGAGGTTAGTACGTTTGAAAGAGACAGTACTGCAGGGGCGGCCTTAGGCATGTGCAAACTGTGCACCTGCACAGGGCTGCCAAATCCCAGGGGCCGCCACACCAATATATAGTGAATATAAAACAGAAAGAGAAAATAACGACACAGCTAAAAACGCAGCAGCAAATTTCGGCAAAAGTTAAATGCTTATGTCATGAGCACGAGACAGCTATGCAGTGTCCGCAACGGATGTGGCCATCTGCCGTGCATAAGATACTATATTGACATTGGCGGGCGAAGGAGCCACCGATTATTCCTCTGCCCAGGGCTGCCACGAGCCTAGAGCCACCCTGAGTACTGCTGCAATAAATTATTTCATCGAAGGCCGCACACAATCACTGCACCTCCGTGAAACCCATGTTTAATAACGTGCTTTAACTCCTATCATCATGAAAATACTATCACGTATACATCTCAATATTTTAGTTATTCAGAGAGCTGTAATATCACGAATGTAATGGATTCTGTGTCCTGTCGGAAAGCCGGTTTAAGAAGCACTAGTGATTCACACACACACAGAGTACATAGAAGAACACATACAAAACAAAGCATTTAGCGCGCTACTTTATTTACAATGTGATTTGAGAAACTAGTTAATTAAACGATTTTAAGGTTAAGTTTATGATATTCTACTTTAATGACAAAATAAACTACTTGATTAAAGTGGACATTTCGAGATTGAAGTTGACATTTCGTGCTTTTTTTCCCCACTGTGTGCCTTTTTTTTCTCTGTACCCTAATAAGCTTTCATATGAAACTCAGATGGTGGGCTACAACTCGCCTTTTCACGGCGACTTTGATATCTGACAACTTCTTTTTTATTTAGGGCACTGTGCGACTTTGTGAACTTGAGCTTTCGAGTTTCTCCGACACGCTGTGTCAGTCGATCATCTTCCTTTTGTTGTTCATACCACTGTTTAAAATAGTACGTTTTTCCTTGCCTCCACTTGGTATTCACTGAAATTTTTCCATTTTCCCTCTTGCTTTTCCCATTGTCTTTTCACAGAACACTGAGCTTAAGGGCTATTTATATTAATTTGCATATTCAAAAAGGCATAATTCTGGGAGGAGTTGGGGCGGGACAGCACGCGCGTGCACAAGAGTTACTTTTCACGCTGACCGGGATTTATGTAGTGGAAGAATGCAGAAGTTGGTGAACACACATATTCCTGCATCTGGATTTTTCTGTGTGTAAGCATATTTCGACTTTTGTGCTTACGTCATGTTATAGTGTGAGTTCTACGCACGGCGTTATGCATGAGGCCCCAGAACTTGAATCTAGTTCTTTTCCATGTGGAGTTAGCATATTCTCCCTGTATCATGGTAGGTTTTTCTTCCTAAATCTCCAAAGACATGCAGGTTGAGCTAAATGGAAATTCAAATGCTTAGTGTACTTGATGTCCAGTAGCTTTAAGGTCATATAGATCTGTGCCATGGTCACAATGTGGTGAAAACTGCAACTCAACTACTCCAGACTGCTGCAGTGTAGAACATGACATCATTTCTTTTTAGGGCTTCAAGGGGATAAAGAGCTCAAACTTGAGTAGAAGCCTTAGGATTCAGCTTTTTCAGCTGTCAGCTCCTAAATGGATGATGTTTCAGTTCACACCACCTATACTGTCATGACTGTGTGAAATCAGCATTGAAGTGAAGTTGAAAATTACCAATGCCCAAATAATGTTAAGCTTCTCATCAGAAACAAAAAATATTGATGCAAGTTAACAAAAAATTCTACTAAAGTTTCTACTAAAAATCGGATTTTTCTGAAAACTAAATAAGTTTAATAAAGGACAAAATGAAAAAAGCTTTGTTTACACTGCAGACAACACACCCTACCTCGTTCATATTATTAATGATGCTCCAGGTTTAGCTCACTCAGCTCTAAAATCGCTAATCTTTAACACATTAATTTTAATTTGTGTGTTGCCTATATCTTACCTGTTGTGGTAGATAGGGGCGCTCTCGCTCCCTTGAACCCCTGTCCACAACTCCAGACACCAGGTAAAAGTCCAAATGTTGACTTTATTTTCTTGCCACAGTGCACAAAGCACACTCTCCACCACAATACTCATATACTAATCACAATAATCACAAATACAATCCTCCAGCTCCCAGACGCGTTGCCACCCTTCCACCCAGCTCAGCTCGCCGTCTGGGAGCTCCCACAGTCCTTTTATATTCCCTGACCCGGAAGTGTTCCCAATCCCCAGTCCATGTGATTCTTAATCACTTCTGGGTCAGGTACAAGTCCTTTCTTTTCACCCCGGAAGCCCGTCGCTCTTCCTAGGACGAACTTCCGGGTCATAGGGCACGAAGAAGTCTTTATTCCTCCCTGCAGCTCCCTCTTGCGGCCCCTGAGGTATCCAGCAGGGTCTTGTACGAAAACTCCATGTCCCATGACTCCCTGCTGGTCTTCGGGGCACCTCCGTACTGCAGGGAGGGCTCCATCTGGCGGCCTGGAGGTATTGGCCGGGATGATAAGCCGGCCATATATCACACTGTATATCCTCATTGTGTTAAACTATGGTATTGATCAGTAAAACAGATTTCTACTTTGACTCAAGGTCCTTCGTCCACATATGTGGGAACTGCCTCCAATCTGTTTTTTCTGGTCCTTGGTCTCTGAATTTTGTTCTGTACTCCTCTTTTTCAATATCTCTCTCTCTTACCCAATATCTGTCTTTAAATTGACTTCTCTACTGTTCCTCTAGAATTTCAGTAAATATATGCTTTTGTCCTTGGAGAATGTTGTTGACAAGATGGCCCTGTCCCCTTGCTAGAAACCCTGTGATTTTCTTGCTTCTGATAATTAGAAGTTCCCTTTTCACAATCTAAATGCAGCACTGTGGATTAATGGGTTATTCAGTTCCAAAATGATCAAGTGGCTGTCTGCTGCTCGGCTGGTTGGGAATCATGTGGTCAGTGATAGAAGGATCTTTTCATCATTTTTACTTGGCTCTAGTCTTATGGTTGGGCTGTTGCCCTCTTTCCCCTGCCAGCTGTCTAAAATGATGATGGGTGTCATGGTGTGGTGTTATTTTGCTACTTTAGAACTTGCCCAATTAATTTTTATGGAGGAATGAATGAATTTTGCTTTTTATCGATGAGTCTTACAAGAAAATACCAGGTAATCCTTTTGGTGGCATGATGGCAGAGTGATAAGTGCTGCTGCCTTACAGTTCCTGATTCCAGGATTTCAACATCAGCCCAAACACTGCCTTTTAAGATTTCGCATTCCCACGTTCACATGGGTTTTCTACAGGCACTCAGATTTTCTTTCTACACCCCAAAATCGTATTAACTGCTGCCTCTAATTTCACATCTGAAGAAAGTACATGACCCAACTGTCAGAAAAAGAGTTTTTTTGTCTATTTACATGGAAGGTCTGAAAAAAAGAAAACAAGGGCATAAATGTATAATTTAAGATTGCTAGGAATTGCCTGTGTGTAGATCAAGACTTCTAAATGACATGCCAGGCGAGACGAGTGAAAAGGGAGACTTACAGTACTTGGGAGCAACATCAAACACACATACCAAGTTAGTTCAGTCTCTTCTGACTGCCAAGTCATGTATTGTAAGAGAATATTTAAGAAAATATAGAATTATTTTCTCTTGAGGGATCGTTTGAGGCAAGCAACATAACTTTATGCTTGTTTACTTTGGTAATGGTGAAGTCCATCAGGTTCTTTTTGTTCTCTATGTTTGTAAACACATCACTGACTAAGTAATGGGGTCTCAGTTACGCTTAGGGTTTGCCAAAAATGTAATTTAAATGGTACTTTGATTATTTTACTTCTATATGTATTGGCCTTTCTGTGATGGAGTGTATTAATGTGTGGCTGACTTGAAACATTTAGTATTAAACAATGTTAATACAGGGCTGCACGGTGGCGCAGTAGTAGTGCTGCTGCTTTGCCGTAAGGAGACCTGGGTTTGCTTCCCGGGTCCTCCCTGCATGGAGTCCACATGTTCTCCGTCTGTCCGGAAAAGAAGAAAATCCGAACACATTTCTCCTGTTTTGATGTCGCTACACTGGTTACCTATGTCTTTCAGAATTGACTTAAAAATTCTGCTTATAGTTTACAAAGCCTTAAATAATCTCGCTCCATCTTATATATCGGAATGTCTGACACCCTATATTACAAATCGTAATCTTAGATCATCAAATGAGTGTCTCCTTACAATTCCAAAAGCTAAACTTAAAAGAAGTGGTGAGGCGGCCTTCTGCTGCTATGCACCTAAAATCTGGAATAGCCTGCCGATAGGAATTCGCCAGGCTAATACAGTGGAGCACTTTAAAACACTGCTGAAAACACATTACTTTAACATGGCCTTTTCATAACTTCACTTTATCTTAATCCTGATACTCTGCATGTTCAATTCATCATAATAACTATTCATGGTGGCTCTAAAATCCATACTGACCCCTACTCTCTCTTCTGTTTCTTTTTCCGGTTTCTCTGTGGTGGCGGCCTGCGCCACTACCAACCTACTCAAAGCACCATGATGCCCCAGCATTGATGGACTAAAAGCCAGAAGTCCACGTGATCATCATCATCATCATCAAGTCCTTCCGTGAAAACCATAAATACAAAGAGGACTGTTTCATTCATGTTAGGTAGATTGCCCAGAGGGGACTGGGCGGTCTCATGGCCTGGAATCCCTGCAGATTTTATATTTTTTCTCCGGCCGTCTGGAGTTTTTTTTTTGTTTTTTCTGTCCCCCCTGGCCATTGGACCTTACTCTTATTCTATGTTAATTAATGTTGACTTATTTTATTTTCTTACTGTGTCTCTTATTTTTCTATTCTTCATTATGTAAAGCACTTTGAGCTACATTTTTTGTATGAAAATGTGCTATATAAATAAATGTTGTTGTTGTTGTCTGCGGTAGTTTCCTCCCACAGTCTGGAGACAATGTCCAAAGACAAGACGTGTGTGCTTGGTGTGTGTGTGTGCCCTGTCGTGGGCTGGCGCCCTGCCTGGGATTTGTTCCTGCCTTGCACCCTGTGCTGGCTGGGATTGGCTCTAGCGGAACCCCATGACCCTGTGTTAGGATATAGTGGGTTGGAAAATGACTGACTGACCATGCTAATACAGTTTGAAAGCCATATATCCATCCATCCATCCATTATCTAACCTGCTTTATCTTAACTACAGGGTCACGGGTTCTGCTGGAGCCAAGAAAGCCATATATGGTGGGGTTTAAATATTTGCACTATGAATATGCACCTGATTACATAAGAATTGATATTATGGTGTTCTTTACTTGCTTTTGTGCTGTTAATTAATTTGTTTAATTATAACTATATTTACTTAATATATAGTGTATTTAATTTGTCTTTATTGCTTTAACGATTAATTCAGCACCATGATTTCTTTGTTGTGCATTTTAGTAAATGGAATGATGCACAAGTTATTCTGGGAAACATCTTACTGAATGACTGACAGGTTATAAGAAACTATTTAATGTGAAACCTTGATATTTTGTTATTTTACTCCTTAATATATGCTACATTTAGATTATACTTTGTGTCTACTGTTATGACATGCTAATTGGCTTCTTTAATGTGAAATCTGTGCAGACGAAAGGTGGTTTAAATAAAATCTAAAAAAATCAAAGTCTCTCAGACATAATTAATCTTAACTTGACTTAATCTTTTTATAGGTTTAAATTTGGGTTGAAATATAAACTTGCTATTTTACTAACAAAACTATTCAGTAGGCACAAGTGGTATTTGTTATAGGTGACATTTTTATTGGAGTATAAGTCTTAGAACTGCATCAGGTTAAAATATTGTTTTCTACAACCTGCAGCTGCTTTTCACCAAGTTATTAGTTGACACTAATAGTAAGCATGCAACTTTGTGTTTTCTTTTAGTGTAGCAGAACACTCTGTACTTTTTTCTATTAAAAACACAAAATACAAGCTGAATGGTATAAAATTCAGAAAAAGAGTTAAGTATCCACATAACATTCCAATTCCTTCTATCTGCTCAGGTGAAATATGCAGAGTGCGCTGAGGGTACTAGCAAAAAAACAGTGGAGAACTCTGGGTACTTCAGAGTCTGTTCTTGTTTCCAGAGGGTACCAGAAGTGAATTACACAGGATAACTCCCAGAAGGGAAGTAAGAAGTCCAGGGGAATCAGCCAGGCCCAACAAAGTTACAGAGAAAGTGCAAGACCTGTTCATCCAACTATACACCTCATACAAAAACAGGGAAGCTGACAATAATGGCAATTTGATGTTTTTCAAAAGCACATAAGCAGACAAAATGAGTTTGCTAAACTGTCCAAAGAATCTCAGAGTAGAAATAAACTGCCTGTCTAAGAAACAGTTCCATTCTGCTAACTGAGGGCCACTATTCTGCTCCTATAGGTCCCAGAATAAAATACAGGAGTAATAACAATATGTGCTTAGCTTTGATTGCAATGGAAAACTGTTCACATAGAACGATGACAAATCTGAAAATTCAGGAAGTAGAAATCAAAATATTATATTCATACCAGAGAATTTTTTTTAAATCAAATTATATGTAAAAATAAAATAAATGAAAGGGAATTAAGGGAATACATAAACTTTTGCTTTCCATTCTGCATGAAAACATGAGATTAATTTTATTTCTTGGCCAACAATGTACATGGGGTAACTAACATATTAAACTAATATATTATCAATTTTGGGTGGAGTATTCATTTAATATTTATAAGACATTGGAGAAAAATATACTGTTATATGTTAAGAAGTGGCTTAACATTAAATATATATATAATATTTGTAATTTTGTGAGCTGAAATGAAACAGTATATGTTCAAGCTCAAATTCCAAATTCTAATTTTTACTTTTCTTTTAATATAGTGTGGTTGTTAAAATGGCTGTCAAATAATTCAGAATATCAAATATACTTAAATGTATATTAAAGACTGGGTAGCACTTTGGTTTTGATACTGCAAAAATGCATTTATTACTTATTTACTCTTTGAAAGCAAGTCCTTAAAAAGGCTTTGTTTGCTCTTCATAACAGTTATTGCAGTGTAACATATTTGACATTACAGTAAAATTACTTGCGAATATGAAGAAATTAAATTACATATGTAATATTAAGAGAATGTAATATTAAGCCACCTGAGACCAGTCCAAAGTGAAGTTTTCTTAGTAGCTCACATTGCAAAGATTACTAAACACTTTACTGATGCTTTGTAAGTGTTATGAGGATCCAAAGAAATGTTTGTTATGGTCTTGCTACAAAATAGTGAAGGAGTAATAGATGCATTTGTGCAGTACCTAAAGTGTTACCAAAGTTTGAATATTTAAAAGATGACTGATAGTTAAAAATCTGCATTTAGTTTTAGATTATTCTTGATCGTTGCAAGTTTCATTGCAGAACCTGCTGTAATTGCGTATCATCTTTAGGGAAAGCCAAATTGTATCTTTTGTTGGCTAGATTCTGCTGTCATCAATGTAATGGGAAGGTTTATGTTAAATAAAAAATAGCACCCTTTCCCTTTTCAAATTCAGGCTACTTTGTTGAGCACTTCTATTGCTTGGCACTCCTCTTCCTGTCAACTGGTGAAGTTTGTAACTGTGGCATGGCATATGGGATTCTCACTTTTTCAAGTGACCTTAAGCCACAACAATTCTCCACAAGCAAAACAAAAAAGGAAAACTATCCCTTTTCAAAAAGGAAAGTGAATACAGAGCATTAAAACTTGTTTCCTTTCAGGTGGTTAATTAACAACTTTTGGATTTTTTACTGCTACTAGGAATCACACAATGCTTAACATAGTTTGCGTGCTTGCACCATAAACCAATTAATGTTTGCAAAAACAGCAGGTTAATGGTCTTTTTCTGCCATCTTATCCTTCACAGAAATAAACACACAGCCCGCAAAACATTTAAGCCATATTCAAACATATTTGAAGAAATACATATATCTAATTTTAAATATTCAACTCTCAATTATTGTTTCAGATCATATAACTGTTGATCAAAATGGTGAAATAAGTAAGAGAAAAGAATAAATAAGAGGAAATTAGAAAATATGTTAAAAATATATATATATAAAAAAACTGAGTAATTGTCATAAACAATGTTTAACCTTAACATGTCTTTTGTTATTCATAACTGTTCCTGGATGATATCCAGATATAATTTTGTAGGATTACATTTACATTTTGCATTAAACAAATCTCCAGTGTTCATAACGTGTTTGAATAGTGATCCAATATCACCTTCCCTTCACAAAAATTCAGATCAGCTTCTGTTTATGTGGTTATTGTATGTGGAAATAAGAAACACTTGTGTTAAATGTGGTTGCTATGTTTCTGACCCTTCTTAAAACACTATGAGTGATTGATTCTCAGTATAATCATTGACTGAATCACCAAAAACTTGTTAATGCCAGGTACAAAGGGGACCTGTGTGTATTTCATGATTTCTGGTGATGCACTGCTATATTAAATTATCTGTAATGATACACACTGAAAAAGCAGCTTTAAAAAACTTACCTAAGGACACAGTCACTATAACATGGTCAGCAGGAACAATTTCTCCATTTTCACATTCCACCATAACAGGGTATGTCAGCTCTGAAGGCTGTGCTGGTCTAAATGAACCATTCCAGTGGACACATTTAACTGGTGTATTATACGAAACTATGCCTTGAGGAAGTCCTTTCATCAGTGCATGTATTAGACTTTCATAGCCACTGAAGGAACAGACAAGATAAAATACATAAAGATAAAATGTTGAGTTAATGTTGATATTATACTCTTAAAATTATGTGCAATCATTTTAAGCAGAATCATATAATTGAATAATTATAAGTACTACATGAAGACACTCTTAAAGCTGTTCAAGATCTGGGAATAGTGCATAAAAGATAGATTAAAAAAATTTAAACTGTAACTTTTACCTGTTTAGATTAAGCAAATTGGGATACTAAATAGAAAAAATCATTCATTTACTGTAACTAATAAACACAACAGACAATTATTAAGAATTAACTGATAAAATGTGTTCCTCACAAAAACCTACCCAGGAAAAGTACAATCGATTCCTGGCAGAGTCTGGTAACTTCCAAAGCTACCAAGTCCTACCAGATCCATACTGTGAGACCCACATATAGAGCACTCCAGTTTTAGCATTGTGCTTAATATGGCCATCTTTAGTCGTTTTGTTTCAGCATCATCCTTCCACTGAGCAGCATGGTGCATAATCTCCTTTTTCATATATTCCCCAACACTTGGATATGGCTCTGTTTCTGTTCCAAAAAAGTCATGACTGTTTTTCAAAAGAGATGAGAACAGTTGACTTGCAGGCTCAACTATTTCAGGTCCTAGCCTTTTTCCTGAACTGCTGTAGAAAACTGGAAGAAAAGGGGGGTGACCACCAACATCAACTGCTTGATTTTCTTCAGACATTGACTTGTCATCGAGAAGTTTGTGCTCACATGCCAGTCTAAAGACAGGATTTTCTTTGGATGGTCCATGAATCCAGTTGGCTCCAATTTCCACAATTCCATTGCCTTTAAGAAATAAAAAGTTAATTAAAGCTGTCAGAAATATTTCAGAACAAATACTGAGCTAAGCCACAACTTGACTTTATATTTGCTTGATATTTAGTTACTGTAATAGGGTCAAAAATTTTATATATTACTGTCACTGTGTGAAATTAGGCATCGTGCAGAATGCTTATATACCGAAAATGGGACATCGAAGTATGAAACAATTAAAATTTCAAACATTTCATAGGCATTATATGCAATGCCAAAAGGTAAACTGGCTTGTCATTCTGTATAATGACAGAATGAGCATGGGAAAGGCACTATATAAATAAAATGTATTATTATTATTATTATTATAATGACTAGGTATTATATACAATTCCTTGGGAAAATATATAATTTATTAAAATAACACAGACATTTCATACTTTGCTTAAACATGTCACGCATTCTACAGATTTCTTAGGCATTCTATACAATACCTGCTTTTCACATTGCTGGTAACATATTGGAAAGTAGCAAAGCACACCTAAATAGCACTGCCTCAGACCTCATAAAGCAGATGCATTTAATCAATTTCTGAATAATGCTTTAACTTAATGCCTTCCCAGGACTGGTCCATGGTGGATAAAGCAATATTGAAAACTGTAGATATAGAAAGAGGCATTAAAAACAAATGGTCTATCAAAATTACATGTTAAAATCCATCCATCCATTATCTAACCCGCTATATCCTAACTACAGGGTCACGGGGGTCTGCTGGAGCCAATCCCAGCCAACACAGGGCGCAAGGCAGGATACAAACCCCAAGCAGGGTGCCAGCCCATCGCAGACATGTTAAAGTTCTTGTTGCAAAATATGATATTAAATAATAAATGGCTGGCCACATTGGTGCAATGAGGTTTTATATTCACAAATATAGCATTTTACACTATTTGGATTTGGGACAGTCAGACAATTTAAGTTGAAAATGCACAATGGACAGTGGATACCCAATTATAAATCATCATGCTTTACACTATGATATCCAGAGGGAGATATCATCCATATTTTTTGCTTTTGTTGTGAATTACTGAAATATTTGTATTAATTTATTTCAGCATAATTGTTATTTTAGTTCATTTTCTTATGGTTTGTCGCTGCGTTATGTGACACCTAATGTGACAGTGTTGCCAATATTAAACATAACAGCATGTGAACATCACCATCTGTTTCTCCATCCCAAAATAATTTAAGACTCTTGCACTTTCTTTGCTTTATATAATTCACCCTTTTGACTATAATTTAGATTTTTGGGAACAAGCACTCTAAACACTGATTTCTGGATTTCATTTTGCACAAACCAGTGTGTTTCTTCGTGCCGATCCCAAGCCCGGATAAATGGGGAGGGTAGGCATCTGGTGTCAAATTTTGCCAAATCAATACGTGGACAACAATACAAATTTCCATACTGGATCAGTTGAGCACCAGGTTAACAACGATCACCACCAGTACTGGTACGCAACAGGGTGCTGGCGGAAATTGGGCTACTGTTGGCCGAAGAAGAAGAAGGAGAAGAAGAGGGAGTGAATTGTCCGGAGGCAGGAGGAGAGGAGGAAAGTAAAGAGAGTGGAACTGAGGGTAGGAAATTTGAATGTTGGCAGTATGTCTGGTAAGGGGAGATAATTAGCAGATATGATGGAGAGAAGGAAGGTTGATATATTGTGCGTGCAAGAGACTAAATGGAAGGGGAGTTAAGGCCAGGTGGATCGGAGGTGGATTCAAATTGTTGGTGTGGATGACAGGAGAAATGGGGTAGGAGTTATTCTGAAGGAACAGTATGTCAAGAGTGTTTTGGAGGTGAAAAGAATGTCAGGCAGAGTAATGATTATGAAGCTGGAAATTGGAGGTGTGATGATGAATGTTGTTAGTGCATATGCCCCGCAAGTTGGGTGTGCAATGGATGAGAAAGAAGATTTTTGGAGTGAGTTGGATGAAGTGATGAACAGTGTACCCAAGGGACAGAAAGTGGTGATTGGAGCATATTTCAATGGGCATGTTGGTCCGATGAGGAGTCAGATGAGGTTGCTCGGGCATCTGATCAGGATGTCCCCTGGACGCCTCCCTGGTGAGGTGTTCTGGGCATGTCCAACCGGGAGGAGGCAACAGGGAAGACCCAGGACATGCTGGAGGGACTACAGTATGTCTCCCGGTTGGCCTAGGAACACCTTGGGATTCTCCCGGAAGAGCTAGAAGAAGTGGTCGGGGAGAGGGAAGTCTGGGCCTCTCTGCTCAAGCTGCTGCCCTCACGACCCAAACTCGGATAAGCGTAAGAAGATGGATGGATGGATGAATGTTTGTGAAGGGAACAGTGGAGACGAGGAGGTGATGGGTAGGTATTGTGTCAAGGAGAGAAATGAAGAAGGTTAAAGGATAGTGGATTTTGCCAAAAGGATGGACATGGCTGTGGTGAATACGTATTTTAAGAAGAGGGAGGAACATAGGGTTACATACAAGAGTGGAGGAAGATGCACAAAGGTAGATTACATCCTATGCAGAAGAGTTGATCTGAAGGAGACTGAAGATTGCAAAGTGGTGGCAGGGGAAAGTGTAGTTAAGCAGCATAGGATGGTGGTCTGTAGGATGATGTTGGAGATCAAGAAGAGGAAGAGAGTGAAGGCAGAGCCAAGGATCAAATGGTGGAAGTTGAAAAAGGAAGAATACAAGATTGAGTTTAGGGAGGAGGTGAGACAGGCACTGGGTGGCAGTGAAGAGCTACCGGACAGCTGGGAAACTACAGCAGATGTAGTAAGGGTGACAGCAAGAAGTGTGCTTGGCTTGACATCCGGAAAGAGGAAGGAGGAAAAGGAAACCTGGTGGTGGAATGAGGAAATACAGGAGAGTATACAGAGGAAGAGGATGGCAAAGAAAAAGTGGGATAGTCAGAGAGATGCAGAAAGTAGACAAGAGTACAAGGAGATAAGGTGCAAGGTGAAGAGAGAGGTGGCGAAGGCTAAAGAAAAGGCATATAATGAGTTGTATGAGAGGTTGGACAGTAAGGAGGGAGAAAAGGACCTGTACCGATTGGCTAGACAGAAAGACTGAGCTGGGAAAGATGTGCAGCAGGTTAGGGTGATAAAGGATAAAGATGGAAACATACTCACAAGCGAGGAGAGTGTGTTGAGCAGATGGAAAGAGTACTTTGAGAGGCTGATGAATGAAGAGAACGAGAGAGAGAAGAGGTTGGATGATGTGGAGATAGTGAATCAGGAAGTCAACGGATTAGCAAGGAGGAAGTAAGGACAGCTATGAAGAGGATGAAAAATGGAAAGGCCGTTGGTCCAGATGACATACCTATGGAAGCATGGAGGTGTTTAGGAGACATGGCAGTGGAGTTTTTAACCAGATTGTTTAATGGAATCTTGGAAAGTGAGAGGATGCCTGAGGAGTGGAGAAGTGTACTGGTGCCGATATTTAAGAATAAGGGGGATGTGCAAGACTGCAGTAACTACAGGGGAATAAAATTGATGAGCCACAGCATGAAGTTATGGGAAAGAGTAGTGGAAGCTAGGTTAAGAAGTGAGGTGATGATTAGTGAGCAGAAGTATGGTTTCATGCCAAGAAAGAGCACCACAGATGCAATGCTTGCTCTGAGGATGTTAATGGAGAAGTTTAGAGAAGGCCAGAAGGAGTTGCATTGCGTCTTTGTGGACCTGGAGAAATATGACAGGGTGCCTCGAGAGGAGCTGTGGTATTGTATGAGGAAGTCAGGAGTGGCAGAGAAGTACGTAAGAGTTGTACAAAATATGTATGTGGTAAGTGTGACAGTGGTGAGGTCTGCGGTAGGAGCGATGGATGTATTCAACGTGGAGGTGGGATTTCATCAGGGATCAGCTCTGAGCCCTTTCTTATTTGTAATGGTGATGGACAGGTTGACAGACGAGATTGGACAGGAGTCCCTGTGGACTATGATGTTTGCTGAAGACATTGTGATCTGTAGCGATAGTAGGGAGCAGGTTGAGGAGACCATGTGGAGGTGGAGATATGCTCTAGAGAGGAGAGGAATGAAGGTCAGTAGGAACAAGACAGAATACATGGGTGTAAATGAGAGGGAGGTGACTGAATGGTGAGGATGCAGGGAGTAGAGTTGGCGAAGGTGGATGAGTTTAAATACTTGGGATCAACAGTATAGAGTAATGGGGATTGAGGAGGAGAGGTGAAGGAGAGAGTGCTGTGGAATGGGTGGAGAAGAGTGTTAGGAGTAATTTGTGACAGACAGGTATCAGCAAGAGTGAAAGGGAAGGTCTACAGGATGGTAGTGAGACCAGCTATGTTATATGGGTTGGAGACAGTGGCACTGACCAGAAAGCAGGAGACAGAGCTGGAGGTAGCAGAGTTAAAGTTGGTAAGATTTGCACTGGGTGTGACGAAGATGAACAGGATTAGAAATGAGTACATTAAAGTGTCAGCTCAGGTTGGACGGTTGGGAGAGAAAGTCAGAAAGGCGAGATTGTGTTGGTTTGGACATGTGCAGAGGAGAGATGCTGGGTATATTGGGAATGGGATGCTAAGGATGGAGCTGCCAGGGAAGTGGAAAAGAGGAAGGCCTAAGCGAAGGTTTATGGATGTGGCGAGTGAGGACATGCAGGTGATGGGTGTAACAGAAAAAGATGCAGATGACAGAAAGATATGGAAGAAGATGATCCACTGTGGCAACCCTTAATGGGAGCAGCCAAAAGAAGAAGAAGAAGAAAAAGAAGTTTTAGTATTAGAGTACTTAAGAACATATCCTTATTGACCTTCTCTAGTTACTATATTTTAGACCATAGTTTTGCCTAACCCCTTTGGTAACTTCATCTCACAGGACTTTTGTGCCTTTTATAATTAAGGTACAATAGTTTTCAAGTCAGGGCACAGTCACACAACAAACAACAATAGTAATTTCAACCACCATGCTATTCTATTACGTTGTACAGCACACAAAATATTTCAAGCTTTCTCCAAGAAAAAATAATTGATGACTATGAATTAGTCACAGATGATTGAGAGTGGGTATTTACATAAAGGTCCATGGAGTGTTGGTTCCTGCCCTAGCACTTTAATGCCAGGAGAGAAACAGGCTTCCTGTGACCATGAACTGAAGACGTGGATTTGAAAACCGATGGATGTCACATGAAATATTCACCACTTCACTGTTGTACTCCATGTCTGTTTTCTCCCCTAACAACAATTATTTTAGTGAGGACCCTCTCTTAGTATTCATCCATGACTATCATATTGCACTAACTACATTTTCTAGTTTGCTGCTCACATGAAAAGTTTTCACTGATTACAATTCAGTAGTGGTGCAACGGATCACTGTTGATCCGTGATCCGAACCGATTCCTGTCCACAGTTCGGTTCATGGTTCGGTACGCACGTGATCCGAAGATCTGAGAAAAAAAAGTTCCACTGTATTGTGCGCGTGTCTCTCGCGCACTCTCTCAACCTTTCTCGCGCAACTCGGTAGCTCTCGCGCACTGAACTGCAATTAAACTTCTCTCGCGCACTAATTCAGCCTCTCTCATGCATTTTCGCTCGACTTTTTTCCGGTTTGCTGCTTCATACGCGTGGTCATGCACAGCGGTAGCAGTTTTAGCAGAGGAGCTCGACAAACCTCCAGCATCATTTAAAAAAAGTTTTAATCAGTAATGTAACTTTCCCTGCAGCGTCAATATGCAGCACCAACAGGAGCAGACACATCTCCTCCTCAAAAGAAGTCGGCAATGGCGGAGCTTTTTTTTGTCACAGAAGGACATGGTCAGCAAGGCTTTTGCTGACACCATCAAAGAGGAGGTGGTATCCTATGAGGCAGCAAGTGGCATTCCAGTCGATGGTGATCCACTGACTTGGTGGAAAAGCAACGAATGTAAATACCCTCACCTTGCTACAATGGCAAGACACCATCTTGCTGTGCCTGGCACTTCAGTGCCTAGCGAGAGGGTGTTCTCAACAGCAGGGGACATAGTTACACCAAAGAGATCTACACTTTCCCCAGAAAATGTAGACATCCGCATGTTTTTGAAAAAAAAAATTGAAATTATAAGCTCAGGTCTGCTTTGCTTTCTTTCTTCTTTTTTGGGGATATGGACATAAGCTAGTTTTTATTTCTCTCTCCATGTTCAAAGTAAGAAGCAATGATGCCTTAAATTGCATTTAAAGTTGTTTTTTATTGTGTCCACATTAAAGGAAATAGTTATCATGCCCTATATTGCACCTTAATTTGTATTCATATAATTGAGTGGAATGAGTCTTGAGTTGAATGTTTTTTAATGGGCAAAAAATACTTAAATAAATGGAGAGTTAAATTTGTCTTGTCTTTTTTTTTTTTTTTTTGCTGATCCGAAATTTGATCCGGTCCGTGACTTAAAACCGTGATCCGATCCGAACCGTGAGTTTTTTGATCTGTTGCACCACTACAATTCAGAGTTGCAAAACATCTCCTAATTGTTTTTAACCACACAGAGCATTGTATCTGGCTAACTTCTTTCTCATTTTTGAATCTATGCCCTACTATTACAATTCCTGATCATATGTCTGGCAAAAATGGCAAATCACTTCCACACACTACCTGAAGAAAAGTGGTAGTGCAGCTAGAAATTAAGTGTACTGCTACAGAAGGAGCAGGTGACAGCACTAAGAACTAATGTGGACTGGAGATGAAAATGAAAATCAAAAGAACTAGTGAGACAATGTATGGAAAATAAAAAGTTATGTATTAGCATAAATGGACATAAAATTAATTAAGAGCTTCTGTAAGCATTAAAACTTAGTATGAATTAGATATCTCAAGCAAATAGTTAAATAAAGGCATTTGCCATATTTCTTTTTTAGCTGAGCTCAGAGCGAAACCACCAATACTGAGTAACTCAGAAAGACAGAGAAGAAGCTGCCAAGGACAGATAGAGGGGAACAGGGGGAATACCTGTTGTTTGAAAGCCAGTTAGGAAATAATGGAAGCAAGGAATGATATTGAATGACAAGATACAGAAAATATTGGTGGCCAAGAAAGGGCCCATGAGATGCCAGCTGGAGTAGTGAGTCAGAATAGACAGCTAATGGATTGTAATGAGCGAGGTCAAGATGATAAGAAATGATTATATAAACTGTGATTTTTGGCTTGTTTGGGGCTCAGGTCAGTTTGGCCTAATTGAGTTGAATCTGCATTATTGTTTATTGCAATAAAATTAATTACTCTTTTTACCTATCCTCCGACTCCTAGAGCCTTCATTCAAAGTGCGTACTTTTTGCTTCAACAAATGTAACATGCGACAAGTCCCAATATATAATCAAAAAGTTAAAAGTCTTGAATCTGAGCAAAAGATCTGAATAGCAAAGGTTTAAAAAGAAAGGTTCATATCCACAAATGTGGAGAATAATTATACAAAATAGCAGAACCTAATAAAAAAACAAGGCATCACACGAATGATGAAACATGGTGGTCCATATGGCCATGAATACCGGTGTGACAATGTGCTACGATATGATTTTTGCAGTATTGAAAAAAAAAAAAGTGAACCACAATTAACCTTCTCAAGACCATCATAAGTTATCATATCACACATTACATTCCATACCCTTTTTTGAGTTGCGACAATCCGCTGTAGAACGGAGATCTGCACAAAATCCATAAGCAAAATCTTGAGTTTTTTGAGTTGAAATTTCATGACATGACTTAAACAAAAATCCAACATGAATGCCAATAATATGATGGAAGGCTGGAGGGTAAAGTTATATTGACAAAAGATTAATATATATTAAAAAAACACTACACACACATGAACGAGGTGCCTGTGTCTCGGTAAGAGAAAATCATTTTACAAACATCAATCTAGTAGCTCAACTCAATGAGCTAACTACAAATATATAATGTCTTTCTCACCAGCAACAAGAAGTCGAGTTAATTTCATATTGCTGGAAGTTATGAATAATGGTAGGCACTGCAAATGGTGCAGTAAAAAATCAATAACATTACATGACTTCACCAAGTTTGTGCATTTCTTCATTGGTTTTGCATCCTCAAGAATCCACAGTGGCTTGTTCCTTATTTTTCAGTCATGAATGACTCTAACCCAGAATCTACCAGCCAGCGTTTTTCCGGTAATGAATCTGGATCAAATGCTTCTCCTATTTACACTTTTTTACTGCCTCCATTTAATTACTGCTTTAATCTTGTTTTCAATCAAACACCTCACACCTCCGGCAGGATAATGCTTAAAAATGCTAGGGCAGTTGAACAGATTTCACTGAATTTAGTTACGGGTGTTTGAATTGGTGGAATCATTTAAGGTTTGCACATTTTATAACTGTAACAAATTGTATTATATAAAACAAAATATTGTAAAGTTAACTGATTGATATGCTTTTACATCTTCTTAAACTTAATTTGGAGCATACGTTATTTCTGCTTTCAACATACACAATACCATAGCAAGCTGAAGTTTTTAGTGTACTTTTCAGCTCACAGCACACCAGTCTTAATGCTCTCCTTACTACTCTTGCTTGCCTTAGCTTCTGTTCTGCATAAATAATGAAACAAGTTATAAATTCTTTTGTTGGCTAAAGCAGCAAAAACGTTTTATTTTGCAGAGTAGCTTAAATGAAAAGTAAAACAGGCCTGAGGCTGATAAAGATGTAGAATTGTTTTTTTTAGGCAGTGTGTTATATCTTCATAACAAGGGTTCTTGGTTATTTGGAATTGTCTTGGTTTCAGAGATTCCAACTTTATCCAAGAAATAATATTTTTCAAATTATGTTGTGCTGTAGTGCCTAAAGTTGTAACCCCCCCTAACCTTTAAAAACACCCAAAGACCACCTAAGTGCGTGAATATGAAGATGCTATCAATAAATAAGCACGACAGGCAGCGCAGCAGTGGCACTTGGCTCAAAACATCAAAGAGTGCGACCAACAAACTGCTGTTGATCAAGGCATCATTTTCATCTGGCAAACCGTAACAACAAACATTGGAGAGATATAAAGTGCAACGACTCATTGAAAGGCATAGAACAGATTTAGACCGTACATAAAAAAGGCCATCCATTCATCCAACCCACTGAATCTGAACACAGGGGTCTGCTGGAGCCAATCCACCGCAGGACACACACACGCTAATTTAGAATCTCCAATCCACCTAACCTGCATGTCTTTGGGAGGAAACCCACACAGACACGGGGAGAACATGCAAACTCCACACAGGGAGGACCCGGGAAGTGAACGCAGGTCTCCTAACTGCGAGGCAGCAGCGCTACCACTGCGCCACCGTGCCGCCATAAAAAAAGGCCTTTGAAAGTTAATTTGAACCTTAGACTCAACATACGGGATAGTGAGCTGTAAATATTTGTGTCAAATGTGTATACCATAACATTATGCAGGTATGTCGTGACAGGGTTATTAACAAATACTCCAATCATTTCTGCAGTGACCAACTCAATTATGAAGCTGGACCACTCAGACATTTCTCTATATATAAAGTCCAATGTTTGTCTGCCTGTCTGTCTGTCTGCATTCATGAGAGTACTACTTAACAGATTTAGATCAGGTTTTTTTCTATAATTTGCTTGAACATTCCAGTTGATCTTGTGACTTCTGTCATCGCGCTAAGTATCATATTTTGCTTGCAGGAGGGATTTATTTGCGCTAATACGAGAGAGAGAGGCTGCGGACCAAGGGGAGGGAGGGGGAAGCATGACATCAGGAGTGGGGAGCCGGGTGAGGCCCGCCTCACTCACGCGCCAACCTCCGTTCAAATCGGTCTACATCTGGTCACGTTCTGGAGTGTACCTTGCCTTCACTTAGCTAGTGATACCCGTTTGTTTATTGATTTTTAAAGTTTGTCCTGTTTCACTACAGGGCGGCACGGTGGCGCAGTGGGTAGCGCTGCTGCATCGCATTTAGGAGACCTGGGTTCGCTTCCCAGTTCCTCCCTGTGTGGAGTTTGCATGTTCTCCCCGTGTCTGAGTGGGTTTCCTCCAAGTACTCCGGTTTCCTCCCACAGTCCAAAGACATGCAGGTTGGGTGCATCGACGATTCTAAATTGTCCCTAGTGTGTGTGCGCCCTGCCTAGGGTTTGTTTCCTGCCTTCCGCCCTGTGTTGGCTGGGATTGGCTCCAGCAGACCCCCGTGACCCTGTAGTTAGGATATAGCGAGTTGGATAATAGATGGTTGGATGTTTCACTACTACATGGGTGGAGCCACAGGGGACAGCTAGTAATGTATACATTCACCATTCACTATTAGACCACAACTGAAACTGAAAAATGGAAGCCTTCAGAGTTCTTACTTCACAGATGCCCAGAAATAATTGCTGGAGAGCTAAGAGAGGTTTTCATATCTTGGGGCTTAAAATAATTGCACACACCAAGCACAATTTAGAATCGCCAATGCACCTAACCTGCATGTGTTTGGAGAACATGCAAACTCCACGCGGGGAGGACCCAGGAAGTGAACCCAGGTCTCCTGACTGTGAGGCTGCAGCACTACACATTGCGCCACCGTGCCACTCCTAACCCAGTATTCCTCAAAGCAATAATTTGAATCAATGCATACAAAATTTGTGTGCTAGCCTAACATCCCAATATGACCTGATTTGAATTGCTTTATTTATGAGTAGTAAATCAGGTTGTGATTACTGCTTATGTTCTATATTTTAAAGTTCAACGTTTCTTTATTTAGTCATGTTTATGCAAGAAAATATTAAATTTGCCTTCTCAGCTGCATCTAATAAAAGAAAGAAATAAACAAACAGAGACGAGATAGGTTAAGGTAAGGCAGCTTGATTGTGCACATTTACACAAAAATAGTTAAAGGATGCATATTAAACTTCTACTGTTTTCTCCAATATTCCTTATTAAATGAAACTACATTATTTATCTTTTAAGAACTAGGGGGCTTCACCCCCTGCTCGCTTTGCTCGCCCAACCCACCGCACGCCTGCCTGTAAGCCTGTGCTACAAGTCAGCCACTTCGCGTCTCTACCGCTTGACTTGTGCAGAGGGGGGCTGAACGCACCCCAAGGTGATGCGGTCGCTCCTCTGACACACCCTTTTAAATGGTGATACAATGGGAAACACAGTTTTTTTTTTATCTCCTCTTTGCTCGATCAGCTGCTGGCTTGCTGCTGCTGCCATACCGCGTGATCGGCTTCACGCACAGCGCACTTCTGTCATATCACCTATGTCCATATAGTCAATCTCTTTTCGCTTTACCTTTTCATCCATATCGCATTGAATTTTGATTCCATGTTTGGTGACAACGCAACGTATAACTGCCCGTGAGTGAATATCGTTTCTTTTCTCTCTACAAGAAATGTGTCTGACATAACCATGCAGGATTTTCCATATCTCTTTGCATAAGGTCTTGTCTCACGAGGCTTCCAGCCCCGGGCATGGTTACATCTCTTACTCGTGAAAGTGTCTCTCTGAGACAATCATGTCTTGTC
The DNA here is from genome assembly GCA_026402145.1 of Polypterus bichir lapradei. Lineage (NCBI taxonomy): Eukaryota > Metazoa > Chordata > Cladistia > Polypteriformes > Polypteridae > Polypterus > Polypterus bichir. Next base: position 25,380,799 of record JANRMT010062813.1, on the reverse strand, counting down.
TCCTTCCAAGATTTTTTTTTATAATAGAGAGATAAATTAGTTATTCTGTAAACAATCTAGGCTTAAAAGAAAATACTTTCATAACCTAATAGTTGTATGTAATATAAATGAATATGTCAATACTGCATGTTGTAGTAAAGTACTTTGAACTTGTGACCATACTTGTTACAATGTCACCCTTTGAATTGACATTCAGACCTGGGAGAAATGTGATCACATGCTACAGAGCAGCAACTAAAGTCAGACACTGGGAAAACGATTAAGTTTCTAGCAAAGAACTTGCAAATATACTAGTGAATTTTAAATGATAAAAAAAAAATTGAAAAGTTCCAGTTCTAAAACAAAAAAGTGAGAAAGAAATTCAGAAGTTCCAGTTTTTGTTGTTTATGATTCATGATGACACTGTTTCACCTCAGGTTTATCACAGCAAAGAAAATATTTGCAGCAGCACACAATTTCTATCATTTTATCAACTTAGAAGGGCTTATTTATGTATTTATTGATATTGGATTAATATATTGGTATTGTCAGGATTGTGGAAAACGTCGTAATCTCTGTTTGAGGTAATCTCACCGATCACTATGACTAGTCTGTCACGTAGGCTTCAGAGGAGTAGACGGACAGATTACAATATTGTGATTTGTGCTCAACTTATTTTTTTCTTTCTTAATAAATTGATAAACAAGGTTTCTGACCCTAGTCATCCTATACTTTTAAGCATACTCCAAATTACTGGGTGTGTGTGCCTTTATTTAGTATCAAATCCTGAGATATAATGGCGAGATGAATACAGACACATATAAGGTTGAGGACTGCAATGTGAGCTGGGTCGAGGAACAGTAATGAATATGCAGAGTCAAGCCAGTGTCTACTCAAGTGACTGTGAAGCCACAAGGAAGGCAGAATGGCATATGGCATACCCTTAGCAATTTTTAGCATAGTGTACACGCATTTTCAACTTAAACTAAAAAACCTCACAAAACAAAAAAAAGTGTGTTATCAGAGTTTAGCAAAGTGATAATTTCTTACTTTTCATACACTGAGAAATTTGCTTTTGGGAGTAACATTACAGGCAGGTCAGTATTTCTTAAAGTAAAACATTCTGTGAAAATAAAGCTGCAAAACTACGTCTTGTTTATTGCAATGCTGTTTGAAGGTCACTTATGATAAGCAATGAACTTTGATTTATTACATTATAGAGTTTAGTTAAATATTACTAAGTATTACTACAGTGAGCATTGTTGAATACATGGACGCTTACATAAAATCTATTCAAAAATTGGTATCTCGGTTCAAAAGTAAAACAAGTGAAAACAAGTGAATGTTCTTTTTGAGTACTCATTTGGATAGAAGTTAAAAGCATTTTTATTAGGAGAACAGTCGAGACAGGTCTCTTCAATTTGAGTACATGCCCGATTTATCTGTTACTACATGTGCAGTACAAGCTTGAAAACACAATGTATTTTTTAAAATAAAACACTTTAGATTATTTTTTTGTGGTGCTTGATTATACTTTATCTTTTATGAGTGAAAGTAGAGATATTTACATTGTATGTTATTGTGGATTTTACCTGAATATTTCATTTTCTATCATATCTTATAATCAGATTTATTAGTCTATGACATTATTTTATATGTTCTGCGACAAACTGAAACCCCCTCTGTGGATGGTTTCTATTTTGTGTTCAGTTCTCTCAGGCTACACTCCATTCCTTCTGTGACCAGGTTTTCTTCTCGTCACTGTATTAATAGAAATCAGCCTTAATGAGAGATAAAGGTTGATGAAGACAAAAGTAACCAAATGTTACACCTCCAACCTTCATTTTATTTTTTTAGCTTGGGAATAACTTTTAGCTATTTTTGTTTTTGCATAAAAGTTGTGGCACTCTTTCACTGACTGCATCAGGTAACACTTTTTCCACACTTTATTGAACAATTGACTTTGCCTTTATCATGTCTGCCACTTTAGAATCTCTAAAATCAATTAACCAATTTTAATTATAATTTTTGTTTTGGCAAGAAAGAAGTCTCTAGTATTGTGCAAGCAAATTTTATAAATCAAACTAATTAGGTGTAGGTAATTGAACAGAATTCTTCACAGCTACTGTGTGACTGCTGTGGCAGACAAGTTCAACAGGACCCAATGCTCCATTTTATTACTGGACACTTGAAGCAGTAAACACAGCATACAATGTTTAACTATACAGCCACCGATTGTCTGCTTTACTTATATAGTTTTACGAGAAAGGTTGGAACCTCTCTTGGCAGCATTAGATGCAAGGCAAGCATCAACCATAACAGGACATACTCATACACACACAGACCCTCACTCATACCAGTCTACTCAAATGAAAAGTTGGCAGTACTAGTATGGCATACCCTGTACCGACATTTCTCTAAACTGTTCAGCTAATCAGATGTACACAGCCTTTATTCCAACATACAGCACTTTTTAATTTGTTGTTCTGTGTATTAACCAAAGTGTACAAATGCCAACAGTGAAACCTTTTTTTCATGATGAAGCTGTGCACACTGAGAAAAGTGGAAAAAGTCACATCTCACTCATAACAATAATGGAACAAGCATCCAAACACACAATCTCAATGTTTCCTCATAAATCTAGCAACTATTAAGTAGAAACCCACAAAACATACACATTCACTTCTTAAAAGAAGACTAGAACAGGACAGTACCAACTAGTTCTACCATTTTATGGCTAGGAAAAAAAAATCAGGAAAACATAGTTTTCTTGAAATATCCAAACTTTTTACCTGTTTCCCATTTAGGAAAGGAAGAATCCACAAGTTTTAAAATAAGTTCTATTCTTCACTAGTAATTCTTGCTGTTCGTGGTACCAGAGGGTGACAACATGTCACATGTGAGTCAGACAGGCGACATACTCTGAACAACGATAGACTTGAACTTGAATGGATTTTGCTAGAATTGATGTTGAGATATTACAGATGTTTAAACTTTTAATGAGCATTTAATTAGAGCAGACAACAAATGTTAACCTAAAATTTTTTTAAGAGTAATTTTGAAACACTTGCTAAATGAATGTTGGCAGGGATTCATAGCAACAAAGTCATTGATCACCATGTTTCAAAGTTAATGATAATGATGGAGCACAATGAATTGCACAAAAGAACATTGTACTCACAGGTTACAATGTGTTGTTTCATAGGCTAAGAATACACAGATAAAACAAAAGAAAAATAATACTATTATAAACTAATCTGAAATCATTCCAATTTCTGGGAAAACTTGTTTTCAAAAACAGTATAAACACAGGCAAGAAAAAAGCAAGAATTGACGGTAACTTAAAATGTGGTGCATTTACTATAATAAACAGTATGTAAAATATAAACATGAATAAATGAGTATAGTGTTTATTTTCCTCACATGTGATTTGATACCATTAACCTAAAAACTCTGCATAGATTGTGATTGTTAAACATCAAAAGAACAAAGCATCCATGTTTAGGGCTTCATGGCCTTAAGGTACAGTGCACCTGTTTTTCATTTGCTGGGCTTCATTTTTTAATTTTTTTCAGAAAAGTTACTAGGAAAGCTTTATTGCACAAGTATAAAAAATCATTTAGTATTGCAAATCAGGCAAGCAATACAGGTAAAATTCTGGCGTAGTCTTCTTGAAAGATAAAGCACTAGTTTAGATTCTGTACATATTAAAAGAATGTCCAGATGGTGCATTGGGCACATTAAACTTTAATGCTCAGCTGAGAAAAAAAAACAGGGATCTGAAAATTAATATCGTTTATAAGGGTAATAGACAATTATGTAAGTATCTATGGAAAAAACATACAGTATCATATGTCATGTATGTATGTTTATTTTTGTTTGTATTTACACAGTAAAACATTTTAAACTCGGCCTAAATGAAACAGCATTCAATGTGTAATCCACAAACATGCAGGGATGGACAGGTTTGGTTGAGTTCTGACAGGTTCTAAGCAAAGCTGGAACAGAAAATGCCTGGAAATCAATGGATGGATTTACTTACATGCATGTCATTTTATTGGAATACAACAACTCACTTCATCTAGTCTGGAAGGTTGTGGCGTGCCACACTGAAAACAATATTTCCTTTGTTCAAGCCTGACACTGCAGCCTTTAATTTGTATTATTCTTTAACAACTGTTATGCTCTGGCAACACTGTAGTGGGTGTAAATTATTTTGCACGCCTACACATGCTGGCAGCTTCATTCGTTCAGTACGAACCAGAACACAAAAGAAAGAAACATGAATTGAAAGCCAGCAGACGACCTAAGCTGTGCTTCACAAGATGGCTGATGTATTTAAAAGATTTTGGCACAGTACAAACTGTATGCCTATGCAAGATGGGACCAGACTGTGCACTCACTATTTCTAATAGATAGATAGATAGATAGATAGATAGATAGATAGATAGATAGATAGATCTTTATTTGTTAGTTAGCAATGCTGCCTCAGAGCTCCTGTGCCCTTTGTTAGAATATCTGGCTTGGTTGGTGTCTGGCTGGTGTGAGCAGAGTCTTATCTTCAGCTATCTTGATTTCCCTTCCGTGCCCCACAAAAGGTGTTGTTAGGCTGACCGACGTGTCTGTGTGGGTTACCATTGGGTGCTTCGGTTTCCACCCACGGTCCAAAGACATGCAGGTTAGGTGCATTGACGATCCTAAATTGTCCCTAGTGTGTGCTTGGTATGTGGGTGTGTGTGCCCTGCGGTGGACTTGAGCCCTGCCTGGGATTTGTTCCTACCTTGCGCCCTGTGTTGGCTGGGATTGGCTCCAGCAGACCCCTGTGACTCTGTGTTAGGATATAGCGGGTTGGAAAATGACTGACTGACAATTCCAAATGACTGTGAGTGTGAATGTGTGCATGAAGGGGTCCTGCGATACACTGGTGTCCAGTATAGGGTTGGTTCTTGGCTGGTGTTCAGCGCTGCCAGGATAGTCTCTGGACCCTTGTGACCCAGAAGCAGATTAAGAGAGTATAAGATTATTATGATCTATATGTTTCTTTTTCCATTACAAGGTGATAGCAAACCAGAGCCTGCCAGGACACTAATGAGTGCAAGGCAACCTTAGATAAGATGTTAAGCCTTTGCAAATCACCTGCACACTCTCCCACTCATTCATACCAGACCAATTTGCAGGCATCAATTAATCTTAGAGGAAATCAAGAATTCATAAAGAAAATTGTAAAAAGTATGACATTAAAAAAACATAATGTAGTTAGTGGGACCTTGTGGGCAACTCCCACACAAAAATGTCAAGATGGCCAAAAGTATATTACACTTGGTATGTTTATTAATGATAAAGTGCAAAGGGAGGGGTTAAAAAGGAAATCAATAAGAGGCAGGCAACCAGAAAACAAGTACCCTGCAGCTACTTTGGATTTAGAAATATGGGCCCTGACCTCTGTATAGTAAGTAAGGTGATAGGTAGATAGATAGATAGATAGATAGATAGATAGATAGATAGATAGATAG
>JANRMT010062813.1:25257079-25375297 GCA_026402145.1 Polypterus bichir lapradei | reverse complement strand
TAGATAGATAGATAGATAGATAGATAGATAGATAGATAGATAGATAGATAGATAGATAGATAGATAGAAAATGTGTTTTTAATAGAGGCACAATATAAAAATAATTATAATTATATTAAGACAAACAACAAACCCCTTTCAAATGCACACAAGAATAACTAAAAAGAAAGAAAATGTCTTGACTGTGCAGTCACAGTCACACTGAGGCATTATGCAGGTGTATTTCTATTGGTGTAAAGGAGTCCCAGTTGTATTTCTTGACACACTTCTGCTGAATAATTCATTGGCTCAAAGTCCTTAGCGTTACTGTGTCAGAGAGAGGATGTGCAGCATTGTTCATAATGGCACTCAATTGCATTTTAATTCTGTCCCTTGCTACTACCTCCAGGGGGTCCACAGTGTGTCCCATAACTAAGTGCCTGCCCTTTTAATTAGCTTGTTGACTCGGTGTGCTTTTTTTGAGGTCATGTTACTGGCAAAGCACACCACACATTGAAAATCTCACTGGCCATCATAGGGATGTAGAATATATCAAGGATGACAATACTCATATAAAAGAAACATAGTCTCTTAAGAAACAAAAGAATATAATCTATCCTTTCTTATATAGTTCCTCTATGTGTTGAGACCAGCCTAACCAGTCACTGATGTGGACCCCCAAATACTTGCAGCAGTGCACCGTATCCACATCTACACCCTGAATAGTGATTAGGTGTAGAGAGGCTCTTTCATGTGGTAAAAGTCAATGACCAGTTCCTTGCTTTAGCTGATGTTGCGTTGCAGGATATTCTTTCTGCAGCTAGAAAAAAAAAAACTTCTCCACCTGATGCCTCTGCTTGTCAATGTACTCCATTAATGCAGAATCATGAGATTATTTCTGCAAGTGACATGACCTGGTGTTATATCTGAAGTTCAACATTTATAGGGTGAAGATTAAAGGAGACTCTTACTTGAGGCACGTATAAGCCACTTCTCGTCAGGCATGGGTCTTTTTTTGAGACAAAGACATGAGAGTTACTCCCTTTACTGACCCCTTGTGATCCTGTACTCCTGATCCTTCAGTAGCTCCTAGGAAGTTTAGTCTCCAAGGCAAGGCCAGGGACTGTCCGTAGCCTTTATATTGATAAAAGAAGAGAGTGTAGGCCTCCTGTCAGTCCTGCTTAACCATGACCTTGAATGGGCAACCTAGCACTAGCCTACCCAGCAAGTAGTAAAGTGCTGCCATCTGTCAGCCAAGAAGTTTTGTGACCTCTTACAAGCCCGGCCATGCTTCTCTCTGTGTTTCTAAATAGGCATCTGTTGTATCTCCTGCCAACAGCAATTCCTGGAGTCACGCCATCTCAAATTACACTGCCAGGTACGTCTGCTGCCAGTTGGACAGCTCAGCAATACTTCTAGTCTGAGCAGCTTGAAACAAAACAATGAAGTAAATGCTTCTAACTGACAGTGAATGTCGTCATTTAAAATCTGAGTTCAGGCAACTCGTTTACCTACAATACTTTCCTCACGAATGGGAACACAACTGATCAAGGACTGTGTCTGGTTACAGCAGCAAGTAACAATATGGTACCATCTAAATACATCTTGAGCTTGCTATATATTCACATTGTTACATTTAACGTGTTTACATGCATGTATTATAGAACTATGAGATTGTGTTTACATTAACTTCTTGATCTTACATTAGTGTCATTAAAGATTTTATTATCTGATTTGATTTTGCATACACATGCAACATTAGTTTACTTCATACAGCAGAACCCCAATTTAACAGTTCCATGTTTAAACATTTCCTCACATTTTACATTTTTGAATGGTGAGTGGTGGTAACGGCTGGTTTTTCACAAGGAACATTAATTTTGGCAAAAAAGGAGGAATGTTTGTGTTATACTTACATTTTATTACATGAATGTTTGCACATCAGTACTTTACTATATTAAAAACAGTGAGGCAAATTTTATATATGTTCTGTATCTTTATTGCAACAAATAAAAAAAATACTAAACACTAAATTTTACAATTTTTTAGCTAATTCAGCATTTAACAATTTCATATTCATTTTTAAGTGGTTTCCAGCACAATGATGGCTGTACTGTATGTAAAGAAAACACAGGACATGCAATTGGCAAGATGAGGTGCATTTTTCACTACACTGTTAATTAAAATGAATAATTGCAATTATTACATCAAAGGCAATAATTGTCAATTATTAATTTTTTTGTAATCGTGCACCTCTATTAAAACGTTCAGTTCATTGCATACACCAAGTAAATGTGCAGCCTGCAAATGTCAATACTGTATTTAATTAGTCGATTAGTAATTCAGTGTATATTGCTGTTGATCAAAACCCTCCAAAACTTTTTAATTACTGTATACAAGATTACAGACATTCATATCTGACTGAGGTGACCACTTTTGCAGGACATACGGTGAAATTTTATTTATACCCGAAATTCCTATTATTTCTAACTACCTGTAATCAGTTTAAAAGAATAAAGTTTCTTGTGATGTTGTGTTTTGAAATGACCATCAACAAAAGTCAAGGTCTGTCAGTACGAAAAGCAGGACTTGATCTGCGACAGCAGTATTTCACTCATGGGCAATTGTATCTAGCATATTCCTAAGTAAGGTGCTCCAGTAAACTAATAAAAAATAAAACAATAAAAATAAAAAAATAATTATTGTATGCATAAAAGTACTCAGTTACATAGTATTTCTGATACATCCGATTAAGCAACAGAGGCCAACTGTCTTAGGAAATTTCCACTCTGGTAACACATCCATATATTCAGAAATGGTTAATATTATCTAATTCGGTACAGTAAACGTATTGCACCAATAAACAATACCTAGTATTAAAAAATACAAATCAGAAACATGATAACTTGATATACTATGTTGAATATGACAAATAGGTACGGTCAAAAATATTAAAGGAATAAAATAACGCTGCTATCTCTAGCATTACAATTAAGTATTATAAATAACCATTACTACTTCTACTTTTCACCGTTATCTAAAGAACCGTTAGGCAGGGCCCTTTGAAATAACAGTAGTTCAGATCACAAGAATATTACTGAAAATAGCGAACTTAATGACTCCATATGGATCAATTCAGACAAAATGTTTCCCGGTCCAAAACTTACCTAGATTTTTCAGTTACTTTAAAAAATACCAAGCAATTAAAAAAGAATTCTGTACATATTTTAACATTTGACCGAACAGTAACTAACAAAGCTTCGGGGATCCGAGTTGTTTTCTTGTAGTGTTTTGGAGATTTCTACCGTCTCCACCACATAGTTATTAGGAGGATTGCTGCCATTAGGTTTAGCCTAAGGTTTTGGAAGACCGTGCTTCGGTAACAGTAACGCACTAGCAGAAATAAGAAATTGGGTGGATTGCTAGATGTTGCAGCCAACACATTTACACAGTACTCTGGATGAAGGGTTCGCATTTAATGAACAGGGACACAGGCTACGGTCCTTTTGGTGCTTTACCTTTCCACATTACTGCGCTCACGTTAAGATTTTTTTAGAGAAACAAGAGATCGCATTTTATTTATAATTGTTAATGGGTCTGCGAAAAATAAATGAATAAACTGAAATAAAGTTCAAACTGCATTTTTTCAAGAAAATGAGGAGCAAACTTAAGGTCTTAAAGCTGAATTATGTAGCTACAACTAGAGATCAACCATAAAAATGCCACTTCTGCCTGCAAGTTATTTTTCATATTTTATACAACTGACTGAGGTGAAAAGTCGGCATTGCGTCATAAACTCTCAGAATTCAGATTATAATGTTTTCTCCGATTTGTACAAGCGCTGAATTTTGTAGGGCACTTTCATGAAACATCTGCAATGGGATTCATGGAGGTCAGCGTCTGATAACACGTAAATGCAGCATAAGTGTAATTTTAAAAATAGGTAAGCGCCAATGAAAGGGCACCATTTACCTTTTTTTCTAGAAAGCGAGACTGATCTTAACGATTCCTTGAACGAGCCACTGATGTCCGGCTATTAGTTCTCCAAAAACCCACGGCTAAACAATCCGCTAAAACCTGTCATTTCAATACCGTGCTATGAAGATGTACTGAGATGCAGAAGCAGCTCCCACTCCACTTCCTTAAACATAACGAAACAATCGGCTTACTTTCACTTTAACTCACTTACCGAACGTGGTGCTTTTTATTCTACCTCCACTTCTTCCGCTAGCTTCCAGTATCTTCACGTTTTTGAAGCCGTGCTGGGTGAGCTTGAGCGCAGCCCCGATCCCTGAAATTCCGCAGCCTACGATCACTATATGCGCGTCCAGTCCCGCCTGCATGGCCATCTCTGTCCCCACTTTGTCGTCAATGACGAGGAAGGCCTCTACGCTGCGTTCGGTTTCTACTTCTTCACAGACACCGCTGCACTCGGGTGTACAATGCCCAGCGACTGACAGTGCTGAGTAAGCACGTGGGAAATTTACACAACAAAACCAGCTGACGGCTTTATGTGTTGCTAATGGTAACTTTACATTCCGTTCATAAGCTGTTTATAGCTGTGTGTAAGTATCGCCATGACGCTATGTGCTGCGATCGTGTAAACACTGAAGTATAGTCAGCTTGACGTTTGTCATACGCTACGTCAAACCCCGTATCTCCGAAGAGCAGGTAATGAAGTCATTGATGCAAACTGTAAGCGTAATCTGGCAAAAATGTACATTTATTCTCTAATTTTTTGTAATTATCATGAGTTTAAATAAAATAAAACAAATGAAAATCAAAGCTAAATAAAATATCCATATCGGTACAAATTGTACATAAAATGTATAACTTCGGAATTTATTCACAGCCTTTATATTTTTTATAAACCTGGGGTACATTTTACTAAAGAATCGTAACACTAAGAACGTCTTAACTGCGATCTTAAAACCAGCCCTTGGTTTTCCAGGATTACGGGGGTTTTCCTAAATCCATCGCCACCAAACTAACACGGCATCCTCGGCAATCCACAGCCCCGAGCCACCCGTATGTGCCTCGGCCATCTCTTAGGTCAACCGATGTGATGGACCTTTAGGTCGGTAGTGACTCTAAAGGGGAGAAAGGGCACAAAATGAGACAGGATTTGTTACATTTTAATTCTTGAAAGAAATTGCACTTTTATTTATGTTTTTAATCTCACTGGAAATTTGGATGTAACACCAGGGACATTATAATATTAAGGACCTTGGCAAAACTATTTGCTCATTATTGCCGATTATGTAAGATTATCAGAAAAAAAAAACACTGCCTCCTCTCCACTGTACACATACTTTTATTTTTTTTAATATACATCCTAAAAATTAGAAAGAGCAAATAAAAAGAGTTACATGAAACAACAATTGTATAGGAATGGTTTACATCATAGCACATAACTTGCATGCTATACATTTTTAACATGAATGCAAAATGAACACAATGTTATGGATCAGCATTCCTGTATGATTCAACAGAATGAATACCATTTTATGCTGCCACATTTTATGGAATTTCAGTAGTGCATTATTTCAGAACATGACATAATTATGCCAAGTGATTCTTATGAACTTGATCACGTATGTCTACTACTTTAGCCATGTCCAAGTCCCTTTGTGTGTGACTGTCAATAATGGGAAGAAAATACATAGTAACTGCAAACCTCATCTATATCTATAACACTTATGTAAATTCTGTGAAGTTGCCCGAATTGATAGAATCTCTGGTCTCGTCATGTTACCTACTCTTTAAGTCCTGTAGCAAAGCACTAAAGTTGCAACTATTAAACACATGAATACAGCCCTGTTCTTTCTCACCATTTTATACTTCGCCACTTTTGGCTGTGTACCCTCAATATGTTCCACTCTCAATTTGCCAAGTATTATCAGTACTGTATACTTTTTAAGAATACATCCATTTTTTGTTTTTAAAATTTGTCAGAAATCCACCTCCAAAGAGAGACACCTCAAAAAGGATCACACTCTAATGTTGAAGTAAGTTTATTATTAAGTTTATTATTCAACTTCTTAACCACATTCTTGCCATTGCTCTACTTTTTTGTTTCATTTTTAGCCCATCTGAAAGAACATTTCTTCAAAATTCTTTTCCGCATCCTTTGCATTTCCCACCCAGCCATAGCCCACCAATTACAACTCTCAAGATATTCAACTAAACTGCTATGATGCACAAATAGGATTATTTACAAGTTACAAAATCTATAATTTTATAAATTACAGATAGCATAAATGTGGTGACATTATTTGAACAGTTTCAGCAGCTGTCTTCTTTACACAAAATAAATCTGATAAGCTTTAAACAGCAAAAGACAGCGGTTCAATAGATACATTATGGGAATAGCCAATCGGGTACATTTAAGATCAACAATTTGTAGTGTCTTTCAGGAAGGCATTATAAATGACATGTTTGATGGCTTGCTGACCAATGAATGTTCACAATTTTGTTGTATTAACATAATGTGTGGATGATCTTTCACCATAGAAATCCATCTGTCTGTCTACCTCCAGATAAGAAATAAAGCAAGTTGCTACTTCACTTTTGTGCCAGGAATCCTGCTTGTGGTGAGGTTGTTAAAAAAAGCACCCCAGACTAGTGCACCCCTGGTAAAGATCATAGTATATTTCTGTATATGACAGTAAACAGTAGCCTACCTAGCTTCAACAATGCCTTTTACTTATTGTCTGTTTCTTACAATGAAAAGGAGACACAGATTACTAATGGGTCAACAAGGGGAAAGGGGTTTGAGCCACTGTAGCCACCCCTTTGTGCATGTCCCTTTTAGCCACCATACAGAACACATTAAACACCTGACAATTCATTGAACATTTAAAATGCTAAAATTTATACCTGAGAAATTTCAATAATGAAATGCATTTATTCATATGTTTGATAATAAACAGATACACTGTTAAGTAAAGGGCGGCACGGTGGCAGCGCTGCTGCCTCGCTGTTAGGAGACCTGGGTTCGCTTCCCGGGTCCTCCCTGCATGGAGTTTGCATGTTCTCCCCGTGTCTGTGTGGGTTTCCTCCCAAAGACATGTGGATTGGTGATTCTAAATTGGCCCTGGGGTGTTTGTGTGTGTCCTGTGGTGGGTTGGCACCCTGCCCAGGATTGGTTCCTGCCCTGTGTTGACTGGGATTGGCTCCAGCAGACCCCCTGTGTTCGGGTTCAGTGGGTTGGAAAATGGATAGATGGACTGTTAAGTAAATGGAAATTAGTTATATTGTTAATAATTTTAAAGTTGTAATAATTATCTGTTCTTTAAAGTTCTGAACACTGTATGTGCTAAGGTTCATTTTTCTGTACTCCAAAAGGTTATATCGAGAAGAAGAACAAAGCAAAATGGAAGGGCAATAACAGGGGACTTGTGCGTTTGTGGAGAGACAGTACAGATGCAGTGAAGAAAACCTTCTCAGAAGAATATCCATTCAATTCTGTGTTTGAGCCTCATCATTCCAACACTCACAGATTATTTCAGTTAAATCATTATGTTGATACCCAGCCTGTTGAAGTGTAGTTGCACCTGCTATAAAGGTTATCTGCATTGAGCGTAAAGATGACTTGCAGTCACTGAGGAATTTTTATGGACGTTGTGACAAACTGGCCTAGGAGTACCCACAATGTCTTTGTTAGTTTGTCAGTAGGTGAGAAACAGTGAGATTTGTGGCATATGGCTACTGGGTAAGGGCGGATATCCCATTCCTGCATACCTGTTGACATCTGAATCTAAATTCCAGATGGCAGCTAAAGAACAATACAATGCCACCCCTAACTAAATCTGCAGCATTTTGTTAGGCATAGGCATAACAATGCAGGAAAAAAAAATCTGCAACCGTCTTTATGGATCAGTGGATGGCATCTGATTTTTATTACACTGCTGTGATAGCATGGTGTGAAGTGCTGTGCATCTTTGCCATTAGAGCAGATGTTACTGGTGAGATGATGCATTGTGGTTTTATTCTTTTGTGTATCCTTTATTTCACCCTTCACAACTAAGCAAATTTAACAAGACTTAACACCCCAAAGAGGTTATTTGGGAAGGGAATGCAGTCTGGAAAGAAATTGTCTGTAGATGACATTACTCAATTTCCTCTTTAAATAGTAACTTTGATGAATGATCTTGAATTCATTGTGAATGTTTCATTTCACATTTCATAAATGTTCAGTTTAATGTCCCCTAATAACATACTAATTTATCTAGAAACATTAAAAGTGCTTGGTTTATTGAGAAAATTCATATTGTTTTTTTTTTTATTTTATATGGCAACTCAAGCTACCCACCAGCATTTCAAATAAGGAATTAACAGTGACCATTGTAAGGAAGGTGCAGCAATAAAGAGAACCTACTGTTACAAAGATCTCTCAGGCTGGCACTGAGGTGTGGACCAGGAGTAGGTGGAGGGTGGCAGAAGGAATGGAGCAGGCTGGATCACAAATGTGCCATAAAGCACTTGTGGCATTAGAAAGAGCAGGACTGGGGGAGTGTTAAGACTCCACGCCTTGACAAGGCCCAAGGCAGAGAATGGTGCCAACTAGTCCATCAGGAGGTGAGAGCTGGCTCCTCCTAAACTCCGCTTGATTAACCCCAAAAAGGGTCTTAAAGGTTGTAAGAATCAAAGCACCCCATACTCTAGGTACATCACTCATGTGGTGTCTATGTGCGTCAGCAGACATATTTTGTGAATTGAACTATTTCTTTATTCTAATTTCTCATTGTCTCTTAATCATGGTATATATGAATAGTATGAGAGAACACACTTGAATGACAAAAGCAAATACAGTGGGATGCAAAAGTTTGGGCAACCTTGTTAGTAGTCATTATTTTCCTGTATAAATCGTTGGTTGTTACGATAAAAAATGTCAGTTAAATATATCATATAGGAGACACACACAGTGATATTTGAGAAGTGAAGTGAAGTTTATTGGATTTACAGAAAGTTTGCAATAATTGTTCAAACAAAATCAGGCAGGTGCATAAATTTGGGCACCGTTGTCATTTTATTGATTCCAAAACTTTTAGAACTAATTATTGGAACTCAAATTGGCTTGGTAAGCTCAGTGACCCCTGACCTACATACACAGGTGAATCCTATAATGAGAAAGAGTATTTAAGGGGGTCAATTGTAAGTTTCCCTCCTCCTTTAATTTTCTCTGAAGAGTAGCAACATGGGGGTCACAAAACAACTCTCAAATGACCTGAAGACAAAGATTGTTCACCATCATGGTTTAGGGGAAAGATACAGAAAGCTGTCCCAGAGATTTAAGCTGTCTGTTTCCACAGTTAGGAACATATTGAGGAAATGGAAGACCACAGGCTCAGTTCAAGTTAAGGCTTGAAGTGGCAGACCAAGAAAGATTTCGGATAGACAGAAGCGACGAATGGTGAGAACAGTCAGAGTCAACCCACAGACCAGCACCAAAGACCTACAACATCATCTTGCAGCAGATGGAGTCACTGTGCATCGTTCAACCATTCGGCGCACTTTACACAAGGAGATGCTGTATGCGAGAGTGATGCAGAGGAAGCCTTTTCTCCGCCCACAGCACAAACAGAGCCGCTTGAGGTATGCTCAAGCACATTTGGACAAGCCAGCTTCATTTTGAAATAAGGTGCTGTGGACTGATGAAACTAAAATTGAGTTATTTGGGCATAACAAGGGGCGTTATGCATGGAGGAAAAAGAACACAGCATTCCAAGAAAAACACCTGCTACCTACAGTAAAATATGGTGGTGGTTCCATCATGCTGTGGGGCTGTGTGGCCAGTGTAGGGACTGGGAATCTTGTCAAAGTTGAGGGACGCATGGATTCCACTCAGTATCAGCAGATTCTGGAGACCAATGTCCAGGAATCAGTGACAAAGCTGAAGCTGCGCCGGGGCTGGATCTTTCAACAAGACAACGACCCGAAACACTGCTCAAAATCCACTAAGGCATTCATGCAGAGGAACAAGTACAATGTTCTGGAATGGCCATCTCAGTCCCCAGACCTGAATATAATTGAAAATCTGTGGTGTGAGCTAAAGAGAGCTGTCCATGCTCGGAAGCCATCAAACCTGAATGAACTAGAGATGTTTTGTAAAGAGGAGTGGTCCAAAATACCTTCAACCACAATCCAGACTCTCATTGGAACCTACAGGAAGCGTTTAGAGGCTGTAATTTCTGCAAAAGGCGGATCTACTAAATATTGATTTCATTTCTTTTTTGTGGTGCCCAAATTTATACACCTGCCTGATTTTGTTTGAACAATTATTGCACACTTTCTGTAAATCCAATAAACTTCATTTCACTTCTCAAATATCACTGTGTGTGTCTCCTATATGATATATTTAACTGACATTTTTTATCGTAACAACCAACGATTTATACAGGAAAATAATGACTATTAACAAGGTTGCCCAAACTTTTGCATCCCACTGTATATGGACTGTGGGGGATTGTCCTTCATCTTGAATGACTACTATGAGTAGGTTATCTTTTAGTTAATTTTTAATCTGCTTTGGTAATAGAAGACAGTTTTGGATAAATAGTCAGGATGCTTTTAAGTATTTCCCTTATTTGGTTTTTGTGCTTGTTAAAGTAGACACTGAAAAATAAAACCAATAATACTATCCATGGGCGGCACGGTGGCGCAGTGGTAGCGTTGCTGCCTCGCAGTTAGGAGATCCGGGTTCGCTTCCCGGGTCCTCCCTGTGTGGAGTTTACATGTTCTCCCTGTGTCTGCGTGGGTTTCATCCGGGCGCTCCGGTTTCCCTCCAAAGACATGCAGGTTAGGTGGATTGGCAATTCTAAATTGGCCTTGGCGTGTGTGTGTCCTGCGGTGGGTTGGCACCCTGCCCGGAATTGGTTCCTGCCCTGGGATTGGCTCCCGTGACCCTGTGTTCGGATTCAGCGGGTTGGAAAATGGATGGCTGGATACTATCCATTTAAGGAATAATTCAAGATTTTTAGATTGTATGGTCAAAAGTAACATTATAAATATTGGTAATAATGAGTAAATGGTTTCACGAGGAAAATAGTATAGAGTAATGGGGATTGTGGAAGTGAGGTGAAAAAGAGAGTGCAGGCAGGGTGGAATGGGTGGCGAAGAATGTCAGGAGTGATTTGTGACAGATGGATATCAGCAACAGTGAAAGGGAAGGTCTACGGGACGGTAGTGAGACTAGCTATGTTATATGGGTTGGAGACGGTGGCACTGACCAGTAAGCAGGAGACAGAGCTGGAGGTAGCAGAGTTAAAGATGCTAATATATGTATTATGTGTGACAAGGATAGGATTAGAAATGAGTACATTAGAGGGTCAGCTCAATTTGGATGATTGTGAGACAAAGCCAGAGAGGCGAGATTGCATTGGTTTGGACATGTGCAGAGGAGAGATGCTGAGTATATTGGGAGAAGGATGCTAAGGATAGAGCTGCCAGGCAAGAGAAAAAGAGGAAGGCCTAAGAGAAGGTTTATGAATGTGGTGAGAAAGGACATGCAGGTGATGGGTGTAACAGAACAAGATGCAGAGGACAGAAAGATGATCTGCTGTGGCGAGCCCTAACGTTTCATGAGGAAAACATACTTAATAATTAATTAATTGCAACAAAATTCTTATATTAGCTTTGTAGATTTTTATTACTCATTGAAAAAAATCTAAAAATACAAATTATATCTAACTTCACTTAGGTCATCAACTTTGTCTCTTTTGATAAAGTCCAACATATGTCATACATTTTTATTCTTCCTTATTCATCTCCTTAAAATGAAAGTGAAAAATCTCCTCATAGAACCTCTGTGTTTTTTCATGGCCACACATCAGACATACAAGGGTTAGTAACATTTCTTTTATCTGAACTAGGGGGCAAAACCCCATGCTCGCTTCACTCACCCACCCCCCAAAGCCACACTTCACGCCAGCCACTTCATTTCTCTGCCGCTCGCGGGTGCATGCTAATGAGATGCGGACGGATCAGCTGCTGGCTTGCTGCTGCCGAGCTGCGTGTTCTGCTTGTCACGCTGCGCATTGATCATTTAAAAGCCTGTACAGCAGCTGTCCTTTTGTCTCACTGCTTTGTCTCACGGGACATTAAAGTGTCTCTCACGGGATGTCAAAGTGTCTTCCGAGAAGATCACATCTCGACCCAAGGACCCAAGTTTTTTTTATTATAATAGAGAGATATATTTAAAACAATTCTGGATGGAAAAGCTCATTGCTTATTTATTATGTTTACAGTTTGTTTCAGTGGCTTCATTATTTAGACTTTAAAGATACAGAGGTTGAAGTGGCACATGTCAAACATCAAGATATGTTTACCAAAGCGTTTAAATGGTTAAACAGTTTGAATCGAACCAAAGCCTGAATCACTTCCAAAAGGGGATCGTCCTGCAGCCACAGTGTTGTTTTACACACATTTAAATGTAAGAGGGAGACATTGCAGTCAATGCCCAATTTGAGTCCATATGTTATCATGCAGATTAGAACATTAAAGAACAACAAAGCTTGCCAGTCCTATCCACTTAATTCCTCCAAAATAATATCATGGTCCGTAAAGTCCTGCTGTCTGCCACACTACTTATTAACTAATTCCATGTGTCTATGACTCTCTGTATAAAAGAAGACTTCATAATGTTTGTGCGAAATTTACCCTTAACGAGTTTCCAATTGTGTCCCCATGTTCCATTGAATTAATTTTAATGTCATAGTCTCAGTCCACTGTACTATTTTTCTATATAATTTTAAACACTTCAATCATGTCTTTTCTCAATCTGCTTTTCCTTAAACTTAACAGGCTCAGCTCTATTTAACTTTATTCATAACTCATACCCTGCAGTCCTGGAATCAGCCTACTTGGCACATCATTTTTGTGCACTCACATTAGTTGTTTTAGTTTGCTTTGTTTCAAGCTATAGGCCTATTTCCCTTTTATACACAATGAGGTGATGAGTTTACTAAACCACAGGCTTACTGCAACTTACATGTTTAATGAAGCATTGTGTTTAAGTGCATATCATAGAAACTGGGTGTGTAGTGTAGTGCAAAAAAGCCCAATTATAGAGAAGCAGTTAAGAATAACAATAAGCTTCACAGTAATTTTTTTCCACATCTATTATGCAAGTAAGAATACTTATATGTGTCCCTTATATTTGATATAATACTGGTCTAAAAAAGTTTTTTTTGCTTCTGTCAAACATTTAGGTGTACTTTATAGATTTGAGGTTGCTAAATCCAAATCTGGCAACAGAATTGCTCTCTCACATCCAGTGTTTGATAAATAAAACAAATACTATTTTAGAGAAAACATGTTACATATTCTGCGGTGGGCTGGCACCATGCCCGGGGTTTGTTTCCTGCCTTGCGCCCTGTGTTGGCTGGGATTGTTTCCAGCAGACCCCCATGACCCTGTAGTTAGGATATAGAGGGCTGGATAATGGATGGATGGATGGATGTTACATATTTTAAAAATTAATTATTTAGATTTGAAAAAATATAAATTGCATACACTCACCTAAAGGATTATTAGGAACACCATACTAATACGGTGTTTGACCCCCTTTCGCCTTCAGAACTGCCTTAATTCTACATGGCATTGATTCAACAAGGTGCTGAAAGCATTCTTTAGAAATGTTGGCCCATATTGATAGGATAGCATCTTGCAGTTGATGGAGATTTGTGGGATGCACATCCAGGGCACGAAGCTCCCGTTCCACCACATCCCAAAGATGCTCTATTGGGTTGAGATCTGGTGACTGTGGGGGCCATTTTAGTACAGTGAACTCATTGTCATGTTCAAGAAACCAATTTGAAATGATTCGAGCTTTGTGACATGGTGCATTATCCTGCTGGAAGTAGCCATCAGAGGATGGGTACATGGTGGTCATGAAGGGATGGACATGGTCAGAAACAATGCTCAGCTAGCCCGTGGCATTTAAACGATGCCCAATTGGCACTAAGGGGCCTAAAGTGTGCCAAGAAAACATCCCCCACACCATTACACCACCACCACCAGCCTGCACAGTGGTAACAAGGCATGATGGATCCATGTTCTCATTCTGTTTACGCCAAATTCTGACTCTACCATTTGAATGTCTCAACAGAAATCGAGACTCATCAGACCAGGCAACATTTTTCCAGTCTTCAACTGTCCAATTTTGGTGAGCTCGTGCAAATTGTAGCCTCTTTTTCCTATTTGTAGTGGAGATGAGTGGTACCCGCTGGGGTCTTCTGCTGTTGTAGCCCATCCGCCTCAAGGTTGTGCGTGTTGTGGCTTCACAAATGCTTTGCTGCATACCTCGGTTGTAACGAGTGGTTATTTCAGTCAAACTTGCTCTTCTATCAGCTTGAATCAGTCAGCCCATTCTCCTCTGACCTCTAGCATCAACAAGGCATTTTCGCCCACAGGACTGCCGCATAGTGGATGTTTTTCCCTTTTCACACCATTCTTTGTAAACCCTAGAAATGGTTGTGCGTGAAAATCCCAGTAACTGAGCAGATTGTGAAATACTCAGACCGGCCTGTCTGGCACCAACAACCATGCCACGCTCAAAATTGCTTAAATCACCTTTCTTTCCCATTCTGACATTCAGTTTGGAGTTCAGGAGATTGTCTTGACCAGGACCACACCCCTAAATGCATTGAAGCAACTGCCATGTGATTGGTTGATTAGATAATTGCATTAATGAGAAATTGAACAGGTGTTCCTAATAATCCTTTAGGTGAGTGTATATAATTGTTATAAATATAATTATTTCTTATAAAACATAGCATTTTTCCTCAGTGGAATGACAAGAAAATGTTTGCTAAAATAGACTCACTCCACTTTTCACTATAACAGATCTCTCCATCTGAGTGAAGTTCTGGTTAAACCTCTCCACATGTTCAGAGACCACTTCCATGTTCTCATTGGGGAAAAAATCCAAATGAGAATGTAGGAAATGGATTTTTAAAGACGTTACACCCAGGTGCTAGGTAGGTGAGAGGAGCTCTTCAATCAGTTCCTTTTAGTTTTCTGCCTTTCTATTCCCAAGTGAATTGTGACACATGCTTTCAATTGCTTCCCAAGCTCTCTTTTCACCTTTGCTTTTGGATTTGAAGTTTGCTTCCTTAAAAAACTCACAGATTTGCAGTGCAACAATGATGACTTTTCAAATGTTTGCTCTCTTCTGGACAATAAAAAGGCATTTTAACCTTCTAAATACTGTATAAATCCTTGGTTCTTTTGAAGGAATAAGAAGAGAGCGAGAAAAAATACTAAATGATGGCAAAGAAATTGTAGAAAATATTTGATTTTGTGTTCTTTCCAATACAAGTAACATTAAGAACAAGGAAGACTGCTATTTTTAGCTGAAAATATACTTCATGTAAAATTCTGAGCATGAAAAATACTTATGCCATAAAAAACATAACTTATTTTTAAGTAATTAACAATTTTTTTCAAAATGGTGTTTTCCATTAAATTCAATATCTTGTGGAAATGTTTTATGGTTGAGAAATTCCAATTTCAGAAATGGATTTGGCACACCTACATATATGAAGTACACCAATTTTTGTGTGAGGGAGGATTTTGGTGCAGACCAGTGTAATCAATGTACAAGGATCTTCTCTTTTATAGTAAACTTTATGGGGAAACAACTTCTGAAACTAGGCCATCATGAGAAGATTATACTTGAAGCCATATTCTGACAGGTAATATTCCACTTTTTTGAGTAGCAGTGAAATTGTTGTGCAATGTATTGATCAATATTTGGAAATATTGTAAAATATGCTGGATGTTATAACCATGACAGTTAGTGCAGTTATTTTGGAAATAATACAAGGAGCAATTTTTCAAATAACTAAACAAGTAAGCATAACATAATGTCATTAAATAATTTTTGGCATTAATAATTTTTCAAATTAAGTTCCAAAATATGTGCATTACAATCAAAACATTATAACCAAATAATCATTCCCACAGTACTATAAAAGTCAAAGTGCAATATATAAAACACAGTCTAATCAGAATTACTGTCAATCCAAAATTTAAAAAAGACTAGTTTAAATGCGTTGAATTTGGAAGCCTTGCCGTTAACCAGTTCCAAGAGCTATTTGAAAAAAAGGTGCATTATAAACTTGTTCATCATATAGCTTAAAACCAGGTAGTTATAGAAAAAAATGGAGGGTAGAGGCCCAACAGACTTATTTTAAAATAGAATTAACATATTCTTGCCAAATTCTGAAATAAAATGTTCAACTCAATGCGAAGAATGTTAGATTTTTTTTCTAGTTTTTGACACTGTTCCCCCATTGAGATATGGAGAGTGTGTTGGGATTCTTTTAGTTTAGCAAAAGCAGTCAACATACTATCAACATAATGTAAGAGATCACTGTGCATTTACCGCTATGTTTTAGTGCCATCAAAAAGTTCTCTAAAAAATGCCATTATAAGAATAATTTTAAGGTCAACACAATCTGATATATAAGCACAAATGTTCCCCCAAAATGGTCTTAATTTAAGACAATCAATAAACATATGATGTCAGTGTTAGATGGAATTCTAGAAGTCAGATGATTAGAAGTCAGTTTCTGCTATAATTTGGATAATTTTAATCTTGAGAGGCATGCATGATTCTCAATTTTAAAAAGAATGAGGGTATGTTTTGCGGAGATTTATGAAGAATGCATATTATGAATAATTAAATAACATTCCCTACCTGAGATATTAATAGAGAGATACCTTTCCTATCATTGTCCAAGACTACCTAGAGGTGTAATCTATTTGATGAAGTCTAAAAATACTGCTGGTATTCTCCACATTGCTAGCTAAAATGGATTCAAGTGTGAATACTAGTGGAAGATTAGAGAAGTTCAAAAACTTCCTTTTAACAAAGTTTTTGACTGGTAGAAAAAACATTTGGAAGAAATTCCAAGTTTAAGACATAATTGATCAAAGATGGCAAACACATTGTCTAAGTAAAGATCTCTGATGATCCAAATGCTGAATGACTTACATAGATTAAATGCTGTATAACTTAATTTCGGGCTGGAATATAAAGTTAACCCTGTAAAGAAACTGCTGGGGACAGCAGATCTACCTCAAAGTGTCTTTTTCATTGCTTCCATGTTTTGAGTGAATCATGCTGTTGGATTGTTAGTAAATTAATGATAAGTATTTATGAGTGGAAGGTAGTGTAGTCGGCATGGTGGCGCAGTGGTAGCACTGCTGCCTTGCAGTTAGGAGACCTGGGTTCACTTCCCGGGTCCTCCCTATGTGGAGTCTGCATGTTCTCCCTGTGTCTGCGTTGGTTTCCTCCCACAGTCCAAAGACATGCAGGTTAGGTGAATTGGAGATTCTAAATTGGCCCTAGTGTGTGCTGGGTGTGTTTGTGTGTGTCCTGTGGTGGGTTGGCACCCTGCCCAGGATTGGTTCCTGCCTTGTGCCCTGGGATTGGCTCCAGCAGACCCCTGTGTTTGGATTCAGTGGGTTGGAAAATGGATGGATGTAGTGGTAATATCATTATTATGTCTACTATCTTCTTCTTCTTCTTTCGGCTGCTCCCGTTAGGGGTTGCCACAGCGGATCATCTATGTTGTCCGCCTATTGACTTGGCAAAATTTTACATTGGATGCCCTTCCTGACGTAACCCTCCCCATTTATCCAGGCTTGGGACCAGCACAAAGAAACACACTGGTAATATAGCATTATAGTTATTATCATATCTATAGTTCTGATGTCCTTCTAAATTTGCAATTTATTTTTATGATTAGAGATTACAGATCTTTATTCTCTCATATATATGAGAGCATAGTGAAGTTCTTGTGTCAAAGTTGCAGGGGGCAGGCCAGAGAAGTATGTTTAGGCAATAATGCAATAAATAAATAAATACATAAGAGTAGCAGAAGATAAAACATACAGTAAATAAGAGTTGCAAGTGCAAAACAGACATACAGATTGTGTTAAACAGTAGGGGAAAAAAGTAGATGGCAGAACACATGTAACAAACAGTGTGATTATATATAAACCAATAGGACATGTAAGATTAGGTTAACAAGAGCAAGCAGGAAACAGCAGTTTTCTTTGGCACACGCACAAATGTGGTTTTCCTGACACACTGAGGCACAGTACACAAAGACATGGATAAGGTGAAGATGTCAGTGCAAACCCATGACAGCTGGGTGGCACATGCCTTCAGGACATGGAATGGGATTCCGCCTGGGAATATAAGCATAATCCACAAAAAACATAAAATAACAATAAAAACACTACTCAGTGCTGGTTTTCACTTTCTAGCTGACTTATAAAGCCAGAAGGAGGACTGAGCCGCAGTAATGTCAGAGTGGCCTGGCCTCTTGTGGCTCCACCGACAAAGTTAAGATGGCACATAATTAATACATAATAAATAAACATAGCAAAATTACCCTAGAAACATATGGAGCAAATAACTAAAATTAACAAAGCCAATAATAAAACAGAAAATATGCATAAAGCCTGGATGACACATAATAGAATTGTATCATGCAGCAAATAAATAATTAGTGTGCCACTGTGATTTGTTTTTTCATGTCATATGAAAGCATATATATGCTGTAATGTGATATGGATCATTTTTTGCTCTAAAGGATTTTACATGTGAGGAAGAGGGTTAGCTTCCACAGGTAAAGGGAAAACTAAGGAGGTATTAAGTGATTTGAAAATTGTTGAGGGAGAAGTACTGCTGAGATTAAATAGGCTGAAAACAAACAAATCACCAGAGCCAGATAATAGTTATCCTTGAGTTCTTATATAACCCTTTGTATAATACTTTTAGGATATCACTGTGCACTGGAGAAAATATGAAGGACTGGAGAATGGCAAATATTATCCCATTATATAAAAAGAGTGATCGGGCAGATCCAAGCAACTGTTGGCCAGTAAGCTTAATGAGCATCACAGGTAAATTAATGGAAGGAATTATTAAGAAAATGTTTGAGCAGCACATGGCAAGAACAGGAATTTTACTAAACAGTCAGCATAGATTTAGAAGATGGAGGTTGTGTTTTATAAACATGCCGTAATTCTATGAAGAAGTGAGAAAAAGATACAATCAAAGTGAAGCATATGATATAAATAATACATTTTATTATGTAAAGCACTTTGAGCTACTGTTTTTATGAAAATGTGCTATATAAATAAATGTTGTTGTTGTTATTTATGTTGACCACATGAAAGGTTGGGCATCAAACAAAAAGAAATGGTGTGGTGTGTAGATGGGTGGGCTAGGACACAGGAAGTAGAGGGTGATGGTGTGAGGAGCCTTATTAGAAATAGTTGATGTTAAGAGTGGTGTCCCTCAGGAGTCAATGATAGAGCCACTGCTATTTTTAATATATATAAATGATATGGATAGGAATATAAATAAGAAGCTGATTAAGTTTGCAGATGATGCTAAACTAGGTGGATTGGCAGATAATCTAGAATTTGCTGAATCATTACGCAGGGACTTAAACAACATACAGGCATGAGCAGATTTGTGGCAGATGCAGTTTAATGTAAGTAATAGTAAAGTATTACATGTAGGAAGTAAAAATGTTAAGTTTGAACACAAAATGGGAGGTCTTAAAATCAAAAGTACAGTACATCTTATGAGAAGTATTTAAGAGTCGTAGTGGACTGGTCACTATCAACTGTCAGGAAGTGTCTTAGAAGCCATTAAGAAGGCTAACATAATGTTAGGTTATATAGTATGATGTGTAGAGTACAAGTCCAAGGAGGTTATGCTCAAGCTTTATAATGCACTGGTGAGGCCTCTTCTGGAGTACTGTGCACAGTTTTGGTCTCATGGGTTCAAATAAGACATGGAAGCACTAATAAAAGTTCAGAGAAGAGTAACTAGGCTAATTCCAGGAATGCAAGGGATGAATTATGATGAAAGATTAAAAGAGCTAAGCCTTTTCATTTTAAGACAAAGGAGATTAAGAGGAGACAGAATTGAAGTATTTAAAATTATGAAGGGAATTGGTGCAGTGGATTGAGACATTTTAAAATGAGCTCACCAAGAACACGGGGACACAGTTTGAAAGTTATTAAGGGTAAATTTCACACAAACCTTAGGATGTTTTTCTTCACACAGAGAACCATAGATAGTAGAACTTAATTATTTTGTAAGAATTAAGTGGACAGGACTGGCAAGCCTTATTTGGCTGAATGGCCTGTTCTCATCTAGCATGTTCTAATGTTATTTTCTGCTGTATTTTCAAATTTTCATTTTACCATTGTAAGGTGCTGGAGGATTTTGTGATGTGCTGCAATTGACCAACATATGTTAGTATCAGTGATGATAACATCTGTCATAAAGTTTGACAGTTTTTTATTTTATATGGTCCCTTTCCCAGGCAGTACTATCAGAAGACTTCACTGTTCACCAGGTAGGGGCAAGCCCAAAAATTTTCTTTAACACTATAGTTTATTGTCAATGGTGCTGAGACAGCTTTGGTAACTGTAAGCTATTGTCTCCAGCGTCTTCACTAATGTGTTCCTCTTAAATGCTGCAAATGGACAAGAACTGGCCCAACTGCATTATGGTCAAACTCTGTTTCTCGTGGTTGTCACAGTATCTTGGGTTAGTTGAAACTTTACATCCACAGGTGCTGGGATGCACTTCATCTCTGTCCAACTTTGGAATTGAATTATAAAATTTCAATAAAGATATGGAGGATTAATATATACAGTACACTACAGTAATATTTCTGTATAGAAAGTTCCACAGTGCCCTCTTGTGTCCAGAGTCAGTATAACTAGAGATTGTTGTTTAGTGACTGAAGATGGATGGTTTTGACCCCATTGTTGTGCAAACCTGAGCAACTCACGTCACCTGCCTGTGCTCCCATTATAAAAAAATGAAAATGAAAAAAAAAAAATGAAAATATTATTTCAGATTTTTGAAAAGTTCCAAATTATTGTGTACTTACAAAGTACACTAATTGGTGAGGTGAAAGGTTTTACCTCCGTTGCACACATCTTTATTACCTCTTTAAAAATGCACAGGTTTTTATTTCTGTTAATATTCAGTGTAACTGAAGGGCGCTTCCTATCAACCCTTTGCATTCAAAGTAACAAAAAGGATCTAAAAGTTAAATGAATGATCCTTGAAATGCTAAATAATCTTCAGGAAGACACAAAATAAACAAGACAATAGTGGCACTCTGAACCTTACTATATGGGTCTTGAATCCTTTTCAGACTGGTGGAGTGGCTCAGTGGTTTGTCTATTTGAAAGCACCAGATGAAGCACTCCTTTTCTCGTTTCTCTTCCTCCTTGCATTAGAGCATTTGCCTCAGACTCTTCTACTTAATCTGTAATGATATGCATTCTGGGCTTGTGGCTACTTTAGCCCTCAATTCAGGGTTCCCTGCCTGCCAAGCTCCAGATTAACCTGTTGTGGTTGGTGTTACCCTATTTCTGCTGCATGAACACAAAGCTAGAACTTATCTTTTGTGATCTTTGCTTGTCCTTCACCTCTGGACTTTTAGAGGACAGATCTCTAAGGCTGCTACCCAGGTGACAATTCTATTAAAGAGACAATCTGGTGCCTCACCTTCTCTTCTGTGACTATCTGTCTGCCCCCTAGCTGTCACGAAATGTTGTCTTCCATGGTGGTCTCCTCCTCACTCTCTGGCCAGAAGTCCAAGTATTTTTGTCCACTGCTGGGTCACCTATCTTCTACAGTTTAGAGCAGAGATGTCACACTCAGATCCTGGAGGACTACAGTGCCTTCGGGTTTTTATTCTGTTCATTTTCTTAACTAGTAACCAGTTACTGCTGCTAATTTAGCATACTTCTTTTGACTCAATTATAACTGACTTGCTTGAATTATTTTTCCTTAAGCAGCACCAATATGAGATCAACATCAATATTCTTTGTGGACCACAGCAGATCAATATTTCTCAGACCTTCACTTTTTTTTCTTTCAAATATTAGGACAAGTATTTTATGAAAGACACAGGTGCAAATGGGATCTAAGTTAAACTGGCCTTCTCTTTGCTCTCTTTCAATCTCATTATTGTTTGGCTGCTTATTAAAGAAAAAAACAAGTAAAATAGAAGTCAGTTAAAATCAAGGTAACATAGCATGTTTGATTTGCATTAGTAATGGTTATTACGTCTAGAGGGTGCCGCCGAGCCCCCCAACCCCAGACATAACCACACTAAGACCGTCTCGGATGCAAACATTTTTTTTTTATTCACAATACCTTTCTAAAGTTCACATCACAATTTCTATTCCATAATACCTCACTTCACCCTCTGCCCCCCCAGTTAAGTTTTGCTCTCTGCCTCCTGAATCTGATCGAACTTGTGGAGTGAGATGGCTTCCTTTTATAATAGGCCCAGAAGCACTTCCAGAGCCCCACAATGGAAGCACTTCTGGATCATATGGAAGCCCCCCAAATCAGGAAAGTGTATTCCCCACAGTACCCTGGGTGGCACCCAAATATCCCAACAGGGCCTTCTTTCGAAACTACATGTCCCATGCAACCCTGTGGGTGCCCCAGTTGAGACCAAACCAAATTAGTACTGCCCCCTCTCCTATTCTTTAAACCCGAATGGGACAGGAATCCATGACCATCCCAGCTGAGATGCCACCACCTCTCGCTACCTGAAGATGCTAGTACAAATACAACAAATACAACTCCACAAGCAGTTCAAGGGGTGTTGAGGGGTGCTGAGAGGTGCTTGTAGACACCTCTCTGGGCTGCTAAAGTTCATCAGCTCTGATGTGTTGCTGCAGGTGGGTCTCAGATGTGGACTCTGAGTTAGGGGAAAGGGTTACATACAGGTTGCCAATGACACAGCGTGAGTGCAGTAAGGCATAGTCAGGTAGTGTTTATGAACAGGCAAACGATCAGTGCAGCTGGGATCATAAGAAGCTGCAGGACAACTGAATGGCAAGGTGGAAGAGGCTGCTAGAGAAGCCAAAAGTACACGCCATTACACATAGTCTGTTTGTAAATTATTTACCTGTGCATGATGAGAGTCATCCTCTTAGGATATGGATAAACTAAACAATGCCATTCTCCATAACTAATCTATTGCATTTTCCATAGTACCAGGGCAAGTAATACTAGAGCACAAATGGGACCAAGCCCCCAAACCCTCAAATACCAAAGGGTATTTCACATACTGTGCTCATTCCACATACAAGAGTGATAGCCAGGTCAGAGATGTGAAATTAATTATTTATGCTGTGTTAATAAAAAAGCAGAATTGTAAATTAGAAGCTTTGTTGTGCTGCTCTTGTTTACTGGGTTTTTGCTGAGTGCTGCATGTTACTTAGGTGTGAAAGTTACTTTTAATAAAGGATTGAATCCTCAACATTTTGCTTTTGGTTGCCAGTAAACAAGTTCTATAATTACTAATGATGAGTTTAAGGGCTTTGAAATAAAAATATTACAGAGAACAAAATTGCAGTGTAGAATTTCTTCTTCTGTAAAATTAGACAATTGGTCAAAGGGTTTAAAGGCACTACATTTGTTTTATTTTTTCCCCCCCAAGTAATAGATCGCTCACACTAAGAAGAGGTAGAATTCAAGCCAGCAGGCAATGTTTGGTGTTGGAACTTCTAAAGTCCATAAAAGGATAATCTTCCTTGAGGAAAAAAAATATGGAGGTCAATTTCAGCCATTTAACAAAAAGCAGGCAAGTTTTTTTCTCCTTCTCCTTCTTAACATGGTATATTATAATCATGAAACAGTATCTTGCAATTTTGTAATTTGAGACAAATGGGTAATAAAAAATGTTTTAATGCATTCATGTTTATTATGGTGTCTCAGAATGGTGACAGTTTTGCTGGTTGGTCAGACATGTAAATAAGAATTTCAGTATACTCTGTACACATGACAATGCTACAAATAATTATTAATATTATCATTTTAGCAAGGTATCTCTTAATAGCATGTTTGTTTCTCAAAATAACACATTATTTACCTTAAAATTACAACAATGAAGATGTTACATAGTTAAACACACAAAAAAAATATTTTCCTGAATAATGTTTTTTAGATGAGAAATGTCTATCTTGGACAATAGAGCAATCTTGGGGGGAATTTTATAGTCAAGGGACAGAGACTGCAGGATTGCTTTGAGCCAGTAGGTGGCAGCACAATATAACACTCACAATACCTTCATGCTCTCTCTCAGTTTTTATAAACTGTTTTGTTTAAAAGCCAGTAATGGTGATCAGGGCAGAATATAATTTTTATGCTATTTCCCTATTATTATTTTTTTGATTTTATTTAATTTAATTGTCCACCCATTTGTTTAACCTTTTTACTTCACCTCAAGTTTTGTGGTAAGATAGTTAAGGTGAGGAAGACAGAGGAAGTCAGATAGTTGTACTACTTATGATGGTGCTGGATTGTGGTGAGGTGTTTCATTTTGATTAGGACATAAAGGTAGAAACTTCACTGTATTCTGTATATATGACAATAATCAACCTATAATATTATAAACATATAAACCATATCTTGTCTCAGTGCTTTCAGGAGTAAGGCAGAATCCAGCCATGGATGGTATACCAGTCTATCATAATTGACACGCATGCAAATACAATGCATATCTATGACTCACTTATTTTATTCTTTTGTTCCAAGCTACAAACCACAAGAAACCAAAAATGCCAAATGTAGGAGCTCATTGTAAAGGATGCAAATGATTTGCCAGTTGTCTATTTTGACAGTATGTGCTGGGCGTAGCTGTAGAACACACCTATTGTTGATACTTCAATACGTCTTCATTGATGAATCCCAGTCATGGAGTGTTTTGGGTCTTATTTATTAATTAAAGTTATACGAAAAAAATAACATTTCTTGTAATCATGTTAAACTTAAAAAAACAGAATTCAACTTTAATCATTGGACACCCTTGCCTGGGTGACCCAGCTGTAGATGATCAGCCCCCGACTTGTGTTCATGACCCTTCTGGATCCATAACCACCACCAGGCCTCTTCTGCAGCCTACAGGATTTTCTTGGTTGCTCTTCTGAACTACACTCCTTTTCTTCCAAGCAGTTTGAGAATTTGCTGTAATCAATGTCCTGCAAAACCCTGGCACCCAACTTCATCTGGCTCACAGCAGGCTTTACAACTACTGTATTGCTCCAACACTATATTTTAAAAAAATCTGAATATTTAGCCCTTTTGCAATCATTTGTTTCCTCTATTTGGTCTTTCCAGTTCCAACAAGACCACTTACTTTGTGGACTTTGATGTTGACCATGTCTGGGCAGAGCGGTGGTTGGCATATTTTTGGGAACTTAAACTGCCTCCCTAGGTTGACTTGGAGCTGACTGTCCCTTGCGGTGGCAAGAATCCCTCCCGCAGAGCCAGGTTGATGTTATGTCTTGTCCCCAGCTTTCATGAAGGTAATGGACTGCTTGGGGGCATGCAGATTTTTAATTTCTTGAATTAATGTTCTGATAGTATCTGCCAACCATCTTAGAAGTTTGTCATGGTGCCAGTGGTATCTCTGTTTCTCTAAAGCCTTTGGGTAGCAACTAAGAATGTGATCCAAAGTGGCACAGTTGGCATGCTGGGGTGTTTGCCATAACCCAGCTATGCAGGTTGGCCAGGCTTGGGAGAATATCATAAACTGATCTGATGAGAAACTAGATGTGCAATGATTCAGCTCTCTGGAGCTCTGTCCAGATGATACTGCAGGGTTCGGCATATTCCCATCTGGTCCAAGCAAATTGTGAATTCTACGCACACCGTTATAGATGAGGCCCCAGAAGAGTAAGTAAGCATGTAAAAATTATGCTACCATTTCTCCTCATATCTGAAATTAACCCAACACCACCATTATTAGTAAACTCCACCCCAAACAAGTGAATATAACAAAAAAATAAAACAAACACAAAATGAAAACTGTATGTTTTGGATAAATCAACACTTGCCATCAGTTGCCATCAACTAATTAGCAGTAATAAATGTAAGTGATTTACTGTATATTTGTGTGTGCATTAAAATACACAGTTAAACAAATGGCAATCTGGTTCAATGGCCATCTGATTGATCACATTGTGATCTGTTAGCTCATGTCAAAAGCAAAATAATGCATTTCTGAGACAATATGCTATTCATGCTTGATTAATATGAAAATGTCATCCTTCTTGAGGAGCCATAATTTTGATCCAGCAATAGGCTGTAAGGAAGATGACTGACTGGTGTAAATGAGACTAAAAAAACACAAGAATTCTACCAAATCTGCTTATAGTCTAAAAAATGGAACACTAAAGCTGAAGCATACAAGCAATGACTTGTATGAATAATATTTTGAAAGATATTTGCTTCTGAGACGGCAACAATGAGGACTTACGATGCTAATGATTTATTGTTTCTGGTTGGGAAAGGAACTAAATTACTGTATTATCCCTAAGTCATTGTTCTTAAACTGATTAAGAAACCATGACAGCTGATTCAGAACTGAGCATTACAAAGGCAGGTGAGATGTTTCTTATTACTATTGTTAAATATCTGAATGACACATAGATTAAGGCTTTACTGTGATACCTCAACATTAACTTCCTCTAAGAAAGGCTATTCCATTTTTTTTCTGGAAGCATTTTATCAACCCACCAAGGGGAAATTGTCTTTTTCCATTACCTTTGGTGGTCAGAGCACACAATCAGCTATTGTACAGCACCCGTGGTGCAATTTTTAGGTTAAAAGCCTTGCTTAAGGGTCCAGTGGAGTAGGATTTGAACCAGCAACCTTCCATATACCATTGCAGATCCTTTGCCTCAAAGCCATCACGTCATCATTTGAATTCATTATGGGCTCAGGGATTTCTGTCTAAGAGTTTTCCCGAGCCATCACATTTGGTGATAACTTACTGTATCACCAGCTTCAATGTAGAGAATATAAACAAAATGACAAACAATGGTTTATTGAGGTAAGTCTTTGTGGTAGGCAGTGGGCCAGAATAAACCAGTAAAAGAGAATTGATGTAGTAAAATTAGGAGAAAGAGGGGCCCTATCTCCATAGATCTAAAATAATATAAACTGTTAAAAGACGAAAGATTGTAAACTTGTTTAAAACTGTTCAAGGTAGAAATAGGAAGAGTCTGAACTTGTACTGCAATCAAATAACAACTTCACTGTAAGAGTATCAGATTACTATGTTTTCATAACTTCATAGAGATATGTGAAGGTAGTGTTTGCAGGCCACCACACTTGTAGTCTGGTTAACACTTAAAGATCAAACCAGTGACCACAGTATGATAGTGAAGGTACCAAAGTACATCAACATCTAGCTATGTACAATATGAGTTGTAAAATAATTTATAATGGAAGGGATGGAGGAGACTGGGCGGTCTCATGGTCTGGAATCCCTACAGATTTTATTTTTTTTTTTTTCTCCAGCTGTCTGGAGTTTTTTTTGTTTTGTTTTTTCTGTCCCCCCTGGCCATTGGACCTTACTCTTATTCGATGTTAATTAATGCTGATTTATTTTGTTTTCGTATTGTGTTTTTTATTTTTCTATTCTTTATTATGTAAAGCACTTTGAGCTACTGTTTGTATGAATATGTGCTATATAAATAAATGTTATTGTTGTTGTTGTTGTTGTTATTATAGCCAAAACTGCCAAAAGGCAAGCTGAGCTGACAAAGGTGCCCTGAAGGACGGTGAGACACTATATGATTGAGAGAAAGTGCATTTATCAGACTTTATGGCATGGCAGAGTTTTGTTACATTTTTCGGGGTATTGCCTTTTTATCTTCACTTTATATGAATGTAAATGGGTGAACCTCACACTGCCAGGTTTGTATGTAAAAGAAATGTGGAATTTGTTAGCAACATGATGGAATGGTAGTTAGCACTGCTCCTTCATGGTTTCAGAGTTATGGATTCAAATTTCAGCCCAGGTAGTGTCACAGTCAATTTTGTTTGTTCTGTGTCTCGGTGTGTTTTCTTCCCATATCTGAAAGCCCTAAATGTTAAACATGTGAGTGACTGGAGATGTTTGCATGATGTATGCATGAGTGTGCGTTTTGATGGACTAGTGATATGTCCAGAATTAGTTTCCACCTACCCAGTGTTGCTAGTAGGCACCAGACCCACAGGATGCTGAAATAGTTTTAATGGTTTTTAAATATTAATTGATGTATAAAATGTTCATCTTTTCTTTGAGAGTGTCAGCAAAGCTTTATTTTATTTTCTAGCTACAGTTTTGCAGTTAGCCAAGCAGCTACAAGCTGACGGACCATACTGCTGAGTAATACATCAATATTCATTTACAGGCCAGGGGGGAGGCATCCTTGGCAACATATCCTGTCCTGGCTACTATCTTTAAGGAGTTCTACCAATTCCAGGGAAGATGAGGAATATGATTCCCTCAGTTCCTGAAACAAACCCTTATAGATGTCCTGTTGGATAGACTGGCACCTCGACTAGCATAAGGGATGAATCCTAGCCAGGTTGAGATGTCGTAATGGGTGGACATTATACATAGAAATGTAACCTGTCCTGCGTGGTTTTCAGTTACAGTCCCAGTCTGGGTGAAACAATAATGGATGGTTGGGATAAATTGTTGAACAAGAGCAGTTCTTCCCCCAGAATGATAGATGGCAGTGTTCCTCTGGCATAGTCCCAGTATGGACATCCACAGGGCATGCTGGGCACTGTATCTGGAAGAAGATTCTGGTTGGAGTCCATGGGAGAAGACATCACTGTTTTGTAGGACTTGTGCTTGACTTGGAAGTGCTTTCCTCATCCAATATTAATGGCACTGGAAATACTCCTGGGTCCTCCATAAAAGTAGCTGCACCGCCTAGCAAGTCAGAAGGAGGTGGATGAGGTTGCTTGGGAGAAGTTAAGAATGTAATGAACAAAAATTCAATTGTATATTGTGTTCACTGAAGAGAAGCCCATACATAAATAATAAGCCGTACGTGTTTTGAAGCAGGGACTGTCTTGGTGTGCTTCTATTTGGGGTATGGGGCCTAGCAGCACTCTCTACTGGCCACACCCTCTTGTCCCTTTTTTAGAGAAAACGTATTATTTCTTGAGCTATTAATTGACAAACCCACCTACAGAGAGCTGCTTTGGGTATCTGACTGGTGCAACTTGACTTTAGCAATCAATGGTAAGCATTTCTGACTCTTGTACTTAACATGTAACCCTCAGTTCCAATTAAAGTTAATTTGCACAAAGTTTATAAAATCAGTCTATGAAAAGAAAAGAAAGAATAACATTTTGTATTTACTGTTTTTACTATTTGACAAGTACATTAAAGTATTCCTTAGACATCAATACTACTGCTTTGCATCATTTGTTCTTAGCTGCTCTTTCAGTTTCTCCCTTCACAATAAAAATATGTTCAATGCATGGACATTGTATGTGTTGATTTTTGGTATTATTATTGTTATTATTATTATTATTATTATTATTATTATTATTATTATTATTATTATTATTAGGTTCCCTAGTGGCTTTACAGCAAATTGGTTCCAAATGAGTGAGTGTGAATGTTAATTACTAGCAGATTTTAGAGTTGTACCTCCATGATGAAATAATATAGAGCAAATGTAACATGCAAAAACAGATAAAAAATGATGAAACTATACCTTTTTTATCAGTAGAGACAATGAAAATTAACTCAAAGGATCCATCCATTCATTCCTGCACATGTCTCACAAGTTTAGGAGACATTGACCAAATCCTGGCCAGTTCACTAGTTGAGTTCTCCAATTTGACGTCTTCACTAGGTGTTATTTTTTTCTTCCCTCATCCAAAGGATGTGTGAGTTAACTTAATGTGCAACTCTAAAGTGGACCAGTATGTGAGTCCTGTGGTGTACTGGTGCCCATTCCATGGCTGGTTAACCTAATTTCATAGGTAAAATGGATATGTACGCGTATTACAAATTCATGGATATTTACAGAACTGGTCACTTCTTGTTGCAACCCTTTAGGATGTTCTTTCATTTCAAATTTCACAATAAAACCAGATGTATTTTTTTTAAACGCTCCAAGTAAAAACAGACCCCTGCAATTCTCCATCCTTGTAACTGTATATAAACACAATTTAGTGCAAAAATCACAAAAACATTCAATAAGTACTGTGTTAAAGGTTTGTGCGCAAGACCCCCCAAAGCCAGAAAAAAAAATATGAAGCAGTGTTTATATGACATTTATGACCACAGGATGATTGCTACTCTGCTCAAAAAGGGAAGAAAAGCAGACAGAAGTTCTTCAAAGATTAATTACAGACACTGGAGCGATTGTAACAAAGGATTGTCCAGACAGCCATTAAGTCTGTAAAAGTTATAAAACTACACAGGCTGGTTTATTTACACTGGACAGATAACTTATCTAAAGGTAAACTGATGCAAGTGAACTAGTGGTGATAACACTGGACTTTAAACGCTCAGCATGTCAGTGTCATAATTATACTGTGTGTATATACAGATTATAGCAGTCCACATGATACAAGTGTTTGCGTGTAAAGCATCATGAGACAGTTTTCAGTGTAAAGTGAAACTTTATTACTAAAAAAAAGTTCATACAAATAAAACAATAATAAAAAGAAGGGTGGGACGGTGGTGCTGCAGTAGGTGCTGTTGCCTCACAGCTCCAGGATGGATTAAAAGAGTGTGAAAATGGATGGATGACTCTTACACATACACTTGTGCTGCATACCTCTAAGAACTCTTCAAAGATTAAATGGACTTTCTGAAAATAATACTAATTTATGTTATCATACTATTACATAATTTTAACTGGTAATACTGTAAATCCAGAGGTCCCCATTTCAGAAAGCCATGTATCAAGGCTTTTTAACACTGGTGCTGGGCCATGTTATAATGGTCGATACTGCTCTTAGGTTCGATATCTGAATCGGTCACTGTCTTTATGTTTTTTTTTCTTTACTCTTGGATCTCCAGTCCAATACATTTTCAGTATATGCAGGTTAGGTTGATGGATGAATCTAAAATAGCCCAGTACGAGTAAATGTGGGTGCATACCCTCTAACACACCAGCATCCCAACAGAGTTGGCTCCTACCTTGCACTTAATATATTTAGGAGAGATTGTGACAAGTTGCAGTCTTATTATAGAGTAAAGAAGTTTGAAAAGGGTGAACAAATGGATATTTAACAGTTAATTGTGAGTCTCAACTTTATTTTGATGGATTGATACTTCAATACTGTAGGGAAGTAGATAAATTAAAGTGAAAATAACACCTAAAAGGCTATTAATGGCCTTTTTAGGTACTGGTACATGCCTATAAATCAGTGTTTCCCAACCTTTCTTCTGTGGTTGCACACTTTTTATAACTAAAAACATCCCAAGGCGCACCACTATTCTAACTAACCACAAACACATTATATCTCATACATGTCCTCAATTGCCCAAAGTGGCAGGGCTGCTGGAAAAGACATTTAAAAAAAGCAGCTCTGAGATCAGTGTTCACAGACTTGGCACTTAGTGAGCACTTCGCTGGCATCTCCCAGCTGCTTCATCAATTTGCCTGGACTTCCCTACCTCAGAGGCAACTCGTATGTCCACTGCCCACCAGCCCTGTAAGACTCGCTGGTGACTACACACCCAGCCAGATGGACTCTAGCAGCCAGCCAGCCAGTTTTAAGTGTTGTGTTTGCAACATAGCCATTGTGGAGCTGCTTTTATGCCAGCTCTCCTGGTAGTTCTGTTCTCCACTGATAGGCCTCGACCACCTGCAAAGTTTGTTCCTCTCAAGTTCAGACCCGGGTGCGCTCACTATTATTTCCATGGCACACCTAGGTAGCTCTCATGGTGCACCACTGTCAAGCGGCACACTGGTTGAAAAACACTGCTATAGACTGTGAATAATGAGTGTTGTTGGAGGCACAACACTTCCAATTAGATGGCATGCAAGACTTTCTTACTGTGTCTTTTATTTTTCTATTCTTCATTTTGTAAAGCACTTTGAGCTACATTTTTTGTATGAAAATGTGCTATATAAATAAATGTTGTTGTTGTTATAGCTATATAGGCCCTTCCAAAGCCTTTCTGTTTGGTCAACTGACTTCTCTAAAGCAGCCTGTTGTAAATGACGATGACCATCACCTATGAAGACTTGGCATGAAATTGTACTAATGAGATTGGCTTCTCTTGAAACTGTACTAAAAATGGACAAATCACTTAGGTATAAAGCAATTGTTTTGTAGGCTAAGTGAACAGCTCAGCATCATATTGGGGGGCAGAAATGGGGACTGAGCTGGTATCTTCTGGGCTTACAGGTCAACATCTTAGTTGCAACAGTTCATCCTAGTGCTTACAAAACTATAAAACACTGAATTTGAAAGATGACTCTCTATTATAAAAAAAAAAATCCTGGAAGGGAGACTAGGGAGACGAGACGAGATCTTCTCGGAAGGCAATTTGACGTCTGCACGAGAAACACTTTAATGTCACACAAAGACAATTTGACGTCCCGTGAGAGACACTTTAATGTCACGCAAAGACAATTTGACGTCCCGTGAGAGACACTTTAACGTCATGCGAGACAAGGCAGTGAGACCACATTTAAAACAAGTTCAAGGATATCTAACCAAGCAGTTGTTGGAATGCCTTTGACAGACAAACATCATGTGCTCCCAGCTCTTAAAACAACGACAAGCGACAAGCAGAACATGCAGCTTGCCAGCAGCAGCAGCAGGAAGCCAGGAGATGATCCGACTGCTTTTCCTTAGCGTGCATTCAGCCCCCCCTTCACAACACGAGTGGCAGAGACACGAAGTGGCAAAAGGACAGCTGCAGTACAGGCTTTTGAATGATCGACGTGCAGCGCGACAAAAAGAACACACACCTCACCAGTAGCAGCAGCAGAAAGACAGCAGATTATCCGACGGCATCTCCTTAGAGTGCATTCTGCCGATTCACACAACGAGCAGCGTTATACGTCCTACGAGAAGATTTAACCAAGCCCGGGGCCGGAAATAAAGGACAAGTATTTTTTTTACAAAAGTTTTAAAGTAAAAGTGAAAATAATGCATATGTAACAATTCCCATGAAAATAACAATCTCTGTAAATTGTATTTTCAGTAAACCAAACCCAGGGGTGGGCGAGCGAAGCGACCATGGGGCAGAGCCCCATAGTATATCAAAAATGTTTACTCTGAAACACAAATTCAAATATTGGATTCAGAAAATGGATGAATCAAAATGGAGACTAGTTTCAGGCATCTCACTCTTTAACTGTAGGTCAGCTTCTGGTCACCAGGGGTTAGTGAAGTGGCTTTCACGGCTTTCTTCTTTTACTGTTTAGATAAACTGCATCTTGAGACAAACCTGTGCAGGAAAAGTCGGTGTAATTTTTTTAAATTGAAGGCACACCTTTTTTTTTTAATTTCAGGAAAAGAACACAACAGCACCTTGAGGTTATGCACTGTGGAGCAAATAAAAAGTGGTGCAACTATGACCTGGATTGAAGCGGGCGTTTTCTTGTGCGTGTCAATTTTTCTTAGGTGTTACATCACCTTAGTCAGTTCCTAAAGGGACATTTTGCATTCTTGTGGGATGGTTCATGTTGTTGCTTTTTCGTTTTTCCAAAGCTTTCAGACACTGTGTTCTAGAAATGTCTTTGCAAATTATTTTTAAAGAGCTTTAATTGGCAGGTCACAGTGCTCTTATATACTGTATAATGCCTATATGTGTCCCCATTGGCGATTAGTCAGTTGTAGTTTTCCAATAAAGTAGAAAACAGAGGACATTGATATCTGGTGACCAATATAAAGTCATTTAATAACATGCTTGCGGAACACATATACTGTATGCCATTCCATACAATCCGTAGTTATTCAAGGGAATGTAGCACTGTTGGTCTGTCAGAATGTCCATCACCCAATAAGATCTGCCTCAGATGATATCCTACAATCTCACTTAAATGGTCAGTTGGGTATGAATCTGGCAATTAATGTCTGTTTCATGCTAACATGCATACATTTAGCAATGTCTTTTTCATTTCAAGAGCTTTCCATCCACACTGGCATTTTCAGACCTTTTTCTAAAAGTGTGTCATCTATACTGAAATGGGAAAAATACTAATCTCTTCTAATGGGTGTGTGCGGTTGGTCAACCAATGCAAAGTAAATAGAAATTATGACAGCACAAGGAAAACAGGAGAAGAAAACTCCAAAACAGACTCCTTTTTTTCTGTTTAGACAATGGACACCTGCTTTTAAAGGTTAAAAAACAACTTTAAGGCTGCCAGGGTCATGGAAAATATAGACTGAGAGCCCTGCCAAAATAAATACAGTGATATATTTAAGTATTTCGCGGGGCAGTAACTTACATTTAATGCAGAAAAGTTAGGAAAGGACTTTTAAAAATAATGACACTAAAATGGCTCTTTACTGGATTGTGTGGTTCCTCATAGAGCCATTGATACAAAAAGAACCGTTTCATTACAGGAAGGGTTTGTTGCATGAGAAACTGATCCCTTTGGCTTTAAAAATGTCCCTAATATGTGGACAAAACATGAATCTTTAATGTATAGTAGAGTAACTAGTAGGATGCTCACAGATCAAGAAAAACTGAACTTACCCTTTGTTGTTTCACAGATTTGTTATTATCTATTAATAGTCCATCCATCCATCCATTATCCAACCCGTTATACGCTATATCCTAACTACAGGGTCACAGGGGTCTGCTGGAGCCAATCCCTGCCAGCACAGGGCACAAGGCAGGAAACAAACCCTGGGCAGGGGTGCCAGCCCACCGCAGGGTGCACACACACCCACACACCAAGCACACACTAGGGACAATTTAGAATCTCCAATGCACCAAACCTGCATGTCTTTGGACTGTGGGAGGAAACTATCTATTAATAGTTATTTACATAAACTGTTATGGATCTAAATAAACAGAAGTTCTTTCAAGAAAACGTGGAAACAAGAATTGTTCCCCTTTGGTATCTCTCAAAAGAACCATTACTTTTTAAGAGAGTACTCCCACCATAAAGACACATCGAGACGGTGATTATCTCAACAAAGTGGAAGTCAGTGTCTGATCTCTTGACACTCAAACATCAGTGCTTTCAAAAAGCTCCATTTCCTACCAGATGAGACCTGATGCTTTCAGATTTATACACTTTAGAGAGTGTTTTCAAAAAAGAGTTTTCAGTGGGCTGAAACACAGTTTTAGTATGGATTTTTAGTGACTTTATTATTTTAAATGATATTTTACCATACCGTGACCCTCACCAGGAACAGCAGAAAGGAAGAAGAGGTGAGTTATTTTACCATTGATTTATTTATTCTCCACTATTTTGCTGTATGGTCACTGCCCATTGACTTGCATCCGATTTTTATGAGTGAAGAACTTCCCACACTCTGAAGATAGTTATTATTTTCAATGTTCAGTTTATGAAAGACTGATGTAAGTTTTGTTTTAAGGAAATGAGGCACTTTCTATCTTGGCCTCTTTTTCCTAGAGGAAAATTACATCAATATTAGGATGGAAGGCCAAACAAAATCAAAAATCTGCATTTTCAAATGTATCAATACTAATGTGGACTAGGCATATCAAAACCTTGGCATATACTGTATATATAATTTCTCTGTGATACACATCAAGCTGGACAGAACTGTGGTGAACGTAGCACAGCTCTAGAGTTCACAGTTTATGTGGAAATTGTATGATCCCCTCATGCTTTTACTTCTGGTAGCCCGTTTATCTCCCATTTGCTAAAGATGTTCTGGTTGGTTTCAGAGGCCCAGAGTAAGTATACAGGTATATGGGAATGATCTTTGTGGTGGAGTGGTGATTGTTTCCTGTCCTGCACATGATGCAGCTCTCTCTACCTCTCCAGTTATTCTTTACTGAAATATGTGAGCTCAGGAAACAGATAGGAACACTTTGAGTTTCAATATATTGGTCTTGGGCATTGACATAAAGGAAGGCAACCATCCCGGCTGGAAAGGAATGCTTCAAAATGATGATCAAATCAAAGTTTTTATCCTGTGGTTACAGAGCTTCAATACATCCAACCTATGCCAAGAGCATACTTTAATTTACAGGAAGCTACTGGCTTTGAACCTCTGGCTTTGCGTTTCAAATACAGAGAGAGTGGTGACGGGTGATTCATCTGATAATTTCTCTTTTACTTAGAAGCCTGCTGCCTATGCTATCTTCACCACAGAGCTCACAGCTATGTACTGCCAGTTATAATTATTAGCTTTACAAATGGCATACTGACAGGCAGAAGGCTGGAAGCCTGCTCATTCGAGAAATATGTCCTTCACCAATGTATTCTTCACTTCTCCTTGTGGCTATAGTTTACCCCAAAGAAATACCACCATGCATTTCAGGAATGAATAAGTTTAGATGATTCTTAGAGAAGAAATGAATAAAGCAGGCAACAGTCAATAACATGAAAGATAAAAACAAGAAGCAAAGAAATTGGGAGTTGATAAAATCACGTGAAAGATCAAACACCAGAACATTTTCAAGGGGAGGCTTCTGAAGAGAAAAGGGTAAACCAAAGGTCAGGCAGAAGCGTCCACTACAGATGACACATTTCCTTTTATCATGGTGGTCACATCAATAAATTGAAGTGATTAGCTAAAATTGCCACTGGTACTGTAAAGGGACATTTGAAACCCTCACCAAGTGTCGGCACAGAGCACCCCAACAACTTTTAAGGCGAAATACAAGAATAGAGAACACCACTCACTAAATACAAAACTATCACATATAAGGACACAGATTTGTTCAAATGCATCAAAAGTAAAGTAGAAACTAAATAAATGAAAAACAACAACATCGGTCAGCCAGTTAACTGTACAACCACTCTCAGATTGTAGAAAAAGAGTTAGACTAACCAGACACAGTCAGAGTCCTGGGGGCCTCGGCCAACAAGCTGCTTTCCCCCTATTGGCCATTCTATAGCCGAGTCATTGCTGCGCCGGCCAATCTGATGAACCTGATTGATTCCAGTGCTTCCTTAACGGAGATAATTTTTCCATAAACAGGCAAATAACTTGGCAGTAGAACATGTATCACCAAGTGCTACATGTGGGTACCGAGAAGAGAAACAGAACAGGGTAGGTAGGGTTAGTAACAGTTTATAGATATCGTATTACTTGTATTTTAGGATTTTGTTTTTTGCATTTTATTAAAATCAAATAACATTTCATACAAGCAAGTCAAGTTTAACAAAACTAAGTTCGAAACAAATCAACCCCCACCCATGAGAAAGAGAGCTAGGCCAGTAGAGTAAAACTTTAAACTAGTAAAAAAAAAAAAAAGTACGTAAATAATAAATAAATAATTAATAATAAATAAATAATTTGTATTCATTAGTAAAATTAAATAGAATAAGAAAGAGGGGAGAGAATATGCTTACTCATTTTAAGATATTATTGATCAGTTCCTGCCAGGTTTTGAAAAAGTTTAGTACAGATCCTCTAAGTGAGAATTTGATTTTTTCCAGTTTCAAATAATATAAAACATCAGTTACCCACCGACTTAACAGAGGAGCGTTAGGATTCTTCCAGTTGAGCAAGATATTTCTACATGCCACTAGTGAAGTAAAGGCAATTACAGTTTGTTTGTCCTTCTCTACTTTAAGCCCATCTAGAAGTACACCAAACACAGCTGTTAGTGGGTTGGGAGGGATTGTGACACCAAGGCTGTCTGAAAGGCATTCACAGATATTTGTCCAGAATTATGTTAATTTGGTACACGCCCAGAACATGTGACCCAGTGAAGCTAGAGCTCGATTGCAATGTTCGCAGGTTGGATCTTGCCCTGGAAACATTTTGGACAATTTTAAATGAGACAGATACGCATTTAATATACAGATACAATATATAATTTTAACTGTAATAATTGTATGCTTTGCGCAAATGGAGGTCGAGTGAATTCTGTGCATTGCTACCTTCCACTCCTTTTCTGATATGTTGAGTGAGAGATCCTTTTCCCACTGTACTCTTGGATCTTTGAAAGGGAGGGACTGTAAAATGTTTTTATATATTATGGAGATGCTGTTTGAGTCCTCAAGACTGATCAATATTTTTTCTGGCATAGAGGTAGGTGGGAGGTGAGGAAAATTGGGCAGGTTCTGTTTAACAATGTTTCTTATTTTAGTATTAATGAATAACAACAGAGATGCAGTTTGCACAGTTAATCAGCAGTTCTACTCAGGGTATGCTAAACTGAAGCAGTGTATCGTTAGCTGGGATTTAAAAGCTGGTACTGAATGGACATCACTTACAGTAGCAGGCAGACCATTCCACAGTTTTGGGACCCTCTAACTAAAAGCATGACCTCCCACTGTTATTTTATTAGTCCTTGGAATTGTAGGCATTTTGGTATCTTGAGATCTTAATGTGCACTCTGACTTGTAAGTAATGATAAGTTCAGATAAGTAAACATCCTGCATGGTTCATTATTGGCAAAGCAGCCCTGCTTAAACACTAGAATGATATTTACAGTCAACTTACTTTGAGATGCTTAATTTTTTAAACTGTCCTAGACCTATTTACTTCTAAGCCGAATATGTATTGCTTTTAATGTCCTGTTAATCCAAATTTGAAACATTTCGAACACTG
Organism: Polypterus bichir lapradei; assembly: GCA_026402145.1. Classification (NCBI taxonomy): domain Eukaryota; kingdom Metazoa; phylum Chordata; class Cladistia; order Polypteriformes; family Polypteridae; genus Polypterus; species Polypterus bichir. The sequence goes on along the minus strand of JANRMT010062813.1, from coordinate 25,336,758 downwards.
AAACAAGTTCCTCCTGGTGGTGCCCTAACAAACATTGCTTCTCTGAATTCACTGGGCAGATGCACTGGCACACTGGACCTGATTTCAGGTAACAAAACCAGCACCTATTTTTAAAATTCGTCCAGATTATACTGGAACGTTGTTAGCTCAAGAAACTCACATAGGTGGAAGCATCTGCATTTTTGTAATTCTTTAAACCTTATTAGCTACAAACACTGACAGCAATGAAAAGTACCACATATCTGGTTCCTGCTGTTGTTTGCCTCCTAACATTTTTCTATAACAATTTTTAAACAGTCAACAAATATAGGAGGTCAGCTAGAAGAATTCTGGATTTATAAAGCAGCAGAAGTTCTCATGGTGCCGTCATGCAGCCCCACTCCCTAACAGTCCCTGCAAATTCAAGGCAGCTGTAAAGAATACTATTGCCAGAGGAGTTAAGGGCAGAGCAGAACTCAACATTTCACAATACAGTGTTTTTTAAACTTTAGCAGACGCTTTAAAATTAATCAAGCATCAGCAGAGCAAAGCTGGTAACTCGAAAGAAATCCTCATCTTGTGAACTGTGCAGACGTGAGTTAAATTTTATACTGTTTACTGGCCAATACATCACATATAGTCTGTTTTATCCATCCATCCATTATCCAACCCGCTGAATCCGAACACAGGGTCACGGGGGTCTGCTGGAGCCAATCCCAGCCAACACAGGGCACAAGGCAGGAACCAATCCCAGGCAGGGTGCCAACCCACCGCAGAGTCTGTTTTATAGTCTGCTAAAACAGAAGGTTATTGAGACGAACAGGGTTTGTTTATTTATTTCTATGGAGCTTAACTAAATATTTGTATTACTCATCATATGGTTAAGCATTAACATTCATCAACATATTGTTTATGATTTTGCTCAGTGATTTTTTTATTATGTAATATATTCATTTTCAGGAAGCATAAAGGAGTCATAAGTGCAAATGGTCCTGTTCCAACTGTTATTTGCTTTTGTATATGATTTATTGTGTTAGTCAACTGTAAGCAAAAAGAAATAAATTAAGAGTTAAAAAAAGATATAGCAAATCAAGTGTGGAGCAAAGCTGGTGCAATGATGAAGAGCCTCACTTTTATACATTTCCATTCATTTTAAGAATCTGACTGTTCCAATTTAAAGTATCAAGGGCACACAACCAGTCCTGAAAGAGTTGAGCACAAGGCAGTAAACAATCCTGAACAGAGCATTGTGGGCACCCTTATACACACACACACACACTCACAACAGGCGAATGTCAAGAAAACAAGCCATCTTGGCCCACTAGCAAAGGCTCAGCTTGAAAGCTGATTCAGGTCAGAAACGGTCTGGGTATACTCAAAGCTTGCAAAACAAAGGATTACATTATGGGAGTTCAGTTAAAACATTTAGAAATTAGAGATGGGCCTTGCTGTGCCAGATCATTGAGAAATTTCTGACAAAGCAAATAAAACCACACAAAGAAGTTCCTTTATTGTGGGCTGGAGTTTAAGTACCGTGTTTACCTCAGATGTGTTATGACCCATCTCCCCGCTCAGATATGTCATCAACTCTCTGATTAATTCATTTTTAAAAAATAGGTGTGCATTTCAGCGTTATTATATAAAACAATTTAAACCTTTTGCAAATTGCTAGTGTTCTTGATTTTTTCTAATGTTCTAATGAATGCACTAAATAAGTTCATTCATGCATTCATTAAGTTGCAGATGATACCAAGATAGGAGGATTATCAGATAATCTAGAATCCGTTGAATCATTACAGAGGGACTTGAACAGCATACAAGGCTTGGCAGATTTGTGGAACATGAAATTTAATGTAAGTAAATGTAAAGTATTTACACGTAGGAAGCAAAAATGTTAAATTTGAATATAAAATGGGAGGTCTGAAAACTGACAGTTTACTTTATGAGAAGGACTTAGGAGTTGGAATGGACTATACACTATCAAAGTCCAGACACTGTTCAGAAACCATTAAGAAGGGAAACAGAATTTTTAGGTTATATATCATGATGTGCTGCAGTGGGCTGATGCCCTGCCCTGGGTTTGTTTCCTGCCTTGCGCCCTGTGTTGGCTGGGATTGGCTCCAGCAGACCCCGGTGACCCTGTAGTTAGGATATAGCGGGATGGATAATGGATGGATGGATGGATCATGATGTGTAGAGTACAAGTCCAAGGAGGTTACACTTAATCTTTATAACGCACTGGTGAGGCCTAATCTGGAGTACAGTGTACAGTTTTCGTGTCCAGTCTATACAAAAAACATTGCAGCGCTAGAGAAAGTCTGGAGAAGAGCAACTAGGTGGATTCCAGGACTGCAGGGGATGGATTATGAGGAAAGATTAAAAGAGTTTACCCTTTTCATCTTAATCAAAAGGAGAATAAGAGGAGACATGACTGAATTGTTTAAAATTATGAAAGGAATTAGTACAGTGGAATGAGACTGTTATTTTAAAAGGAGTTGGAAATTTGTTAAGGGTAAATTTTGCACAAACATTGGGAAGTCTTTCTTCATACAGAGAACCACAGGCATACATAATAAGTTACCAAGTAATATAGTAGATAGTAGGACCTCTGGGAAATTCAAAACCCAACCTGATGTTGTTTTGGAGGAATTAAGTGGATAGGACTGTCGAGCTTTGTTGGGCTGAATGGCCTGTACTCTTCAAAAATGTTATAATGAATGTTCTAATGTTACCAAAAATTAAAAACAAGATAAAGAAATTAAAAATCTCATAATGAAGTGTTCTCTTTATAATTCATCATAGGCACAGAGGTGGGTAGAGTAGCCAAAAATTGTAATCAAGTAAGAGTAGCATTACTTCAAAATAATATTACGCAAGTACAAGTAAAAAGTAGCCATCCAAAAAATTACTCGAGTAAGAGTAAAAAAGTATTTGGTGAAAAGACTACTCAAGTATTGAATAACTGTTTGATCATAATAAATGATTTATTTTTTAGAAATGTTGTAATAAGACAGACAAAAATATAAAATAATGTGCAAATTCTGCTGTTTCCAAATAATAAAATAAAAAATGAGTAAAAATGAATAACATCTTTACAAAATAAAGATGCACAAATAACATGAAGTTCCAAATCTCAGTTTTTCACAACAAAGCTTTTGAAGCCAATACCTACAGTAGGTAACATGTATGTTTGAACAGTGCAAACTACTTACAGTGACAAGATATGCTGTACACTGACAGTATAATACTGCATATTCACTTGCACGTACAAGAGGTCTCACTTTACCTTGACTGTCTGTGTCTGTGCATGTTTGGTTAAAACGTCCTTGTTCTTCACTCCACTGCATCCACTGAACAGGATCATCTCCAGACAGAGGAGCAGCTTCAGCGACAGACTGCTGTCACCATCCTGCTCCACTGACAGACTGAGGAGATCGTTCCTCCCCCACACCATGCGACTCTTCAATTCCAGCCGGGGGGGTAAACGTTAATATTATACAAAATTATTGTCTGTCTGTTATACCTTCATTGTTATCATTCTTTAATTTTATATTGTTTTTATCAGTATGCTGCTGCTGGAGTATGTGAATTTCCCCTTGGGATTAATAAAGTATCTATCTATCTATCTATCTATCTATCTATCTATCTATCTATCTATCTATCTATCTATCTATCTATCTATCTATCTATCTAAGTGATGGTTAAGCTTCAGCAGGAGTTGGCTCTCATTTTTCATGTATTCTTTCTTTCCCTGTCCGCTGTCTGTGAGGAGTTTGTGCCACTATGTCACTGTGCTGCCACAGTTTGTGTGTGGTCATGTGACTGCATGGCTATGTCTGATTTGTGAAATGGATCTATGTGATTATTGTTGCTATGTCTGATTGGTGAAACGGAGTCTTGTGATTATTGATGCTATGTCTGATTGGTGAGACAGTCATGCAGTAGATCCACTGGCGGCTTCTCTCTGGCAAAAATATAGCGTATCTAATGGAAAAAAAGTAACGATTCAAGTGTTGCCCAATGTAGCGGAGTAAGAGTAGCGTTTCTTCTTCACAAATGTACTCAAGTAAAAGTAAAAAGTATGGTGCAGTAAAACTATTCTTAGAAGTACAATTTTTTAAAAAAGTTACCCAAGTAAATGTAATGGAGTAAATGTAACTCGTTACTACCCACCTCTGCATAGGTATAACCACTTTCCAAGTGTTCCTGTGACAGATTTAAAGGGGATGCTGGGGACAGATTTTCTCCAAATGTTGGAGGGACATTGACCTGGAAACTTTCCTCTAAACCCACCTCCTACCTGCCTTCAACTCTAGCCCTTCTGATTAGAATAAGCAGGATGGTGTCAGTTAAAACTGGTGCCAGTGTGGCTGATGAAGGAATTTTGTAATATTTTTTAGGTTTTTGACAGCAATTTGCTTTAGCATAAAATGGTTGGGGTTCCCTGTTGTATCTTCATCACCCTTTAAGGTGTCTATCCTGTTTTCCTTTCATAATATATCTTACATATTGTCACACATGAGTGCTACAAGGGTGTATGGAAGGCTCAGCTGAGGAGGTAAACTGGGCGACAGATGAGGTTGAAATGCAGCTACTAACCTTTCTTGCTCTTCCAGCATTGGAATGGAGAAAGACGAGTGATGTCCCATCAGCTTTACTGCAGAAGTCCCAGTCCTTCTGGTCACACTGCTATAAAAAGAATATCACAACCAGAAATCAGTGTTCATTCAAGACTGCCCATAGAAGCATCAAACTTATGAATGTTAACAGGTTCATCGTTATCTTCATACTACTATTCTTATGTCTGGGAGAAGGAGATTGATAATTCTGGTGCCCCCCACGCCTAACTGTAGACACCAACTTAGGTTGTCAATCAACCTAATGTGAGAGGAACCCTGAACACACATAGAATAACCCCATATTAACACAGGGGGAAACAGACAGAAATCCAAACCAGGGTCCAAGCTTAGTCTCTTGGAGCTTTGAAGTGGCATAACTAACCACTCTTCCAGTATGTCTGTCGAATGTAGAAGTGTTTTTGCTGATTGTGCATCTGAGAGTAGAAGTGAATAAGGAGGATCTGGTTTCTGTTGTAATGAACAAAATGCCAGCTTTTGAGAGTAAGGTGGCACAAATCTACTCTGACTCAGCCCACTGATCTGCATACTCTAATTGTGACATCCATATGTACTCCTAGATTTCTTTTGAATTATTCAGAGTTTTGCAAACCACTTTAAAATGGCACACACCGTCAAAAGTTCAGAACGCAGCGAATTTTTTTCTTTTATTAAAAAGACAGAGTTAGTCAATGCAAAGATGAGTAAGAGCTTAACATTATGACTCACAGCATAACAACAGTGAGACCAATTACAGAAAATATGATGAAAAGCATTGCATTGATTAGAGAAGCACTCACACACAGCGCACTGTGTATCTATGAAGTGCTGGAGAAAATGACATTACAGGGCTTTCAGTTGTCTCACCAATGTAGACCGTCTGTTGTACAGTAGGGACAATCCACATTTCATGTTGATCACTCCATATCGAGTGGTGCTCCCTCCCTTACATTACACAGAATTAGACTACCAGCAGTGGCATGGTGGAAGTATGGATGCAAAATCCTTGGTTTGAATCCTTTTAAGTCTCAGCTGGATTAAGCGGATTGTATTATGTTGGTATGATGTGAGGTTACCTGGTATGATGTGATAACCAGCCTTATCATCACTACATGTTTCAGGCACCATTTCATTACAATAACTTGAAAATACTTAACTTTTGAAATGAACCATGAGAAGGAGCACTGCAATATGAGACGACAGGAAATAAAGTTCAAGTCCAAGTGACTCCCTTCAACCAATGCACCTTCTCTGATTCTATGCATCAGATAGAAATAATGTGGCAAAGAGCCATCCCTTAGCAACACAATTAGCCAAGAGGATAGAGAATGACATCAACCACAGGCAAAAAATGCTGCCACACACTTTTTATTGAGGACAAGTATATCACGTTAACTTTTGCAAGCCAAATTTTGCCTGGGACAAATAAAGTTCATTTGTTCATTCTATCTAAATATTCAAGTTCTTAAAGTAAATATATTTTCTTCCACACTGCTTCTTTATTTCACAAATCACTTAGTTGCTTTACAAGAAAAAAATATGAAGGCCTGCGGTGGGCTGGCACCCTGCCCGGGGTTTGTTTCCTGCCTTGCGCCCTGTGTTGGCTGGGATTGGCTCCAGTAGACCCCCGTAACCCTGTAGTTAGGATATTGCAGATTGGATAATGGCTGGATGGAAATATGAAGGCCTCACCTAGAAAGAGAGGACATGTGCACATTGTCCAGTGGTACTAATGCCACTTCCATCTGAGTAATGTTTAGTTTAAACAGTCCTCTTTAAATTGTTTGTTTAAACTTCTTATAAAAAGAGATGGCTTGTTAGGACATTCAAAAAATCTTTCTGGTGTGATAACACTGAATGAGGGTTGTCTATCTGGCATAGGTTTGAAAAATGAGGGATACATCAATATTGGCAGTTAAAGGGCATTTTTACATGCCAATGTGCCAATGAAGAGGCATTCAAGTGCGCTATGCCTCATCTTTGTGAATAATGTCCAGAAAAGTCAAGCAAAATGTCACCTTTTATTAGCTAACTAAAAGGATTACAATATGCAAGCTTTCTAGGCAACTCAGGCCCCTTCTTCAGGCAAGATGTAATACAGAAACTGGAGTTCCCTGTGTTTATATACACACTAGGACAAGAAACAACACTGGTAAATCTTTAAATGAGAAATCTTAAATGTAAAAAATTAATAGATTCATTAAGGCTAGGGTTAATTTAACAAGAGAGAGAAGAACAATGTATGGTTTAAGATCTTTGGATGAGATAACTGTCCAAAAAAGTCTTTTGAAGTTTCTAATGAGTTTTTCAAAACAATATGGGTCAGTAGTCAGGTTATCTGTGTCATTCTGAGAGATGTAAACAATCCTCATACCTGGCCATAAAACTCTTGTCTCTATTCAAGCCATGTTGCAATGTGTCAAATTTTAAAATGAGTTTAACTTCCCATTCTTTTCTCTCTTGCTGTGTTTTGAAGTTGCCCATAAGTACTGTGACTTTAAAATCCCTCTCACAGTGTCCATGGCAGTTGAAGTGGGCCGCTACAGGAACATCTGTGTTGCCATGTTTAATGTGGAATCTGTGTAAATTCATTCTCTGGCGGCGTGTTTGTCCAGTTTCTCCCACATAGAGTGCAGTATCAGGACATTTCATGCAGAGAATTAGGTAGACCACATTAGATGATCTGCAGGAAAATGATCCCTTTATGTGATGTTCTAGTCGGCAGTGTGGTATAACTATACGGTCTGTATTATAAATGTGGGCACACGTCTTACATTTTTTCTGTAGGCAGGGAGATGTGCCATTTTCTCTTAGTTCACTTAGGGAGCTTAGGACAATTAGTTGCTGAAGGTTTGGTGGTTGTTTGTATGCCAGGAGGGGAGGTTCAGGAAATACATTTCTCAGTGTTTGGTCATTGTTTAGCTTTGGCTGAAGTTCTTCTATAATTTTTCGAAGTGTTTCAAGATGTGGGTTGTAGGTGACAACAAGTGGGATGCAGTTCTTGTTGTCTTTGTTTTTATATTCCAGAAGGTTGTCTCTGGGTATGGTAGTAGCTCTTCTTATTTGAGTGTCCTTTGTTTTGTCAGTATAACCTTGTCTGATGAAATCTTGTCTGAGCTCCTGCAGTTGTTGATCCCGGTCTGTCGGGTCTGAGCAAATACGATTGTACCGTATTGCTTGGCTGAAAATAATGGAGCGCCTTATATGCTTGGGGTGGAAGCTGTCACTTCTTAGGTAGGTCCGTCTGTCTGTTGGTTTATGAGAAACAGAAGTTACAAGGGTGTTGTCTTTCAGTTGAACGGTGGTGTCAAGGAAGCTGACTTCTGTTTTTGAGTAATTCAGCTTCAGCTTTATGCTGTGGTGAAAAGAATTATATTCATTATGAAAATTGAGGAGGTCTTTCTCACTGGCAGTCCAGATTATGAAGATGTCATCTATGTAACAGAGATACAACACTGGTTTTAAGATGCACATTGACATGAAATCTTCCTCCAATTTTGCCATAAATACGTTTGCAAAGTGAGGTGCAAACCGACAGCCCATTGCAGTCCCCATTTGTTGCAAGTAGCAATCTTTTCCAAAAGAGAATAGGTTATGTGTCAGAGTGAATTTTATCATTTCTGTTACTGACTTTGTGGGTAAATCATGTTGTCTGAGGTATGTTTCACATGCCAATATGCCATCATCATGGGGGATGTTTGTGTAAAGGGCCTCAACATCCATTGTGGCCAGTAAGGTTCCCTCAGGTAAGGGGCCTAAAGCAGACAGTTTTTTTAAGAAGTTAGTGGTGTCCTGGATGTAGCTGGTTGTATTACAGGCAAGGGGTTTAAGGATGTGCTCCACCCAACCTGAAACCTTTTCTGTAAGGGAGCCAATTCCTGAGGTGAGAGGCCTTCCTGGGTTCCCTTCTTTGTGGATTTTAGAAAGCATGTAGAAGTAACCCATTTTGGGGTTCTCAGGAATTAAACTGTTTACATGATCCCTGATGTCAAGAGGAAAGCTACTTACTATCTTTGAACAATGTCCAGAAAGTCTATATGCAGAGGTCATCAAAGTGTGAGAGAGATCTTGGATGAAAAGCAGGAGGCCTGATAAACGTGTTTCAAATCCTTAAATGACAGTAAAGCCTACGTCACATTTTGCAATGATTTTCAGTCATTGCCTTCATTTACATAATCTTAGCTAGTCAAAGGCAATTGGTGGCACGCTCCAGTAAAACCATTCGTCTAATGTGACATGCCTAAAGGTTGAGACCAACTAGTCTGTGACTGACTAGGATAAAATCAAGTTTGATTTTCTCATTAGTTGGTGGGACGGACTGTGTACGCTGGAGAGCTGACAAACAAATTAACCAATGAATGCGCCTGTGGAAAAACAATGCATAGACTGTAGCGACAAGGAATAAGAAACACACGTCTGTCTGATATCTTTTGTTTTATGTACCATAACAGAATGTAAAAAAGAATTAAAGGGAAGAGATTACTCTTGAACCTGCTGCAGCTGGTAACTCTACATAAAGTTCCACTCTATTGGCTGTCAGAACAAGGGGCAACCACGACTGTGCTGGAAGATTAGTTGCTTGGTCGGTAAATGTGAAATGGGCTGCATTTTTCATTTGTGTAATTTGACATGGTGTAGTGACAAGATCTGCGACTGTAATTGGTAAATCTGATTGCAAAAAGTCCAGTAATGTGATGTCGGTCTTAGGATATCCAGTTTAGGGCACTGTAAAGACAACAGGTACCCAGAAAGTCAAAATGGTTACCAAATTCTTTAGGGATTGCTCAGGGTGGAATAGTCTCAGGGACAATCAGAGAGCAGTAAATGGCAATAAGGTTTCTAGGCCTTCCCTACATTAATAAATGTCCTGTGGAGTTAGAAGGTCACTCCCTGTTAGAATATCCCAGAGTTTAAAAATCATTTGTGCATCGGGTTGCAGGCAAGGAGGAAGAAAAGTGGAGGAGACGGGCAAAGAACTGCTTTGTGATACAGAGATGCTGAGTAAGCCAAGCCTGACAGACGGGGGCAAAAGACAGCATGACAAATCCTTTGTTGGTTTTGCTTTGCGATTTTGTGTTCCACTTATTGTGCATTCATGTAATTTCTCTTTAGGGAAAGAAATATTCTGGTACATTTTTGTCTCTTTAGAACAAAATCCTGGGTTGAATCGACCACTAGGTGGCACTCCCCATCACAGCATTTTACATCACTGAATATATCAATAAAATCTAACATGCTTTGACACAAAAATGATTTTTTGTAATAAATGTAAACAAAAAAAAATTAATGTAGGATTGAGTTTTGAGGACTTTTAAATAAGAAAATAGCAACGTGCTACAAAAGCCTGAAGAAATTCAACATTACACAGAAGGAAGTGGCATCAGTACCAGTGGGCATTGTAAGACAGCAGCAGATTTTAAAAGCCATTAAATTGCAATCAATGTGTCATACGACATGCAGGTATTGTCTCACGCCTACAACACAAAAACATCCATTGAGCAGCATAGAAAAGAGGCAAGACTTTAAAATGAGCTAAAGCATTTATTCTTTTGGCTTTTCTGTACTCATGTAAAAGGATAAACCCTTTAACACTATCATATTCACTGAGGAGAAGCTGCCAATATAGCAAATGCTTAAAAGTGAAAGGAATTGTGGCCTGTTACAGAACAACATAACATGGCTGAGTCTAGTAAGAATATGTTCCTGTTGTGCTCTCCTCCATGTCCAGTTTCAGATTAAAATATACAAGAAAATGTCTAAGCAATCTTAGAAGACAGGTAGATATCTAGATATACAGATCTGGCAGGCAGTGTGGTGCAGTGTTTAAATCTTTGGACAACAAACTTGGAAGTTGTGGGTTCAAATCCAACTGCTGACACTGCAATACAATGAGTAAGTCACTTTGCCTTCCTCTGATCCAATTGGAAAAAAAAGAAATCTACGTAAATGAATCTCTCAAATGTTGTAAGTTAACTTGGATAAAGGTGTCAGTCAAATAAGGATTGCCTGTGTGTCACACAAAAGTTCACAAATCCCTTGAACCTCGGTCTTAGTCTTAATTGAGATCTTATGCCATGATGTGCATAACACAATCCATAAACTGGAAGTGTAGGCTACATCAGGCACATAATTGGGTTTCTGGTCCTTCACACAACAAGCAGTGACATGCCAATGGCTGATAGGAAGAAAAACAAATATGCATGCATGTGCCACAAGAAAAGAACATCGATGACATTTGCTGACAGTGAAGCACAGTACTCAGGTCAATCACACATGTGTACGCTACACACTTATGCCACAAAAAAACGACACGATTTGCTAACTCAGTTTGGCCTCACCACAAAAAAGTGGAAGCCATTTCACTGATGACAAATGAGAAATGATGAGATGGCATGACACTGCCGCACATGCCAAAGCAAGAGATCAGCCATAGCACACACTAACCAGAAGAAGAGCAGCAGCATCTGCTCTGTAATAAGCGCAATATACACAATGCAAGCTTTAACAAAGAACTACAAAAAAACATTATAAATTTCACAGGGCATACAAGAACAAACTGTTTACAACATATAAGTGATATCAGCAATAATGGAACGCACTTCTTACAGGACACAGAATGCAAAAATGAGAACAAGAGAGATGCATGCTGACAAATGTGCAGTACTTTAGACATTTCATGAGCACTACTTAGGACTGCAAAAGAAAGTCATACACGACCACAGAACTGGAGGCGGGCTTCAGATTTTTTGCAAGTCATGCATTCCAAGCACAAAGTAGTCATACTCAGTGTCTGGGGCGGCACCTTGTTTCATAAGAAGCAGCCGAAGCACCTTTCTTAGACTGGAGGTCTGAGTGTTTCCTAATAAGTAATAATGATTAGACAGACAGACAGACAGACAGACAGACAGACAGAATGATAGATAGATAGATAGATAGATAGATAGATAGATAGATAGATAGATAGATAGACATTTAATGGAGTGATAGATAGTTGTGCTGTAGCTGAAAACCACAGTTGTAAGAGACCTGAAACAATGGCCTGCCTTCAGCTGAGAGAAGCTTACAAAGCTTTTTCTCACTGATTCATAATACTAGTCATAAAATGATTCATAACAGGATTCATGGAAGACCAACAAATGAGAACACCAACAAGTTTCAGAAGACACCCTTTTCCCAATTATTTCAAGGTGATGTGTGAATCATTTACTATTCTCTAACGTCATCCATTTTTCAGTTATAAGGGAATACTGGTTGTCCTGCCAGCGTAAGAACAATGAATTAACCTAACCTTCATGTTTTTGCAATGTGGGAGGAAACCCACATAATAAATTAAATGAATGCAAAAACTTCACAGCATGGGTAATTAAGCCAGGAATTGTACCCAGGCCTTTAAAGTAGGGGCAGAGTTTTGGCTCTGTGCTGGCATTTGGAAGGTTGCCAGTTTGAATCCTGTAAATGCCTGAAGTGACTCTACTCCATTGGGCCCTTAACCTGTAATTGCTTTATCCTGGGTATGCCGTTAATCTGCATCCAGCCCTGCAAGCAGGTCCTCCAATTTACAGGGAAAACTTGGGGGTTGGTGGCAGGATTGGCACCACTGTACAGCCACTGTAAAAAAAACTCACACTGTTCCAGTGTGGTGCTGAGGTGTCACTTGCTGCACCAGTCCAGGTGGTTTGCTGTGTTGTGGGTGTGGCAACGTGCTATCAGCACCTGCTCCCCAACACCTCTCTCTCTGTCTCTTTGAGGTAGAATTAGTTCCCAATATGGCACCATACTTTGCTACTCTAACTATACAAAATGTAACTTAACTGTACTTATCCTTAACTGCCAAGCTGAAAATTTTGTATTAAGTGGTTCAAGATTCTAAAAAAAAGCTTGCAATACAAAAGAATATTGAAAAATATTATGCAACACCAGCAATAGCAACCATCTTGAGAAAGACACGATTCTGCTTAGCTGCCTGTCATATGTACAATACAAGCCGGTCTGTCTCTTGACAATGGCATCCTCTCTGGTCTTCTTACTTAATTCCCTCCATGGTCGCATTTTTAATGATCCTTTTTTTTTTACTTATTGATGACCCTGAAAGCAGTGCTAACTATAGCTAATTATAGTTTTTCTCAAGAATTTTTGCACAGAGAGGAAACAGAAACAGTTAAGCTGGTTTGTGTTTTCTATTAAATAAAATGAAGTGACAGTATGGATTTTAATAATTCTTATTTATCATGGTGCCAAAGAGTCATTGGTCAGACATGCAAATAAGATTTTCACTGTGCTCTGTACACGTGACAACACTATGACTACTACTATGACTACTGCTACTAGAATAACAACATACCGGTAACATGTGTGAGACTAGCCCAGACACCACCAGTCAGAAACCACATCTTTATAAAAGCACATGTTTATTAATCACCGGTAAACACAAGTTCACAGTCCTGAATACCACACAATGCACACAGCAGTAATCTACTAATCACCACTGTAAAGGGCTTCTTTCTCTCAGTCCTTGGCCACCTTTCCTCTCCTCCTGGGAGCTTCGTTCTGCTCCCACTCTCGACTCATGCTCCTCGACTGTCGGAAGGCAGCCCCTTTTATTCCTGCCCGGATGTTTTCCAGGTGGCTGATGACGACCTTCCAGCAGCACTGTGGCAGAAGTGCTGCCCTTTGCACCGGAAGCACTCCGGGCGTCCCTGGCAGGTTCATCCGCCATCTTACCTGGTGTGGCGGAAGTAACAGTTCTCCGGGTCCCATGAGGCTTGAGCCACCCCCTGGCGGTGGCCACAGGTCCCAACAGGCCAGAACCTCTTTGTTTCTCTCCCGTGGTCCTCTCCTAGTCCAGGGCGGTTGCCCCCTCATGACCCGGAAGCTATTCATGTTCCTTTCTGGTCCTTCCAGGCATCCCGGCCAGGTAAGAACCCCAACAATCTGCCACACTGCCCCATCGCCAGCAAAGAACCGTCCTTCATAGGGGCCAGTCCCGCAAGTGTATAATGTAGCCAAAGCAGCGTAATTGGTTTTCTCCCATGGCCTGGTCCTATAAAAAAATAAAATAGACACGGGGCGGAATCGTTGCCCTGACACCACTGTCTGGCTTTTTTCTTTCTGAAATAGGGCCAACGCTTCCCCCTTTGACCAGCACCCTGGTCGCCAAAACCTTGGCACCCGCTCCAGTATTGTCCACTCCCCTTCATCGGGTTACTTACTGGAATTGCCCTCGCTGACTTTGGAGCTTCCCTCTGCCCCTGCAGAGGGCGGCCAATCACACTATGTGAGCTCACGTCTCATTTTGTCTGCCTCGTGACGTAACGACTGATGTGGCGCGATCACCTTCCTCTCCAGCTCGTCTACACAGACACGAAGGTCGTGTTCTACCTGCTTGACCATCTGCATTAATTGGAGCATCCTCCCCGATTGGTCTTGGTCTGCAGGCAGAAATACAGCATTAGCCAGTGGAGGACTTACCTTAAACTCTGTCCTACTCACCGGCTGTGCATCCTGGAGCTTCCTTCTGGGATTTGCCGGACCCTCCCCTTGCTCAACCAATCACCGACGGGAACGCGGCACACACTGTCCAATCCCTTGCCTGCCACAGGGAGGGACTTCCGGTCTGTCACCATCTTCTCTTTCCTCTTGAGGGGTCTGTGAGACTCGCTGCTGCCACTCTGCCTCAGCCTCTGGAGATATGGCAGATCCTCCCCTTCCTCTAGCGACACCGTCCTGGCATCGCTGACAGGACTGGCACATCCCAGCCAGGCTCCTCCGGATGCGTCAATGGCTGTGCCTACCACAGTCCCTCCGGCGACGACGAACGCTGGGGAATCCCCTTCTCCTCTGCCTTGGCTGGCATTCCTCACCCCCCTCGGGTGGAAGACGGCACTTCGGAGAATTTCTAACGGCCTCATTGCGATTCGCGGAACGTCCGTGGTGTGTGTACGGACCGCCTCCCTGTGGTGCATGTGTGTGGCCAACTGAGGTTCCGGGCAGCTCACAAAAGTTTTATTTGCAGGGTCCCCCGCTTTGTAACAAGCGGAAGGCCCCACGTTGGGCGCCATTGTAAGACTAGCCCGGACACCACTAGTCAGAAACCACATCTTTATAAAAGCACACGTTTATTAATCACCAGTAAACACAGGTTCACAGTCCCGAACACCACACAATGCACACAGCAGTAATCACCACTATAAAGGGCTTCTTTCTCTCAGTCCTTGGCCGCCTTTCCTCTCCTCCTCCTGGGAGCTTTGTCCTGCTCCCACTCCCGACTCAAGCTCCTCGATTGTATGAAGGCGGCCCCTTTTATTCCTGCCTGGATGTGCTCCAGGTGGCTGATGACAACCTTCCAGCAGCACTTCCTGGTGTAGCGGAAGTGCTGCACTTTGCACCGGAAGCACTCCAGGCATCCCTGGCCGGTTCATCCACCATCTTGCCTTGTGTGGCGGAAGTAACAGTTCTCCAGGTCCCACAAGGCTTGAGGCGCCCCCTGGCGGAGGCTATGGTTCACAACAGGCCAGAACCTCTTTGTTTCTCTCCTAGTCCAGGGCGGTTGCCCCCTCATGACCTGGAAGCTATTCATGTCCCTTTCCGGTCCTTCCAGGCATCCCGGCCAGGTAAGAACCCCAGCAATCTGCCACACATGACATTTTCAAAACCACAGATGGTTAGAAAAACAAGCTGTCATTATTTGGGGACATACTGTTTGAGACAAATAATGTGATATTGCTGTTGAAAAAAAAAAGTGTCACAACAAGCACAGGAAGGAGTCACAAAAAGGTTTGGGGTACATTGTAGGTGGTTGCAGACAAAGTAAAGCAACTGGTTTCATGGAGATCAGAATGGAACTGATGCATAGGCGGAAAATGGTAGTATTTAAGGAGAGGCAGAGGAAGTGACATCATCAGGGTCAGAAGTGGAAGTGACGTCATCTGAACTGGGACCGGAAGTGACATCATCAGGACTGTGACCAGAAGTGGCATCATCAGGACTGGAAGCGGAACTGACATCTTCTGGGCCAGGTACAATTTCCAAAAAATGGTCTGAAGAAGAAGAAGAGAAAGGGTTAATGCTCTCTGACCCCCAATGTACCAGCAGTGAATTTCCCTCATTTGAGCCCTTTAGCTGCTTCCCATGCACATGTATGTGAGAAAGGGAGCAAAGATTTTCTGTCGGTAAAGTCTGTCAGGGTGCAGGACTTGTGCTTATCTTTTTTGCTCACCCTTAGTAAGTTCAGCCATTGTTTTTGAGAATTGAGTGAAGATGCCGGACTAATCTGAATAGCATCCTAGTGTTCTCCTTTGGCAAGTGGTCACTCAGTGGACAAAACCTTTGTACAAGTGCAATACAACACATTACAACTTATTTGTGTAGAGTGGTCTTCAGTGAGTGCAGGTGCAGAATGCTATGAACAATTCTCAGTTAAAATACAAGCATAGATTACCCCAATTACTAAATACAGAACTAGTACACGTAGAAATCAGTCCGGTCACAAGCCATTGAAAGATGGCTGAAATGAAAGGCTGCACCATAGAAATGAAAGACTTAATTTTTGGTTTGCCTTCTATGCAACATTGCAAAATCGAGACAAATGCTGACTATGGAACATGCAGAAAAACCTTTGCAAGTATTTATAACTTCTAAAGTAGAATAATTGGATGTTAAGCAACCTCTATTAATAAACTTCAGTTGGTTCAAAATGCAGCAGCCACCACATTCCCTGGAACCAGAAAATTTGATCACATTAGTCCAGTGTCATCTAGACTTCACTGGTTACCTGTAAAATTGCTTATTGATTATACAATCCTTCTCCTAATCTATATAGCTGAAAAAGGACTTGCCCCAGAATAATTATGCAACCTACTAATGAAATTCTGTTCAGCACGACATTGTAGAACAAAGTAGGCATTGCCAGTTCTTCTAGGCTTTAATGGCATACCAGGCCTGTTAAGGGAGCAGATTTAAAGGATATCCATCTCCACAAAACCCCTACTTGCTTTCCAAATGAAGCGACTGAACTCCTGTTTGTACAAGGATCTGCCGGCACTTCATCTCATATCAAAGGTGTAAATCGGAGTTGAATTTACATCTCTCCAGAGGCCCCTCTGTAGACTTCTTAAGCCAGAAGGTGCGAAATGGACTATTGCAAGAAGAGCAATCATTCAAGGAATGAAAATTGATAACAAAACTTGTCCATGAGGACACACTGAAGTTGTAACTGGAAATTACTTTTATCCAATCAAGAGCAGTTACATATTCCCTTAAAACTAGTCACACTCATCCCATCTAGAAATATTGTCTCTGATTTTCTCTAAACATTCTCCCTAGAAGTTCTCTTAGACCACCCTTTTTGGGATTCCCTGAAGGAGAGGAAACTCCCCAAAATGACTGAAAACCTCTGAAACCAGCTCTCTGAAACTAACACTTGATGACCTATTTTCTGTTTGGGGAGCAGAGAACTGACAGCCTCTTTCTCTTTGTGGATCAGAAATTGACAATCTCTCTACAAAGCAAAGTTTTGAAGGCTAGGAAACAGCCATTACTTCAAGTAGGGAACTTTAGCATAAAGAAGAGGGACACCTCACACCTTGAAAAACTGGTGAGGAAGGCAGGCTCTGTTGTAGGCACGGAGCTGGACAGTTTTACATCCTTGGCAGAGCGACGGGCGCTAGGCAGGCTTCTGTCAATCATGGAGAATCTACTGCATCCACTAAGCAGTATCATCTCCAGACAGAGGAGCAGCTTCAGCGACAGACTGCTGTCACTGTCCTGCTCCACTGACAGACTGAGGAGATCGTTCCTCCCCCACACTATGCGACTCTTCAATTCCAATCGAGGGGGTAAACATTAACATTATACAAGTAATTGTCTGTTATACCTGCATTTTTATCACTCTTTAATTTAATATTGTTTTTTATCAGTATTCTTCTGCTGGAGTATGTGAATTTCCCCTTGGGATTAATAAAGTACGCGTATCTATCGATCTATCTATCCATCTATCTATCTAAAGTCTTGTTCTAGAAAGAGAGGTGCTTTTTCCAATGAAGTTGAAGAAAACACAGTCAAGAACCTAACAGCAGAAAGCAAGACGAGAAAGGAGCATCACAGTACACCACAGACAAAGGATCATACAGCAAGGAGAAAGATTGCACTCCAGTTCAAGAAGAATCAAGCACTTGAACCTGGAGCAGCAAAACAGCAACAAATCCACACAACATCGGACATCATTTATAAAAACCTAGTGTCATAAAACTATTTATCTGTGCCAAGATACGTAAAGTAAAACTCTAAATACCAGTAAACAGCCAGCCTATCTATTTAACCATGTAATGCTGGACAAAACATTACCTGCCTTCTCCCAGTATGTGGATTGTAACACCAGGGGAAACAGGACTATCGACCTACTGTATGCAAACGTTAAAGACGCATACAGCGCCACCCGACTGCCTGCACTTGGGAAAGCAGATCATAACCTGGTTCTGCTTCAGCCTCAATACAAACCAAGAGTGAGGGCGCTACCTACAACCACACGCTCATTCAGGAAGTCATGGGTTACAAGTGACATCAAGGGCCTTTTGAACCAGAAGAAAAGGGCTTTTAAAGGTGGTGATCAGCATGAGCTCAAGCGCGTGCAGAAGGAACTCCGAGTCCAACTCAGGGCGGCGAAAGAGCAGTACAGGAGAAAGCTGGAGCAGAAGCTGCAGAACAACAGCTTGAAGGAAGTGTGGGATGGGATGAAGATTATCACTGGCTGCAGCTCGAAGCGGGGTGCCGCCATTGAGACAGACGTGGAGAGAGCAAACCAAATGAACAACTTCTTTAATAGGTTTGATTACCCTAACCCACTCTCACCTCGGAGTACTGCATCCTCCAACCATCCTTCTGCTGATACCAGCATAGATGAGACATCCCCACCCACAATTACAGCAGCCCATGTGAGCAGAGAGCTGAAAAGACTTCGTGCCAGCAAAGCAGCGGGTCCAGATGGTGTATCACCACGACTGCTGAAGGCCTGTGCGTTGGAACTGGGGAGTCCTCTACAGCGCATCTTCAACCTGAGCCTGGAACAGGGGAGAGTCCCAAGGCTTTGGAAAACATCTTGTATCACCCCTGTCCCAAAGGTATCACGTCCTAGTGAGCTGAATGACTTCCGGCCTGTTGCTCTGACGTCACATCTGATGAAGACCATGGAGCGGCTGCTGCTTCACCACCTGAGGTCACAGGTCCGCCACGCCCTCGACCCTCTGCAGTTCGCATACCAGGAGAAGGTGGGAGCGGAGGATGCCATCATCTATATTCTACACCAATCCCTCTCCCACCTGGACAGAGGCAGTGGTGCTGTAACAATTATGTTTTTGGACTTCTCTAGCGCCTTCAACACCATCCAACCTCTGCTCCTTAGAGACAAGCTGACTGAGATGGGAGTAGACTCACACCTGGTGGCATGGATTGTGGACTATCTTACAGACAGACCTCAATATGTGCATCTCGGGAACTACAGGTCTGACATTGTGTTCAGCAACACAGGGGCGCCGCAGGGGACTGTACTTTCTCCGGTTCTGTTCAATCTATATACATCAGACTTCCAATATGACTCGGAGTCCTGTCACGTGCAAAAATTCGCTGATGACACTGCTATTGTGGGCTGCATCAGGAGTGGGCAGGAGGAGGAGTACAGGAAGCTAATCAAAGACTTTGTTAAATGGTGTGACTCAAACCACTTACATCTTAACACCAGCAAAACCAAGGAGCTGGTGGTGGATTTTAGGAGGCCCAGGCCCCTCATGGACCCTGTGATCATCAGAGGTGACTGCGTGCAGAGGGTGCAGACCTATAAATATCTGGGAGTGCAGCTGGATGACAAATTGGACTGGACTGCCAATACTGATGCTCTATGTAAGAAAGGTCAGAGCAGACTATACTTTCTGAGAAGGTTGGCATCCTTCAACATCTGCAGTAAGATGCTGCAGATGTTCTACCAGACGGTTGTGGCGAGTGCCCTCTTCTACGCAGTGGTGTGCTGGGGTGGCAGCATAAAGATGAAAGACGCCTCATGCCTGGACAAACTTGTTAAGAAGGCAGGCTCTATTGTAGGAGTAAAGTTGGACAGTTTAACATCTGTGGCAGAGCGACGGGCATTAAGCAAACTCCTGTCAATCATGAAGAATCCACTGCATCCACTGAACAGTGTCATCTCCAGGCAGAGGAGTAGCTTCAGTGACAGACTTTTGTCACTGTCTTGCTCCACTGACAGACTGAGGAGATCGTTCCTCCCCCACACTATGCGACTCTTCAATTCCACCCGGGGGAGTAAATGCTAACATTTTTTATTTCATTTTTTCGTTTTTATTTTTTCATTTTTATTACTATTTAATTTAATATTGGTTCTTTGTATCAGTATACTGCTGCTGGATTATGTGAATTTCCCCTTGGGATTAATAAAGTATCTATCTATCTATCTATCTTATACTGTATGTTTGACTGTCTAGTCTTTCTGTGTCCAGACTTATATGTCAACATGTGTATGCAGTTATCATATTTCTATAATCCTTGAGTTTATCAATAAAGTGAATTATTCAACTTCTTAAAAAAGTGCACGTTGACATACGTCTAAAGGCCGGAGACAACCTTTTACAACAGTGAAAGGTAAGGTACATAAATTAGGAGCCATGCCAAATTTTTTGATTAATTACCGGTATTCATTTTTTAACATAGTTAATTAATTATCTTTTTCATTTCCAACATTTATTGGCATTCCTCTGGGTGGGTGTCTTAATTAATTATCAGTTTCTATAACAGATTTGTGTCACAATTTTTGTCACAAAGTAGTACCAGGAATTAGAAAATACTCAGAAGGGGCAAAGTCTTCTGTTATAGAATCCCCCAGCTCAGAAATAGCTTTCCTGCAAATGTTTGAAGCTCAGAAACGGTGCCAGTTTTTAAGTGCAGTTTAAAAGCATGTTTATTTATTCTAACATATAGTTAATTATTTGATGTCACATTCCCCAAGATAATTGTGCAAACAGAAGTTTGTCAGCCCCTTCTAACACATCAAGGTGTGAGAAAATTTGGGAACTGGGCCATAAAGAAATTCTGAAGAGTGGGTTACTGGTGCTATTGCCTATCTGTTGCTGCAATGATGGAGAGGTACTGAAGGCACAGAAAGCCATGTTTCTTCTCTCCTTTAGTTTGGAATACCGGAGCCGACTATTACACTAACAAATAATAACATTATGGAATGAATAGTCAACTCAAATGTTCCTAACACACTTAAGCTATCCTGGAATCTTCACTTTGAGGTCTTTTTAGCACTTGCCAACCTGTCATCCTGAGAGTGTGCACCGAAGACCAGTATGACTGTCAAAACCAGCAAAGGTCTTCTACTGAAAGATCTGCAGATCCATCTCAGCTCCTCCCATCACAGATCTCCAAGTGATAGATGTTGTTTCTTGATGTACTCATTTAATATGAGACCAACAAGACCATCTAGCTCTGAGCAGAGGACTGAGGGCATTCTGCTTTCTGTCTTGTATTTACCCTGTTTTTTGACACCCATTGCATGCCCAACCTCTCTGGAAGGGGGTCTCTCTTTGAATTGCGCTTCCAAAGATTTTTCCTGTACATTTTTTGGGAGTTCTTTTTCCTGTCTTCTTACAGAAATGAGACTGTGTGGACTGTCGATTAAACAGTTAAAGCCCATCAAGGCATACCGTGTGAGTTTGGGCTATATAAAAATAAATAATTGTTGTTATTGTAAAGAAGCAGATGTATTCACTTCTAGAATTGAAACGGCATTTCTAGCAGTCCACTTTGTGCCAACCTTCTCAGCTTCTCTAAGATTTGACTGACTTGTTTTTAAATGTTAGGGTTCAATGGCTCAAACACTGCCATGACATGCACTCATTTTCATGCTTACACTTGCATCCAGCCGCAGACCCACACCTTACGCCTTCAGGCGGGGTAACAGTGAGACACAAGCTTTCATTTTTTGAGGCTAGTTAACATACAGCAGGACACAAGGAATTGCGACCTTGATCTTACACAGTCATCCTACCTACAGCTTAGTGCAAATTTTATATTGGATTAATGTTCATGATAAAGAATTATAGATATGCTTGTGTTTTTTAGATTTCTATGTACTTATTATGGTTTACACACAAGCGATAAAGCATTTGCAGCATGTCAGTGGGAATTGTGCTCCATCAAAATGAATTAAACTGAAAAGGTGCTCCACTAAAGAGAAACGACTGATATTTATTAGCACTGTGTAATCGGATTCTTCACACGTGACAATCAATCTATTAAGCCCCCAACATTTTACTGAATGTACCCTTGGACGTTTTTAAATGATCACCATTTGTACACTTCCTAAATAATTAAAAGATAACACGAGCTCTTCCTCTTTTCAGAAAAGGAGAAGGTGTGGGATTCTTGTGTGGGTGTTAAGTGAGATTCTGCCCCTTGTCATTTTCTCAGTATAAACAAGCTGAATTTAACAAGTTCAGACACCCTCCGCTTTTACTGGATAGCATCCATGGGAGCGTCCTTCCAATTTTTTCTATAACCCAGCTAAGAAAAATGGTCAAAGTTAAAGCCGAAAATAAAGCTCTATAATTACAAAGGAAAATACATTACTGAAAAGATTAATAAGGGTGCCTAAAGGTAAAAATTGTCATCATCACCATCGACATAGTAAGCTGTGGAAAGCCCGTGTGTTAAATGGCTGACAGACCTGTGCAACATAATTGTGTGTGGATAGAAAATTCCTGAAGATTGGAAAAAGAAGTGTGCTCAAAACGAGTACACAAGGCAAAAGGCGATCCATTAAGGTGTAGGTCATATGGATCAATCCAAGGGAAAAAAGAAGATTAATATTAAAAAAAAAAAAAAAAAGCCAAAACACCAAGATGGTGCAGTAGTTAGCACTTCGGCCTCACAGCTCCAATTTGAATCCCAGGAACTGTTGGTGTGGATTTTGCATGTTCTCTTATTGTGTGTGTGGTTTCCTTTCAGGTTCAACATTTTCCATTCACCTCCTAAATTAAGGGTGTGGGATTGTGCTCAAGTGAGGCCTGCAGTGGATTAGTGCCTCATCCAGGCTTGGTTCTTGCCTTGTGCCCAGTTTCGATTGAGTAGGCCTCAGCCCCTGAAATGGATTAAGCAGGCACAATAACCAATGGATGGAGAAAAAAAAAAAGTTCTTCTGAAGTAATCTCTATATGCTCAGTACATATTACAGGATATCTGACAACTTTTGTGCCAAATTCAACTCTTCTGATAAATTCAAAATGATGCCTGGCAAATACAGTTGGGTATTAAAGGATTAACTTGCCAGATTATCCTGAAATATGTGTTTCATTCGAACCTTCTTGATTTACTCAAAAGCCACCCAAGTCATAAATTAAAAACATGTACATGGTTGCACATGCGCGCATAACTGCAAGACGCAGGTTAGAGGTTAACTCCACCCCAAGTGCCTGAGGTGTTCTGCTCACTAATGCCACATTCTCTTCATCCACAGACTGATGGATGAGGCTCAAAATGAACTTTGACGTCACTTTTGTGCTTCATGTGGAGGTCCTGCCTCTTGCACCCGGGAAGCCTATTTATAGAATGGCGCTGGTCAGAAGTTGGCATTCACTAGCAAATGTGCATTCAAGTGAGACAAATCTGCAAGAGGAGAAATACCTCATTAATTAGGAAGTGTACAAAGTGCCTTCAAACTTGGCCTGACAAATGGCTTGGATTTTCCACTGGACTTTCCTTTTCCTTTTGATTTCACTCTCATTAAACGGTGTTCCAGAATGTACCTCAATCCTTTATGATCTTCTTATTTATTGTTTTACAACAT
This sequence comes from Polypterus bichir lapradei, assembly GCA_026402145.1. Lineage (NCBI taxonomy): Eukaryota > Metazoa > Chordata > Cladistia > Polypteriformes > Polypteridae > Polypterus > Polypterus bichir. Next base: position 25,313,319 of record JANRMT010062813.1, on the reverse strand, counting down.
ATATACAGTGCATCCGGAAAGTATTCACAGTGCATCACTTTTTCCACATTTTGTTATGTTACAGCCTTATTCCAAAATGGATTAAATTCATTTTTTTCCTCAGAATTCTACACACAACACACCATAATGACAACATGAAAAAAGTTTACTTGAGGTTTTTGCAAATTTATTAAAAATAAAGAAACTGAGAAATCACATGTACATAAGTATTCAAAGCCTTTGCTCAATACTTTGTCGATGCACCTTTGGCAGCAATTACAGCCTCAAGTCTTTTTGAATATGATGCCACAAGCTTGGCACACATATCCTTGGCCAGTTTCGCACATTCCTCTTTGCAGCACCTCTCAAGCTCCATCAGGTTGGATGGGAAGCGTCGGTGCACAGCCATTTTAAGATCTGTCCAGACATGTTCAGTCAGATTCAAGTCTGGGCTCTGGCTGGGCCACTCAAGGACATTCACAGAGTTGTCCTGAAGCCACTCCTTTGATATCTTGGCTGTGTGCTTAGGGTCGTCCTGCTGAAAGATGAACCGTCGCCCCAGTCTGAGGTCAAGAGCTCTCTGGAGCAGGTTTTCATCCAGGATGTCTCTGTACATTGCTGCAGTCATCTTTCCCTTTATCCTGACTAGTCTCCCAGTTCCTGCCGCTGAAAAACATCCCACAGCATGATGCTGCCACCACCATGCTTCACTGTAGGGATGGTATTGGCCTGGTGATGAGTGATGCCTGGTTTCCTGCAAACGTGACGCCTGGCATTCACACCAAGGAGTTCAATCTTTGTCTCATCAGACCAGAGAATTTTGTTTCTCATGGTCTGAGAGTCCTTCAGGTGCCTTTTGGCAAACACTAGGCGGGCTGCCATGTGCCTTTTACTAAGGAGTAGTTTCTGTCTGGCCACTCTACCATACAGGCCTGGTTCTCCTCTCTCCACAGAGGACCCGTGGAGCTCTAAAAGAGTGACCATCGGGTTCTTGGTCACCTCCCTGACTAAGGCCCTTCTCCACCGATTGCTCAGTTTAGATGGCCGGCCAGCTCTAGGAAGAGTCCTGGTGGTTTCGAACTTCTTCCACTTACGGATGATGGAGGCCACTTTGTTCATTGGGACCTTCAAAGCAGCAGAAATTTTTCTGTAACCTTCCCCAGATTTGTGCCTTGAGACAATCCTGTCTCAGAGGTCTACAGACAATTCCTTTGACTTCATGCTTGGTTTGTGCTCTGACATGAACTGTCAACTGTGGGACCTTATATAGACAGGTGTGTGCCTTTCCAAATCATGTCTAATCAACTGAATTTACCACAGGTGGACTCCAATTAAGCTGCAGAAACATCTCAAGGATGATCAGGGGAAACAGGATGCACCTGAGCTCAATTTTGAGCTTCATGGCAAAGGCTGTAAATACTTATGCACATGTGCTTTCTCAATTTTTTTATTTTTAATAAATTTGCAAAAACCTCAAGTAAACTTTTTTCACGTTGTCATTATGGTGTGTTGTGTGTAGAATTCTGAGGAAAAAAATGAATTTAATCCATTTTGGAATAAGGCTGTAACATAACAAAATGTGGAAAAAGTGATGCGCTTTATGACCTTTATCAGGTTATATCAACAGTTGTATGCACCATCTGTTGAAATGAAAAGTGAAATAAATTTTAATAGCACAGACAGCAAACACCTTCACATGAGTGGGTGGTGAGTGACGTTGTAGGGATTGCAGACTGCAGTTAGATTCTGTTGAATTCATTTTAATTATGTGCCACTTCTGCACTTGAATTTAAATGCTACACCAAGCTAATATTTACTACTCCAAATTTTAGAGTGGCCACTGTGTTTCCAATATGCAAAGCATCTTAACATCACGTCTGAAAGACCAATGGCCAACATGAGAAAAAAAGAGTACGAGTGTAAGTCTATTAACGTGTGATGTTGTTTATGGAAATAATCATCTATTTAGAGCTCCAATAACTGATGAAAGAACAAAGGAGGAAAAAAAAGAAAACCATAAAACCTGTTATAATATGTGGGGTCAGGTTGGTTTGATTTCCAAAATATTTTGTAGTCTGGAGCCAGGAATTACTTGCGATTTCATTACATCATTGATTTAAAGTATATATTTATTGGATAATTTTTCACATGAACTGAGGTGGTTCACTTTATGACGTAACTATTCAACAGCTGATAACATAACTTATTTCAAGAAATGGCCGATTATAAACATAGCCGGAAATATACAGTATATTTCTAAGGAATATGGAGAATTAGAGCGGCAAGAAACAGAATGTGAACCCTTTTTTGAACAAACCTCACTTATGTTTAAATTGGTCTTATGATATGATCTGATCTTCATCCAAGTTCCAATAATGAACAAACACAGTCTGGTTTAACTACAGTATAACATACACATTATTGTATTGTTCTTGTACATATTGGATTCATCATTCAAACACTCATTGGCGTAGGTTAGAAAACATATGTGAAGCCCCAGGCTGATGACTTCAATAAAAGCTAACTGGAGTCAGGAGTTAGCAAACCTGGAGTCCAACCAATGAGACAAGACAGAATTATCTGCTGATGTGAAGCATGCTTTGCAAAAAAAGAGACCTCAGAAGATCCATCCATCCATCCATTATCCAACCCGTTATATCCTAACTACAGGGTCACGAGGGTCTGCTGGAGCCAATCCCAGCCAACACAGGGCACAAAGCAGGAAACAAATCCTGGTTACGGCGCCAGCCCACTGCAGCCTCAGAAGATCTACAATCAAAATTTGGTGCTTTGCATAAGCTGAAAAGTGTTGCAATATAATTTGAAAGAGTTTAGATATGTTAGTCCACGGTGAGACAAACTTTGTATAAATGGAAAGGATTTAATACTGTGACTACTCTCCCTAGAAGCGGGCATCCAGCCAAGATGACCTGAAAGGCACAACTCGGAATGCTCAACGAGTTGAAAAAGAACCCTAGAGTAACAGCTAAAGGCTTGTAGCAATCATTTAAAACAGGTAAACATGTCTTTGTTTAGGAGTCTACCACACACATCACATCACACAAACATCAAATAGGCATGCTGTCAATGGCAGAATACCAAGGAGGAAGCCACTGCTCTCCAAAATAAACACCATGCATGCCTGAAGTTTGCGAAAGGCCATCTTGACCCTTGTTTTGTGGACTGATGAAACTAAGGTTGCATTGTTCCAGATGAATATGCAGCTGTACATACAGGGCTGGACTGAGAAGCTTATTCAGGTCGGGAATCCCAAGTCTAACCCAGGCCACACAATATCCATCAGTTTTCTTGTACAGGCACAGACTCAAAAAACCAGCAAACACCATTGTGTCTTGGACTTTTTTATGAATGAGGAGACAGTAGATTCAGCTTTTACACATACATTTCACTCTTACAGTAAATATTAGTCTCAAGACAACCTCTGATAAAGTGTGGAACAACACTTCATAAATAAATAAACAATGTAGTTCTATAATATTTATATCAAAGCAAATGTACAAAAAGCACTGAACCACAAAACGTAGTTGTCAGTGGAATCCACAGTGCATTGATTATGTTTGCAATTTCAACTGTGAGTCCGGAATCTACACAGCCGAGCCGCTGTCAGTGTCTGGACGGTGATGCTGAACACTCGTCCACAAAGTTTGAAGTGTTGGTCAGAAAAGACCACTTTGAATTTCTTCAATAGACAAAAGACTCAAAGAATTCTGTCAAGCATTTTTTAAAGAACGCACTTAGCAAAGAAAAAACTATGAAACATTTTGTGTAGCCTATTCAGTCACTCTCTCATCATAGCGCTAAGGTTCAGAGCACGAGAGATGCACTTTAAAAATATTAAAATAGAGTAAAAACAAGACACGTTCATCAACAAACTTATCATAAAATAAAGAACAACAGGTACATTTAAAAATACAAATCATTCCACTCACATGCGTGTTTTATTAGTAAAAAAAAATAAAACATTTTGTGTTGCGGGCGGCACAGTGGCGCAGTGGGTAGTTAGGAGACCCCTCCCTGCGTGGAGTTTGCATGTTCTCCCCGTGTCTGCGTAGGTTTACTCCGGGTGCTCCGGTTTCCTCCCACAGTCCAAAGACACGCAGGTTAGGTGCATTGGCGATCCTAAATTGTCCCTAGTGTGTGCTTGGTGTGTGGGTGTGTGTGCCCTGTGGTGGACTGGCGCCATGCCCAGGGTTTGTTTCCTGCCTTGCGCCCTGTGTTGGCTGGGATTGGCTCCAGCAGACCCCCGTGACCCTGTAGTTGGGATATACCAAGTTGGATAATGGATGGATGGATGGATGGATGGATTTCGTGTAGCCTATTCAGTCACTCTGAGGGAAAAAGGACAAAAAAAAACATTAAAAATGTGACTATACGCTACACTACAAAAATAAAACAAAATAAACACTCAGTAAGAAATACCAAAACCCATACAACATCCAAATATAATTTAAAGTATATTATAAACTTTTAAACAATCTTCAGATATAACTTTAATTACAAAAGCACCAGACGTGCAAACTTCTCATCATAATGCTCCTGAGACGCACACAAAGTCAAAACTTGACTTGAACAAAAACCAGAAAAGAAACCTTCCAATGTTAAACTGAAAGGATTTGTGCACACTACAGAACAATAACGCCTGCTCGTTTTCCAGTATCCATCTATCCATTTTCCAACCCACTGAATCCGAACACAGGGTCACGGGGGTCTGCTGGAGCCAATCCCAGCCAACACAGGGCACAAGGCAGGAACCAATCCCAGGCAGGGTGCCAACCCACTGCAGGACACACACAAACACACCCACGCGGGCCAATTTAGAATCGCCAATCCACCTAACCGGCATGTGTTTGGACTGTGGGAGGAAACCGGAGCGCCTGGAGGAAACCCACGCAGACACGGGGAGAACATGCAAACTCCACACAGGGAGGACCCAGGAAGCAAACCCGGGTCTCCTAACTGCGAGGCAGCAGCGCTACCACTGCACCACCGTGCCGCCCGTTTTCCAGTATAATAATATCATATAATTTCACCATTAGTTTATTTCACTGGTTGCTCTGAATGCCAGGCCAGGCTGCAGGACACCGGGAAAGCAACCGCTGATTGTAAACGTCAGTGCGGCTCTGTGTACATATGGTATAAAAAGAGCATTGCATACCAACATGAAAACATCATCCCAACGGTGAAGTATGGAGAAGGGCGCATCATGAGTTGGGGCTGCTTTGCTAAATAATATCAGGTAGGTTGCTTGGAAGGAAGCTAACACAGGGCAATGACCATAAACATCAAAGTAAATCAACTAATGGCTTTTAAAAAACAAAAAGGGGAGGGGCCCAATCAGAGCCCAGATCTTAACCCCGTTGAGATGCTATGGACTGACCTGAAAATAACCATTCACACAAGACATCCTAAGAATATGGCTGAACTGAAGTGGTTTTGCAACGTGGAATGGCCCAAAATTCTTTCTGAACATTGTGCAGGTCTGATCAACAGCTGCCAGAAGCACTTATAAGAGGTCACTGCTGCCAAAGGAGGTTCAACCGGTTATTACGGGTTCACTTACTTTTTTCAGAGCACACTGTATTTGTTTTATAGGTGTGTTCAAGAAGGACATGAGATATTATAATTGTGTGTTTAGGGCTTAAGCATGCTGTGCTTGTTTATACCTCTGACTTAGATGAAGATTAGATCACATTTTATGACCAATTAATGCCAAAAAAAACCAGGTCATTCCAAGTGGTTCACATACATTTTACTGCCACTGTGTATTTATTTTCTTAATACAAGAGTGTAACATCTTTAAAGTAAGTGAGCAAGTTTAAGAAATGTGTTTAAGTGCGCATAACAACTTCTTCACTTAACAAATGTCAGTCATTTTTTGCTCGGGGCTTTACCCCAGCCCTTCTTTCAAGGCTGATTTGCGTGTGAGTGCCCAGCTAAATATGTTGCTTAACAAACAAACCCATATGGGCAGACACACGAAAGAGGTGTGGGCAGGGACAAACAGGAAAGCACCCTTTGTGAGGTGATTAAATGTCATATTTTTGCCTATGTCAACAGATTCTTGAGATTTGCTGCTGCTCTATTTAGTGGATTTCAGTCTTGGGTGGTATGGTGGTGCAGAGGTTTGTGCTGCTGTTACAGATTCAGGAGACTGGGTGTGAATTCTGGCCCAGCCAGAGTCTGTGTGATGTTTGCACAACCTTTTTGTGCCTCTGCTAGTTTCCTCAAACAACCCAAAGATATGTGAGACTTGTAAGTGAATGTACCCGAACTGGACTACTTTCAAATTGAAGGCTGGTTCAAGCCTTTTGCCCAGTGCTGCACCTCGTGACTATGAACTGGAAGGGACAGTTTTTAGAAAACGAATAAACTGATTTTAAATATAGATTTGTTTATTTATTGATTTATTTTAATTTCTGCCCTGCTTTTGCCTTTTTAGATTCTTCACTTGCCTTTCTGACCTTACTGCTCTGCCTTAATACCATTAAAGAATTGTTAACTTGCCTCAATTCTTCTGGCCTCTGCCCATGTCATGACTTCTTTTTCTCAGAGTTTACTTTGGTAACCCTCTTGACTCCCTCAAACTATCAATCCGCCAGTACTGGAGACGGGTTAGGAAGCATTTGTAGATGGGGTAACAGTCTGTTATAGGGTACAGATCCACAGCTTCTCTGAGAATTTGGATGTAATAAGAAGTCAAGCAAAATGACACCTTTTATTAGCTAACTAAAACGATTACAAGATCAGCTTTCAAGGCAACTCGGGCCCCTTCTTCAGGCAAGATCTTTTTAGTTAGCCAATAAAAGGTGTCATTTCGCTTGACTTCTCACTAACATCCATTATTGCTAACACAGTACAATACCCTAGTATCACAGAATTTGGAGTTATCTTTCAGGTTTAGATAGAAAAATGGAGCACTGAGAGGAAATCTATGCAGACTGTGTGTGGTCAGTGAGCCAGCTACACTAATCATTGGGTCATTGTGTGTTTTGTAAGCTGCCAGTTGTCATATTTCTTTGTGGCCAGGTTTGGAGTAGCCTACTAAGTGGCAAAACACACAATAAAGTCAAGACTTGCACTCCTTTGTATGCCAAATCTTTTTTAATTGGCCTTGGATTTTTACAAGTCCACCAGGTCCTACTCTGGACCTAAAAACCACAAGCAGGTCTATTTGAAATGTTTAAACATTATATAAATTATTACAATATAAATGTATTAGTGACAGAGCTACTATATATTTCATGAAAACAATATGACTCGCTGAAAAAAAAATTGGAATCATGCTTATTTAGGGAAGTCTAGCGATTTATTTCCTTTAAAGAACTTAGAACAGGAATGGAAAAAACAAAGCACCATAAATAGAAAGTTGTAAGCAACTTTTTGCTGGGAGGGCCATGAACTCCTTGACCACAACGTGAACACATGACAAAACTGCAAGCTGCAAAGTTAATGGATGGATGACATGAGAAAGACTAGATACAGCTGTATTATTTTCAACCAGGCATTAATGTCCATAGGTATGATTTGTGGTATGCATTCTATTAATGATGCATAGAATGCTCAGTGCAAAAATGTGCCAAATTTTCTGCTCTAGTTATAAAAACGTAAACCTTTTAAGAAATATACTTTAAACATCTGGCCATTTCAAATTATTTTGTGTCACATTCTGTGGAAAACACCACTTTGAAAGTGTAATTTACTTAACATGAGGATGTATTGGTGACTATACTGTTACCTCACTCACATATTATATCAAATAGCTCATCCACAACTTACATTGACTCGTAATGTTGAAAGGCAGGGTTCGAAAGGCCTGGATGTAGACAGGTATCAAAACATCCCAAATAAAACTGAGTGCAACACAAAGAGGATTTAATACACCATTGAGCAGATTATAAACCAAGGCATCATGTTTCAGAATTGTGGCAGCAGACAAGTGCCTATAACTTTTATTTTATTACAGTAACAACATCAAACATCATAGCAGTGATATTTGAATGTTCTCTTATTTCGTTTAAGCCTTTAATCGCTGCAACCTGTTGGAAGTGAATTATTTACTATATTAGAGACAAAGGCCCTTCGATCTCTTTTTGAACTGGCCTAATCTAGTTCACGATTGTGGGTAACCAGAACCTTGGCACAAGTAAGGAAACAACACTGGAAAGGTCATCAGTTGGTAATAGCATTATACTCACTCACTTTGATCTGTGGATTAGTTACGCAGCTATCATTTTCCAATTTCTAATATATACTGGGTTTAGTGCCAAATTTACACATGATGTGGTAAAGAATAACATTTAATGCAGTTTGTATGTATAAGAATAGCACATTACACTACAACATAATTGCAAATTTAAGGTGTGTTCACAGATAATGCAAAAAAAAAAAAAAAAAAAAAACACCTGCTGCGATAGTTATGTCTGTCGGTCTATCTGCATAAAACAGCTTGGCTCCCACTTGACCTCTTTGGTTGAAATTTGCCACACTTATTCTTCAAGGAAATTTGCCAGAACAGATATCTTAAATACATTTTTGGAATTTCAAAATCTGAGAATGAAAAGCTTTAGCAAATTTGTGAACCTTTCTCTCTTAAAACAGAGAAACATTCTGTGGTACTTCTACAATGAATAGTTTATTGTGTCAATTTTACCTTGAAAGCGGTTACGTCAACTTGTACATTTTCAGAATTTTTTTTTTTCTTTTGACTTGTTCAGCTGATCCTGACAGAAAAAGAGTGCAACACCTCCAGGTGCACTGGCTGAAGCTAGAAAATCTCATGGCAGGACACGGGATAGGACGTGGGCAGATGTAGGTGGGGTAGGATGACCAAGTATTATCATATAAGGAATGATCGATTTTGAATAAATAAATACACATCCAATTAGCTGATAATGATATTCTTTTTTTATTCAATGTGGTAGTCGTCTTCTTCTTCTTCCTTCTCCTCGTTTGGATCTTTGCCCATGTCTTTATGGGGTCGTTGTGCTTGATTGACCTTCTCCAAACCGCTTGATCCTGCACCTCCTTTCCAGTCAGAACCTTTTCTTCAGATCTTCTTTTACTTCATCTATCTACCTCTACTATGGGATCTCTTGCTTTCTCTTCTCCTGTACTTCCATTCCCATCAATGTTTTGCCGACATATTGTCTCTTCTCTTTACGTGTCCACACCACTTTAACCTGCTTTCCTAAACTTTCTTAGATATGTTTCCCACCTGCTGTACCACTGATTGTCTCATTTCTTAATCTGTGCTTTTTTTTTTTTACTCCACATATCCATCTTAACATTCTCATTTCTGCCTCATCTAACTTCTTCTCCTGCACTCCATTTAATGCTCCATCCTCACTGCACTCTGTGGTTATCTCTGCATCTAGTTTTCCATCTCAGGCTACCACTACCTATATATTTAAATTTATCCAATCTTTTCAATAGATCTCCCAGCAAGCTAACATCTGTGTCCTGATCACTAATACATCTCAAATATTCTGTCTTATTTATCTTCAACCCTTTATCTTCCAATATCCTTCTCCTTTATTCCAACTTCCACTCCATCTCCTCTTTTCTTGTGCTACACAACAAAATGTCTTCAGCAAAAAGCATACACCGGGGGAATGGTCTTTAATTTCATCACTTAACACATCCATAACCAGTTTAAAGATATACGGACTTAAAGAAGATCCCTGGTGCAGATAGACTCCAACTGGGATCTTGTCTATTACCCCAACACTGCTTTTAACCAGAGTCCTCACTCCCACACACAGTACATATCCTGGACAATCCTCACATACTTCTCTGTTTTTTCTTTCTTTCTCTCTCTCTCATGCACCTCCAGCCCTGTCAATGTACTACTCTACCATAAGTCTTCTCCAAATCAATTAACAAAACACAATATGCAAAACCTTTGTTTTTCTTGATGATTCTCTATAAGCTGTCTTAAGCCAAAGACTGCATCAGTTGTTCCTCTCCCTGGCATAAAATCAGACTGCACTTCCCCTATGGTGGAATCTTCCCTAAGCCTTCTCTTTATAACCCTTTCCTAAATTTTCACTGCTTTATCCCTCTATAGTTTCCATAATCCTGACTCTCACCCTTCTCCTTATCAATGTATTATTCAATGTGGTAGAAACAATATATTTATTCATCACTATACAAGGCAAGTCCTGCCTCTTACTGTATCAGAATGCAGGGGCAGATCTCAATAGACGCTAACAGACCGGCTTCCGTCTCTGCGGCTGCGTGGTGTCTTTCATGAACCCCAGTCACGGCAGCTCATTTCTCCTACTCCTTGTAATCAATGAGGGTAAGTGACATAAAGCTAATGTTTGTAAAAGTAAAAAAGAAAAACCTGTGTTAAAACATATGAAAGAAGGCTAAGTGGCAATGTGTGTGCTTAATATTCATTTTACACTAAACAATATTTCTCTGACACTATGATTTATTGCACAGTGCCACAACTATCCATTGTCTACAATGTTCAGATGCAGCCAACAAATTTAGCTTGAAACTTCAGAACAGATTTCAAATCTCTCACATACTTATTTTAATTTTTTCTAAACTACAATTAGATGTAGCGCCTGCACATGCAATATCAGCTAATAATAGCTTATGGATCTTATCATTTGAGTTGGAATCTGATTTCCATAAAAGCAACTTCAGCCTCATATAGTAAAATGGCATTTAAATACTCTTGTGTACTACTAGTACGTGTAATTACTTTCTATTACCAGTTATTTATGAATATGACCCACTTTAACAAAAATATCATAAACCAAATTGTGATTATTAAAGAGTTTAAGTGACTAGAAATTTTTAAAATTCCACTGTTTCAACATCAGCAAACCACATTCCTGGACGCACCTGAATGTCACACCATGTTTTCTTACTTTTTAAAGTTTATTATAGATAAGGCAGTAGCACAGTGGCTAGTGTTGTTGCTACATTTTGGTCTAATTCTTACTTACGAGTTATGTGGTTGTTCTGTCTGTCTGCAGCTAGTCTGAGTTTGTACTGTATGGGATTGTGCCCTGTGATTGACTGGTATCCTGAACAGGGTTGGTTACTGACACTGTGATGAAAAAGCAGGCAAAGAAAATATGCAGACTGAAGGCAGAAAACAGCGACAATTTTCATGATATTCACAAACACTAGCCAGGTTCTGTACACATCAATTTTTGCATACAGAATAGCTTTAAAAATTTGTCAGTGCACCTGCAGCTTTTCATCTGCTATAAGAGATTAAACCTTATTCTGCAAAAAGTGCAAATAACAAAGAAAAAAAACCTGCTCTATTTAGCCTCATTTCCTTCTCTTTCTCTGGGAAAGGAAATAATACTCACTCACATAATTTCTCCTTTTGTCTCTGAAGAAGGCTGGGCCATTACCACTTTTGCCATTTTACCATTTTTTGTTTTCTAGCTGAAAGTCATGGGAACGGAGAGGAAAGGTCATTGAGCAGAAAACTATTGTTAGTATTCTAAATTTGGAAACAAGGCAAAACAAAAGAGAGGAAAAGTACAGCAACTTCATTAAAGTATACGTATCAAAATATTCAAAGATTTAGGGATTTCAATTATATTTAATGACTGTTTGCTGAGATGATGGGAGAAAGATTGCTTGTGATGTTAAACATGAACTCTTTCATTATCTATCTCAGCATTTAGTACAAAGCAGAAACTAATACCTGTTATATTTAACTTTTCCTTTTTTTCTTTTATCTAAAGTGTTAAGTAAATTAACACTTTTAGGCATGCAAACACATACCTGTATTGACTCACAATGTACAACTAACATTTTCCACAGCTGAACCAACAGCACTGTAAATTGTTCATGATAATTGGCGTGGTTCATGAAGAATGGAGATGGATATAAAACTTAAAGAAAAATGAATAAGAGACACACAATCAGCCAGCCAGTCATCCATATCCTAAACCTGCCTCATCCAGTACAAGGAAACAGGGCATTGGAGCCCATCTGATTACCGCTTTAATTTGGAAGAAAACTCTTTAAGATTGACTGAAGACAATCAATGAATAGATGATCACAAATACAGGCTTACAAATAACTTGCAACATGCACTTCTGCAACATTTGCAGGCTTTGCAGGTTATTCATTACCTCATAAAACACGCAATAAAATAAATTTTTTACTTAATTTCATGTCAGTATTACTGAAAAAAATATATTCAGAATAATAAAAAAAAAACATGCCTGAAGGGAAAAAACCACATCTAGAGCCCATGGGTTATTTCTTAAATATAACGCTAAAGGCGCTGTTTTACCTACAAAATGTATTCAACCCCCTTGGAAGCTTTCACATTTTATTCTTAATGCAACTTTGCATCAAAGCGGATTTAATTTGACTTTTTTGACATCGATTAGCACGGAGTGTCAAAGTGAAAACAGATCTCTACAAAGTCATTTAATTGGAAAGCAAACAACAAAAACAAAATAACTGATCATGTAAGTATTTATCCCCTTTAATATGACACACCTAAAACATCACAGGAGCAGCCAAGTGGTTTTAGAAGTCCCATCATAATAATAATTACTATTATTAGCTAAATAAACCTCATCTGTCTGGGGTTTCAATTAATAGTAGTATAAATTCACTTGTGTCTAGAAGGTCCAGTTTGTGGTGAGTCAGCATGGTAGCTTAACCTACACAATGAAGACAAAGGAACACTGTAAGCATCTCTGTGAAAAGGTGATGGAAAAGCACAAGACAGGGGATGGAGACAAGAAAATATCCAAGTTAGTGAATATCCATTGCAGTCCACTTAAGAAATGGAAAGAGTGTGGTACAGCTGTAAATCTACCTAGAGCAGACCATCCGCAAAATCTGAGTGCTCATGCACCAGCAGGGCTGTGGAGTCCGTACATAAAACTTTTGACTTCATGTCCACATTTATGGTACCACTGACTCAGACTCCTCTGTTTGTAAGACTAATACACTTACCATGATGACTGAAAGCACAAAACATAAAGACACAAAGCATTTCTCATCACAGCCATCGTAAATCATCAGGCTACTCTTTAGCCGCCTGACCTGTTAATGTCTGGGTTTAAAAGCTCAAATGCCATTGTGGCTTTTTTATATTATTTATTAAATAATACTAAATTGGCCCTAGTGTGTGGTTGGGATGTGTGTGTGTGTTCGCTCTGCGACGGACTCGCACCCTATGCTAGCCGAGATAGGTTTCAGCAGACCCACAAAACCCTGTTCAGGACTAAGCAGGTCAGAAAATGACTGACATAAAATTTGGCTAAGTTTAATCAAATTAGTATACAGTATGTGAAACTGAAAATTTTAACACATTACATTACAATGTACATTTAGTCCGAATTGGTACATTTTAACAGACTCTGACTCCAGTACGTCAATAGTTGCTTCAGTCTTGTCTACTAGTGAGGAAGGCTTGGGTAGAGTTTACCAGAAGATTCATGGGTGACTCTGAAGTCAGCTGAAAGAAAATTCTATAGTCTGATGAGGAGAAAACTAAATTTGTTGAACATCAGACTGAATGCCATGTTTGGTGTAAGCCAAATCCTGTACATTATCAAAAACAGACTGTGAAGCATGGTTGTGGCAGCACCATGCTGTGGGGAAGCTTCTCTGCAGCAGGTCCTAGATAGCTTATGAAGGTAGAGGGGCAAATGAATTTAGCAAAAAAAAAAAAAAAAAAAAAAAAAAAACCTGAAATAGTCTACAAGAAATCTGTGTCTTGGGAGATTCCTTTCCCAGAGAGACAACATCACTACAAATAAAGACAAAGCTAAAGAGGAGTAGCATAAGATCAACAATGTGAATGTCCTGGGTTGGCAGAGTTAAAGTCCAGACCTCAGTCTAACTGAAAATTTGTGGCTGGACTTAAAAAAAAATATTAACTCACAATCACCATGAAATCTAACAGAGCTTGAGCAGCTCAGTAAAGACAAAAGGGGGACAATTGCAATGTCCAAATCTGAGACCTGAGCACAAAGACCCAAGGGTTGAATTGATAAAACTGCGGTGGGCTGGCGCTCTGCCCAGGGTTTATTTCCTGCCTTGTGTTGGCTGGGATTGGCTCCAGCAGACTCCCGTGACCCTGTAGTTAGGATATAGCAGTTTGGATAATGAATGGATGGATATTTGGAATTAATGTAGATCACTTTGCAGAGATCTGCTTTCACTTTGACATTGATCAATATCAAAAATGCCAAATTATATTGCACTAAGATGCAATGCTGTATAACAATAAAATTTAAATACTTTTTATAGGCACTATAAACAATATAAAACATTTAAACTGAAGTGCAAATATTATTACCCTATTACCTGTTTTTGGTAAATGATAAAAAAAATTGAATTTCTTTTTAATTTGATAAAGATTTCAGTAAAATATGCATATAGGGTAATAAAAAGTACCATCATTTTATTTCATCATTCAAACTTATATAATTTAGAATATGTTAGTGTACCAAAGATTTAGTCAATACGGTATTCAGTCAATGTGAGGACGTACAATAGAATACAGAATAGACTAAGCATTAGTAGAACTCGCAAATTATATAATAGATTATTAATGAGAAATCACTACTTGCAATTGCTATTATTCATTATGCAAAACTTGGTCAATGATTATTTCATGTTGTGGTTCCTAGTCAATGTTTCATTAGATTTACGTGTAAAGTTTCATCAGTGTCTTCGTTAAAATTTCCCATGAATTCATTCTTACATACATTTATCCTTTAATTGATGTTTCTTTCCTGACTGTACTATATGATCAGTGCACATTACCAATCAGGTTTACCCTAAATACTCTTCTAAAAGTGTTTGTAATAGCTCATGTATCAAATTAACTAGTACTGTACATGAGCACTTTGAATTTTTTGCTTTGTAAAGTACTTTAAAATACTGTTGTCTATGAAGGGCCCACATAAAATTAAGGTTAATTTATCAGTAAATTTGATAAGTGATGCAATAAAATCATAATTAATTAAACCCTTGCTTTGAATATTTTTTGATGTAAAATATTTAAGATAACAAAAAGATGGCATAGCAGCTAGCACTGCTGCCTTATACTTTCAGAAGAGTGGATTTGACACCAGCCCATTCACTTTTTGCGTCTCTGTTAGATTTTCTTCAAATATCCATCTCACCTCCTACAAACCCTTAAAGCAGGGTTCCTCAATCACAGTCCTGGAGGGCCGCATTGGCAACGGGTTTTCATTCCAGCCAGTGTTCCAATTAGAACTCAATCCTTGCTGATAATGAAAGTTAGTGTTTAACTCTATGCCTTGTTAGTGCCTTTATTCATCAAAGACAAACTTTAGTTACTTTGTAGATCAGAGGTCTTCAAATACAGTCCCGGAAGTCTGCTATGGCTGCAGGTTTTCACTTTAACCAATTTCTTAATTAGAACTCTTTTATTTACTACTAAAGTAATACGTTTTATGGGCTTAGTTTTAGTTTTCTTGCCTGTTACCATTCAGAACTCTTAATTGCCTATTTTAGATGTTAGCAGCTGCATTTAAGTTTTAATTGTTGCCTGTTTTCTTGATTAGACATTAGGTAATAATGAGATGCAGATAACCAATAAACCAGTAGCTCTCCAGCTAACGTGCTTGCCATGAAGTATCTGTGATAAAAATGTTTAGAAATGAATGAGAGGGGAATTGGAAGGACCATTAAGTTTAAATCTACTCTGGTCCACAAAACACATGGATAACGTTCTCACAGAAGGAAACTCTACAGTGCAATTAAAATTGCTCTTGGATGAATGCAAGCATTAACAAGCTAAATAGTTCCAAGTTTCATTTTCAGCATGGACTGCTTTCTAATTAGGAAACTAGTTGAAATAAAAACCTGCAGCCACTGCGGCCCTCCTGGACTGTGATTGAGGACCCCTGCCTTAAAGGGTTTTCAGCTCAAATATGGAGTCCCATGTTAGAAATTTGCTTTTTGACAGTCGATACAAACTTGCCTGTGTGAGCAAAATACTGTAATACAGCTGCTTCTGTGAAGATCCTTAAAACTTTCAAATGCAACTGGAGGAAGAATGGAATGTTATACACTGTATATTGAAAAACATTAACACAGAAATATTCAAAGAATTAACAGTCATACCACAGGAAAATACATTAACACTAAATTATTTATCTGACAAAAATGTTAGAATTCAATTCCAGGAATATGCTGGTTTTGCCCCCACCAGCATTTATAATAAAGAATGAATGCGTATCACTTTAAAGAAACAGTTACACCATCTGGAAAATATCTGTCCAATTGCTCTGGGCAGGATGACGCAACGCAGAAAAAAAAGTAACAACACAGGAGCAGTTAGTGTGATCTCACGGGGCACAACGGACCCATAGCAAATTAGTGCCTGGCATCACTTCTCAATCAGTTAATCACCATTATGAGTAGGATAATTAAATTATATGTTGAACTGTGGCTTTTTCCATGTTCCTCTAAAAACCAAACCTGCTTCAATCCCTAATGAAGCTGCTACTACACAATAAAACTAACTTTTAACACAAGAACTAGCAACAATAACAGCTTTGGTGCTGTGATTCTGGCATGTTCAGTGAGTGTCAACGTAAAATTTAATGCGTCAGTCAACCTTTTCAACTACTTCAATCGTTTTTATTCTCAGTAGGATAAGTTCACCTTTATGACTAAACCCCTTTGAATTCTGGTGATTTGAATAACTGCCAGCAATTTGTAACAAGAAGTCACATATTTTTAACAGACAGCAAATAAATCAAATATTCCAAAGATTCAGGAATATTTTGCTAAGTAGTATGTGTTGCACGGGGAAGCTTCAATACTGGAGTAACACTAAAAACAGTTAATAATATTATGACATTGTCAAACCTGGAAGAAACATTATATTCAAAACATACTTTAAAATGGTATTTCCAGGAAGATCAATCAGGATACTGTTAGCAATGACATAAAAGAAAACCATTAGTGTTTGTTGCTAAACTTTTGTTCAGATAGTGCCATGAGTGGCATTACCACAGTGGTTAATAGAAGTGAAATTGCAGCTAAATATATTTTAATCCTCAGTGTCATAAGAAAATCTTTAGATTCAACAATTTAAAAATAAATTCTTTGGTTGAAAACTGACCAACAATGTTGCACATTCTACAAAACATACATTTTGAAATTAGAAGCCACATAGCCTGAAACAAATTCTTAGACCCACTTAATCCAATTCAGGATCATCTGTCAAATGTATTTAATGTATTAATATATTTGGAAAAACAGCAGCAGTTTTAAAAGAAGTCTGAACTTACATTTTAAACTTTACTAACATTTTGAAGTACACTTCATCTAAAACCAAAAGGGAAAATCAAATTTAAGAAACATGTTTTATTAAACATTTTGAATGTACATTCTTCAGGCTCAGGGTTTCAGTTTTTAACACTCTTCTACAAAAACTGCTGTAAAAATATTTCCTCTTTATACAGTTTTAGTATAAACCAAGTACAATTTGAAAGCTTGAAATAATACAAAGCAGCAAGGAGGTATTTGACAAGTAAAATTATGAGAAAACAAAAGCAAATGTACACAAAGCATTAAGTAAAATGTAAGCTAGAAGCTACTGTAATAAGAAAAGTCTTTTTGACATTGCTCAGGTAGTCTACTAACAGAAGTGAATATTACTTGAATAAACTGAAGAGGACTATAAATTTCAAACATGCTTTCATTTACTGTAATTACTTGTAGAAATCAATTTGCTAATAACTAAATAATGTACAGAATGTATATATATATCTTTTGTAAAATAAAAAAAAATAAGGAAAGTCAAAGTATCAACTGACAAGGTTGTTTCTTTACAATTGTCCTGTACAGGTAATAAATTGCTTCATGGCGATCGTTGTTTTCTTACATATTACAGAAAGAAAGTTTCCTAGTACTGTAATATAAAGTGTAGATGAAAGCTAACAAAACCACTTTCTCTCTTTATTCATAAGTGTATACATTCAAGGTACAAAATAAGAGGCTTACAGTAGTTTGCAGGTCATTTTTTAAGATATGATATTAGCACTCATTTTAGGAAGGCCATCACACATTCTAATTAGAGACCTTAGCTTTAGACAAGTAATAAGGTTCATCAGATAACTGAACTAGACACATGTTGCGTGAATAATTCTGTAGTGCAAAAGGAAATTCCAGAGTTCCAGTCAACACAGCCCTCCATCAGACCACCTACCTTACGAGCTCCACTTCCACTCACACATGAGTCAGCGGAGTGTGACCGGATAAGATTTTTTTCCTTGCACATTAAACAGTGAACTTTCTAAACCTGCCAATTTAGCATATTTATTGCATTGTACTTTTGTTTTGAAAAAATAGCAGGCAAATACTACCCAAAGCTAAACTGCGAAACCCAGATACAGACATAATTTATATTGTAGAGTGTCTCCTTGTCAAACGTAGTCACCTTCAGCAATACTCAGCTGCTGTAAAATCACAGATTTTAGTGCTCTGTACCTTGAAAGACAAAACACGGAATAGGATATAATCAGATTTTTTTAAAGTAGGTAGCATTAAGGATTACACATTAAAAACAGGACTTAAATTTGTCAGTTAGCAAATGTGCTTGTGAGCTGGGTTATATTTCCCATAAAAAGTATTAGAATTAAATGCTAACTAAGCATTAGAATTTAAATACAAAAAACTACAATTCATACTGGGACTTACAATGAAACAATGATATTCAAATTCAACCATTTACCACCCAGCCTCAAATGGGCATTCAGCCTAACAAACATTCTTAGGTAGTTTTTTGTTTTGTGTGTTCATTTTCATCTTAGAGGATTTGACACAGGGATCTTGTGGCAGTTTGGGGTATCCGCTTTCATTCAAACATCACAGGTGGCTGCACAGGACTTTGATCAGGTGGTGGTAGAAAACAAAAAACAGACACTCTAATTTGGTGCAAACTTAAGTGGAAATGGTCCTCTAGGAAAGCAAACCTCTATAAGACTCAAGTCAAACAGTTACAATGCAGCACCACACTCAAAGCATATGTAGTGATAAAATGTTCAGTATGATTTACAGTACTTAATGGATGGAGTTTCAAATAAAGAAAGCCATTTGGAAGTTAAAAAAATAAGAACTGTGAAAACAAACTATTTAATATTTGTTTCAACTTCTATTTAATTATAATGCTTGTATGTTATAGAAGTAAAATAATCTATACTAATAAAAGGGAAAGCCCTCACTGACTGACTGACTGACTCACTCACTCACTCACTCACTACTAATTCTCCAACTTCCCGTGTAGGTAGAAGGCTGAAATTTGGCAGGCTTATTCCTTACAGCTCACTTACAAAAGTTAAGCAGGTTTCATTTCGAAATTCTACACGTAACGGTCATAACGGTAGATAACGGTCGACAACGTCCGCCATGTTGAACTTTCTTATTTATGGCACCATCTTCACGAAATTTGGTAGGCGGCTTCCCTGTGCTAACCGAAACCGATGTATGTACTTATTTTGATGGTATGACACCACTGTCAGCCGCCATATTGAACTTTCCAACGTCACTAATTTTCCAACTTCCCGTGTAGGTAGAAGGCTGACCCCATCTTCACGAAATTTGGTAGGTGGCTTCCCTGCGCTAACCAAAACCGATGTACGTATTTATTTCGGTGGTATGACGCCACTGTCGGCCGCCATATTGAATTTTCCAAAAATCACTAATTCTCCAACTTCCCGTGTAGGTAGAAGGCTGAAATTTGGCAGGCTCATTCCTTACAGCTTACTTACAAAAGTTAAGCAGGTTTCATTTAGAAATTCTACACGTAACAGTCGATAACGGTCAACAACGTCCGCCATGTTGAACTTTCTTATTTATGGCCCCATCTTCACGAAATTTGGTAGGCGGATTTCCTGTGCTAACCGAAACCGACGTATGTACTTATTTCGATGGTATGACGCCACTGTCGGCCACCATATTGAACTTTCCAACGTCACTAATTTTCACAATGTCCGCCATGTTGAACTTTCTTATTTATGGCCCCATCTTCACGAAATTTGGTAGGCGGATTCCCTGCGCTAACCGAAATCGATGTACGTACTTATTTCGATGGTATGATGCCACTGTTGGCTGCCATATTGAACTTTCCAACATCACTACTTCTCCAACTTCCCGTGTAGGTAGAAGGCTGACCCTATCTTCAAGAAATTTGGTAGGTGGCTTCCCTACGTTTACCAAAACTGATGTACGTACTTATTTCGGTGGTATGACGCCACTGTTGGCCACCATATTGAATTTTCCAAACATCACTACTTCTCCAACTTCCCGTGTAGGTAGAAAGCTGAAATTTGGTACTTATTTCGGTGATATGATGCCACTGTCGGCCGTCATCTTGAACTTTTCAACGGTCTTTGTTACTTATGGGCCCATCTTCAAGAAATTTGGTACGCAGGTTCCCAACGCTAACTGAATCCTACTTACGTACATATATACGTCCATAGCCTGCAGCTCAGTCACCGTGTGAGGCGGCGTTGGGTCCCCCATCCCAACGCCTCCCACGTTGTTGGCTGCCTGCCTATATAAGGCCGTCTGTCGCTCCAGTCTCTACATTCCCTTCCTTGCTTCGCCACGGTATTCACGTCTCCCTGATGATAACTACAGCCTTTTTATTTAATCCTCGGCTTCTCCGCTGTTTTATTGTTCATTTATTACGATTATAGTTATTGTGTAGGTATTTTAGACTTGCTTTACATTGTTCAGGTACCCATTTCCTTTATCATTACAACCGTACCCCCATTAACATGTCTATCGAGGTGATCACCATCGATCAAAGAACTGTCACTTACCAAGTGGTTTCCATGCCCGGAGATGGCACCTGCCTTTTCCATTCTCTTTGTTACATATTGCACGGCCATATCAGGCTCACTCTTGATATCCGGAGGAACATTGTGTCTTATGTATTTAATGACTGGGACAGGTTCAAGGTGTGGACTGATGACGGTACAGGAGATAATTATGCTACACAGGAGCACTAGAAGAGTGAAATGCTTAAGTGTACCGAAATGGCCAAATATTTTACACCTTTGGACAACTGCCAATGCCTCTTAAATATCTTAGATTCACAGGTGACGATTTCAGTAGTGGACACTTTGATGTTTAGAAATGTTTAAACTCTCAAAAGCTGGATGTGAAGTTATCAATGAAACTGGTTGTATACTTACAACGCGTGACAGATGCCGAATGTCTCTTCAACACAAGTCCTACAAATACCGTCGTAATTGAAACAAACCATGAAACTCAAACCGATTATGACAGCAGCAATCCAAGCTGTGAGATTTGAAACAAGATTACTGTTCACATGGCCAACTGTACGTTGCATGCTCAAGAGAAAGCTCAGCGCACAGCTACAGCTTGGTCATATTACAACTGGAGGGCCGAACTGACAACGTGGCATACAAAGAGATCCTTAACAAATAATTATTGGTATATTTTCCCTCAGTTTTAAAAAGGTTTAATTGTCTTCTTAATAAAAATTTTAAGGTAGTACTTCGCCGCTGCGAAGCGCGGGTATTTTGCTAGTCTACTAATAAAGGCCACAACAAACAAGAATCATTTTTAAATAACAACAGTCTTTGTTGACATATCTTATCAATTACTCCATTAAAAAAGTCCTGTACTGTCAGAGGTGTAGTAATATAATAAAATCTCTGACAGGCTTCAATCATGAGGTTGTGGGTTTGTAATCCTGCTATTGACACTGTGTAACCATGAGAAAAGTCACTTCACCTGCCTGTGCTCCAATTGGAAAAACAAAAGAAATGTAACAATGTGTTCAGCACATTATGAACATGCACTTGGATAATTGACATAAGGTTTATGTGACAAGTAATGAGAGATTTTTTCCATGAACATTTTTCACATAATGTGCAGTTGTACAGCATTAGTCACTATTGGCTTCCATTGTATCACAAACTCTTTTTTCTCTATTCTGCATGACAACATGAAATTACATCACTACAAACTATAAGAGGCATGTATAAAAATGTACCATAGTTCATGAATGAAACCAGTATTGTACACATGCAAACCAATTAAGTATGCATGCAGAGAGTAAATATTCATAAACCAATAGTGTTAAAATGTAAACAGATTATGGCCTGTTTGGCACCTTATACACCTGGACGATTCAACAGCTGCCATTCCTTGCCAGTACACTCACCACACATTACCTATTAGGCGGTGAAGGGATGGGAGAGATAGTTAGCCAATTAGGGACAGGAATGAGTTGGGAGCCAGAATATCCAGGCTGTGGTGGGCAATTTAGGATGGACACTGGGATACATCCCACTCTTTATGAAGTATGTACAGGAATCTTATAACCAACAAGATTCAGGAACTCTGTTTAACATCTCATTTTAAGGATGGTGCCATATGTACAGTACAGAGTCCCCATTACAGCACTGGGATCCTCAAACAGACCACAGGGTAATCGCTCTCTGCTGGCCTCACCAACACCTTTTCCAGCAGCAATCTGAGATTTTTCAAGATGGTCTCACATCCAAGTACTGTCTAGGATCCGAGCATGCTTACTGTTCAGGTGGATTACCTGCTGTAAAGTGCATGTAATATGGCTGCTGGTAAGAGCAAGCTCTGAGGCTTTACAGATATGCCCCATGACACCTCGTCAGTTCCAAGCTTAGTTTAAAGTGACCACAGGAAGAGATTTAGTATTACTCTGAGCTCAAAGTACTTGATCTTACAGTCAAGGGGTGAGCTGGGGCAAGGGCTCACTTATGGGAGGATGAAAGGTCAGTTTCCACAGGGATAAAGAAAATGAAAGAAGGAGTGCTTTGTTTATTCCGAGGTTAAAAAGGGGTCGATCTGGTCAACACCTGTGAAGGTAAGTCCAGATAAGCAGCAGGGATGTTGTTTTCCTTTTAATTGTATTTTTGTGATCTGCCTTTGCTCATTACTATCACGGATTATTTTTAGATAATCAAAAAATAATTGATTTTTTTGGATTTCTTGGTATTTACTTTGGGAATGATGGAATGCAAGAAAAGCTCATTCCGAAAACAAATTGCTTGCAATTACAATTAAACTACTTGCTGGAGTCCCTGCTGTTATCAAGCAGACAATGAATCGAAGCAACTGGATATACTGTAGGCCTATATGGCAGTATGTGGCAAACAAGTAAACTGAGGTTGAATATCCTGTAAATTAAAACTCTTACTAAATACTTACTTTTAAGAACAAGTTATTACCTTTAAACCTACCTGTTCATTAATTTTGAAATTTCTCTCTCTTCCTCTTCTTTTAATTTTTCAACAAAACTGTCAAGTACAGGCATTTCAAACTTTATGTACTGGGCTACCTAAATAATATAAAAAAAAACAACAAAAGCTGTATTAAGCTAATCTGATTAGTTGCCAACTTGTATGCCCCACATGAACTACTGTGCAGTTTTACATAATTTTTCCTTCCTTGATATGTGACAGAACTTTCTCTTTTTTCACAACTTAGCATACACACTATTGTGGGAAAGTAATCTTAAAAACAAAAGGATTACTTTTCTTTGTTTGACTGAGTAAACAAAAATTGCCAAACCAAGTTTAGAAGGCTAATTTTCAACCAACTCAAATTATAGAATACTACAGTAAATCAATAATAATTTCAACAATCTGCAGTTATGCAACAGATTATGAACATTCTATGGTCATTTTATAATGTATATACCTTATTTCAGTTTTAAAGTGAAATACAAGACAGGATAAATGCCGTGCTTAAAACTGCAGATTCCTGCGTATCCTGCCTCTTCTACATTTATTATGTTAAACTACCTATCCAAAGTTTCAGTTTTGGTTTTAAAACATAATATTGAATTTGTTAACTGCTTTCAGTCAACATATAATTTGTTTTACATATAGCAAACAGTGCAAACAGATGATTACTCCGATTCTAGTTTTTTACTTGAGAGAGTGGTCCTTTAACTATACAGTTCCTATTTAGACATTGGGGCCACTTTAAGTTTAAACAACCATGTTGCAAGTCCATTCTCTTATCAGGAAACTCAAGTTTTGCAAGCATTGGCAGAAGAGAGGGATACATTTTTTTGCATAATTGACTTTGTGTGGAAGTGGTGGGTGGGATGCACCTTTTCTCAACAAAGTTTGATTTACTTTTGCGGCAAGATAAATTATAAAAAAAAAAAACACCAAGTGTACTTCCAACTAGAAACAATAATTCCAGCCAAACTGCACATCTAAGTTTTTTGGATATACATTTAAAGATGGTACATGAAGCCAAGGTTGACTTTGGCTTTAATCTTATAGGTAGTTTTTATATTGTCATGAATATTCTCTCATAGTCTATTGCAACAAACTTCGTCCTGAAGGATACATGTCTATGCATGCATGTATAGTAAAATGAACTGCCATCACAACTAATTGTCAGTGCTGGATTCAACTCCTACTGTCTAAGTCGTTGACCATGATAAGCAGATTGAGGGTGGGTAAGCAGTGAAGATTTAAGGATGTTATTAAAATTAGTTTGATAAATGCAACACGGGTGAGAGAATATTACATCTCTTTTAACAGTTGTTAAAATTTTAAATACATTCATAAAACCTAAAGCAAAGCTTGAAGTAAAAATTTGTCTCCATCCTTCACCTTGAGGATTGTAAACCTCCATGGCAAAACAAACATGACAGATGTTTGAAATGTCTTTAGTTATTCTAACAGATGTACCCTATGGTATTTTTATATTGTCATTAAATTGAATGTAAATAATAGTGATGCATTATCCAGATTAATAAGGCTAAAAGCAAATCACATGAGAAAGGTAACCTAGCAACTTATTTATTAAGTTGGAAAGAAAAAAAACAGTGCAGTATGCAAAAACACAAAGGGAAGACCTCATTATATACAGCACATTTAGTCAAATGTATTTTTTTTTTTAACTGAATGATTTCTGTGCCAATAGTTGTGTTTTAGTCTATTCATTCCATTGTAAGAGTCTATCAATTGCTTGTTTACTTTTTAATTTGTGCTTGGTGAATGTTGTATGACCGTAGGCAGGTTGTTATTACATTGTATGTTGACATGTTTTGTAAATGCACTAATTAATTACTTCATGTACCCTCACTGGTGAGCATTGGCTTGAAAATGGTAAAGAGTCATAAGTGAATCCAAGCAATCCATAAACATCTACTCTTTTTGCAGGATTGCTTTTGTATCAGATAACATTTATCTTGCAGTTTAATCCACTGACTTTCCTGTAAACACATTCACGATAGTTGTCTGGCTTTTCACCTATAAGGGTTCTGCCTCCTGTGAAACACAGCAATATCTGTAAATTCTGAGATATGATTGAAAAACATTGGTTTTGGCAATTTATTATAAAGATTAAAAAGAAATCATCAAATTAATCTTTTTTAACAACTTAGTAGTGAAACAGAGGTCAGTAATACACTTAAAATATGTACCTGAGCAACACAAACATCAAGTCATGTGCTCTGAGCCACCTAAAAATAAAATCCTAATCTATGACTTTTTCAATATGTGGCATAATGTACACAGAGGGCAAAATATTTAAATAAGGGTGAAAAAACACCACAGAGAAGGAGTAGAAAATTAAGCAATGAACTAGCTGGATTTACTTTAGTGAAGATGAAGTATTTACCATAAATTAAATTTTCAAAAGTGTTTTGTAATATCTGATACATTATATGCTTCTATTCAAAAAACACTCTTGCCAGAGAAGAGCTCTTTGGTATTTACTACTTTAGTTTTTTTTTTTTTTACTTAAATCACCAGTTTACTGATTATGTATACAACTATAACACACATTCAGAATTTCACAAATCATTTTTGAAAACAAACCTCACTCATGAAATATAAAGTTGAAAAACTCACATCATATGTTACTTCTTCTCCTAGGTCAGTCTCCATTAGAAAGATTTTTGCAATCTTCTCACAAGGACCATGCAATATTCTGGACACTAGTGGATAATCAGTGTCTTTTAATTTAGTCCTTTCTGCGCAAAAAAAAAAGGCAAAAATGTAATTCTTTATATGCTGTCATCTAAATTTCTGTATGATATACAACAAGCTGAGCAGCAAGAAAACAATACACTACAAAGGCAGCATTAAAAAAGTGACAAATACATCCTCCATTCTGCCAGAAAGGATTCTACTCTGTTGGGCCCTCGACCAAGGACGTTAACCTGAAAATTGCTTCAGGGTGCTGTGCTCTGACCCCCAAAAAGGTCACGTGAAAAAACAATTTCCCTTCTGGGATTAATACAGTTTACCAAATGTCAAATACCAAAATAAGATCTGAAAGTGTAAATCTCCAAGACAAGGCTTTGTCTGGTCTATCAAAACACAAATACACTCTTGAATTTTATCTATGTCTTTGAATTCTGAATCACAGAAAATCAAATTAAAAAATATAGAATTCTCCTTAGTGGCCTTGTCAGTGAAAATACCTTTTAAAAAACCCACAGAAACAAATGAATCAGAAGCACACATATACCTCAACAAAATACAGGCTAGGTGTCTTTCTTAATTTGTCAGTTCTAATAGCACCAGTAAACCCCCAATTCAGTAAAGAATCGCAAATCCAAGAATGGCAATCACTTTCTGTTCCCTCCGATCTTTGGAGGGATGAAAAATCATGGAGGGTGGGAGCATCCTAGGAAAGTTTTCATTTAATTAAATAAATTTATTTGTACTAAAATTAACCAATTTATTAAAACTAAAATTGAAATTTAATTGTTATATCATTTAAGTCCAAAATGTCTTTGAGTTGCTGCACTCATAAGTAAAAAAAATATCGGAGTGCAAAGGTTTAAATGAAGTAAATTGGAAACAAAAAATTCATAAAATGGTAAATTCAAAATAGTTAATCAAACATTTCCTTATAAACAACATTTTTGGTAAAGATGGTTTCCTGTCCTTGAATCAGCTCTGCCTGGTATGGAGTAGTTAAAACCTTCATTTTAACGTCACACCAACGCCGGACTCTTGAAAAGGCAACATAAAGTTGTCCATGTCCAAATACAGGCTCAGATAGATAAATCCCTACTTCGTCCATGATTTGTCCTTGGAGTTTCCTCTGATATTCTTTGTGATGAACAATTGCGCAAGCCTTCCAAACGCTTCTCTTGTTCTGTTGTCTCGTTTGCACGCCTATCCGATACCTGAGCTCTTTCTTTTTGTGCCTCCTTTGCTTCTGGTGTTTCAGAAGCATGTTGTAGGTGCCTTCGTTCATTGTTTTTATCCATGCGGTCTCGTTTTTGTTTTTCTGTGGCTGTGTTGTTAGCTAGAGGTCGTTTACTGTTAGGAATCATAATTGAACTTACTTTTAACACTAAATTACCCTAATGTGATTCAAATAAGCCACACTGACAGCTGCCACACTGACTACTGGCACAGTGGATTAGAGCACACTGACTGCTGGCACTGTGGAGTGAAGAACACTGACTGCTGGCACTGTGGAGTGGAGGACTGCTGGCACTGTGGAGTGGAGAACACTGACTGCTGGCACTGTGGATTACCTGACTGCTGGCACTGTCAGTAGTCACTACTACCTCAAGTTTAAATATGTCACCATGGCAACTTGTTGGCGTCCACGCTTTACCTCAAGTTTACTTTACAGGTTGTGTTGTGTTGTTTGGGCGCCACCTACTGACTCTGGGAAGCCGCTGGGGTTGATTCTAGGGTGCTGAGGCACTGTGCGCGTGCACTTTCGGCGCCACCTAGTTCCCTGATGGTGACGGCGGCGGATTCGCGTGCTGAAGTGACCATGGCGGCGGATCCTGACTTGGATATCTACATTACTAAACGAAGGTTGTATATGCGGTGGTGTGCGCGTTCGGGCGGTGGTTATATTGAGAGCCTCTGGCAACCGTGCATATATACAACCTTTGTTTAGTAATATAGATAATGGGAAGAATTAACACATTTTTTGGTCATGAGGCTGCTGCTGCTGTCAATGCGTTTAAAGCTGTTCTTAAAATTATTTTGTTGTGGAGTAATAAAAAGCCAAGACTTGAAATTATATAAAAATAAAAATGGAGTATTATATAACAGTAAACTATTTTTTTAATTTAATGACTTTAACTAGTATGCACTATCCCAGCATAATTTTCTGTACAATAATAGCTTTCCTGTATTGTTCAGACTAGCCTACATTTTGTTAATACAATTTCCTAAAAAGACTTTCCACTAATAGACACACAGAGAGCCCCAGATAAGTAACCCCATAACTAATTTACACTACTCAGGACTGCTTAAAGCCGATAGAAAATACAATGAGCAGAAGCTGGTACTGCTAATACTGAGATGCCCCTGCCCTGCAAAATGACATGTACTGCACATATACAATGATTTTGTCGGTTCGTTTAACCAGCACTGTTTTCAAATTACAGATGTCAATATTTATTGTGTGTGACAGAAAATAATAAAATATACATGATCCCACAGTAAAATTCACAGTCAACTTCACTGGAAAGAAAACAATAGCCCACACTATGAAGCAGTAACAAACAGACACATTTTCCCTCAGAGTTTTTGAGTTTGTTATCACGGGTCTCACTCATAATAAACCTATTTACAGATGCCAGTTAATTAGCTTGCACATCTAAAAGATGTTGAAATCATAGTACCTTGAGAAAAATACACTCAAAAAATGGGCAAAATGTGTGAATTTCACACAGTGGACGATTGAGATATGGTTCAACCCATTCTCCAAGAGCTGTGACACAGAAGCAACAAACTCCATGTCCCTTTGCCTTAATTTTTAAATGGCCTGCTACTTTTTAATATTTTTTTCTGTTTAGAAATTTAAAAGAAAATGTCACCCATATATGGCATCTCATCACAAGTTTCAAGCTGGAATGAGTTGGAAATACTGTTCTTAAAACTTATTTGATATTTATATGCAGCATAAATAAATGCATTTCAGGAGTGGTAAAATGAGAATTTAAGATGGGGCCAAATAAATATGTATTTCATTCACATTAAATATGTATTTCATTTTTTGTAGGTGTCACAACGTTTTACAAGGGGTGAAATGCATTATCTAAAATTTACAAACTCTGTTGCTGAAGTTGATCTTGCTCTGTTACCTGATTCTCATGAATTTAACCAATTGCTAAAATATTAAAATAAACAATCTTGCTTATGTATACCCTGAGGTGAGCAGCATGTCACAGCTGAGTGAATCTGCTTTAATCAAAGGTCTTGCCTTCTTCAAGCCACATACAGCAAGACTCATTAACATTGGATATCCGGGTTTCAGCTCATTCTATGATGTATAGTAGTCTATGATTAGTCAATCATATTACATGTCACAGCTGTACATAACACACAAGAAATAAACTGCTCCTGCTCATCTTTATGCATCGTTACGTAGAAAGCTCAAGTCAAATTTTTATCACATTTTTGACTCTACTGAGAATAACGTGTTGAATGAAGTACTTGATGCTATGCTTGATTTGTAAGTATTGCTTTTATTATAATCCTGAAGCAACACAGTGCGCAGTTTTACAGCTCATACGTCATGGGTTCAATTACCACAGTCGGACCCTTGTCTGCTGCACTGTCTCCTTATGTTAGTTGCGCTCTTTCATACCATCCTAACTCCTCCAACCCCAACAAAAGAGATCGATTGCGCAGTGTGATATTCTTTTATCTAGATTTTGATTGATTATGACACTGGACGCACCCATGAAAGTCAGAAACGAGAACAATTACAAACAGGAAATAAAATCATGCACAGCACAGTTTATTCCTTTGGTGGTAGAGGGGGGTGAGAAAGATAAAACTGTGAGCAAGTCTTATATGCTTATGACCCAATAACTGCCACCTGCGACTCAAAACAGGTTGAGAAACACTGGTTTAGTTGTATGTGTCTATATGACTGACTATCTCTGTGCTCTGGACTGCTTGTTTCCAACCCTGTGCCCAGGTCGAACAACAAAGGCATTGTCCCCAGTACCGTAACCCAGCAATAGAAAAAGATGGTATGAAAATGTATGTACTTTTTGTGAAATGTAAGGAAAAAAGCAACACCACCAGGAAAAATAAATAGATGAAAACACACTGAACGTCTGTGGGGCAACTGAAACAGAAGGTACCAGAAGATGTGTGAATTGCAGCACAAAAACCCAATCTAGTGTACAAAATTCAAGTTTCCTTTGTGTCTACTGGTAAACAGAAATGATGATTTGCATAAAAAATAATTTTGAAAGTATAAGTTTGAATGAGTACATAATTTTACTTACAAATTAGGGTTGCTTCACTGTATACTAGCAAAATACCCACGCTTCGCAGCGGCGAAGTACTGCCTTAAAATTTTTATTAAGAAGAAAAGTAAACCTTTTTAAAAACTGAGGAAAAATATACCAATAATTATTTGTTAAGGATCTCTTTGTATGCCACGTTGTCAGTTCGGCCCTCCGGTTGTAATATGACCAAGCTGTGCGCTTAGCTTACTCTTGAGCATGCAACGTACAGTTGGCCATTTGAAAAGCAATTTTTCCTCAAAACTCACAGCTTGGATTGCTGCTGTCATAATCGGTTTGAGTTTCATGGTTTGTTTCAATTACGTTAGTATTTACAGGACTTGTGTTGAAGTGACATTCGGCATCTGTCAAGTGTTGTAAGCATACAACCGGTTTCATCGATAACTTCGCATCCAGCTTTTGAGAGTTTAAACATTCATAAACATCAAAGTGTCCACTACTCAATTCGTCACCTGTGAATCTAAGATGTTTAAGAGGCATTGGCGGTTGTACAAAGGTGTAAAATATTTGGCCATTTTGGTACACTTGAAAGCGACAACCGAACAATTCAGCAGCAGCCATCAACTCACATGTAGAACCATAGGTGAAGGGCTTAAGCATTTCATTCTTATAGTGCTCCTGTGTAGTATAATTATCTCCTGTACCATCATCAGTCCACACCTTGAACCTGTCCCAGTCATTCAATACATAAGACATTATGTTCCTCCGGATATCAAGAGTGAGCCTGATATGGCCGTGCAATATGTAACACAGAGAATGGAAAAGGCAGGCGCCATCTCCGGGCATGGAAACCACTCGGTAAGTGACAGTTCTTTGATTGATGGTAAACACCTCGATAGACATGTTAATGGGGGTACGGTTGGAACGATAAAGGAAATGGGTACCTGAACAATGTAAACTAAGTCTAAAATACCTATACAATAACTATAATCGTAATAAACGAACAATAAAACAGTGGAGAAGCCGTGGATTAAATAAAAAGGCTGCAGTTATCAGCAGGGAGACGTGAATACCATGGTGAAGCAAGGAAGGGAATGAAGAGACTGGAGCGACGGACGGCCTTATATAGGCAGGCAGCCAACAACGTGGAAGGTGTGGGGATGGGGGACCCAACGGCGCCTCACACGGCGACCGAGCTGCAGGCTATGGACGTATATATGTACGTAAGTAGGATTCAGTTAGCGTTGGGAACCCACGTACCACATTTCTTGAAGATGGGCAAATAGGTAACAAAGACTGTTGGAAAGTTCAATATGGCGGCCGACATTGGCATCATACCACCGAAATAAGTACGTACTTTGGTTTTGGTTAGTGCAGGGAAGCCGCCTACCAAATTTCGTGAAGATGGGGCCATAAATAAGAAAGTTTAACATGGCGGATGTTGTCGACCGTTATGACCATTACACGTAGAATTTCGAAATTAAACCTGCTTAACTTTTGTAAGTAAGCTGTAAGGAATAAGCCTGCCAAATTTCAGCCTTTTACCTACACGGGAAGTTGGAGAATTAGTGATAAGTGAGTCAGTCAGTCAGTCAGTGAGTCAGTGAGGGCTTTGCCTTTTATTAGTATAGATTTAGCATATGTATATATTTTTCTTTCCTACAAAAATAACAAAAAAAAAACCCTCCCACACACACACACCTGGTACTGCAAAACTTGTTTTAAGAGATTGTTTAGGTGGCAGAGACTAAATATTTCCAAAAGGAGACACTGTGTTTCCAAATACAGGGACACCTTGTGCCAAAGAGTATAACTTTGCAGTGTTATGGGATATGACATCTAAACCTTATACAATGATATGTGACAGACTTGGGCACAAAAAAAAAAAAATGATTCCAGAGTATTGCATCATGAACTGTGTTTTTGATTAAGTACTGTAAAATCCAGGTTTTTGGAGGGAAATCCTTAAAACGCCATTTTTCTTTCAATGTTTTATTTAGTTGCTATTGGTGTAAACAAAGGTTTTCAATCAAATAAATACTTTCCATTGAAATTTAAAATCCCTTCGTGCATAAAGGGCTAACTTTCTGCTACACAAATATCCTGTCTGGACATGTGAATCAAAACAAAGTTTTGATCGAAACAAGTTTAAACAGCCAAGTGCAAATTTGCACCTGTAATTTAAATAACGGAATATACAAATTTAGGCTTTTGTTTGCAGCTGTGCATAATCAACTAAAACAAGCCATTTTTGAAACAATAGTGGTATGCTGTTACACACCATTTTACTAAAACACTGTGGGATTTCTTTTTTAGGTTTGCAAGCCAATTTAAAAAAAAAAAAAAAAAAAACAAAAAAGATAAAAAAAAAAAGGTTCACATTTTATGACTCATTTTTTGCAAATCTTGAAACAACAACAGCTGCAATGTCAAGGTGACTGAAAATAAATGAGAACCGTTCACTTTTAACCATTATGGATTTCTTTCAGAACAGCCTGTATTATTAGGTGTTTGTATATAATGCACATAGAGTTGATTGCTTCTTAGTATTTTTGGTCGTTTTGTTTTTACTTCCAACCAGTACTTGTACAAAACACTTTTAAAACATACTGTAATGTTTCCTATCCCTTACAATTGAAGGTTTCTTTTCCATTCTAAACCATCAAAAATGCATCCCTAGTACCAACATGACACATTTCAAATGCAATAGTGAATGGCGCCATGACACCTACTGATGCACACATACTGTAACTATGTAACAAAGAAATACTAAACCACCTCATAATTATCAATATTATTATTATCATCATCAAAGACCATATCTAACCTGGACTGGGTGATGCCGTGTGTGGAAGATACATGATGTTGGTCATTTTTCACTTTTCTTAAAGTGAATCTACATGCTTTATTATTTATTATGAATTTAAATAATAATCACAGAATAATCAATGAAATGCAATAGACATTAATGTGTGGCTGACAAAATTTCCAATTTAAAGGTTTCAAAAGTGCAGTGACTAATTGTTGAATGATGTGGTCAGACCAATCAAATTGAGACTACCGTACATTTGATGTCCCCCTAATATTTGACCTCTGCAGTCCTAATTTAACACCTGTAAAGCAGAAATGGACTGTTACTTTGCTAAGTGGGCTAATATTGGTATCACATGCGATCAAGGCACCACAAGCTAAGGATTAAGGACAAAGAAACATTTTAATGTTATAT
Organism: Polypterus bichir lapradei; assembly: GCA_026402145.1. Lineage (NCBI taxonomy): Eukaryota > Metazoa > Chordata > Cladistia > Polypteriformes > Polypteridae > Polypterus > Polypterus bichir. The sequence continues at coordinate 25,279,873 of JANRMT010062813.1, read as the reverse complement.
TTAATAAAAAAAATTATTTATCTAAATTTTAAAAATACAACTTACCACCACATTCATGAACCACATACAATGCAAATTCATCAGCACCATTTTCTACCTAAAAGCATAAAAATTAAATAATATCTCCAAGTTATTTCTTAGAAAAAAGGTCTATAATTAAACTTTGTTGCATGGATATGTAATCTGCAGTTTCATAATGAAAATGAAAAGGATATGCTTACATACATCTCAAAATGTATACCATAATATAAATACTTTATATTATGATCATATGTAAAGCCAGGAACAAACAATATTGAGCAGGATCAGCTGCTATACAGATTTAAAACTGTCCTGCTTAAGATGAGCAAGTATTATATCAGTTGTATAAACGTTACTGTACTGACTTAAAATTACCAGGAGAAAAAAAGAAAAAAAAAAAAAAAAAAACAGTAAACCAAAAATCTCAAAAGAAAGTACACAAATAAATTAAATCTCAGATAAACTAGAGATGTGTAGTCATGACATCATTACACCATCCCAGAGAATTGTAAGATGTGTTATTACCATGGTAATGAGATGTGAAATCCTCAAAATTGCAGCACCCACTGGAAAAACAAATGGGTGTTGCAAATAATGTTACAATATTATAAACTTTTAAATAAGGAAACCAAATGTCAGAAACAGACTGGGTCAGAAAACCCCAGAAAAAGTTGTATATATAAACTAATTTTTAAAGTTTCAAGAAGTTCAAAAAAATTAAATATAAAGATGAATTACAAGACAACTGCCATAAGCAAAGAACAAAAGCAAAATCCATCCATCAATCCATCCGTTATCCAACCCGCTATATCCTAACTACAGGGTCTGCATAATAAATTAGATTTGCTTCCATTTGTTTTACCAAATTCTTCTGTGATTTAAAATGAAGAATTTTGCACCAAATGTTGTGGCTTAAAAACTTACTCATAAAATGCATACAACATACATCCAAACTTTATTTTATACAGTACTGTTCTATGGTAAAAAAAAAATTCTAACATGGGTTTAAATAACTTGCTCAGGCTCAAATTGAACAGACAATCTTGTGGTTTACAGTCTACAACTTAGCCTTTAGGTTGTTTTATAAGTTATTAAATACAAATTAATTTTTGTAAGTACATTAAATATAGTTTAACGTGCTACCAGGACTTCTTAAATTAGGCTCTGGAAAAGCTTATCTTCTTAGAACAAATACTTGATTATGTACATTATTATGCTTTAAGGTGTTACAAGAATATCACACACTCTCAGGTTATGAGCAATATTCCTACAGCTTTTTAAACATAGTATACCACTACAAAACCTATTGAAATATGACTTTGTCATCAACACAGACTCATTACATTTTCAAGCAGGCTTATGTTTAGCAGGGATGTGTTAACATATTGTACTTACTCTGAATTTGTTGAGCAGTAAATTCAGAACCTGTGGTGTAGTCATAGTGCTGTTAACTCTGACATTAGTAACCGATCCATATGCTGGAGTAAACACTGAAGTCTACAACAGAGGAGTAACATTAAATAATAAAATTAAAAACAAACAAGCACACTAATATCTAAAAAGAATTGCTCAAAATGTGTTTATTACCGATACATTTTTTAAAATTTGAGTACTGCCACATTCTGGAATAATGAGTATGCCTAGTTTCTAAAAGAGTAAACATGTTGCTATACAGAACAGATCTTTATGTAAATTGATTAAGCAACAGGTAATTAGAAGGTATCATGAAATCAAACCCACATTAAAAAAATATAGCAGCATCAAACATGGATAATGTCTAGAAGATGCTGTCCGTTTATGTTAGACTAGCCGTCCCCCACGGCTTCGCCGGCATAGTTGTGAAACAGGACAAACTTTAAAATGAATAAGCGAACAGGTATCGCTAGCTAAGCGGAGGCAAGGAAGGTCCGCTCCAAAATGTGGCATGTGGGTGGCAACCCGGCTCCCCACTCCTGACGTCATGCTTCCCCCTCCTCTCAGCCCACAGCCACTGTCTCGGAATAGTGCAAACATATGACTCCTGCAAGCAAATTATGATTCTTAGCGTGATGAGAGAAGTCACAAAATCAACCGAAATGTTCAAGCAAATTCCAGAAAAAAAAACAATCTAAACCTGTTAAATAGTTCTCTCGTTCACTAGCTAAGTGGATGTAAGATACGCCCTGAGGCTGAAACGTAAGTGAGAAGGGCCCTGGGCCCTTCGCATATACCCCATACCCCCCTCCCAAACCCCCCCCATACCAGTGTCTCCCGGATTTGTGCAAATAAATCAGTACCACAAGTAAACTATGATTCTTAGCTCAATGAGAGAAGTCGCAAAATGAACCGGAATGCTGAAGTAAATTATAGAAGAAAACCTAAATCTGTTAAGTAGAGGACAGACCTACATTGGATTTTTATAATATATGATCAGCATTGGTATGCTTTTAATATGTGAAAATTACTTCTGGATTAATTAAAACCCTTGCAAAAATTAAATATTTTTCAGTTTTTCCGGTTTTTGAAACTATTGATTACAGCAACCTCTTGTTAGACAACAGAATGACAGCAAGTTATTATTCTTTCATACTTGCCAGATTTTAGTTTGTTTTCCATCAAAAGCAAAAAAAAAATCCTTGTATACATTCTATAAATGCGTTCTTAAAGTTCTTCCTTTTGCCAAATTCTCTATAAATTCATGAACAGGAAAAAACACTCTAAAACACCAACTGTTTCCCTGACATCCTTGACAGCAGCCTCAGCTTTGGTATCAGTTCAGACCAGAAGTTAAAGCTACAGTTTATTAACAACAGAAAAAATTCTTAAAAGCTTACAATTACATTTCCATCTAGGAGTCAGAAAAAATTGCCATTAGTTCATTAAATTTAATAAAATTATTCTCTTAAAGGCTTAATAGCCATGTATGCTGCTACATTTAAGTGTCAAAGTATCAAGCACATTATGATGAATATCATTTCTTTCATTATCTCAATAATAACTGGGACACATTTGTTAAGACTTATCATTATAAATAGATGTATACCATAATGAAATACTCAAATACACTGCATATACTTTATAAAATCCATGAGGTAAATGTGATTGTCACCACAACATAATAAAAAAAAAAAATTCTTAAACTACTTCTTACTAAAGCTTATTCAGTCTTGATGTACTCTTTTCTTTTTTAAATTTTATTTAATTTATTAAAAGCATATAACTTTTCATACAATCAAATCAAACCCCACACATGAGAAAGAGTGGAAGGCCAACAACCAGAGCAAAACTGTTAAGAGTAGTAAAAAGAGAAAGGAAACCTTTCCCCCAAAATATAAATGCTTATTCTAAAATGTTATTGATGAAGTCCTGCCAGGTTTTAAAAAAAAGTTTTGAACAGATCCTCTAAGTGAGAATTTGAATTTTTCCAATTTCAAATAGTATATAACATCAGTTACCCACTGACTTAAAAGAGGTGGGTTGGGATTCTTCCAGTTCAGCAAGCCAAGTCTACGTGCTAATAGTAAAGTAAAGGCAATTACAGTTTGTTTGTCCTTCTCCACTTTAAGCCCATCTGGAAAGTATACCAAACACAGCTGTTAGTGGACTAGGAGTAATTGTGACATCCTGGCTTTCTGATAGGCATTTCAAAATATTCGTCCAAAATTATGTTAATTTGGTACACGCTCAAAACATGTGGCCCAGTAAAGCTGGGGCTCGATTGTAACGTTTGCAGGTTGGATCTTGCCCTGGGAACATCTTGGACAATTTCAAATTAGATAGATGTGCTCGATAAAAGATTTTAAGTAGAATAACTGAATGTTTTGCACATATGGAGCTAGAGTGAATTCTATGAGTGGCTGCCTTCCACTCTGTTTCTGAAATGTTGAGTAACAGATCCTTTTCCCACTGTACTCTTGGATTTTTAAATGAAAGGGACTTTAAGATGTTTTTATATATTATATAAATGATGATTGAGTCCCCAAGACTGATCAATATCTCTTTTGGAATAGAAATAGGTGGGAGGTGAGGAAAACTGGAATTTTGTTTGGCAAAGTTTCTAAATTTGGAGATAGTGGAAAAATTGTGGTGATGGGAGATTATATTTGGAGTATAATTGCTCATAGGATGCAAAGACATTATTTATATACAAATCTCTAAATGATTTAGTCCCATACGTTTTCCAAACTTTAAAAACTGTGTAAGTTTGAAAGGGTGGAAAAAGGTGGTTATCATGTAGAAATATCACAGATAAGATATTCCCTAACTTAAAGTGCTTCCTACATTGGTTCCATATTCTGAGTGTATGACGGACACTTGGGTTGTTAGCATATTGATGATACCTTGCATTTACTGGAGTACAAAGCAAGGAATATAAAGAAGCACTTCAGGATTTAATTTCTATCGCAGACCAAGCTAGTGTGTGTTCAACTATTTTTTGTCAATGTCCAGGTTTCTACAGCTTGTATGTTTGCTGGCCAGTAATAAAATTGAAAATTAGGTGGAGCCATGCTGCCTTTTGAATGCGTGGAATTTTTAAATTCCAAATAAATGAGGTTATGATTGAATCTAATTTCTTAAAAAATTATTTGTTAATGTATATGGGGATGTTTTGAAATAGGAACAGAAGCTTAGGGAGGATATTCATCTTCACAATGTTAATTCTTCCTGCTAAAGTAAGACCATCTATGGATGTCTTGTTTAGGTGTTTCCATGAAAACAGCACAATTTTGTTGAAAAAGAGCTTTATTTTTACTTGTCACATTTACCCCATAGTATTTAAACTGATCTGCAATGATAAAAGGGAAGGTGTCCAATCTAATGTTGTTTGCTAGAGAATTCACTGGAAAGAGCACACTTTTGTTCAAGTTAATTTTAAGTCCAGATATTCTTTGAAAATCTGCTAGTGCTGTTAGGGCTGTAGACACGGAATTTTGTGGGTCTGATATATACAATACCATATCATCTGCACATAGTGATATTTTCTGTTCAAGTCCTGCTCTGAAAATCCCCATTATCTCTGATGTATTTCGAAAGTAAACTGCCAATGGCGATTACAAATAGCAGTGGTGACAAGGGGCATCCTTGTCCAGTACCGCATTCTACTTTGAAGTAGTTTGAAATAATGTTGTTACTACAAATTGAAGCTTCTGGAATGGTATACTGTAGTCTGATTCATGCACATATGTTCAGTCCAAACCCAGATTTATGCAAAGTGGTGAACAGGTATTCCCATTCAACCATAGACTCCCTTTTCTGTAAGGTTGGAAGCATGCGCTGATAGCGCATTGCTGCACCCACCACATGATGAACCACCTAGATTGGGACCCAAGTTCAGCGGATGACATCTCAGCACCACACTGGAACAGTGTGAGTTTTTTTGCAGTAGCTGGAATGCCAATCCTGTCACCAAGTTGGAGGACCTATTTGCAGGGCTGAATGCAGATTAATGCCATACCCAGGAAGAACATTCTGTGACTTTCTTTTAAAATGGTTTTGGGAAGCTCCTTCAGCCCAAAGGCTCACATCAATTTGGGCACTTGTCTCTTCTTTGTTTAATTGTTCAAAGAGACATTTTTACTGAATGTTCAATCTATAATGTTGCTTTTTTCTTTTACCTCATTCTTCTCTCTGTTGTACTACCTTGTTGTTTTTATTTTCTTTTTCATTCAGTGAAACGTGAAGATTGTCTAAAGTCTTCAGTTCATTAAATATTTGCTATTAGTTTTAAAAAGCAACTGACAACAACACTATTGTTGCTCTATTTATTTATTTAATTGACCAGCTTTTGGCAACACTAAAATGTTGGGCATGAAGTAAAAATGTTTTAACAATGAAAGTCTGTGGCTTAAAGGGTCACTTTAACATTTTCAATCTTTTGTACTAAGCAATCTTTATATTAAAAAAATAAAATTCTTCATACCTTTTTACAGTTTAACCTACAGAAAACATAGTTCTCACACCAAATCCCTTCCAACAATACACTTATATATTTTTAATACTACTCAGTTTGCAAGTACCTTGTGGTTATAAAAGTGCCCATTAATGGAAAATCGATGTCTTTTAATTTTCTGCATTTCTCCTGGAGTTCGATATTTGCATCTTCTCTGAACATTCATGAAACTTGCATCACTTTTTGTTCTCATTAGTTGAGGTGTTTCCTCCTCTATCTCAGAATCTAAAATTTATATATATATATATAAAAAAAATTAAAACAGAAATTGCACCAATCAACACCATTTTTATAAATTGTGTCTTCAGGAATGGTAGTTAAAATATTCCTTTTTTATAACTGACCAGAAATATACATTTAATTCTGCTGCTTTTTGGTAAGTGATACAGAACAGTAGAAATGTAGGCAGTATGCTGCAGCCTCACAAGAGTACTAGGAAGGGCATTTAATCTGGTTCTCTTCAGTACAATTCTATGTTTTCACTTTTTTCCCCCCACCTGCACAGACCTTTAGCACAGTATATAATTCTACCCAAAGTACTACTGAATATTAGTATTAGATGTGCAGAAAGGGACCTGTCTGAACCTGAAAAGAAAAATGTCTGGCAAAACACATTCTGCATAGATAAGGCCAAATAACAATAATCTAAGTGAAATGTAAGTAAAATCATTTTTCATTACATTAAATTCTTTAAGAACTGTTTAATTTGTTTTCTTAAATGAATGTGGAATCAAACTTATTTTGTTCATGGTTTTGAATATCAGACAAGCAAAGGACTTAATACAAATTTTAAATGATTTTTCTTTATTAAAATAACTTACTTCTTACACCAACTGAGAGCAGTTCATTGTTTACAGAATTATTATTGGATTCAACAGCTTTCTCCACTGAAACATTATGTGCAGATCTTTCATTTCTGTTTGAGAAAGAAAAAGGTACATTTCTAAATCTCCCATTTACACTTATAAAGTGTATAGCATGCTGCAAATCATTGGCACACACAAATGTGACCATGCAATGAGAAAATAAAGCCACTAAAGCTTTTGGCTTAGTAACTATTTTATCTCTCTATTATAATAAAAAAATCTTGGGACGAGACGTGACTTTTTGGAATGAAGTCCTGCGAGACTTAACATGAAATTCTTTAAAGTCACATCATACTTACAACGATTTTCAAACAAGACCACGGTCATCTAACCTCTCAGTCGTGTGAATGCTTTTGTCAGACACACTTCCTGCGCTCTCAACTTATAAATTTTATCAGAACAGTAGTTTTATATGCTACAGATGAAATGTCAATGACTAAGCGAAGAAGAAAGAGCAGCACATTGAAAAGAAACCCAAAAGCGTCGGAGAGAAAAGAATGCAATAAAGAACAATAATAATCTATGTGCAAATTCTGAAAATAAGGAAAGTAATAATCAGCCCGGACCAAGTGGAACTGAAAACCTTGCAGGTCCAATCGGGGACAGAAATAAAAGACAAAGCAGAACTTCATAAAGATGTTAAAAAATGTTGGCGCAATACACATGCAGAGCAGGTTAGAGATTACGAAAGCAGTGGAATTCGAAAGGCTCAAAAAACATTGGCACGATACACATGCAGAGCAAGTTAAAGAATATGAAAGAAGTAAAATTTCGAAAGTATCAAAAAAAAAAAAAAAAAGCAAAGTAAAGTGCGCATTAGCGCTAACAAACGGAAATTACTCGGTGAAATAAAGGAAAGTAATAATCATTCTGGACCAGGTGGAATTGAAAACATGGCAGGTCCAAGCGAGGTCAGAAACAAAGGACAGAGTAGAAGACAAAGTAGAACGTTGTAAAGAGGTTCAAAAACGTTGGCGCGATACACATGCAGAGTAAGTTACAGATTATGAAAGTAGTAAACAGAAATTTTAGTGATTGGCAATAATGGAGACAATGAGATTATTAGAAATAAACTTGACGCATTAGGATTAAAAGTCAAGACGGAGGTAAAGAACTTGGGGGTAACTGATGACTGTAACCTAAATTTTAAAACGCATATTAATCAGACCACTAGGACAGCATTTTTTCACTTAAGAAACATTGCAAAAGTTAGACCTCTCATATCATTGAAAGATGCTGACAAATTAGTTCACGCTTTTGTTTTCAGTCATCTAGATTACTGTAACGCACTCCTCTCAGGACTATCCAAAAAAGACATAAATCGTTTGCAACTAGTGAAGAATGCAGCTGTTTGAATCCTAACTAGCAAAAGAAAATCCAAGCACATTTCACCAGTTTTCATGTCACTACACTGGTTACCTGTGTCATTCAGAACTGACTTTAAAATACTGCTTATGGTTTACAAAGCCTTTAAATAATCTTGCTCCATCTTATATATCAGAATGTCTGACACCTTATATTCCAAATCGTAACCTTAGATCCTCAAATGAGTGTCTGCTTAGAATTCCAAAAGCAAAACTTAAAGAAGTGGTGAGGCAGCCTTCTGCTGTTATGCACTTAAAATCTGGAATAGCCTGCCAATAGGAATTCACCAGGCTGATACGATGGAGCACTTTAAAAAAACTGCTAAAAACACATTACTTTAACATGGCTTTCTGATAACTTCACCTTCATCTAATCCTGATACTCTGTGTATTCAATTCATTATAATAACTATTCATGATGGCTCTAAAATCCGTACTGACCTCTACTCTCTCTTCTGTTACTTTTCCCGGTTTTCTGTGGTGGCGATCTGCGCCATCACCACCTGATCAAAGCACTGTGATGTCCTACATTGATGGATTAAAAGCCAGAAGTCTACATGACCATCATCATCATCAAGTCCTTCCAAGAGAACTCTAAATACAAAGAGGACTGTTTCATTTATGTTAGGTAGAATGCCCAGAGGGGACTGGGCGATCCCGTGGCCTGGAACCCCTGCAGATTTTATTTTTTCTCTCCAGCCGTCTGGAGTTTTTTTTGTTTTTTCTGTCCTCCTTGGCCATTGGACCTTACTCTTTTTCTATGTTAATTAGTGTTGTCTTATTCTAATTCTTACTTTGTCTTTTATTTCTCTTTTCTTCATCATGTAAAGCACTTTGAGCTACATTATTTGTATGAAAATGTGCTATATAAATAAATGTTGTTGTAAAATTCAAAAGTATCAAAAAAATGATAGCAAAGATCACATTAGTGCTAACAAACAGAAATGATTACTCTGTGAAATAACAGAACAGCGAATAGAGATCGAATACAGTAATCCCTCGCTATATCAAGCTTCAACTTTCGCGCCTTCACTCTATCGCAGATTTTATATGTAAGCATATCTAAATATATAACGCGGATTTTTTGCTGCTTCGCGGGTTCTGCGGACAATGGATCTTTTTACTTCCTGTACATGCTTCCTCAGTTGGTTTGCCAAGTTGATTTCATACATGGGACGCTATTGGCGGATGGCTGAGAAGCTAACCAATCAGAGCATGCAGTTAAGTTCCTGTGTGCTGAATGGCTCAGCGACGGAGCGCCGAATTCAATTCCGCGGCGTTAACCAGGAAGTCTCGTCTCGCTCATTCAGCGTGTTTTGCTGTGTAAAGAGTTAAATTTGTGCTCTTTTGTGTTTATCTTTGTGCATTGTCAAGCCCATCATTATGGCTCCAAAACGATCTGCTCTTGCTACTGCTTCAGGGGCCGTGCCCAAGCGCCAATGGAAGATGTTAACGATTGCCTAAAAGGTAAATGTTTTGGATATGTTGAAGGAAGGGAAAAGCTACACCGCTGTAGGACGCAATTATGGCATCAATGAGGCTACGATTCTTTTTATTTAAAAAGTAGGAAAGGAATACAAGATCTACGGCCGCAGTGTCCTTTTAACCAGGGTGCAAAACGAGTTGTAAGTGGATGTAATAAGGCAGTAGTCTGGATGGAATCTGCTTTAGGGATTTGGATTGAAAAAGAACAACGGCGGTGCTACACAGTCGCCTGAAGAGGCTCCTTTAGAAGGGCTGTAACGCTCTCTTTTGTTGTGCAGTAAAACTAAACTCATCGTTATCGGACAAGTCATCGTGTCATTGTTGGTGAGTAACCATAATTAATTTTCTACTTACAGTACTTAGTACATGTACGTACGTTTAGTGTCACTGTACACACATTTACTTTATACAATTTTTCTTGCATTGTACGTATTTATTGCTGGTGGCCTGTCTATCATAATGGCTGTAACATATGTGATATCGGAGACGCTCGATATCTTTAAAATAATATTTAGGTTTTACTGTATATAAACAGTGTGTTTACATACATAATTTCAATGAATCTTACCTAATATCTAAGAGAATACAATGGGTTTATGCTGTATAACTGTGCGGGGAATATTCATAAACAGTGTGGGAGAGTTTATAAGGGCTTAAAATATATAAAAATAACCATACAGACATATGGTTTCTACTTCGTGGATTTTCACCTATTGCAGGGGGGTCTGGAATGCAACGCCCGCGATCGAGGAGGGCTTACTGTATATGGACATAGGTGACATGTGAGAAGTATGTAGATATTGTAAATCTTTAAAGTTTAAGTCAGAGACTTGTAGATTGTCCAATTTGTTTGTTGCCATTAGGGAGAAGTAGTGTTTCTTCCCAATGAAGAGGCGTATCTGTGAGAATTAAAAGATTTGTTGTTTGGTGAAAGTGAAATCAACAAACACTACAGGCAAAATATCCGAGTCCACAATAATCTGTTCACGTTCGCATCATTCAATTCTCAAAACGCAAATTTACACAATAATGGACCATACGCTATGAGAATCTGTGGTCCCACAATAATTAAAGCTACGACAAGTTTAATTTCGAAGAAACCACAATTCGGTCATTCAAACTGGCTACTAGACATTGGCAAATTTTAAAATTCAAAATCTCCCAATTAAAGAAGACTTTATGTAAAAATCTTATCCCAAAGAATTACAAACAGAAGAAATGAGTATATGGGCAATCCTAGCAGTGAGAAACGAAGTCAAACTAATTAACGCGAAAATTGTCAATCGGTTACACGGCAAATTGATTAAATGCATATCAATAGACTATGCTGAAGCAGCTGGTGGTGATATTGCGGAAGATGAAAACATCAGTTTACAATATCCCATAGAATATCAACAAGTGTTAACACCATCCGGTCTCCCACCGGCTGAATTACTGTTGAAAGAAGGATGTATCGTAATGTTATTGGGTAATTTATGTATGAGTGATGGACCATGCAGTGGGACAAGATTAGTTGTATTAAAAATTGTTTGAACATTTCTAACATGTAAAATTTTAACAGGCGACAAGAAAGGTAATGTAGTACATATTTCGTGAATAACATTAGACACAAAAGGAGATCTTGAAATGCTATTCGTATTAAAACATTTACAGCTTCCCCATGAGAATAGCTTTTCCTATGACAATTAATAAATCACAGGGACAAATATTCAAAAAAGTCAGTTTATTTATTAGAGAGAAAGAAACAATATTCACTCTCGGGCAGTTATATGTTGCGTTGTCACAATGCAAGTCCAAACACGGAATCAAAATTCTATGTGATCTTGAAGAAAAGTTAATTCCAAATATTGTTTTTACTGAAGTTTTAAAGTAAAAGTGAAAATAATGAATTTGTAACAATTCCCATTAAAATAATCTCCTTAAATTGTATATCTGGTTAACCAAACCCAGGGGTTGGTGAGTGAAGCGGGCAGGAGGCAGAGCCCCCTAGTATTTTAAAATAATTATTAGTCTCTTACATACTTTTATTTTTACAAATTAACAAACATTTAAATAATTAACATTTACAAATTATGTTTAGTGAACTAAATGCTGTAAACAGAATGTAAATATTTTAAACATTTAAAAAAAAAAAAAAAAACATTCTGTGCTCTAAAAGAGTGCAGTATGTATTTGTATATATATCTATGCGTCTCTATCAATATCTAAAGATTATCTGTATACTGTATATCTGTTTTTGTGAGAAAAAGCTCCGTGAGACCCTTTGGATGTTTCTGATTTTCTATATGAATTACTTCTACAACCCCAAATCAGAAAAAGTTGGGACAGTGTGGAAAATGTGAATACAAAAAGAAAAAAGCAAGTTATAAATTTCTCCTCAAATTTTATTTCATTGCAAACAGTATGAACACAAAATAATTCATGCTTTTTTTTGTCAACATCATTTGATTTGTAAATAAATATCCATTCTTGCCATTCAGGCTTGCAACACATTTCAAAAAAAGTTGGGACAGTACAGCATTTACCACTTTGTACAGTTCCCGTCTTTTAACAACACTTAAGACGTTTAGGCATTGAAGAAATCAAGTGACTAAGTGTTGCAGGTGTTAGTTTGTCCCATTCTTCCTGCAAACAACGTTTTAGGTGCGCAACAGTACGGGGTCTTCGTTGACGCATTTTTAGTTTCAAAATGCGCCAAACATTCTCTATAGGAGACAAATCAGGGCTGCAGGCAGGCCAGTCAAGCATCCGCACCCTCTTCTTACGCAGCCATGCCTTTGTTATGCGCGCAGTATGTGGTTTGGCATTGTCTTGCTGAAATAAGCATGGGCGTCCCTGGAAAAGAAGTCGTCTTGAAGGCAGTATTTGTTCCTCCAAAACTGAGATATACTTCTTAGCATTGATGGTGCCATCGCAGGAGTGCAAGTTACCTTTGCCGAAGGCACTGACACAACCCCATACCATGACAGACCCTGGCTTTTGGACTTGTATCTGGTAACAGTCTGGATGGTCCTTTTCCTCTTTGGTCCGCAGCACACGGCGTCCATTTCTTCCAAAAAAGATGTGAAAAACCGATTCGTCTGACCACAATACACGTTTCCACTGCACAATGGACCATCCCAGATGCCTCCGAGCCCAGAGAAGTCGACGGCGCTTTTGGACACTATTTATGTAGGACTTCCTGTTGGCACAGTACAGTTTTAGCTGGCATTTCCTAATGTAACTACGTACTGTAGTGCTTGAGACTGACTTCCTGAAGTAGTCCCGAGCCCACGCAGTTTTATCATTTATTGATGAATGACGGTTTTTAATGCAGTGCCGTCTGAGGGCTCGGAGATCACGGCCATTCAGTTTAGGCTTGCGCCCTTGGCCTTTGCGCACGGTAATTTCTCCAGATTCCCTGATTCTTTTCACTATGTTATGCACTGTAGAGGGAGAAATGCCCAAATCTCTTCCTATCTGTCTTTGAGAAACGTTTTTCTTCATCATTTCAAAGATGTTTGCCCACACTTGGTGGCAAACTGGCGATCATCTGCCCATCTTTGCTCCTAAAGGAGTAGGCCTTTCCTCAATGCTGCTTTTGTACCGAATCATGATTGCAATCACATGTTAACATCACCAGTTTCAAATCACATCATTATTTAGTTATTATACCTCATTACTACCCCTGAATTGCCCCCATCCCAACTTTTTTTGGAATGTGTTGCAAGCCTGAATGGCAAGAATGGATGTTTATTTACAAATCAAATGATGTTGACCAAAAAAAACATGAATTATCTTGTGTTCATACTGTCTGCAATGAAATAAAAGTTAAGGGAAATTTGTAAATTACTGCTTTATTTTTTTATCCACATTTTCCACACTGTCCCAACTTTTTCTGATTTGGGGTTGTAAATAAAACAAACAAAAACTATACATTCATATTCCTTTAATGAATACAGTGTTTTGTTTAAATGTTCAAGGCCAGTGATAAAAAAAATTGTACTTGTTACTGAATGTACTAGTTTAAACATCTTTATGTGCAACATCCTCAAACATTACCTATTTGCTTATTGTGCTAACTGATGATGCACTGTTGGTTATTTTACTTAACTTTGTTTTGGTAAGCCTGATACCTATGTCAGAACACTATTTCTTGAGCTTTAAGTAATACCCATCTTCAAATACCGACTGATAAATTGACTAATATGAAGGTTCCTGCTGACTTTACTGTAATCCAACCTTGCCCTGTATAACACTGATCTGAGACAGGATGATTACATTACGTTACATTATCAAATATCCAGATAATTCCATGGTGATTGACTATGCACCCATAGCCAGTTCTGTGCAGCTGTATAAGGAGAGGGATAGTCATCATGTGCCGATTGCCAGAAAGACCAAGCAGATGGTATTTTACTTCTAAAAAGCTAATTCTCTACATTTAACCTCCCATGGTTCTTGGAGAGGAGGTGGAAATAAAAACTGAACAGAAATATAAGGCCTCCAGATTGATAGTGCTCTAAACAATTCTGAATGTAACCGACTTTATTTCTCTCCTATAAAATCAGAGTGAACAGGGACATCATGCCATCTTATCATCAGAGCACTTTCAGCTTCATCCATCTATCAGTCCATCCATTATCCAACCCGCTATATTCTAATTAAATAGCTTGGCAATTCAAAATTTTAAGAAAAGTAACCTAAGTAGGTTACCAGAAAATCAGCCAATGTTAAAGCTGGTGTTGATATCTTGACAGCCATGTGCCAGGGATTGATTTTAAACCAGCAATTGTCTCAGCTGATGACAGCAGTAATTAATCTTGGTAAACTGGGGTGGACACTTTTCCAAAAGACCTACACAAACTGCTTTGGGTATTATTTTCTCCACACTGCTAGACATATGTCTACCCAAAACTAAGACTGGTAGGAAAGGAAAACAAATAAATAAAAATAAAGCGTACAGTCCACACACCATAGTAAAGCCTGTGAAAATATATTTTTGTAATCACTCCAACCAAAGACCAATGTTGTATTTTGGTAACATGATTAAATAAAAACCTTAATTCTTCACTTATAATTCAGTCTTGCAGTGATCTTTTCAGAAAACCTCATTACTAGGTAGGAAGGGCACAAAATTTCTTTTAGTAGTGTTTTATCTGCCCCAATCAGAAGTGAAGGGGGCATAAATCTTTGTAACTCTATCCATTTCTAAGTTTATGAGCTTCAACAGCCCAACCTCTGAAATCCTTTGAAATCTTTTTTGATAGAATCATTTTCAGTTTCAACAAATCTCTATTGTAAAGAGCAGGAAGCCAAAATGATGTGATTTTTTAAATTTAGCACAGAACCTCAAATGTTAAATGTTACATTATTGATTGGAATAATCTTTTCTAGAGATTGACATGTGTTTTAAATTCTTGACTTTGAACATGTAAACATGTGTTCAACAAAATAATGCAGCATAAAATATGGAGTGTTCTACTTGTATAATCAGCCCACAATTATCTATTAATAGGACTTAAAGTGTGATCTGATCTTCCTCATAAATGTTCCATTTATGCATAAATCCAAAAAAAGGGTTCACGATTTTCTTTCCCCCCATAACTGTAAATAATTTGAATGCAACATTATGTGAAGTATTTCTTCAGGTAAATTAAATACATTTATTACTTATTTTGATTCAATTCAAGAAACATATCTAAGCTCTACATGTAGTAAAATATGAACATTTTCTTGTGAGGTGATATTTGACTTATTTTACAAATGTAAATAATTGAACATTATTAACTATCTTGTATTGTAAAATTGTCATGACCACTGCTGTTAACAGTATTAAGTAAAATAAATATTTACACAACCATCTAGACCAGTAGTTTCTAATCCCAGTCCTGTGACTACAGGTGTTTGTTCCCTACAGTTTCTCAATAACTAAGACAATTTACCTAAGTATGAAATTGTTTACTAAGTTCAGATTTATTATTAAGATCAGAAATACAGTATTTATATTTTTGGCAAAGTTTAAAATTTGTAATTCTCTTTGGTCATTTTCCTTTAACATTTTATCTGAAGTTTGTTCCACATAATGACAATTAACAATAAGTATAGTAGACACCATGGCATATGAGTTACTGCTCTTTTCTAAATGTGGAATAAGAGAGAGACGAAAAAACCAGCAACTAATTAAACAATGAGATGAAACAGAAAACAACTTTCTTATTATGAAACTGGTTGGAGCGAAAACCTGAAGCCATGAGCCCTCAGGACATGTATTGGAAACCACTAATGTAGACAGTTCAGATTTACAATGCTATGTTTAACTATGACACAAAAACAAGAAAACCAACAAATAAATAAAAAAAATCTCTGTAGTTAAAGTTTAAGTTTATACTGATCTGCAATGTTTAAAAAAAAAATAGAGCATTTTAAAATGTACATATACTGTAATTCCCTTGCAAGGAAACAAAGTATCTTAAATAGATTTATTTTTCTAATGAAACATTTACATGGAAATGCTGTATGTGTGGAATACTGATAAGAGAAACAGTCACCAACTCCTATATTAAATTTTTTCTTACCTTAAGATCACATTACACATTTCAGCAAAAAAAAAATAAAAAATAAAAAACATACAGTGGTGCTTGAAAGTTTGTGAACCCTTTAGAATTTTCAATATTTCTGCATAAATATGACCTAAAACATTATCAGATTTTAACTCAAGTCCTAAAAGTAGATAAAGAAAAACCAGTTAAACAAATGAGACAAAAATATTATACTTGGTCATTTATTTATTAAGGAAAATGATCGAATATTACATATTTGTGAGTGGCAAAAGTATGTGAACCTTTGCTTTCAGTATCTGGTGTGGCCCCCCCTTTGTAGCAATAACTGCAACTAAACGTTTCCGGTAACTTTTGATCATTCCTGCACACCGGCTTGGAGGAATTTTAGCCCATTCCTCCATACAGAACAGCTTCAACTCTGGGATGTTGGTGGGTTTCCTCACATTAACTGCTCACTTCAGGTCCTTCCACAACATTTCGATTGGATTAAGGTCAGGACTTTGACTTGGCCATTCCAAAACATTAACTTTATTCTTCTTTAACCACTCTTTGGTAGAACGACTTGTGTGCTTAGGGTCGGTGTCTTGCTGCATGACCCACCTTCTCTAGACAGATGCCCTGACATTTTCCTTTAGAATTCTCTGATATAATTCAGAATTCATTGTTCCATCAATGAAGGCAAGCCGTTCTGGCCCAGATGCAGCAAAACAGGCCCAAACCATGATACTACCACCACCATGTTTCACAGATGGGATAAGGTTCTTATGCTGGAATGCAGTGTTTTCCTTTCTCCAAACATAACGCTTTTCATTTAGACCAAAAAGTTCTATTTTGGTCTCATCCGTCCACAAAATATTCTTCCAATAGCCTTCTGGTTTGTCCACGTGATCTTTAGCAAACTGCAGACGAACAGTAATTTTTTTTTTTTTGGAGAGCAGTGGCTTTCTCCTTGCAACCCTACCATGCACACCATTGTTGTTCAGTGTTGTCCTGATGGTGGACTCATGAACATGAACATTAGCCAATGTGAGAGACGCTTTCAGTTGCTTAGAAGTTACCCTGGGGTCCTTTGTGACCTTGCCGGCTATTACACGCCTTGCTCTTGGAGTGATCTTTGTTGGTCAACCACTCCTGGGGAAGGTAACAATGGTCTTGAATTTCCTCCATTTGTACACAATCTGTCTGACTGTGGATTGGTGGAGTCCAAACTCTTTAGAGATGGTTTTGGAACCTTTCAGCCTGATGAGCATCAACAACTCTTTTTCTGAGGTCCTCAGAAATCTCCCTTGTCCGTGCCATGATACACTTCCACAAACATGTGTTGTGAAGAGCAGACTTTGATAGATCCCTGTTCTTTAAATAACACAGGGTGCCCACTCACACCTGATTGTCATCCCATTGATTGAAAACACCTGACTAATTTCACCTTCAAACTAACTGCTAATCCTAGAGTTTCACATACTTTTGCCACTCACAAATATGTAATATTCAATCATTTTCCTCAATAAATAAATGACCAAGTATAATATTTTTGTCTCATTTGTTTAACTGGTTTCTCTTTATCTACTTTTAGGACTTGAATGAAAATCTGATGATGTTTTAGGTCACATTTATGCAGAAATATAGAAAATTCTAAAGGGTTCACAAACTTTCAAGCACCACTGTACTATTTAAAGTTGGATACAGGGATTATTTGTACTAACGAACAAATAGTATTTCCATTCAGAAAGTTTATACACATCAAAAACAGCAAAGACAATTCTCCATAAAAGAAAAAAAAAATCCCAAGGTTCCCTAGTCTTTAAAAAATATGTTTTGTGAATTATAACGTCAAAATAAATTTAATTATGGAGAACTTTTGCATATCTAACCACTCTCAAAGCTGACCTAGTTTCCTCCAGTACATAACAGCAATTCAGCAGAGGCAATAGTGGAAACAAAAACATCCGCTTAAGACATTTTGACAATATAATATCTTTTCAAATGACTGCTTTTATGTGCATTTTTTTATTTAAAGTTTCTGTCTTTGATATCTAGGAAATTTCTCTTCACCTTGAAGTTGAGCATTCTGAAAGATAACATGCTGAGTTCCTCAAAGATTCTCTTTTAGTTCAATTTTTGTTTCTTAAATTAAAATTACTCATAAAAACAAAAATTTTCTATTTTGCAGTTATCCTCAGATAATTGCAGAAAAATGACATTTTTATCAGAATTCTATTTTCAGAGACTTCCTAAACAGAAATCCTTGCCATCAGATACTTATTATTTTTAGTTTATAACTAAATGTCAACAGCTCACCAAAATTTTCTACTCAGGAAACAGTGCCAGTTAAATACTAATGCCAGGAGACAAAAGGATTTCCTTTAAGGTTCTACAAAATAGAAATATTCTGATCTGATTAAACACCAGGTGTCTAAAGAGGAGCCAAAGAAGAAAAACATTAACTTTATCCTTGTGGCTCTGCTAAACACATTTTGCCAAAATTTCTCATATAACCATTTGGTGGAATACACATAATGTTAATACAAAAAGGATTAATCAAATATAATTCTACTTAATGTGTTATATGAAACCTCTGAACACACTTCTATGGTCTTAAAGACTGTAGGCTGCTTTTTTGACAATGCAAAATAATTTAGATGTCAAAGGGAAACTAAATGGGTTATTGATAATACCATTTGATGAATACTTTAATTTTCATAATCTTCACAAGCTAAATTAAAACTTTGAGAGAGCAAGCAGTCTTTCTAAATTTTATGAGCAGCGGGCAGCAAATTACTGCAATGCCCCTACCATAGCTGTCTCCCATCTCTATGGTCCTGGGTCTAATTCCCACTCTTCACTATATGTGTAAAGTGTGCATATTCTCCCTGTCGGGTCTCTTCAGGTATTCTGGCTAACATGTCAACCTAAAAGATGCATATGTTAAGAAAACTGGTGGCTTATTCCTTTAATTTAAGTGCTTTTTAACTTATATAAATAGAAATGAATAGTTCTACAAAAATAAAAAAAATGTAATGAATTACCTCGTATCATGACAAATTAACTTTTTTGCTTTGTTCAAGAATGAAAGTTAACATTTTTAAATTATGTTGTACTGAATGTTTTCTCAG
Organism: Polypterus bichir lapradei; assembly: GCA_026402145.1. NCBI lineage: Eukaryota > Metazoa > Chordata > Cladistia > Polypteriformes > Polypteridae > Polypterus > Polypterus bichir. The sequence continues at coordinate 25,260,553 of JANRMT010062813.1, read as the reverse complement.
ACATTACAATATTATTCCAGCCTTAACTGAAGGTCATGTAGTATGTACTATACAGTTTTTAATGCTGACTTTCAATTGTACCGGGTGATTTCGCATAAATGACCCACCTGTTCAGAGAACTTTGATCAACTCTCCATTGTCCTGAGCCTGCAAAATGCATTCGTTCATTGTCATCGTGCATCTGAAGTCTAATTGGTCTTTTTAGACCCCAAGAAATGTTAAGCAGACCTTCTATAATTAATTCCCCATCCTCCTAGGGAGTGAGAGAGAGAGAGTAATCAGTAATTCTAATAAAGCTGCATATAGCCAACTAGTGAAATCATTTAGCAATGGCCAACACAAGGCTTTAGATGCTGCTTGGCTGCTGAAGTCAAAATATCTTAAGTTCTCCCTAATTAAATAAGGAGATATGTTTTCAGTATGTTAGAAGAATGACAACAGTGTTGCCGTTATTTGCACATAATGGGCAAACTAGCCTCTAACAGAAGAAAATGTAGCACAATTACACTATGCTGTTGAAAAGAACAGATGAAGAAAGATCTAACACTATAAAAAATAGTTAACTATAAAATGCATAAAAAGGATAACTCATTGCAATATAGAAAATTAACAAGAGATACTGAAAATAAGCAATATGTGTTTCTATGACACAAAAAAGTTCTACAACATATTTTCCTTTTGTTAGAACATTTACAGCATCATATCTGTGTCAAATTTCTTTTCTATACATCTGTTAAAATCACATAATACATTTGAAAGAAAAGTTTATATCAATGAACTCCTCATTTTTACATCAGTTTACACTTGCTATGGAAAAAAATGTAGAAAAATGAATGTAATTCCTCTGTTATTTTAATACGAAAATAATGTATTGATTTCAGAGATTACATTAAAAATATATAGCTTTCCTATCAACATGTGTTTTTCGTAATCAAACCATACCTGGATACATTTAGAAAGATATGTTTAAGATATGTGTTAAAAACCATACATCCATTTTCTAAAATCAGACCAAACTTCCATTAGGGCCTACAGTGTTGCAGAGAGTCCCTGTGAATGGCAGGTAGTAATTCTAGACAAGTCTTCTATCCACTACAGGACACACAACACCACCTACTAGGAAAAGTCAATACTAACGTCCATGTCTTTAGAATTTGGGAATAATCTAGGGTTCTTGATACTTTTGACACAGTGGTTCCATGACAGCACCCTCTAACATAATGTCAGCATAATTAAAGGATTCAGTCATAGAACTTCAGGAAACAGAATGCAGACCAAATGAACATCAACATTGGTGGGAATACAATGGAAAGGAGTACCATCTTTAACTTCCTTGGTGTCACCATCACTAAGGAGGACACAACACATTTTGTATATCATCAGGAAGGCTTGCCATTGAATTTGCTTCCCCAGACGGCCGAGGGAAAAATGGGCAGCTCCATCTATGCTCACTAAGTTTATAGGAATATTGTAAAGTCCATTCTCACTGGGTACATTATATCCTCATATTGCACCCATTTAGCACTAAATAAGGTGATGAAGTCACTTCACAATATCATTGACATATTTGACATACTGCTTATATAGTAACATATACTGCTTTTTAAAAGGCTAAAAGTATTATTAAAGATCTCTGCTGTTCTGGGGAAACATTGTTGCCCCTTTTCCAAAAAGTATTGGACCATTAGTGCTAACATCTCTAGTTTCAGGTTTTTAACCATATGACATAAGCCTATTCAACAGCCATTCATGGTGACAACTGAACAGGTGGTTCTTGTATATAACACCTAATGATATACTTGTATTCATTGCCTATTATTGGTACTCTACTGTCACTGGCATGTGACAGACATGCCAGTTAATGTCAAATGTACTGTCATGTATAATGTTAAATTTACACATTAAGTACAAACACTACATAGGTAGTAACTGGGTTGGAACTTTAATCTTGCTCCTAGAACACAATGTTATTTAAAATCGGTTTTTAAAATAAGGGAGGATTTATTTTGTACATACTCCAATGTAGGATTATACACTGGACACAAGATAACAAATTCTATATCCTTGTCTAACAGCAACACTGATGCATAATCTTAAGTGTTATATCTATTATATTATATACTAGCAAAATACCCGCGCTTCGCAGCGGAGAAGTAGTGTGTTAAAGAAGCAATGAAAAAGAAAAGGAAACATTTTGAAAGTAACGTAACATGATTGTCAATGTAATTGTTTTGTCACTGTTGTGAGTAATGAGTGTTGCTGTCATTCTATATTTATATGTATGTGTATATATGTAGATATATATATACATACACACACACATATATAAACATATATATACATATACATACATATCTACATATATACACAAACAGCTATTTCGTATCAGTGCAAGACGCTGCTTGTTAAAATGGATAACTCCCGCTCTTACGTGCAAGTCTGCGTGGATATTATGAACTATCGTATTTGTTCAAGTTCTATTTAAATTTTAAATAGAAGGAATTTTTATTTAGTCGACAGAAATATCTTTGGTAGGAATGGTAAAAACAGACAGGAATATTATTCCTGAATAAATCAACTCAAACCTTAAACAACTTATAATATTTTGCTCTCCATAAAAATATATCCTGTCTAAATTATACAAGTTAGAAATAAAGTAAACGTTAAAAGAACAAACATTCAAATTTCTTTACTCTTATGTAATTTTATATAAAAAATAAACTTAGATTTTAAATATCCCAAAAGATTTTGCTCTCCATAAAAATATATCCTGTCAAAATTATACAAATTCAAATATGAACATGCTGCATAACAAAACCTGGAAATATAAATAAAATGTGTTCCTTTCAGCAATAACAAATCAAATCATTCAGTTGTCTTTGCTCATATGTCATTTTAGAGCTGGACGCCTGGCATCTTTTTTTGGCAACAAGTTCGTTTATGTTTGGTGTGAGGTTCTGTGTTGTGGAGATTCTCAGGATGGACTGCAGGTGCTCATGAGTGAGGCGACTCCTGTGTGCTGTTTTGTTAGTCTTCATCACTGAGAAGAGCTTCTCACACAGATATGTGCTACCAAACATGCACAAGGTTCGAGCCGCATGTAGACGGACTTTTTTTGTTCTTCAAAGTCACTAAAGCGCCGTGCGCTCAGTTTATCAGCAAAGTGCGTATTTGGGAACACCGTAGTGACGACTTGGTTCAACATTACTTGGCAACAGGGAAAGTGGGGCAAGTTGCACTGGTGCATTTGTGTCTCCCATAAAAGCAGCTTCACTTGAAATCACTTTGTGATTGTGCACGGGTAAAAACGTCCGCTGAAGTGTCAGATTCTTATTTAATTCTTCTGCTTTCTGTATCTTCTGCATTGCATTCAGGTCTTTCAGGTTACCCTGATGTTTTGTCTCATAGTGCCGTCTTAGATTAAATTCTGTAATTACAGCCACATTAGCTCCACAAATGAGACACACGGGTTTA
>JANRMT010062813.1:25205649-25252079 GCA_026402145.1 Polypterus bichir lapradei | reverse complement strand
TGATGAGTGAGTCAGTCAGTGAGGGCTTTGCCTTTTATTAGTATACTTATAATATATATATATATACTGTATATATACACACACATACAGGGGGTCCTCGGGTTACAACGTTTCGAGTTTACAACACTCACTTCCATAAAAACTTAAAAAAATTGAGACATGAGAAGGAATAAAGGTAAGCATTTTTTTACACTCATTTTTTGTTACTACAGTACAGTACAGTATATTTATGTCCTTTTCTTTTTTCTCAGGCTTAGATTTTGTGCTTTTATGTTCTAGATTATGATTTTGCAAATGTGTTAAGATAGGTAAGTGACTTAGGCTAGAGTGTGTTTCGACTTACACCAAAATTCAGGTTACATCACTGTTGTAGGAATGGAACTGTGTCGTAACACGAGGACCCCCTGTATATATTATTTATATATATATATAATATTTATATTTTACAGCTTACTGACAACTTACTCAGGGCAAAAAAAATAAAAATAAAAAAATACATTCAATTGTTGGGAACTTTAGATGCAAAGACCCAACCCTAGAGGTAACAATACTCTGTAACAGACTCAGCCCATTCCGACATCATTCACTCCTTCATGTGGGCCAGTTTTTTCAGCAATTAACCAAAAACACACGTCTTTGATATAGAGGCGAAAAAACAGAATACCCATGGAAAAGAGACACCATGTGCAAGAAACAAACCCTGAACATCGGATCAGTCAGGTTACTATACTAAGCACTGCAACTTTGTTCACCCTACTAAAGAAATCATGTATATAAACATCAATCAAGTAAATAAAGATACAGTACAATATATTAAAAAGTATACTTGTTAATTAACATTCCAAAAATACATTTTTTCACTATGAATTTAACAAAAATGAGGCAAAAATCTGAAAGTGCCCAAAGTTTTTGAGTGTATCAGCACTCATTCTTACTTTTATTTTGTCCATCATAAAAACACAAAGTTTAATGTAGCAATGACTGTGATCTGGCATGTTTATTTAATAAAAACATTAAAAAAAAAAAAAAAAAGACCTCAAGATGACAAAAAAAAAAATTAATCTGTCTTGCACTGCTTTAAACCAGGTGGTGGGAGAGGTTAACTACAGGTGGCCTACGTGTTCAGTGTCTCATAAAAATATCAGCCTGAGCCCAGTCAGGAACTGACCTCATACAATGGCTAATTCCTTTCCGTTCTCAGGACTCAATCAGTACTGTGTAAGGATTAAAAATGTGTGGAGACAAAAATACACCACGTACACTTTTAAATTACAGAGTATCCTTAAGATGTCTATAAAGAAACTAAAAATAAACTGTAAGGTTATTAAACCAAAACTTTAAACTGATGAATATGCTACCAAAATGATATATTTCATTGCCACACACAATAAACAAACAAATAGCAATAGATAAATAAATATAAAAAATATATATAAAAAAAACAATAAAATTACTTAACAGGTACTACTCAAAGGAAGGGTGAGTCAAAAATATGTTAACATTTGAGTGGCGGAAACAATTTATTCACAAAACATACTTCATATGTGCAAGATGATTTACAGGAATGCCTCAACCTGTTCACCATTATGTTCAACACATGTACCATATGTGGCACACAAATTGTCCACAAAAATTGTATATAAATATATACATAGCAGTACCATTATTATTAACATCATTTTGAATAAAACCTTTCCAGTGAATTTAATGTAAACAACAGCTGTGTTAAACAGAGAGTCCTTGGTTTATTTCCATAACAGGTTGTGCTCAGCACACACACTGAAATGCACGCACACACTTCCTCGACAGCTTTCTGAGGTCACAGTCACTGCTATATTTGTTTTCCTGTTATCCATGATTTACAGCTCACAGCAGGCACTACAGTATAAAAGGCTTGATTTCATTTTGGAAAAGTATTCCAAGCGTCAACATCAAACAGCTCCTGTACTGCACCTAAACTCAGACTTTATTCAAGAACGTGCTATTAGACAAAAGGTAAGAAAGAATATCTAGAATATTTCAGTTAAAGAGAGGATTATAAAATCTTTAAAACTGAACATGTATGATACAAAAAATAATGTATAGTGTATTGTAATATTATGAAAATAAAGTTATCCTTATTTGCAAAGTGTATATAATACTATGTTCTTCTACAAATAGTTTCCTGCAAAGAAAACCATATACAATATTTATTTAGAAAAATTTAGTTTAGTTTAGTTTAGTTTGGATGTTGCTAAATCACATTACCAATGACAAAAAACATTTATTTCTGATTCCAATTCACCACAGAATAAGATTAAGAACATTTATTTCTTTGATCCCTATTTGCCACCAAGTAAGAATAATTCTATCTTGCTATTTATGACATAAATAATGATTTATTCATATAAATATTTAAAAAATTTCTTATATTTATGTTTTTAAGTAGATTTGAATATTTGGTTTTTGAATGAACTTCACTTAAGAAATGTAACAATCTATTCAAACATTTTACATAAAAAAATATTTTAAGTATAACTGGATTTCCTTTTTTTGTGTATGTGTTCAGGATGAAACCAAGATTACTCCACTCTGTAGAGCTTCTCCCAACAATCTCTGAAATGCATGAGGAAATTGCTCAGGGTGGATGCCATAACCAGAACTGCTCCTCTCAATCCCTGGACGATTATGTGAATTCAATTTGTCAGCTGGCACAACCTACATCTCTGTCAGGATACTTGGTATGTAGTAGCCATCTCAATATGGAAAAGTCTCAGAAGACAAACGTTATCAACAAGCCAATAACCAAACATTCCAGTGCAACAGATCTTCAACATGTTGGCACTAATGATGAAGACGAATTCCTTTCAGTTTGTCTGGATGATGTTACCTTCAAAATTAGCAGCCACCTAGAATTCAACACTCAGCATCTACTAAACAAAAGAGAGTCAATGGACTGGCTTTTCAGTCACTCACATAACAAAAACTCTTTTAAAGAAAATGTTCCTTCCTTGTGGGTGTTTTAAAAACACTGTATTAAAGACCTTTGATATTCACTATGGAAAGCTAGCAAGCTTTTCAATGGCAGCAATTGCAACCTTTCTCCCTACTTTAAACATGCACTTAAACTGAAGAAATTAATTTTTATATTTATTTCATATTTTGTGAAAATATTGTAAACTTTAATTTGATAAAGACATATATTTTTATAATAAAACAAATTGGAATACTTCATGAGTTTCCTTCTTTGAAGGTTCGGTTCTGTTCTACTGAATGCTCATTACTGTATTTGTAGAGTTTCAAAGAAAAAAGAAATAGCAAATGTAAGAATTCTATTACACGTCTTTAGAGTCTTTTAATAATTCTAATGACCCCTAATAGAAAAGGGAATTATACAAATAAGAGAATCTTGTCATTGGGTTTCCTTGTCAAGTCACCACAGCACTCCAGAAAGCACATTGTAATAAGATAAAAAAATGTGTTTGTTTTACACATTGAAAGTACATTTAACTAAAGAAAAGGCATTTTACATACAGAGGCATTTTTGAAAAATGCTTGCATTATTGCACTGCACCAGTTAAGCTAGGATGGCACTGCATTTGAATTTAGTGCACAGTATTTAACCAATACAAACAATATTAAAGCAATTGGTTACATAGTATACATAAAGTAATGAATCCAACAATATCATGTTATTCACAGTATGCCTATCCAAAACACAACATAAACCACTCTCCACTGCCCATAATAAACAAGAATGTATTAAAATTGTGACGGATGCCTACTGGGATGGTTTCTATTCTCTTTCTCAGTATGGAGGAGAATATAATGGATGGACAGAAGGAGACTGGCTCCTGTGAACTGCTGTTTCTCCTATATGATAGGTGGCAGTACTCCTCTGTTATGGCTCCTGTTGGAACACCCACAGAGCTGCATGGGAGTTGAAGACTTGAAGGGCAATCCTGTTGGTCTGCCCAAGTGCCACTGCAAGTGCTGTTGGGACAGCAGTCCCCTGTTGTATTATGGTTTCACCTTACAAGAAAGTTCTTTCACGGTACAATGTTCTGTCACTGAAAGCATTCCCGGGTTTAGTATAAAAGCAGCCCCTCCGCCATACTCTGGTGAGCCACAGTCAAGAATGAAGAAAGACAACGCTTGTCTAGGAAGAAGTGGAGGAGGGGGAAAAAAAGGAAAGAACAGAAATGGAGATGAAAAAAAAACTTGTAAGAAATTATCTGGTTTGATATAAAGTTTACTTGAACCCATGAGTGTCTTTGGTCTAGTTGTGTCTGGAGTTCTAACATGTCTCCTACAGGCTATAAAATACAAATTGCCACTTTACCTAACTGAAAACACAAATCGGCTTATTTAACGTAATCATAACCCTGTTTCAGCTTGTTTGGTTATGTGATATTACTATTGAAATAACTTTATTTAAGGAATTTAAGTGAAGTGGTGAAATAAGTTAATTAAAAAAGCAACACTCTATAACTGTTTAGTATTAAGGATGACATCAACAATGCATTACTAATAAGTACATCATTTAGTTAGTAGAGATTGCCATTAAATTACAACTCAAACATCTGTTTTTTGGCACCAGTATGCAGCAATTAATAAATTAAATGATAATACCAGAAGTTTATGCACATCTTTCTTCATATAGTACTAATCTATAAAGTTATATTTTAGCCATTCATTTTAATGAATAATTAATTTTCTGCATACATTTTAGGCAACATCCATCCTTCCATTTTCTAAACATGCTTATCCTTAGCCAGGTCAAGGGAACCAGGAGCCAGTCCTAGTAAGCAGAGGGTAACAAAGCAGGAACAAAATCTGGACAGTGTGCCAGCCCATCACAGCCTGCTTTTAGGTGATATGAAAATTTAAAAATTACAATCATTAAAGTTATTTCTGATGACATCTTTTGGGATTGTATATTTTAAGTTAAGTTGGTTATTCAATGCTTATCTGAAATGAAAAGTGCATTGCCATCACTCGTGTCAAGCTGCTTAATGCTTCCTGCTTTAGACCTTCCCCATCTCATCCCACCAAACTGAATGAACAAAAGAGGAAGACCTCCCTTCTTTGAATAGCACAAGAATGCATTTACATCTGGCAATGACAAAAAAACACCGGTTACCAGTGTTTACTCTAGATTTAAATCACTTTTAGGAGTGGCTTTACATAGCCCTTGTGGATGTAAAAGTGGTAAGTATTTTTTATTACAGGAAATAACTGAAACAATAAAGCATGTACAATTTCATCTTCTGCAATATACTTACAATACTGATATCTCCAAAAATGATCAAAAAAAAACAACTTATTTTCCTGTTGATCTTAGCTTTCTTGACTGCCTCTCTTCAATTACGTCTATTTATAATAAGTAGCTTGGATAGGACAGTATGTGGTTTTCTTCAGGAAAACTTTGAGAATTATATCTTGACATTAAGCCATAAAAGAAGATGTATGTCAAGAGTGCAGTAAAGGAGTAGACCACAAATACAATGTGGTGAAAAATTATTTACCCTTTCTTGATTTTCTTTGGTATTTCAAATACTTGACACTATTTTTCTCAAAATCTCATATTGAAGGAGCCCTGAATGAACAGTTCACGATTTTTCTTTTTTTGGCTTATTTAATTTATCTTATGAACAGAGTTATCAAACACCAATTGCCATTGCTTGAACAAATTATTGCCTCCATTTAATGTTTATCATGGAGTAGGAGAGCGGCGGACAGGCTGCATGCCAGTTGGACGTGCAACTAAGAATTTCACTGGGTTCTGTACACACCACCACCACCAAAGTGGAGTGGTGGCTGTTGAGGCTAAGGATGTGCGCTGCTATCACGAAGGTTGCCGGTTCAAATCCCTGTCACTGCCAAAAGAGATCCTACTCTGCTAGGCCCTTGAGCCAGGCCCTTAACCTTCAATTGCTCCAGGGGTGCTGTACAATGGTTGACCCTGCGCTCTGACCCCAAGGGGTATGCGAAAACTAACAAATTCCTAATACAAGAAATTGTATAAGGCAAAATAAAAAAAAAAAATGTTGAGAAACAGCCAAATTGAACACAAGAAGTCTTGATTACAGCCAGCCATGAGCTATAAAAGCCTTACTTATTTTGAATCATGCCAAAAAGTTGACTTGTCAGCAAAATCTCTCTCTCTCCAAAATTCCTCTACCATAGCACTACCCTCCTACTAACCTCCTCCAGTTGATTGTTGTTCCACATCTTCCTAGTTCCGACTTGCCTGGACAAATTAGTGCGGTACCTTTTATTAAGGACTCGGGAGAGCTTCCAGTGCCAAAGCCACTGCTAGACGGAAGTACTTCCAGGTCATATGGAAGTGCTAAAAATTGGGGAGTGCATCTCTCAACAGCACCCCCTTGCGCAAAACCGGACTAATTCTCCCAGAATTCCCTGCCAGTTCCCAAATGGGTGTCAATACAGAGGGCTGATGCCATCTTGTGTCCTGGAGGAATAACAATTCCCCTGTGGCGTCTGATGGGCTGTCCATTTCTCTCTTCTGATCATCTCTTCTGGGTCTGGCTCCTTCCTTTCTCCTGGCCAGGATGACTGACTATCTGCCTGCTCAGATTTCCTTTTACGGTAAGGAACCAATTCCTCCGCTGGTTGGGATGCCCATCCAACCCATGTGGCACTGACCACTATACAATTCCCCTTGTCATATAAGTAAAGATAAAACATGGTTGGGCCATTAAAAACACAAAAGCACATTCACATGAGAATGGCCAAAGCAAAAAAAAAAAAAAAAGTACACTTTGGACTAGCCTAGTCAAAGTTCTGACATAAATCCAACAGAGATGCTGGGAAACAAGTGATACAAGCACAAAATTCACATAAATGTACTGCTCAGTTTCCTTGGGGGAGTCATGCAACTACTGTATAAATGCAGCTTCAGACCTAAGCTGCCTGAAACCTAGCACCCTCACCTTTGCTAAAATAACACTTCTTAAGCTAAAGTTTCCCTTTGAAACTGCTACAGTAGATCTCTCTACAGTGTGTGGCAGTCTGGATCTCCCACATCTGAGAAGTATCAATCACAATTAAATGGGACTCTTACTACATAGTCAGTGGTTAATTGAGGACAGTGACCACAACTCATCTTTGCAAATTTTCATGGACAAACCTGTACATCAGCTATCAACCAAAATATTGTGTGCACATGTTACTATATATAGTAATGAACAATTAACTTTTTAAAATGGTCAGCATTATCTCCCCCTTCCTCCCTTGAAGCAATCTGCATATGCCAGCACGCTTGAATTTCTGAAGGAGATACACCCCACCTTATAATATGTATACATTTACTTACATTGGCATGCTTAGAACTCCAAGGGGGACTACCTGAGCCGCCAATGCACCACGTTATAATATGCATTTATCAGTGCACTTAAAACTCTGAGGGGGAATCAGTGCCAAAGTGAATTTTTTTAATCGATTCAATACTAATGTGCACCCAATAATTTACAAAATGTATACTTATTTCTCTATAATCCAGTCTCAGTACTGGTTTCCTGTTCTCTGTGCATTTGCTAAGCCTCAGTTTATCTTTTGCTCTCTGTAGCAGATTCCCTATTGTCCAAGGTGTGGCCTGCAATAAGGGAAGGAAGCTCCAGGGAAACACCTTTTAAAGCTTATTGTGGATGCCACAGGGAGTCCAGCCTCACCACAGGACACCATGGAGAAGAAGGGAGTCTGTATTTAAATAACTTTTTCATCAGCAAGAAAAACGTGTCAAGTTTTCACTACTTCCAAGAAAATTTATTTTAGCAAGGGAGGGTCACCATGTGAAACATTAGAGACTGTAACTGTAGTACAGCACAAATTGCGAAACTGAATGAGTTCTAAGAAAACGAAACAAAGTATGCTCTCCTTGTACATGTGCTAGTAAAAAAAAAATCCTTACTGCTTGATACTTTTGGTTCTAAGGTTAGTATTACTTGTGTGTTGTTAAGTTTTAACATAAGCAATTTCCTTCGGGATTAATAAAATTCTTTGATTCTGATATCTTGTAACTAGAGAAAAGCAGACAAATATTAACATGTATTTCTAGTTGTTGGTGGTACTTGCAGTACAGTCCAAGAAAAAAGCCTAATGCCATCTATAATAGTACTGCTCCTGTTACCCCCTCATCTTATTAACTGCAAAACATCTTTTTGCCAGTGGATGGTGGAAGTGAACCAGCATTAAACCTACTACATTCGGCTGTATTTTGCAGTGCGTTTTTTTTTTTTTTTTTTTAAATCAGGATAAAGCAACATCACTATTCCTGAAGAAAAACAAGATTAACTTTTTATTAATTTTCTTTGGAAAATATAAAAGTACCCTAACATATTAAACTTGTAAAGCACTGCTTGAAATGCAAGTTGACTAGATGACAGACTTCAACATACAGCATAATGTCTTGTGAGAAATCCACAGGTTACCTTTTCTATAATTGCCAGGAGGGGTGGACGGAGAGAGAGAGAGAGAGAGAGAGAGACAGAGACAGAGAAACAGTAACCAACCTTGTGGTCAAAAGAGAAAGTAAAAATCTAATTCCCAAAAAATACTAAACAAAAACTTTACATCATATAAAGTGCATGGAAGGCACTGTTCCACCATTTGAAATAGGGGCACAACAATAATGTTATGCATCAGGCATCTCTTGATCACATGGCAGCAACATGGCAACAGGACTAAAAACAAAACACTTGTGGCAACATGTTTTACTTCAAAATAAGGATAGCTGTGAACAAAAACACCATTCAAAAATGGTGCTGTAGTGATCATATGAAAATTGCATGAAATTTAAAATATTACAAAACACCCAAAAAGGGTTTAAAAGAAAAAAAGGTACAACGATGTGAATGAGAAGAAGGCCTGTACATAAATGCTGTTCACAAAATGCTGGGAAGAAAGTACAATAGATAGTTTACCTGGCTGTGCTAAATTTATAGGACCTGTCTGACATGTGTGACAAGTGGACAGCTGTGGAAAACTGCAAAAAGTTCATACACTGTTGTGTATATGTAAAATTGCCGGTTGGTGGTTAGACAGGAAAAGCAAGGTTGCTGTTGATTTGCTACTCAATCCGCACAAAATGCAATTAACAATTTGTTCTTTTTTTATGGGGGCAGGGTAGGCAAAGGAGTCTCAGTTCATGATGTGTATGTGATGACACCTTTCCAATGAGAACCAGGAGAGAGGGGAAAAAAAAAAAATCCAAAAGTAACTGACATTAAGGGCTCTCAGAACTTACCGAATATTTTCCAGAAGGCAAACAGTGCTGTGTAAATTTCTGTCTTCTAGTTTAATCAGCTTGTTTTTCAGGAGATGACCCAGTTCTCCAATGTTTAACCCGTATTTAATATTGCCATGTGGTTCTAGACAATTTTTCAAATTCTGTTAAGATACTGGCTTACTCATCTTTAAGTTTCTTTAGAACAAGCTGGATAGTAGCACGTTGATCACAAAAGCTCTGCAGTATGGACTTGATCTTGGCCATCAGATGCTTAGCCAGAATGGACCTTACATTATCCAATAACATTACCTCTCTTTGTTAAAACTACTGGCTCCCTCCTATCCAAGATGGTATTTCTTCTTTGGACTGGAGACCTGCTTGTAAGACCTTACTGACATAGAAAGCAAGACTAATTTAAATAAGAGTTATTTTAATATTTTGGAAGGTTAGGAATGCAGGGTGTGGGGGAGAAAGAAAAATGACCTTTCAGAGCAACTTTGACAAGCAAACAGTTCTCCCTGGACTTTCCTTAGAAAAGTAATTATCTTTAACAACACTGATTTGAGACCAAAATAGACCCATTTACAGTTTTAGAACATAAGCTTAAATTAACGAAAAAGGGTATTCTTCCACCTAAGAATTTTAACGTTTATTTTCTTACAGCTTGGATTCTTTAAGTAATTTAGGGGGGTCCTATTGATTAACAAAATATAAAACATTATGAACATTATGAACACAACTCATATATTTGCACTTGATTGTTTAAAATGTATGCTGAATTAAAAAACAAACAAAAAAAAAAAAAAAAACAGAAAAAACGGTGTACATATTGAGGCCCTCCAGAAAGAGGTTTTATGTTATAACTATACTAAAAAGTAAAAATGCTAACAAAGATAGATAACACAAAGATAACAAAAAGATAAACAGAAAAATAAACTCTCACTATTCTTTCTCATTGCTTTATATGCTTATATTATGAAATGTTGTGAAATTAGATCATTAAAGAAGCTGCCCTCCCTATTCTGCATTCCTTAAAACACTCAAGCAGTGTAATACTGCTTATAAAAATTGTGAGATACAACACAACAGTAAAGAAAATTCAGGCTTATTGAATTTTATATAATTTCTACTGATATTTATACAAGGACTGAAATTATGCCAATTTGAAATATGTAAGTAGCTTATACTTCAACCATAGACTGACGTATAAAGAAGACAGGCATTTTAAATGTTGTAACTATGGAAATTCCCTGCATCAGTTATCTTGATCGATAGCCAAAAAAACAAGCTGCCATCTATTGAGTGGAAACTGCATTTCACTTGTAAAGCTGTTAGAATGTCCAGATCAAAGCATATTGTCGAAACATTTTAAATTCTATAATTTTTTCATTACTCATATGTAATTGAAAATAATCCACTTTTGAAAAAAATACAACTTCAAAGCAGGAAAAAAAATAAAATCATTTATAGAAATTGCTTACAATATGTCATTAATGATTGTGTGCCATAAACCCTAATAACCATCATATACCAGAAAGAGAAATATTCTACAGTTTATATATCAGTTTATATATCTCCTCACTAAAATAACTATAGTCATTACTTATGCATTCAGTTATTTACTGAATATGCGCAACTGTTTTCTATGATCAGATTTTTTTTTTTTTTAGAATTACAAATATAGTTTCAAATCCTAACAGGTTAGTTAACATTATAGGTCGGGGTTGAAATAAAACTAACATAGTGCTGATGTAACTGAAAATTTTACACAAACAAAAGAAAATTCTGGCTACACATGTGCAAAGCATTTGATTATTCAACTTAAAATCATTCATCATCAATCACACTTATTTCTTTTAAAATTGTCCAAAATGTATCTAGGGGAAGATAACTTGCAAGCATTGTCATCTAGCTCCAGTTAGGCCACAGATTTTGGAAATGCACCAAATTAACATCATTTTGCACAAAAAGCTTTAAATATTTATCAGACAACCTTGGTGACAAAATCACTCCTAACCCATCACTCCTAACCCCTAACAGTTATATTTAGTATATACCCAGGTGGGCTTAAAATTGATAGGGACAAAATCAATTATAATAGCCTATACCACTACTACTACTACTACTAGCACATAGACTTATCTTGCATAACTGGAAGAATCCCAGCACACCTTTTATAACTCTGTGGGAAACTAATATTCTGTATTATTTGAAACCAGTAACGGTGTTCTGCACAAGAACATGCAGTGAATACACTTGACCATACTCCATGTACGCATCCACCACATGCTGCAGAGAGTTGATACTACAATAAAAATAAAGAGATTAACAATTCCAAAACTTTTCACTTTTAATATAAAGCAGTAGTGCAGAAGTTCAGTGTAGTATATGTGTACCAAATTTCAGGCTACAGTTTATTTGATTTTTGACCTTGACCTTTCTGGGATTATCTTTGACCTTGGAGGTCAATCATCACCCTGAATGCGGACAGTAGAGGTCACATAGTATATGTGTACCTAATTTCATGTCAATAGGTCAAATGGTTTGTGAGCTACAGTGGACAGACAAACGGACAGCCACGGTACCGTATTATACAAGAAGATTGGAAAACATCTAAATCTCGCTTAGAGGATGTGTGGCAAGATTTAATTAAAAATGTGAATATTTTTCCATACAAGGGGAAAAAGACAATTTAATTTTTTTTTTCCCTGCTCTTGGCTCTCATCTCTTTCTGTCAGTGGGGTGGATGAACTCATTTTATTATAATTAAAAAGAAAGAAAAAAAAAACTTTGGTGTTCTTTCTATATTGATTTTAATGTTATTTGTTCTATAAACTCTGCAGTGTTTCTGGTAAATTGTCCTTTTTAATTAAAATTAATAAATAAAAAAAAACAGTCTGCATTGGACTTAGTTGATGTTGGACTTTAAAAACACACAACCTCTAGGAGGAGTTCATATTTTATTTGTTACAGAATCTATTTAAAGGTTTGTCATTGAGTTGACCTGTTAATATTTTAAACTTTCTTCCCTGAAAACTAGTCAATATCCCTCATAAAAAGTAACACTTTAATTGACAAAAAAGCAATGTCAATGTTTTGTTTAGGAAGCAACAGAGAGCAATTGCCTTACTGGGTTAGTACAAAATATACTATTTTACCAAGAATTATACATTTTAGATTATACAAGGTTAAGTTCAAAAGAAGGCATTAATCTATTGCTCAGCAGTTAAGCAAAACAATGATAGGTTTTCCATTTATACTATAACAAAAACAAAAACTATTCATTCAGCCATTGATACTGTGCAGTTATCAGGACTTGTTGTGAGTAGTGTTGATTAGTGAATTTTGTCAAAGTGTTATTCGCAGTGAATTTGCTGCATTCGCCCTTGTTCGTTGAATTATTTACTGATAATTCGGCTGGTTTATGAGATTTTATTTTTTAATATCAGCGCCCCATAATGCTTTGCAAGGCCAGTGCGACGTCACTTGGGTTGCAATGGCCAATATTGATGGGTATACTGTATAATCATTTGCATGACAGACTCTGTGGAATGAGTTATCTGTGCTTGTAACCAAATGTGCAGGTCGATCTTCGAGTTCCATGTCAATAAAAGAGAAGGAGGAGCATGCCCTATGTATGCATAATAAATTAGCCATGTGGCACGATGAGAGTGAAAACAAACTTTAAAAGGAGCCTGACAACTTAGGGGCCGCCCCCCCCCCCCATCCCAAAACCCACGAGAATTATGACTTTTTACAAGACTTTCCATTTTTATTGATGAAATAAGCACAGACAGTTTAGAGTGCCTTTAGTGTGACTTCAAATAACAGAACAAGCCAGCAATTTCAATGTGGTGTGTCATATTTGAATTTTCTGCCTTTAAAAGGCCTACATATTTTTTTCTGACTTTTGACTGGGATTTTAGCAGTTCGCTTTGTTTTGATGAAATATATCATTGCATGTCTTTGACTGCATTCTTTCATCTTTGATCTCACAGAGCCATGGTAGTGCAATGGTTTACACTGCTGCCACACAGCTCAGGTCACCTTTTGGCTACGGTAATTGGTCCAGTATAGTTGGCAGATGTTTCCTTAGCCCTATGGGACACTTTAAAAACGACTGTACCATTATAATCCAGTCAAATTTAGTTCAGTTAGTCCTTCAACATTGACTTCAGTGTAGTTCACCAAGTTCAGTGAATATTGCTAAGATTTCCATAATTTCAGGGAACTCATAGCAAATGTTCGCTCATTACTACTAATAAGGTATGACAGGATACAAGAGAACTGACCCTTACTGTTATGCGTTTTTAGAGGAGTCTGAGAGAAAGGAACAAGGTTCTTAATCTTAAAAAAAAAAAAAAAAAAAAAAAAAAACTCTACCTGAGAGGCTGTTTCACTCATCCTTAACAGTTTTGTCTTTCCTTAAAGCACATTATTAAAGACACATATATGGGGAATGAAATGGTGCTGCAGTTGTATGCACTGCAGATACAAGGCTTTAGAGCATTTGCTTCGAACCTCAGCTTAGATACTGCCTGTATGGAAGCTGCATGTTGTATAGGTGATTACTTAGGATATCCTTTAGGTATTCACATTCCAAAGAAGCATGTGTTAGACTCAATTGTTACTCTAAACTGGGCCTGTATGAGCTGGTATGGATGTGTTGGTATGCGAGTATTCTTTGCAAAGGACTGGCACACTATCCACTATTTCCCATCTTTCCACCCCAATGACAACACCTGTTCCCATTGCCCTGGATAAGCAGATTAGAAAATGGATGGGTCATTATTTAACCATATTATTTGTTTTGTTATGGCTGTGCTACAGCATGTCTGTATTTATTATTTCAAATAGAAGAGTAATAAAGGTTAGAAAAAAACCCTTCAAAGTAGTCATACATCAGAAAGAACACTCCACCTCTAGTTTTCATATGTAGATCCAGTTGTGTAAATCACCTGCAATCTGACTTTAATGGGAACCTTAATATGCAAGATTATTAGTGGGCTACACCCCTTCTGTACTCCTTGCTCAGCTGTCACTGCGTGCCCATACACAGCTTCAACTCTATCATTAAATTTGCTGAAGACACCACCATCATAGTCAGCAGCATCTTTAACATGAAAATTTTGGTTGGTCCACATGGACCTTGGGGAGAGAGAGAGAGAGACAGAAATGTTCTAGAACTAAAAGAGCAGAACTTATTAGACCCACTTAAATTTAGTGACCCAGTTATGTGGTCACTGCTAATCTTTGAAAGATCCTGGCTTGGATCGACTTTGACAGTTGGGGAGAAGGAACGTAGATGGAGCAGTCTTTCACCACAAGTGAGCAGTTTGAGGCAGAGCCAGCAATGTGAATTTGCAAGTTGAAGATGCAGCAGAAAAAGATCCTTGGAGCAGCATGGAAGGAGCTATAGGAGACTAGAAAAGTGGTAGTGATGTAACAGGACAGCTAAGAAAAAAAGAGGGCCTCGGTAAAACCTCATATGAGAGAAAAACAAGGAGGGATGGTTCCTGTCACAATATGCTAGGCTACCTTCTTCATTGATGTTAAAATGTAAGCCAAATGATAGCCAAAATAATCTCAAAAAAGTAGATTTATCAACATATTTTCATTAAATACATATGCCAAAAGATTGTATAAATAACTCAAATAATTGTATATAAAATTTCCAATTTTCATTGGCTGGATGAAAGTACTAAATTGTTTTGCATATAAGGTAATTGATAATTCGTGATAATAACTACTTAAAAAATAGTGAGATGTACAAGCTCACATACCTTTAAAGTTATGCCATAAAATAACAAAAAAAAAAAAGAACAAAAAACAAAAAGAACAGTGCTATCATTGACATCCAGAAAAAATTGATTATGACAACTATGTTGACATACCTATAAATATTTTAACAATGTGTTAAATTATATAGGCAAGTTTACTACCTATGCATATTTTTTCATATAGGTTTTTTCCTCTGCTGGGAGATGGAGCAGCAGTGCCATACTTGCCTTTAATGCAGACATGCCAATGATTATAGACCTAATCACCAACCAACAACCATGTTATACTAGAGATATATTTACAGAATTTGTTATAGATCCATTTTGACATTCTATAAGGTTATGTAAATGACTGGTTTTTAAGGGGTAAAACAGAGTATTTCTGGGTTCTCATACTAAGGACTAAAAATGAAAGTTTATACTGGTATTTTAATTGATTCTTTCATCATTATAGCTGGAAAAAACATGACCAAAAAAGAAAAGGATTTATGACATACCTCTCGACTTCTTAACTGGAAACTTTTACCTTCATGATAACAGTTATATGTCTTAAGCAATGTTAACATTTCTGACCTGGAATATAAAGTAAAGAAAACTGTTACAATTTTGAAAATTTTTAATTTTTCAGTATATTTTATTTTTGAAAACCAGAACATTACAGAAGCATACTACTCAATCAATCAAAAAAACAAACAAAAAAAAAAAGATACACCCATTTACTTCAAAATCAATAAAGGTAACAAATGCAAAATAAGGAAGACAAATAATTTTAAAGATTTTCTAAATGTTTTCTATTCTTACTTCATTCAAAATAGGCCTGTGATAGAATTTTAGCCTGTGGTACTATATAGGGTGGTCCAGATCTAATTATCCAATTTTCGTTACGCTAGAACTTATTAAATTTACTACAGTACATAGAACATTACCTGGAAAATCCTGGACCATCGAGAAATGTGCAAACTGACAACATGAAGAATCGTCTTTGCGGCTGAACTGGAATTGTCCCCGCATAAATCAAAGTCATCCAGACGATCTGGATCTGCATAATTAGATCTGGACCACCCTATACATATGTACAACCAGTCTGGGGTAATTTAATGCCTTTAGGGAGGCAGAATGGAGTTAAAAAAAAAATCAGAAAACACAAGAACATTCAGCCTCCACACATATGGTAATTAATCTTAGGACCCAAATGCTATCTTTCATACATAGTTAATATACTATATGCATTTTATTGAAACTTGTTCACTATTACCAGTGTATGAAGAATTAATAATATTTACTTTGAAATTGCCTTGTGTTCTCCAACTTTCACAAATGAAGCTTGATGAAAACTGTCCATCTTCAGACTTGATTTCTATTACTGGTACAAGAACAACTGGTGCTTGAGAGTGGGGGAAAAAAAATACAACTGAACACGTTTGATTACTTCATTAGAAAATAATAAAGTAGTAAACTGTACAAAGCATGTGCTTGATGCTAAACATCTCATTGCAACTACTGGAAAAGCATATGAGCCCAAGGGCATTAACCTACAATTACTGGTATATCTTGATATTTCTCTGTAATAATTAAACTTTATTCTTAAAACTAAAATATATCTTTTAATTCCCAACTGTCCACTATAACAGGTTTTCTGCTGGAAAATACTGAAAAGAATGGGAATAACTAATTCTGACAGAATTTGGTCTTTATTGAGTTTTAGTAAGTCTGATAAATAACCTTTTAAATAAAAACATAAGAAATTTGTCAAATGAGAAGAGACCATTCAGTCCATCTGCCGTGCTTGCTTAGCTAATAGCTAAACTGTTCCAATAACTTATTCAGACAATTATTATTGGTTTTCAATGTTTCTTCTTCAATTACTGTTTGGTAGTTTGTGCCAGATTTCCTCAACTCTTTGAGTAAAGAAGTGTTTCATGGCTTCAGGCCTAAATGCACTTCCTCTTAATTTCTATAAGAGTACCTAAACGTTAGATAGTCTTCTCTTGACCTGTTAATAAATGCTAGGATGACTTGCGTCATTCAATTACAACATGCATCACTATCCTAACTCATTACAATATTATTTTAGACAGGAAAACAGAACATTTTAATTAAAAATATATACCTTCTCTTTGTATACCGCATAGTTAACCTTGTAATACCTCAATGAGGTTGTATTATAAAACGTGCAAATTAAAATAATGCTTTTCAAACAAACAGAAACAACATGCCAAAGGATTCATTAGTGCTACTGCACTACTCCATTGACAAAGTTCTACTCCAGGCTGGGTTACTGACCATGTGAAGCTGCACTGATTCTCCCACTGTTAGTGCAGCTTTGATCCTGTTACTTTGGTTAGTCGATGATTTAAAATTTTCCTTGTACTGTATGACTGAACTTCGTGATGAACTAGCCTCTTATCCAGAGATTGCTCATGACCTTATGCCAGATGCTCCTCCTGGGCTCCTCTCTAGTTCCCATGACCTTATAATAGACTAAGTGGATTAACTGATAAAGGGAAGAATAGATAACTACTGAGGATTATCTAAGACACCTTACTTTAATATATGAGAGTAACATATGTAACTTAATTGTTTACTCTCTACATTTAGATTGTTGCATGCAGTGTTCTGGCTTTGACATTAACTTCAGAGCAGTCATCACCATTTTTTAGTGAATGATAACTAAAACTAGTTATAATCAAACAATGTGAAAATTGAATCAGAGAAATAACAAAAGAGTGTAGTAATTAGATTTACAAGAAATTATTAGATTATGCATATCACCGTGCATATATACAATTTAAAAAAAAAAAAAACAGGCTCAACATTCATGTCTACAGATAAAAGTAGCAAACTGTTTCTTCAAGGTTACAGTAAATGCAATCAACATTAAAACATGAGGCAGACTGCAACTGAATAATTGAATTTCACATTTTCAAATAGTAAAACAAATTTAATTGATCAAGTAAGTAATAACCAGGTGCTCAAGTGATCAGTAAAGACTGATTTTAGAAATACAGTCTTTTATAAAGACTGTAAAGTCATTTGTGAAATTTACTAGAAGTGCAATAAAACCTCGATTGTACGTCACTCGATTAACCTTCATTCTCCATTAACTGTCAGGGCAAAAAAAAAAAAAAAATAGCCCATTGCACACACCAGCACCTTCCTATTACTGTACTACTACTTGTGTGCAGTACACTACAAGCTTTGCACATTAGAACAACTTTGCCCTATGCTAGCACGTAAAGTTTTTCCCTTGCACCACAGTGTCAGTTACGTACCTTCAGTTTTAATAGCGTTTTGTAACTTTTCTCCTTTGCTATAATTCAACTACTATACATTGTTATGGCCGATAAATGTATGTGTGTGGTGTTGGAACTGTCACAAAAATTTAAATTATTAAATATTTACAAAATGGTAATAGTGTTTCAAGTATTGCTTCAATTTACAGAGTAGGAAGAACAGTGAATAATATAAAGCATGATGCAGACAAAACTGAAAATGTGTTGAAAATGGACACCACTGATGGTAATGTTATTCTGTATTAATATGTTAATGTTCTTCTGTATTGTAATTTTCTTTTTAAATTTTGTTATGTTTTGTTAATATATTGTGACGTGTAGGCAGCTTGTGATGCTCTATATGGGAGCGGAAAGGGTGGAATGAATGCTGTAAGTAAATGGACTGGGTGAAGGGCTTCTGTTCTGTAAAGGGCAGACATGCTTCTTAGAAGATGAGTGACAGGAGAAGTTAGGAGAAAAACGAAGGTGCGGCATAAGGAAGTTTTGAGTAGGGAGTCAATAGACAATAAGCAGGAGTGTTGGCGGTATAGAGCAAAAAAGAATATAAGTGGCAGGAGATAAACTGATTCTTATGGAAAGCTTTCTTTTATTGTTTTGGTGGTGTGCTCCATAACCCAGATAACAGCGTTTACACAGGGCACCGTTTGTTAAGGAACAAAGACTCCAAGTAAAACACAGAAAACTCCAGTACCACTGATTTTTATTGGCTTATTATGCTGGTTGTTACAATATTATATGAATTAATTTTACTAAAGCTATATTTTGTTAATATAGTTTTCCTTTATAAATAAATACAGCTATTCGCTAAACTAATCTATTGTACAGTATATAATTCTTAAAGTATCTGTTCTGTTATCTTTATTTTCTCTTATCTGTCATAGCCTCGGCCCCAACCTCCAACGGATAATTGAGGTTTTATTGTAGTACTGTATTTAACTTTTAGTGTATGTCTTCCATTTCTTACAGTATGTACAATTTTATAAACCGTTCATTCATGTCATTGTTAAATTAATGGTAAAAATTCAGCTTACCATTAGTCTCTATGGCTGAAGTACTGTAAAATGCAGATGCAGAACTGCTTTTGTATCCATTAAGTATTTCGGAGTGTTACTGGCTCCAACCTCTTCAGCTCAAGGTAAATAACATGTTTTTTCTCTAAAAAGAAATATATACAGTATTTAAAAAAGGAATTAGAATATGCAGTATTACCTATTCCAACATTTTTAAAGGGGAAATTTTGGCCCCTACAGACAAAAGTTAAAGCAAAGCAATGACAATTACAAATTATAGAGTACAGATTCAAATTTCTTTTTTATTAAAAAATTCAAAATATAAATAACATATTAGTTCAATTAAAAGAAAATAAAACCGTTTCAGACCAAGGACTAAGTTGCTAACGTCAAAGATACAGCAGTTCGCCCAATTGTAATCCCGTGTTACAATTAACACATTTATTTTAGTAAATGTATTAATCATGGTAAAAATGCAGAATTTAATATCCAATGTTTCTAGCTTTGTGGGGCAAAGTTAAGATATCAGGCATTCATCTATAACAAGCCTTCGCCTATTAACACACTGTAACAAAAGTCAGCCTGACAGCAATGATGCAGCCAAAGCAGTACATGTCACCAGCCTCATTAGATTAAAGGAACTGCAATGGTCAGAGGTAGCTTCGCATTATGTCAATGCAAATTTAAGAGAGTGAGATGTGTGTAATGACAGATAAAATAAAGACTGAAGGAGGACTAAATCTGAGTGTAAAAGAAAGGAAAAAAAGAGGGAAATCTCAGCAAGCCAATAGGAGCAGAACAGGGAGGAACAGCACTAAAGTAAATGTTGTTACTGTAAAATGTTATTATTGCTGCTAACAGAATCTACTTTTTTGACTTAATTTTAATTGACCACCTTACTTGATCTCATTTGTAGCTATATGCTCATCATACAATATCTACTTCAATACATTATTTCAAAAAAGAACAGAATGATGGCCTGAGAAATATTAATCTGTTCTAGTCCACAAAACATCTGGATCACACTCAGAACAAAAGAAGTGGTTTTTTAAATGTCTGTTGGAGAAAGGGGAAGAAAAAAAAAAAAAAAAAATATCAGCTGGAGTGAACACATCAGCCCCCAAGAACTGAATATGAGACTTCTGAGTTTGAAGATCTTCTTTTGACTTCTTAAGGAAAATAACAATAAATTAAGGTTTATAAATTTAAAAAGAGAAGTCAGTTCAAATTACATCTGTTCCATTAGCAGAAGTAATTGGTCCCTAATTAAAGAACTGGTTGGAATGAAAACATGCCTGTCACTGTGGTCCTCTCTGTAGAACCCTGCAGTAGCAAACAGAGCAATAGTAGTGTATATTTAATGAAATAACTTTGGAAAAGCAGAATAGTTTCAGGAATAAGCATAGGGAAATGTACATAAAAACAGTAAAGGGGGCATGAATACTGCTTTCCTTTTATTCATTAATAAAGTTTTCATTTGTTCTTGTTCATTAATCCCAATTTTATCACTGAGAATCTTCTCAATGTGTCCACCCATGGCAAAGTTACTATAACACGTGTGGCCACCAGTTACTATAACACGTGTGGCCACCAGCTCCCCAAACCAGATACAGACACACGTACCAGGCACAAGTCCAGGAACACACAGGCTTTATTTAGTGAGAAACTCTTTTCAAATCGTTCCTACCTGCACAGCATAGTACAAGAGAGCACAGAAATACACACAGCACTTTGTTTTCTTTGGCCTTTTTTTGTCTTTCTGCCTTCACTCTTTCTCTAGCAAGCTTTGTTCTCCTTCCTCCCGAGTATGGCTCAATGATGCAAGGTAGGCAGTCTCTTTTATTTTAGCCACCCCAGAAGTGGTCTCAATCTTCCACACACGTGGTCTGTAAGCACTTCAGAGTGAGGCGGAAACTCAATGACGCAGGGCCTCCCCAATCCTGCAGCTCCTGCTGGCGGCCTTCATGGGAAACAAAAGGGTTGTCTCTCGGGATTACAATACCCTGCAGGCCCTAATGTGGGGAATTCAGCCTGGGCTCACCGCTATCTAGCATCCTGGGTGAGACAATGCCCTGTTGTAAGTGGTCTCATCTTGTCCTTTCATCCTAATGGCGTCCCAGCCGGGTAAGGATGCTGGCCATCCCTCACACACTATAATTTTAATCTGCAATGGTCTTCTCCATGGTGGTAGAGATATATCCATTCCTTGTGGATATACAGTAAGAAACTTTAGTAGCACTGATGTCTGGGAGCAGCCTGATGGCTTTAAGTAAATGTTGAAGTAGATATATAAAAAATGGATGCATTTGGCAGATTGAAAATTCACTTTGCTTTTGCATGAGGACTGTTATCTTGTGATCCACTTGACTACTGCACCACACTTTCAGAACAACTGATATAAGTTTCCAATCTATTTTGATAACGTAATAGTTTCGTCAACAATAACATAACCCACTTGTTGTACAGTATATTTAAATCAATACATTTATAAACCATCATCATCAGAGAAATTAACCATCACTCACTGTATGCAGTCATGTAATGTTTGGTTGATTAGTGCCACACCTGAAACATGTGTCATTTTTTTTTTTTTAATACATGTTTTTGTTACCCCACACAAAATCATCCACAGTGCTGGTAATATTGTGAATGAAAACTCAGCAAGCCTTATAATACATTTAAAGTATTTTACAAGCATGCATTTCCATTTTAAGCCAAAGTAACCTTAATTTATCAAAGGGTAGTACACATGCCCATTTGTTATTTATCAACTGTTTTGGTGGTGGCATATTGTTCTTTGTGTTTGAAGCAGGTTTCACAGTAGCTGGTTGTACGTTATTGCAAACAAGAGCATTCATGGAGTCAGCAGGTGAAGATGGGGTAGGGGAAAGCTGTGAAAAAACATAACATTAGATAGAATTGGAGTGTCAAAGCCAAATTTTAGTACAATAGTGACAGTCACACCCATTAAATTACTGCTTACATTGCATGTACTTTTGAGGTCATCTTTTCCCCTTACTTTGTATCTTAAGGGGCAAAACTATTTAACAATTGGGAACTAATAGGATTTCTGATACTGGCCTGTTCTCAACTTAGTTCCCAACTTTATTTAATAATATTTTTCAAGTGTTGCTTGAAACGAGCACTATATCCTACGGACAATTACGTATATAACAATAAATGCAAAATCCTCATCTTATACCACAAAATAAATCACATATAAAATTGGAAAATGCACAAAATCATTTTTTGGCAGTCATTGATCATGAAGAATGTGTGTATTTCTGCAATTCACGACATTATCCTTTCAGGTCCTGCTTTGGAACACACTTTACCGAAACCTACTCCTCTACTCTGAATATCATTTAAATATAATTTTTAAATTTACACCTTTAACAATAAGGGTATGTTGCCTTTTTTCTTTCTATATCCCCAGGTAAAAGAAAACCTAAAACCTTCTTCACCAGTACTTCTTGAGGTAAGTTTGCATCTTAGAAAGACCTTCTCCATGCATCTGGTCTCTACATTTGCGTAGCAAGAGTGTTGTTTAAATCCTTGGCCTCAAGCTGACACCATTTAGAACAATAAGGCCTTTCTTGCACCTCATGCTACCAGGACATGTACCAATAAAACTTTTAATGAAGTGGGCTCAGTTTGTTAAAGCTACAAATGAATGATGCTGCTAAGCAGTGTTTTGTTTTCTCTGATTTCTGATGAGGTTGAAGTTAGTGACTTATTTACAAGCTTCCTATTTGAACAGGTTTGTGGTAACACGGAGATCCAATGTTTTAAAAAGGTACAGACTGAAATGGGTCTTTAAACCTGATCAAGGTGTGGAAACATTGGCAAATTTATTGGCAAACCTGGCAGTGTCTCACATCTATTGCACTGTACAGAATGGAATACGATGTTTAACAGATGCTATAAATGATTAAATTGCTACTGGGCAACCTTTTTATGTGTATTTGGCAAAAAGTGTATTCTGTGTTTCAAATTTTTAATAACAATTATGTCTCAGTTGAAAAGGAACTAACACGAAGACTGGATTATAACAATCAAATAGGAGAATGTACCAAAATAAAAGTTAGCAAAGTCAGGAAGACATTTATTAAAAATAATGTGATTGTCAAAAATATGTCTTACATTTTGCATAAATGACACAAATTTTTTAATGTTTCATAGTGTGCAGATAGAATTCATCATCTTAAATGTTTCATGACCAAAAAATTTGCATGCCATACCAAAATAATACATAAAGAGACCATTTTCATTTATTTCAACTTCACCTCAATGCCCAAACCTCACATCAGCAAGTTGGAAAAACTGAAACCCACAAATAATCTGATCCAGAAGATGTCTTGCACTTAGGGAGTATCTGCCAGTTGCCTTCAAACTTCATCTTTGGCCCTAGTGTACTCAGCAGCAGAACACTGTGCTGCCATATGGCTCAACATTCAGCACACCAAGGGCATTGAAATATAACTTAACCAAGCCACGAGACAACCAACTGTGTAACCAATGTCTATTGAGTGGTTTAATGCCCTCATTAAGATCTCCCTACCACATTTCCAGCGCAAACAAGCTTTAATCCTTGAATATGACAAGCTCCCTATCCAAAAACCCATACTCATTGCTCCACTAATTTGGCTAAAGTCAAGAAAACCATTGCTCTACCTTGCAGAGCAGCTGGTTGAAACAAGTTTAAATCTGTAATAAACATGAGAAGAACCCTGGGATAACAGCAAATCAATGATGAGTGACTGTTAAAATGAGTTCCAGTTTTTGTGTAATATTAACGAACCAAAGACTCATCACATATAGTTGGATTGCCCCATGTTATCATATCAAGGGAACATGAATGACATTGTTAATCTCAAGGCCGGAGCCATTGTCTGGCTTAATCAGTAAAGTGCATTAAGAAGCTGATACAAATCTAAATAATTTTGTATTCACTTTTTTATTCAATTTTTGTAAAACCCATATGACAAATACATATTACAAAAATAAAAGTCTGAAAATAATCAAGCATTAAATATTGAAGTTAATTTCATAAGCACTAGCTTAAAAAAGATTTCTGCTTGGATTTGAGAATACAGCATGCACATGATGAAAAGCACTGCAATTAAAGGGTATAAGCCAGCTTAAAAACAAAAAAAAAAAAAAAAAAATAATAATAAAAAATAAAATAATAATAATAAATAATAAAAAGATATATATTTTTTAAATTCACATCCAGAAATGTAACTACAATGTAAAAGGTAGAAACAGCCACTTATCTTCCAGAAATCCCTTTCAAGCCAAATAAAAATTAAATGTGTCCATGTTGTATTGTTTCCTGTACAGACATACAGAAAATAATTATCTGAGTAGTCATTACAGTCATGGAAAGAATATTCCTTCAACAAAAGATATTTTCCTTCAAAGTGTGTGATGTTCTGTAAAGTCTTTAAACACAAAACATTGTTAACTCTAATGCTACATAATTTATTCATGTATTGCATTGCAAATGAAAAAGTGTTTATCTCTTTATAATGAGTTAATTGTGGAATAAAAATAAATAAATAAAAAACCTTGGAGATTAACTTGGTTATATGAAGAAGATTATGAAATCCAGCGCAATTGGGCTACTTTTCAAAAACTGACCAACTGAGATTTCAGGAATTTCCCTAAGAGGAAACATCTGGCCTTTATGAGAATAACCCACATAGCTAAGGAATTCTAACACAAAAAGATTAAGGATAATCTAATTAACCTCTTTCGTTTTCTTAGTGTTGTTCTCTAATCAAACAAGTTTTAAAAATTAATTTTGACAAATTAAAATACAGATTTTATAAACAAGGCAAGAAACTCCTTTAAGAGCTGATGAGAAAAAGATATGTACATTGCATTCAAATCATATGGTGTAAAGTTTTATGGTTTTGAAATAGGAGTGTAAAATGACCATACATATTTGCAGTTATTTGTCAGGGATGAGAAACATAAGAAATGGAAATGCTACTTAAAAGCAGAAAACTTAACTACTGGAAAGTTTATAGAGGACCAGCTGGGTAGTTTTAAATTAAGCAAATGTAACGGGTTTAGAGCTTGGGGAGGGTGGGGTGGGGGCCTGGTTCCGGGGGTTGAGAATCTGGATAGCAGACTGGAAAATCCACTTTCTCATTTTCAGCTTTGGAAAATCCGGGAAATCATGTGACACATCCTTGGCAGCAAAAGCAGCTTTGAGAATGTATAAAAGAAGCCAACTGCATGAGCAAAATCAGAGACAAAAACTTAAGAATGGAAGCCAGACTTTCAATATTTAATCTTACATTGGCCATTCTGGCCTATATATATATTAATAAAGGTAAGGCCAGTATTTCATATTTAATTATGCATGCCATGTCTTTATCTCTGTTAATGATTTTAATATGTGTGAAGAGTAAAACATAAAAATAAAATATAAAATGCTTATTTGTTATTACTACTGCTCTTAATAAAAGCAGATGTGACTAACATATTTTTATAAACAGGTTACTCAAATGCAAGTTATAACTTAAAGAACTTTTAAACCTTTACAGAAAAAATTTAAGAAAACTATATAAAGTAAACTTTTGTAATGTATTGCATATTATCATTTTTATTTAAACTACAATGTACATACATGTATGCATTATAATGAATATAAAGTATTGAAATTAAGTGTCAATGTAATAAACAGAAAAATATTTCTTAATGAATAAAAAATTAATCTCATAATTGCTTAAAAATTATGTTGCAGAACCCGTTGAAGCATTGTTTGTACCAACACGGTGCAGCTGCATTAAGAACAAAGAAACTGTAAGAAAACCAGTTATCGATATGAAGATAACAGAAAAAGGACCACACTGCAAAAATGATGAAATAATGTAAGTTATACGTGTCCCCTATGAAATCATAACATGTAGCATGTCTGATACGTACTTATTTGCAATTTTATTGGAAGGCATAGATGGATGTTTTTCTGAATAATTTTGAAATAATTTTAAAGAGTGCACAAATCTAAGTGTTGCAGATTAGTACTGTTTAAGAATAATACATTTGTAAAAAGGCAGAAGACCAATTAGACAAAAAAAGACTTCAATAACTATTTAAAACTGAGTCAGAACGAGTTAACTGTAATCAGATCCTATTGCGAAACACATTAATGCATGTCCTGGAGGAAAGCTGGATTACATTTTTTTTTAATTACTGCCAACATCAAATACAACAACAAGTAATGGCTTGTTTATGAAAGGGAAAAAAAAAAAAGAGGACACTTAATGGTTATTACTCCTTTTGCTTGAAGATATTCCCAAGGGTACCCACATGCTTTCAATTCTGACTTAAAAGTTTTGTTGCCCAAGTTTCATTTGCATTGTGGTAACTTTTTTGAAACAGTGTTTTTAATATAAAACTCAACTCTCTTTTCAGATTAACTTTAACAGAGGGAAGCAAAGTATGCTTAAATGCGGCTGGCCATCAAGGCAAAAGGCTAATCAACTGCTGGAAAAGGTCAGTGAAGTGTTTCATTGGTCTATGGGCTTTCCTATGAACTTTGTACACTACAGCATGCTTGTTTACATGACCTGTCAGAAAAAGGTAGATAGTGAACATTTTTACATGGCATAGTTAATGACCACTTCATTTTTTTTTTGCTAAAAGTCATAGTGTAAAAGGGTCAAACAGGTTTTAAAATATGCATACACATATTGTGGTATCTTGATGATAAGCTGGGGTTTTACCTTCTACTTTGATCTTTAAAATGTTGATTTGAACTATTACAACCGTGGATGATTCATTAATGCACAGACCACATATTTCTATGTACAATACTACAAAATGAAATGACAGAACATGTCACACAAAAGCAAAATCACTGTTAACAGTAAATTACAACTGTTTCCTCATTTGTACAGATTAAAATAAAGCAACTTTAAAGTAACCTAGAAAGGTTAACTAATTTGCCTGCTGTTTTTACTTTTAGGATTGAAAAAGATCCAAGTAGAAAAATGGAATGCTTTTTCTGGATGCGACCAAAGAATTCCAGCACAGAAAATGAAAAAGATGGGACATCATGAGCCTTCACTAGTTTAATAAATTAAAAAGGAAGCAAAAAGGAACCATCAAGAAAACAGAATTTTTTCTATTTTGTGCTTCAGAGCTCCTGTCATGTTTTAGAAGCTGGAATCAGCATTTTTCATCCAAACTGACAATGAGACAGCGTAACAGCACATTAAAGAAAGATGAGTGATGCTCAGCCAAGGCTGTCATCTCCAAGCAAGATTTGAAATGGGCAGATAGTTGAGAAAGAGGACATCATATTATCACATTATAATGTTTATAATAACTAAAGGTTTTATGGTTCTACTGAAAAAGAATGAAATTTGTAGGGGGCAAAGAAAACCTACTAACTTATTTAAAAAGTACCAAGTTAAGAAAAAAATGCAATTCAAAAATATTTATTAAAAATAAATTGCAATTCAAAAACAAATTATTTAATAATATTTGAGTAAATAAATATTTTAACTTTTTTAAACTGTTTAAAACTAATGAAAACAAATCTGTATTAACGCTAATGCACTGAATGTTTCATTATGCACTTTTTACTTTTGAGAATAAACTTTTGAACCTAAACTTTGTCAATTTTATTAGAACAATAACAAATGGAATTAGGACATTACACACATATACCTTGTTCAATTTTACTACTCTTGGCAAAAATTAATTTTTAATGATTCATTAATGGGAGGGAAAAAAATTCAATTTGCTGTAATTTGGTGCAATAAAAAGTCATGGTACCCAGACAAAACTTCAGAAATCAAATGTTTACCGATAACAGTATAAAGACTGAAGTATGCAGAGTTAATGCAAGTACAAAAATTGTTCAATGTTTAGTAAACACACTGTAAATGTATGCTATTTCAATTATACTGCTAAAACAAGCAATACTCTGAAGGGAAATTATTGTAATGACATGTTGAAGCGGCAAAGGAAGTTTGAGGGAGAAATGGGATATTAAAAGCCCAGGAAAGCCTTTCTGGGAGAAGCACCCACAATCGTAGTATATAACAAAAGTCTCTTAAAATACCAATGTTAGTAGGAAGTGGAGAGTAAACCTTATGTGCATGGTTATGCAAAGTGCTTCCACAGAATAACTAGGGGCATGTAACTCTGCAGATACTAAGGATGCCTAACACTCTGGTTAATAAGTGGATATGACATAAATGAAGAAGTCTAGACACATGTATCCCAAGTGCAGTTTAGCCCTGACCTGTTATGAGGAACAGGAGAGGTCAGGAACACCAGGGGTATATATTTTTTTAGTTGTCTATTAAAACGTGGGGCAACATGATGGTGCTCTAGAAATAATCCAGAGCAATCCTAAATCCAGATGAGGTTCCAGGAATTGACCTGAAAGTCTCGGTTATAAGTCACCTCAGTACTACTTACAGCAGAGTTGGAAGGCAAGTTGAACCAAGCAGTCAATAGGTGAAAGAAAGTGCAAGGTTGGAGCAGAGAGTGAGAGCAGGGAGAAAAAGGGATGTTGCTTTAATACTTTGTTGTCAGTGGGCAAGTGAATGAGCCATTGAGCGGGACTGACAGGGATGCAAGCCAGACAGAAAAGATTTTTTTAGGTTTAAAAATTTGTTATGTTGAGTAAACACTTTTGTTTACCTATCCTTGTGTTAAATAACTGCATAATAAACTTCTGCACTATATTATGTCTCTGATTGGGGATGTTACGAGAGTGCCCCCTACTGCCCCACTAGCAAAAGCATAGGAAATGCAACATCCTCCTTTGCAACATTCCATTCTTCTACATTTGCAGATGTGTAGAAGAATGCAAAAAAATCTGGTAGCAATTGTAAACTATTGAATATTTTAAATATTGGTAGCAAACAAAACAGCGAGGAACTTAGAAAAAAACACCATAAGGCTCTACAAATAAGGTCAAAAGAAAAGAATGTATTATTTTAGATTCAGATCTAAACTTCAAATCACACAATAAGAATATTTCTAAGACTACATTTTTTCAATTAAACATTGCACAAGTTAGATCTTTTATATTACTGCAAGATGATTAAAAGTTAAAACATGCTTTGGTCTTTAGCTGTCTAGATCAGAGTTTCTTAAAACTATACGTGATGGGTTGCAAGTTATTGATGCATTTAATGGTAATGGGACATGGATGGTTTGCGAAGTGGGTCACAGTGGTTTGATTAAACAATTGACACTGCTCTGACAATCTTCCTTAATCCACCTCCTCAGACAACCGAAGGTGATTCTCCAAGGGGACAACGCTCCTGCTCTGATGATCAATGGCAATTTTCTTATATTGCTCAGACAACTGCCCTCAATTGATCAATCCCTACCTAACCCCAAACCATAATGATCAGCTGGACAGTCAACAAGCAATGGAGCTCAAAGGCAATAAATATAACAAGACTGGATCACATCAAAAATAGTACAAGAAACCCTGGTCTAGATTATTTCAGTGCACCTCTATCAGGATAACCAAAAAAGATACAACTCAGCCGCAATTAGTCTAAAAAGCAGCACCAAGAATTGTAAATAAAAGACAATCTGAGCATCTCTCATCACTCTTAGCATCATTATACTGGTTGTCTGTGTCCTTTAGGATTGATTTTAAAATACTTTAAACTTTGCATAAGTTCCTAAACAATCTAACACCTTATATTTTGGAGTGTATGCCCCCCTACATTCCGAATACTATTCTTAGAATTTATAACTTGACTTGTACAGATTTCAGGAATGAAGCATAAAAATGGTGAGACAGCTTTTGTTTCTTTGCACCAAATATCTGAAATATATTACCATTACAGATTCACCAGGCTAGAACAGATGAACAGTTAAAAAAATAAAACTGGCTTACTTGGATGTAAACAAAAATTCTAGTGACTAGCATCACTAGCATTCATTTACAATGATGAGAGGAGGAAATTAATATGGGATGCTGTTTGTAAAATAATGCACTTGTTTATAGCACTATCATTTATTGCACATTTATAGGATGCCAAATGTAGAAATAATGCTTTTCTCACGTTTTGTGTGTTTCTGATGAACAAAATGTAAAATCACTTGTTTTAATAACAAATATTTAACTTAAATGGTAAATGTCCCTGCTAAATGGTAAATAGATAGATAGATAGATACTTTATTAATCCCAAGGGGAAATTCACATAATCCAGCAGCAGTATACTGATACAAAGAAACAATATTAAATTAAATAGTAATAAAATAAATAAATAAAAATAAAATGTTAGCATTTACTCCCCCGGGTGGAATTGAAGAGTCGCATAGTGTGGGGGAGGAACGATCTCCTCAGTCTGTCAGTGGAGCAGGACAGTGACAAAAGTCTGTCACTGAAGCTACTCCTCTGCCTGGAGATGACACTGTTCAGTGGATGCAGTGGATTATTCATGATTGACAGGAGTTTGCTTAATGCCCGTCGCTCTGCCACAGATGTTAAACTATCCAACTTTACTCCTACAATAGAGCCTGCCTTCTTAACAAGTTTGTCCAGGCGTGAGGCATCTTTCATCTTTATGCTGCCACCCCAGCACACCACCGCGTAGAAGAGGGCACTCGCCACAACTGTCTGGTAGAAAATCTGCAGCATCTTACTGCAGATGTTGAAGGATGCCAACCTTCTCAGAAAGTATAGTCTGCTCTGACCTTTCTTACATAGAGCATCAGTATTGGCAGTCCACTCCAATTTGTCATCTAGCTGCACTCCCAGGTGTTTATAGGTCTGCACCCTCTGCACACAGTCACCTCTGATGATCACAGGGTCCATGAGGGGCCTGGGCCTCCTAAAATCCACCACCAGCTCCTTGGTTTTGCTGGTGTTAAGATGTAAGATGTTAAGATGTCACACTTGAATGCTAAATGTCCAACTTAAATGGCAAACTTAATCCATATCTGGTAAGTTTTCTAAAGTACAAATATTTTGTGTTAAAGTTGCATGCACTATATAAAGTTAGTGTTAGTTCTCATCTTCATACTCAAACATGAAACTGAGGAGTATAACTGACAAACTGAAATGCAGATTTGAGCAGTAATACATAAATAGAAAATGCTTAAACATTCAATGTCAAAGGTTGAAGCCGTGTGTTACACTATATGAAAATTGGTTATGCCTACTGCCTTGTACATCTGCCATTCTGCCTAGACATATTTAAGCAAAGCCCACAATATTCATAGATGATATGACAGATACAGGAAGATTAGCAGAAGTCATTGAGCATGCAGTAGCAGCCAAGCAAAGAGGCACTCTGCATCCTCAAGCTGTTGCCAGACTGCAAATTTGAAAATTTACTTGGATATTTAGCATTAAGCAGAGACATTTAGCAGATGCAATTACAGTTTAAATATGTAACTTAAACAAGATATTTCACATTTTGCTCTTGAAAAACGTATACCATTTGAGAAAAAGAGAGCATTTTATATTTGTTATAGTGTAAATGTATAATAAATGCAATTCCAATTGCTATTTTATAGGGTGGTTACTAATCACTACTTTTGTACTTCTGCTTCTGTTTTGTAAGCAAGTTGGACATTATGATTCTCCACTGTTACAAATAACCATTCTTTAGTTTTTGTCCTTTCTTTTGTAACTCTGTTTAGCTATTATTATTATTACAAAGGACTTTAAGCTATTTCCATGTACGAAAATGTGCTATGTAAATAAATGTTCTTAAGACAAAACGCATCACAGCTCTGAAATTATTCCAAAAAAGTGAAGCCATTAATTTTGTAGAATATACCAAAATATCTTTACATCATTTTACTGTAATTCAGCTTCAGTTTATTTTAAAACTGCCTTTATAACTTTTCATTTCAATTGTGTTTTTGGCTGAAGGCTCAACATCACTCATGAATATTGATGAGCTACCATAAAGTTACCATAAGTGGCAAAACATAAAGAAATATGATTTTTTGTAGCATTTTATGTCATCCACTAGATGGCAGCAAAATACTGTTCAGTAAGGTATTTGGGCGTAACACTGAAAACAATCGTTACACGTCACAGCTTACTCAAGATTAACCATATTTACGTAGAATTCTGAGTCCAGGTCACACTCTGGATTAATGCCAAAGATGTTAATTAAACTCTGTATGGAGTTATTAACTCTCATTCTTGGTTTGCCAGCTTGTTTGAGGAATGAGGTAGAGTGCTTAAGCTCCTAGCAGGTCATGCAGCATCTCCCTAATATTCCGCGTTCTGCTCCAACTTTGGCCACCACAGGAATGAAAAGAAAGCAGAGATTGTTGTTCAGGCTGTGGAGCTGAAGCATATGCTGTACATCATATAGATATTCCAATTTCTTTCAAAACATTAACCTAAATCTGCAACAGTTTGTACAATCATCATGACAATTTCTTCGGTTTGTTTTATCAATGCTTACTGTATTTTTGATGGTTTCAGCAATAGAAGATAAGCAATTAATCACTCTATCATAGTTATTTTATCTGATTGCTCAAATTAAGCATGCAACTCATACAAAGGCTAATTTAGTAAGCAGTATGCTAATACTAAAACACTAGGATGTTTGAAATAGGTGAAAAGCTGGCACAGGAGTTTAAGAATTTTCTCAAAGAGACCTGGTTTTGATACCAATCTTAGTCACGGTGTGGAATTTGTGCACTTATCATGCTCTCTGGGTACTTTAGTTTTAAGACAGATCTCAAAGACAATTATGATGGGCTATTAGGCCTTTATAAAGTGGATGTGTATGTGAGTGTGCCTTGTAATGGTGTTTTGTTCTCTCTAGGGTCAACTCCACCCTAGCTGGCCGATTTTTGAGATTTATCAAAAATGAGACAAAATGGATAAATATGATGGTAATACAATGTATACAGATTTTTTTTTTCTTTTCAAAAAAAAAACATGCAGAATGGTTAAACAATAAGAGAATTATAAATACAGGGTTTAAAGGATTAAAATCGTAAAAGAGGATGGAGTACATGATTAGCAAATAATTACTTTAAGTACTCTCATGATTCATGTTCTGGGTTCAGGACTTGTAATGTAAGGCAGACATTTGTTTAAACTGCTTCCAAACCCAATCTTATAACCAAAAACCACAGCAGCATTAAAAGTGGTGGCACTGTCAGAGGAAATAAATCATTATTTGAAGTTAAGCTTCAGTCCAATCTTAACAAGAGTAGTTTTGATATTTGAATTTCACATCACCTGACAATCTTTTCACCTGAAAAAAATAACCTTTCTGCATGAGAAAAGCAAACTTATTTTCCTGGAGATTAGAGGATAATGAAAAACTACAGTACAAGTAGTCTTACAAACATATTAAGTCTTAAAGCAAAGTTTTTGCTATCAGTTAAACAAAAGGTATAACTCATCTTTAGCTTGTATTTAAGATTATTACATTAACTTACAATGGAAAGAATACGTGACTGTACATAGACAAATATTTTGAAAATGGAACAGTATTCTTTCTTCAAGTATCAATGCTCCACGTAAGGAAAATAAAACCTTTCTTTCAACTGCAATAGGAACTGTGCTTTGCTGCCAAGCAACTTCTAGTAAATCATGTGATTGAACGAGGGCTGTACATGCAATGCCGGAAGCTTAAAGCATGGATAAAACTGCTCAAAGTAGAAAAGCACACAAACCTTTGGAAGCATACAAGACCTGAAATGACTTGCAGACTAATAGCACCAGCACTAGCCACGTGCTTCACCTTAGCTTTATGCTTAAAATGTAAGAGTGGTGTCTAGAATATATTATAATGCATTTATTTCCTGCATTTTTAAAAACTTGATTTCATTTTCTTCTCTTTACACTTTAAGACCACACAGTTCAATCAAGTATCATACGGGAAAGATGTCAATGCCTAAACACAGTGGACGCAGTCAAAGGAAGGAGAATATCTGATTTCAAAGTAATTGAGAAATCTTCAATATGCAAGAATGACCAGATCATGTAAGTAATTTATTCATTTAAGTTTCAAGTGGGTAGAAAATAAACTGTAACTATGTCTGCTCAGAAACATGTCTGTACATAGTCAATCCTGGCATTTTACTTTGAAAGTAACATGATCTAAATGGTAGTCAATTACTTTATTATTCTCACAGCTGAACACTATTGCTAGAACATGTTAGATAAGTGTGTATATTATCAAAAATACAGCAGATGCAGCTTTAATATGCTATGTAATTGTTTAGAAATAAGTATTACATAGATAGAAATTTGAATGCTATCATCACATTCTGATACTGTTCCTAATTTATATTTTGCACACCAGTGCATGACTTCCTCAAAATGAAAACAAATGCCTATTACAAAAGATTTTGAATATTAACATTCATATACAAATAAAAGTCATTGTACATATTAATGGAATAGAAAACAGCACAAACAAATCTAATCCTATTGAACAGTAAGCAGGTGAAAAACATGGAAACTTTAACAACAAATGAAACACAGTTAAAAATATAGTCAAATATATTTTAGAAAAAACTAACAGAATAGCCAGAAACTACTAAAAGGTTTTCCAGTTTACCTTTGAATACTATTAGGGGAGGAAGACAAATGTGCAAAACCACAAAACCTA
The DNA here is from genome assembly GCA_026402145.1 of Polypterus bichir lapradei. NCBI lineage: Eukaryota > Metazoa > Chordata > Cladistia > Polypteriformes > Polypteridae > Polypterus > Polypterus bichir. Next base: position 25,217,171 of record JANRMT010062813.1, on the reverse strand, counting down.
ATGAATGTTAAATGATGAGAGCATCACATCTAGGTTTAAGTTGGAAAAATAAGTAAATAGGTATTAAAATATTTTGCTAATTTTAGAAATATTTCCTTAGAGAGAAACATACAGTACCTATAATAAAAACCTATATTTTATCTAGCATTAAAGATGACTGAAACAACACTGGACTAAAGATTATCGGATCAGTTCAGCTCTCAGTATATACAATGCTGTTTGTACATATTGTGACCTTTCATGTCCACAATTGATTTCTGCACTTGTCACAGAATGTTTTCTTTTAATCTAGCATTACATTCAAAAGTGGAAAGCAAGTTTGCCTAAATCCAAACAAAGCACAAGGAAGAAAACTGAAAAAATGCTGGAAGAGGTATGTTTAATTTATATGTGTGTTTTTAAATGCTTGGATTTTTTTTTAAATTAAATTCTTTGCTGTAGTTTATTTATACAAAAAATGACAAATGCACAAGGGACCAAAAACTCACACTTAATAAAAGGCAAAATGTACATCTTTTTATGGATTATTGAATGCTAACATTTTACCACTGTCAATTAAAACCGGACTTATCAAAGCTACAATTGTACAGCAGTATGGGCTTCTCAAATGCAATCCTGAGAGAGGTTTCTCTTTCAACCAACGTTTATTTAAATTCTGTGTTTTGTACAACTCTTAGCTCTTTTTACATGATACATGTAAGTCTTGCAGGAATGCATTATATATACTGCAAAGTATTCTAATTTAAGACATTTTCACATAACCTCTGGGATTAATACAGTGTACAAAATACCAATAAATATATAACACCACCAACCCTGATTGCACTTGTACAGTACTTTCCTATTTTATGAAAGTGGGTAATTCCCATTACCACATGTGGTGAAGACTTCTTTCATCAGTAAGTACAAGTTACTTTCACTTTCTATTTAAGGGGAAAAAAAACCCACAAAACTAGGACATAAGTTGCACTAACTTTCTTTACCATTTGATAGCTTGGATGACACCATGCTGAGCAGGATTTATTTCTAATCTGATGTTTTGCTGTCCTGAGTTAGGAAGAACAACAAAATCATCATTTTTTTAAAAATAATACTGTTTTCACTTATGTTCACATGGATGCATGGCTCAGGCTCAGAAAACACAGTTAAAAGTAACATTTGTGTGTAACAGACCTTTGAGGGGGAAAAAAAACATTGCTTAAAAAATGAACTATCATGACATCTACTGGTAAAATGGAAAACAGAAAAAGACAGCATATCGCATAAAATGTTGTTAAAGGACTAGGCCTCCCAGTCTTGAACTGGATTAAGAATTAAACTAGATTTTGAATTAGCATTAACATATGTAAAAATGTTTACTCACGCCAAATAAATAAATAAATAATCTAACCTTATAGTACCTTATAAATACCAGTCACATGGAGTGTACAAGACTTTGAATACTCAGAAATTAAGATTTTTTTGGCTCTTTCTTCACTGTAATTCTGTGAAAATTAAAATGATCCAAAACTCTCAACATAAACATGGAAATTAACATTTGAAGTAGTGCTAACATTTGCATTTCACCACCTACTGAACTGAAATTTGTAAGGCATGTACAGATAACATGCAATGGTCTTTCAATTCAATACGTGGTAAATCACAAGCAAAAGAAGGAGTGTTACACAGACACGGATGCCTATAAAAGGTGCCAAAAAAACAAAAAACGCCTCCCTCTAGTATCCACCAGTGAGTTTTAGAGCTACAACAAGCATGGATATTGGTTGTTACAACTGTCTTGGGAAATCCATTTGGAATCTAGATCTCTAACCTTTTCTGAGATGCAATACAATTTCACCCATTTTAACAACCAACAACTTAGTTCTATGCGGATTTGGCTAATACGGGGTACTAGGCCATGAGGTTCTTGCCAGCAAAGACACTATTACAGTCTGGATTTAGGAGTATGTAGTCCACAAATGTTATAAGAGAGACTGACTTGGATCTATTTGAAGACATCAGATTGTGGACAAAGTGAGAAAAATTAAGATAAAAACTTTTAGATAGGCAAGTCACTCTTATTTATTCAACATTCATGTACACTTTCATACAAGCAGATTTTACATTATACAAGAATGAGGAGAGACAGAAGTCAGGGAAGAGACAGTTTTTCTAAATAAATGTGCAACCTGTGCTGTAGAACGTGACCATGTAATGCTTAAGTATAGCTCATGAACAAAACTTTATTACTTTATTAAATTTTTTTCTGATATTAAGCTAAAGCTACACGCACTGTGACATAAAGCAACAAATAAATATAAAAACTTGAGAACACAGCTTCTCACTGAAGTACTACAATCATTGCTGAATCACATCCATATGCTTTAATGACAACTGCAACAGAACACTAAACAATCAAAAAGAATACTAGAAGTGTAAGGCTCACACTAAGTGGTGTAAAACTCCTTCATAGTTATATAGAAGCACCTAAGACTGAATGTATAACTTGACTGTAGTACTTGTTATGGACTATGTTTTAAACATTTTTCTCTTTATTACATACAATCTCACTTACTTTCAGTGTAACAACATTATGTAAACTCTAGTTGCATTTTAATTTTAGTGTCCATACACTTTATATGCATCATGCATGACACTGTTTATCATGGGGCTGGACAGTGGCAATGTGTTGTATGTTGGTCACACATCTTTCATAAGAATTTCACTATATTCTGTGCATGCAACAATTCTGCTAATACAACTATAACAACAATAGCTGAATTGGGATCAGAAACATTGTCTAAAACCTCTGGTTGTAGTACCATAATCAGTACGCTTTAGTTTATTTCAGAAGCTTAAACCCACCACACATCAGCAATCAGCAAATCTATTTTTATAGCAGTTTTACTTTTCATAAAGTGCACCTAACACAAGGCATTTTAGGTGCCAGTTCCACTGGCATCCACCTCTGATCTATAAAAAGAAAATGCAATCCTTATAGAACACCAACAATATACTGGTATTCCTCTGTGCTTCTGAGGACAGTGAAATAATCCACATAAGTATTTGCTTTGATTACGCTTTAAACAAATTATTCCACCTTACTGGATGCCTTTGTATTAAACTGGAAGGACTTGTAAAGAAATATAAACTGGACTGGAACACACTTTTTTCAGAATCCTTTAAGGCCTTGAAACATGAGAGGGCAGCATCTGGAAACATGCAATTAGTGGGTTGCTGATAGTTCTATGATCAGAGGAGCAGACGGAAAGAGAGACAGGGAGGAAATAAGAGCAGCTCTGAACTGTAGATAGGACACATGTTCCCAAATTTAAAATAAAATGCCATTAAAAAGAATGTTTAACTGATTACAGTTACATTGTGAGCTTGCTAGAAATCAACATGAATTTTAGTGTTCCTAACTGGAGATTACTAGGCTATTCAGAAATGTAAATATTACTGTGTAATCAGCATCATTTAACTCCTTCTTAAATATTATTTATTTGCTAGTATCCTATTAGTTTATGATCAATACAATGTTAATGAATATATAATAAATATACTGTAGCAATTGACTCCTGTTTGAGTTTAACTATGGACACTTTCTTTGTATACATAGTGCGTTCAATTCTTAAGTAATATGCAGCTATGTAGTGTACACATAGTAAAGTAACAAAATGTGAACAAAATGATCTGCTTGTGTACTCCAACTTTATTTCTTGGAGCTGATGGAGACTTTGCATTATTTAGAAGTAAAAATACCACAGTGATTAGGAGATCTTAAAGCAAACAATGCCACATATGAGAAAGGACTTTTGCACAAGGATTTACACAAGGTGTGACACATTTTTATGGTTTGTTTTGCAATTTACGATGAACACAATGTATCTAACACCAGGCAACTGCACTGAGAAAGTTTTCTGTTTAAGTGGTAGGAAAATAATGCCATACTATCTCTGTATGAGATATACAATTCAACATGTACGTTTTAGTTTATGATAGTCACATAGTAGATATTTAATACATAACACATGTTTAAACAACAGAGAGAAAGGAAATGTGGAAATGCCAGCTAAACATCTCTGATCCAAGTATATGGCCCATTTTGTAAGTGAGAAAATTAAAATTGAAAGTAATAATGGTAGTGGTGGTGCCAGAATAGAAATAAGGTCTTAGAAATAATGTATAAATGTATATTCAATTAATTTGCAGCAACTTATTAATCTAAATGTATATTTGAAAGAAGTTGCAAAGTTGAATATGGAAAAAATATCTTGAATAATTAGATATAGCCTGTCTAATCTATGTAACATCAAAATGTTAAGAATGTAAAACTTTTTAACTCAGTTTTGTATTAAAACATCAAGATTACAGTATTTTGCTGGAAGTTTCAAAACAAAGACAATGTATTTTTGACAGACAGTGTTACAGTGAGGAACATAAGTATTTGAACACCCTGCGATTTTGCATGTTCTCCCACTTAGAAATCATGGAGGGCTCTGAAATTCACATTGTAGGTGCATTCGCGCTGTGAAAGACAGAATGTAAAAAAAAATTCAGGAAATCACATTGTATGATTTGTACAGAATTTATTTGTATTGCACTGCTGCACATAAGTATTTGAACACCTGGCAATCAGCAAGAATTTTGGCTCTCAAAGACCTGTTACTCTGCCTTTAAGAAGTCCACCTCTACTCCACTTAGTAATCTTAATTAGTAGCACCTGTCTGAGCTCTTTAAAGACACCTGTCCACCCCACAGTCAGTGAGACTCCAACTACTACCATGGGCAAGACCACAGAGCTGTCAAAAGACACCAGAGACAAAACTGTGGACCTCCGACAGGCTGGAAAGGGCTACGGGGAAATTGCCAAGCAGCTTGGTGAAAATAGATCAACTGTTGGAGCAATTGTCAGAAAATTGAAGAGGCTAAAGACGACTGTCAGTCTCCCTCGGACTGGGGCTCCATGCAAGATCTCACCTCATGGGGTATCACAGATGATAAGAAAGGTGAGGAATCAGCCCAGAATTACATGGGAGTAGCTGGTCAATGACATGAAGAGAGCTGGGACTACAGTTTCAAAGGTCACTGTCGGTAGAACACTATGCCGTCATGGTTTCAAATCACGCATTGCATGGAAGGTTCCCCTGCTCAAGTCATCACATGTCCAGGCCCGTCTGAAGTTTGCCAATGACCATCTGGATGATCCAGAGGAGGCATGGAAGAAAGTCATGTGGTCAGATGAGACCAAAATAGAACTTTTTGGTCTAAACCTCACTCGCCGTGTTTGGAGGAAAAAGAAGGAGGAGTTGCATCCCAAGAACACCATCCCTACTGTGAAGCATGGGGGTGGGTGGAAACATCATGCTTTGGGAGTGCTTTTCTGCGAAGGGGACAGGACGACTGCACTGTATTAAGGAGAGGATGAATGGGGCCATGTATTGTGAGATTTTGAACAACAAACTCCTTCCCTCAATCAGAGTACTGAAGATGGGTCGTGGCTGGGTCTTCCAACAGGACAATGATCCGAAGCACACAGCCAGAATAACCAAGGAGTGGCTCCATAAGAAGCATATCAAGGTTCTGGAGGTACCATTGGTACATTCTGTCTCTCACAGTGGGAATGCACCTACAATGTGAATTTCAGACCCCTCCATGATTTCTAAGTGGGAGAACTTGCAAAATCGCAGGGTGTTCAAATACTTACGTTCCTAACTGTATGTTAGGAGTTCCTTGCCTTTTCATTACTTTGACTAATCACTGAAAATATCTGCTTATTGGTCTTTACAGATTTCACCCATTTTAAATGTGCTTAATGTTTAGCAAAATCATTTTCTTGAGCAGTGCATTTTATGCTTTATACAGATATCATTTTGACACTTGCACTCTCTGAGCAGAGCCACAATGAATACAAAACAAATCAAACAAGTTAACTGAAAAGGGCACACACAAAACTAGTCCAGTAGGACAGGCCCAGTATAAGTTTGTTGTGAATTTGTCATTAAAACACAAACACACACACACACACACACACACACACAAATTAAAAAAAAAAAAAAAAAAGACATAGAAGAACACTAGTTTATGACATCTTTCTAACAAACACACAAAATAACACAGAGAAGAGCATACCTTGGTAAAGTGCCATTGGCCACACTGCTTAGCACATCATTTCAAATTTAATTTGAATAAAAGATAAAATATGAAAATATAATGATTTTTCTATAGTTTTCAAAGCTTACCACTAGCTCTAATAAGCTGTTTGAAAACTTATAGATTTAATAATACTGACAAAAATAATTAGATGGTGTGGAAATTAAAATCATCACAGAGCTAAAGTTTTTGTCTGTGACTAAAAACATCAGAGTGGTTACAAAAAGTTTAAAGTGTATCCAACACCCGATGTCTTTAAATATCAGTCATTTTTGAAATGCTTATGTACACTCTCAGCAATATTTTACAGATTAAATTAATTCCACAAATAAAAGATGAATGTTTTTTATCAAAGTAAAAAAAATAAAATGATCAAAAAATGTTACTTCATACTAAAATTCAAATGCTGAATTTATTTTCTAGATTTGAAGAGAAGAAGCGATGCTTCCAAAGGAATGGACAGAAAAAAAACAGAAAGCAGAAGAAGAGTTCCTAAGATGATAAAATCAAACAACAATTGGAAAAGCAACCAAGCTGTTTAAATGATGGGGACAAATATGTCCCGTTTATGTTAATCTATCCAGCAAACTTCCATTCAACACTGCCAGTATCTTTAAAAGAAACCAAAACTTGGCTCTTAAAATACAAAGGAGACAATCTTTCAGTGAAGATGAATTATAGATTGCAAACCCCAGATACACCTGTTTTATTATTAACCATTCCTAATTAAGGATCAAGATTTTGTGTGTAGTAAAACATTTTTTTTTGGGGGGGGGGACTAATACAAAATATTTTACATTTTCTTTAGAGATTTTACACATCATCTTACACTGTTTGCTACTATTACGAGAATAAAATAGCATACAAAACCTCTGACATTGCTAACTCAGGTGTTGCCGACCACAGTTCAGAATGTTACATTTTCATAAGATAGGAAGTGACATTTTTAATACAGAAGTTATGAACTTTGATCCTAATGACCTGCTGTGACTTCTGGCTTTTCTCTGTATTTGATATCCATTCTACTCCCAAAGTTAACTGAAATAAACAAAAAAAATAAATAAATAATAAAACTATAACAATAACCAGATTAAGGTATTTAGTTCTTGTATAATGCTGTTAACCTTGTTAGGACTTGGCACCCTTGTTAAGGAGAAAGCACTTTTTCTTTTTGGTTATTTAAAATTACTCTATCTGGGCATTAAGAAAGTATTGAACACGTGCAAAACTAAATTAGGGTTAGCACAGAGTGGGAGGTCATTGTCTTTATATAATATATTCTTCCCAATGTGTAGTAGTCAATGGTAGTGTAAATAACAGCATTACGCAATGCTTTGTTCCCACCTAAAATCTCTAGCAGATGATAGTACATTTCTGTTAAACGGAAAATATAGCTGGAGATTCAAGACACAAGTTACTGTTCAAGTTAAGCACAATTCAAATATAAATGAGTTTTTTCTGTTGAGTGTTCTATTGTATGAAACTATTTTTAAATATGTTCTATTTTTTGTATATATTTGTATTTCATTCTGTTCTTTGTTTTGAGATAATAAAATTGTATTTATGTATACCCTAATGTTAAACACAGAACTGAAATCTGTTGTATTTTTATTCATTGAGAAGGTGACAAGTGAACGCAGCTGCTAAACAACTTTTACTACACATGAAACAATTCTATAGTGAACCCTATTCCACAAATATAGGGCTCTAGTGAGAGATTTTTACATCTACTTTTCATGGATATGCTAGGTGACATACTCAGTGCCACACAATGGATATACTTACAAGCAAACAACCCTACACATGAATCTTTAGGAAGTTTCCTACTTGGAATCTAATAAAACCTCTTGTTCAAGGAATAGAGCAGATTTCCACAGCTACTGCCTGCACACACCATATAAGGCCACTAAACTTTTCTACTGTATCATTTAATAAATCCTTGAAAGATAAGGCGATTTTATAAATATGAATGAACACAAATGAATAACCTTTAGTTGCTAATAAATATTATTGTTTCATATATAGTATAAACAAAAAACTAGACAGGTTAAAAAAAAAACCCCACACATATAATGTTCTGCACACATACAAAAGGTTACGTTCCGACACCTTAATTTTCACAGTTTTGAGACGAGACATACTGCTTTTCTGAATTCCACTTGACCAGTCCAATGCTGATACATGGGGCAAATGCATTGGCACATTTGCATGCTCCCATATCTAATGGAAGGAAATAAAGGTGATGTTTAAGGCACTGTGAAGAATTCAACCCATTGGGCCACCTTAATTGGTATATTTTTTTAGTCTCTCTGGAACAGTTCCTAGCCCAATAAAATTGTGCATGGCTACATGAGAGGAAGAGATGAACTTTTGTTTAACTGTAGTTAGGTTTGGGTACATTTTTAATTAAGGAGCTAATAGCATTCTGAATTTATTGATTGATTTGTTAGCTTTTTAAAGACAACATGGAATTGAAATACACTCTCAGTATGGATCAAAATGTATAGTATACAGTACATGCTTTATACTTGGTTCTACACACTGTAAATTTGGTTCAAAAATAGACTTCCATATCTGTTTTTGTGAAGTCAGCTTAGAATATTTTGTAATAAAATTAAGCTTTTCAAGTGGTTGTTAGCAGACACTGAAAGCACATAATAACAGACTGATTTACCTTCATCTCCTGGGCTTTCCCAAAATTAAGTAGTGGTCTGAGTGAAAGTTAACTGGTATTATTGGGATAATAACCTTCATTGATACTATTTATGACATAACTAAAATTACCTATGGTAAAGTATATTAATTTCACAAAAATTGTTGTGTAGTATTAACATTGCATGTAAGCTGTTGAGGACTAAAAAAGTTTTCCATCCAACAGGTATCCTGTTCTTGTTCACATTATATAATACACAGGTCTACCTGTATAATGCTGGGGCGCTGGACAGAAACCTGAAAGGCCTTGAGGGGGTCACCATGGGGGGGCGGGTCATATGAAACCTTGTAAGGCACTGCCTCAAGAGGCTTACTTTCTCCATCCTTCACAGGAAAAACCAAAAGGCTGGCATATCAGAAACAAAATCAATACCAGATGGCACCACTGCAAGAAAGACACAAATGTGATCTAGGTGGAAGCATGCAAAGCTCTCACTAGCCAGTAGATGGCAGATGACAATACCAGGGATGACATACTGCAAGAGCAGAGAGACATCACAGAGCTAAAGTCATAAACATCCAGGGTCTCCAACTGTAATGTGTGTGACTGTGTTGCCATTTTAAGAAATACAGGACTGTCCCAACAAAAACAAAAAAAATTTAATTGTTGCACAAAGCCGAAAAGCTCAGAATGCCCATGGCCCTAGGGCTTGGCTGAAAGTGACAAAAGGCAAGGGACTACAGCAGTCTTATAACAGAGGGCTTACTGAGCTTACATTTGTAAAGCAAAGATACACTCACAAGCCAAAACATTAAAACCACTTGCCTAATATTGTGCAGGTCCCCCTTGTGTTATGAAAACAGCTCTGACCTATCGAAACATGGACTCCACAAGTCCTCTGAATGTGTCTTGTGGTACCCAAAATGAAGACATAAGCAACAGATCCTTTAAGCCCTGTAAGTTGCGATGTGAGGCCTCCATTGATCGGTTTTTCCAGCACATCTCACAGATGCTGGATCTGATCGAGATCTGGAGAATTGAGACCAAATCAATACCTTGAACTTTATCATGTTCCATTCTTGAATAATTTTTTACAGTGTGGCAGGGTGCATTACCCTGCTGAAAGAGGCCTCTGCCATCAGGGGTGCACTGTACGTAATCTGTAATAATCTTTAGGTAGGTGGTATGTGTCAAAGTAACATTCATATGAATGCCAGGACCCAAGGATTTACCGTACAGAAGAACTTTTCCCAGAGCATCACACTGCCTCTGTCGGATTCTTCCCATAGTGCATCCTGTTGCCATGTCTGCCACAGGTAAATTACACACATTCACCCAACCATATGCATGATCTAAAAGAAAACATGATTTATCAAATCAGGTCCCCTTCTTCCATTGCCCTATGGTCCAGCTGTGGTGGTCCAATAGCCTGTAATTGCAGACTGCAGTACATATGAGGTCAGTGATGTAATGCCCCTACATCACGAAATGCCCTCAATGTCAGTCGTACAACACCCATCGCATCAGAATATGATTAACATTAGGGCCCCGTTACACTATGGTTAAAATTAAGGTTGTAGGAGGGTTATCCGAGTCAAAAGGTGTTTTGTGACTCACACTGTGGACATTACCTGATCTATGTCATAGGTATTGCAAGCTGCAGCTATACCCTTCTCTGATGGTCACATGCCCACTGTAGGCACTTTCAGTGGTAGACAGGGGTCAGCATGGGGATTATGCCTGGTCTGCAGTTATGTAACTCATATGTAACAAGCACCTTTCTCGGATGGCCAGGGTTCAGTTTTTCAGCAGTTTGTGCTATGGTAGCTATTCTGTGGGAAAGCCCCAGATGGTCTAGCCTTCTCCCCCAACATGCATCAATGACCCTGGGCGCCCCTGATCCTGCCTCCAGTTTACCATTTGATCTTCCAAAAATGGGCCAAGGAAAAAAAATATCCACTACATACTGGGGACATCCAACAGTACCGGCTGTTTTGGAGATGCTCTGACCAAGTTGTCTAGCCACCACAATTTGGCCCTTGTCACTGTCGCTCAGATCCTTACAATTACCATTCTGCTTGCTTCCAAAACATCACCTTCAACAACTAACAGATCACTTGCTATCTAATAGATACCACCCCTTGACAGATGCCAGTGTAACAAAATAATCAATGTTATTCACTTCACCTGTGATTGGCTTTAATGTTGGGGTTTATTGGTGCATGCTGTGGGCTTACTGGAGGGAAGTGAGACAGGGGAGAGAAAAAAAAAAACTCTAGCACTTCATGGTGGAGTGGTCAGCCCAAATGTGTAGACAAAAGGTAAAGTTCCATTGACCCATTTAATTTTATTCTCACTACAGACAAACATATTGTTTCCTGTAACTACATACAGAGCTTTTTTGAGCACTCCTTTTTTAAAAAAAAAAAAAAATCAAAAAAAAAAAAAATCACAGTCTTGGCAAATCAATCGGACTTGGCGTGAATTAAGCCTAGTAGCAGTTCTCTCTTCAATATTTAGATCATTTAACATTTCTTTCACATTCTTTACAGCTATAGAGTGGTTGTGTACAGAAAGTAAACCTCAGAAAAAGACATTGGCTACTTTCTTTTCTGTATACTGTTTTAGTACCCTCTTTACTTTTCTTACTACATCTCATCTTCTCTTTGACCATTCTTAGACTGCTAAAATGCTGAATGGTATTTTCAGGCTGAAGCTTTCATTTTAACAGTCCCCC
>JANRMT010062813.1:25122202-25200649 GCA_026402145.1 Polypterus bichir lapradei | reverse complement strand
ACTTAAAACTTTCTCTCGCAGTTTCGCTGAGTTTGTGCCAAACACCACCCTGACCATCTCATCTTCCTCTGCATAAGCACAGTCCTTCACCCGTGAATATTTAGTGGCAGTTTGCTATTGGATTGCCGCTGATGGACGGCCTTATATGGGCAGGCACTAAATTACAAACGCCAGCAGCAGCCTGTCTATGAACTTAATTTAAAGTTTAGGTTTACATCGTGCTTTGTTTCCGAAGTAGCAGAACTCATGAATATGGTTGTATATGTCACTCGCTCGCTTCTTATTGTTTCACTGCCTTCTCAATTATATAATGCATGTTTTCTTCAGCGCTTTTTGGAGGTCTTCCTGGTTTTCTATGTACTGCGTGATTACGTGGGAGGCGTGATGATGTCACACGAAACTCCGCCCCCACGGCGTTCAAGCTCATCTCCATTACAGTAAATGGAGAAAAACAGCTTCCAGTTATGACCATTACGCGTAGAATTTCGAAATGAAACCTGCCCAACTTTTGTAAGGAAGCTGTAAGGAATGAACCTGCCAAATTTCAGCCTTCCACCCACACGGGAAGTTGGAGAATTAGTGATGAGTCAGTGAGTGAGTGAGTGAGTGAGTGAGTGAGTGAGTGAGTGAGTGAGTGAGTGAGTGAGTCAGTGAGTGAGTCAGTGAGGGCTTTGCCTTTTATTAGTATAGATAAATTGGGTAACACTAGAATTACCAGAGCCTACGAAAAAACTCGTAAATCCGTCCCACCTTAAATCGCTTCTTAAAATCGTTCTCAGCTCTCCACCAGCATCTTTTGTCATCCAAATGTGTTGATAAAATCAGGCTGCAAGCAGCCAGCTATTCCATCCCCCCACCGACTTAGAACGTGCACAAACTTCTCCCAGCTCATGCCTTGATTGATTTTCTGGAAATGAAGTGGAGTTTTAGAGTGGAAATAATAGATCGTTGTTTGGAACACACGCATTTTATGTCTGTTCCGTTTCTACAGACTTGCTGTGATGTAAGAAAGTCTCTTCTTTTGGGAGTTACAGGTGCAAGACATCAAAACCAGCCACTGATTATGTTCTATTTGTAGAGTGATGTAGCCTTGTGAGACATCAAGGTGAACAGTACTTACCCAAGCGCACCTGAGAAACAGAACAGAGCACAGAAGTAGAAACGTTCATTGTGGCCTTATCAAAAGTATGCAGATTTTTTAAAAGTAAGTCAGTGTGAAAAAATAAAAGTGCAAAATAACCAATAACATTTCAGATACAAGTAAACCTGCTACTAAAATATATGATTTTTTTGATTGGCAACAAACACATCTGTGCAGTTGCTATTACTATTAAGCAAGATGAACCATATATTCAGGCTCAAAAAACTTAAATCACAAAAATAAAACACCACCTTTCCATTTTCATTGTACTTAGTCCAATACAAAGTCAGGAGGACTCAGAGGCTGTCTTGCTAGCATCAGTATCAGGCACTAAACAGGAACCACCTTTGGACGGGCACCAGTCTATTACAGGACCAACTTACGAATGCATTCAAACTTGACCACATGAGTTTCTTTCATAAATGTGAAAAAGTTGGGGTATTGACGCACTACCACAAAACAAAATAATCCTGGCTAACCCTCCAAGAAAGGGAGTGCGATATTGGCAAAAAAAAATATATATATATTTTGTGATTTTCTGGGAATTTGACGATATTAACAGACAATATTTTGCGTCCTTTAAAAATTTGTTTGTAAAAGTCTTTTGATCTAGCTTGGCCTTGTTAATATCCTATTAATTGTAGCTTACTAATAAGATTAATGGAAACAACAGTTAAGGAAAGCAGGTCTTATTTATTTACTTCAAACTGAAGTAAAATAACACAAAAACATTAAAATCACCAGTCAAAGTAGTACTGAGATTAAAAAAGTGCAAGTATGAGTAAGCCATTTCAAAGAGGCCTACAAGATTTACACAACAAACAGCAGCTTTGCAGTAGCCAGGTTTCATCGATGAAATGCGGCTTGGATGTTTGACTGGATGGTAAAATTTGTTGTTATGGCAAAATGTGAAACCTTCTGCAGTTTATGGGTCAGAGTTTGGTGACATGAATCATATATTATAATTTAGGTACAGCTGTTTGACTGAAATATTTTCAGCCAGGCAGAGTGCATCTTTGGTCTAAAGTATTCAAAAGTTGTTTGAAATCATCCCTCTCAACCGCTTGAATTGGTACCATAACCATGCCTCCGCATGAGTGGGGATGATCCACGTCTTGCAATTAAACCTAATGACATGGAATGTGAAGCCATTTATCCCCTTGTGCTGTTTGCTCACTCATTTTTAGGTAGCTATGCTACATTCAAAAATGTAAAAAGGAAAAGATAGCATGTACAGTAAAGTGTGATGTATGGGCTGCAGTTTCAAAGAAAATGCACTTTCTTTCAAATAGTTGTCAGTGAAATAGCTAGTTGACAAACGGAGGAGTAAAAACAAAAACTACATTGAAGTACATTCCTGTCGCTTCTTATTAGAAGTTTTAAAATTCAGGATATCTTGATAAACATTATATTTAAAGCATCGGGAATGATTACAATCTTACTTTTTAATGATTTATGCCAAGTATGTGAAGATGCAATTTATTCAACGGTTTATGTCTATGTAGGTCATTGGTGCTTAAAAGATAGAATGTGGTGTTTCAGACGTGCAGCATTTGTTCTCCCATTTGAATTAAGGATGCCTTTCTCTTTTTCCTGTTTTTGCCATGTCCCCTACCAAACCAATTGGTGTGTAAAAAGGAGCTTGTTTTATGGTGCTGATTTAGACAGTTTATTTTATTATTTTTTTAAAACCATTTCAACAAAGCATATGAAAAAGGGAATAAAAGAATAATATTCACATTTATATAGTGCTTTTCTCACTACTCAAAACCATTCTCAATGCAAGGAGGACTCAGGATACCAACCCATGATCTCCTTACTGTGAGACAGCAGCGCTACCACAAAGGATTGGACAGGGTGAACTTTATCCAGCTAAAATAAACCTTAAAGCAACATGTAATACAACAGTTCTTAGCTTACATGCTTTTGCGCTCACCTTTCATACAGAAAACACCAAGAAGTAAGCCCATGTAACAGAGGGCTACTATTATGACTATTAAACTAAGACACAAGAGTGTAGATTCAAATTACTCTATAAAAGAAAACTGAAATACAGTCAATCCTCAACATTCACAAGTTTAACTTTTATAACTCCAAGCATTTGCACAATTTTATTTGTAACCCCATTTTAACTTTCATATTGGTAGCCTCACACTTTCATGGGCTTCCTGACTATGTGCAGTAAAGAAAAAAAATTAGAGGTGTTACGCATACAAGTTTGGGGAGCAGCTATTATCCTACTGGGCACTTCAATGATCTTGTTTACCCTTCTGTTGTAAAGTGTTCCCTGTACATTTGCTTTGTCTTGGAATTGTGCCCCCCAAAACACAGTGCAAGTCCACTGGGTACTAAGCCCAAATGTTCAAATTCTGTAATGTGGTTTAGTGAAAAAATAAGGGTGTTTGATAAACTTTGTGCTGGAATGTCTGTAGTCGGTATCAGCTGCAACCAGCTGGCTGGAGACATCAAGGCTCCAATCTCATCATTGATCGCAGCCTCAAAGTTAATCGTAAGTTCACCTCAGCTATGCTCCCATATGCAGAGTCCCTTAAAGATCTTCAGGCAGTGCAAATAGTAGACACCACAGATGGATTATTTCAATCAGGTGCGCCCTTCGCAATATCCAACTCCATCCACCAGCCATGAAGAACAGACTGTCAGTGGTGATTGAGACCTCACCAGTCTACGTTTCTTCCAAAAACAGCACCCAGTATTATTTGTTGTCCCCCCCCCCATTGAGATGTTGGCACAAAAGGTCACAGAATTCTAGGAAATGACTATCGAGAAAAAATGTTTTACATGTTACCTATTGTATTTAGTGTACATCATTTTATGGGTTATTTCATGGCTACTGTGCTATGAAAGTGCATATTAAAAATAATTCAATGCAGAAGAGCATGTTTTGAGCAATCTCTAGCAAATGATTACAGTTTTTGGTGTTCACAGAAACTTAACTTTGTATTTCCCATTGGTTTTAAAAGCAATGTTTAAAAGAAAGAAAAAAATACAAAAAAAAAAAAAAAAAAAGTTTCTTTTACAATGATAAAGTATTGAACAATATACCGCTCTGCACCACCACCCTACCAATGTGCATGTAAGTGGAATAATAAGCACAACTGCAGGTAACAATCAATGCTTATAATGTTTAACCTCAAATTGGCTAAACATTTATATAGAATTTATTCTCATTCCTACTTTAAAAGGGCAAAGGGTTACTTAACAGCATGGCAATGCAGCAATGGTATAAAGTGCCAGAGCAGGATACCAAGCAGAGAAACAGAATAGGGGAGAATCAGTGACAGCTCATATTGATTATCACAATTAAATTTTTGTGCTCTAGTTAGGGCTATCAAAAGCAAAGTAATAGGCCTTTAACCTTGATTTAAATTCACTGGACATGTCTTATACCAGCACATAGCTTTGAGTTGCTGTACATAAAAGTTTCATAGTCACCTGTTAAATTAACCTCTAAAATCTTTAGCAGGCTGAAATGTTGAGATTATAACTTATAATAAACCTATAAACCCTAGGAAGGTCACTAGTTTCAGAAGATTACATCACACAGAATGCTCAATGAATACCCAGCATTCCCAAAAATAAGGAAACAGTAAGATGTCAAACTCTATAATCAGTGGAGTGTAAGAGTGCTTTTCCGGGGGTATTAAATAAAGTTAATGAGACTGGTAACAATTGCCAATTTAAATTAATTATAACTACAAGTTTGTAATTAACATAAGCACTTTTATCTATTTGAATGTATCAAGATGATATATATATATATCACTTAAAATAGTAGGACTTATACACTGTATTATTAAGATATTAGAAAAGAAAAAAAAAAAAAAAAACACCACAACATTACTAATATTTGTTAGGTTATGAGATATATACTGTATGTAAAAAAGTACATAGTAATAAATAAATTTAAAATTGGGCTATTTTGTATACCCAATATAAAAGCCAGTTATGATTCTACACAAATGGGATATTACTAATAAGGATATTATTAGCAAGATTAAAACAGAAAAATAAAATTAAAAAGATCCAAAAAAAAAAAAAAAAAAAAAGCCTATCTAAAGTTGAAATCAACGGATTAATTGAGACGAATATGGCAAAAGAGAAAAAGCAGCAAAGAAGCATAGTAAGGTCAAGTAAGAAAATCCTTACATTTACATAAATTGATGTAACATACAGTAATCAAAATCAACTGCATTTCATTTTTATTTTTCTCCCTTCTTTTTCATTTAGTTTCCAAAATTCTACATTAAAATGCCTCATAACTTGCTTCCCAACACATCTTTGCGTTTTCTTTATACTGTATACTATAGTGCAAGAATTTACTTATCCACGACTTCCAACCTCCTTACTTCCCACAAACCCAACTTTTCGCACATATTCAGGGGTGAAATAAAATGTGGCAGTAGTGGTTTTGTATTACTCTAGCAGCCATGTTTCCCCTTGCACTTTGCAAACAGTTCTGGAAGGGTAAATTAAGTACATACTGATATTTTACAAGAATCTAGATTGAAGATAGTCTGGAAACCTTTTCTGCATCCCACATTCCCCCCACCAATGAGAACGCTTAAGCAAGATGATGGCATTATAAACTGTGCACTTTTATTTATTTATTTTTATTCTTTTAAAACTCCTGTGCCATTCTTTAGGTCCTGCATAGGAGTTTGTGATGGATTGCTCCTTGAAGATTTTCAGGTTCAAGTTGAAGTATAATGCAGAATGGTCAATACATTAACAAAATATTGTTTCAGAAGGATTATAGCTGTCCTTAAGCTCTCTGCGAAACAGCATTACACTTGAAATAAATCTTTTATGCCATACTAGTTAACTCGTCTTTGTACAACTTTTGTAAAATCTGCATCAAGAGCTCTATAAGTTGGTAGCACATTGCTAACAATGTACACACACTGACTCCATCTGTAATTTACTAATCCATGCCTACAGGTTCAGGTGCATCGGAGAATCATGCAAAGACAGTGTGTGGGCAAATATTCACATTGCATTTCTCAGTATGGACGTTATTTATGTTCAGTCCTATGTGATGGCTGATAGCCTTTAGTTAGGTTTACAAATTTCTTGTATTTTTTATTTCATTACATAACAAAGAAAAACCCATTTTCATTATGATGTTATGATAAATTCATGTTATTCTACTCTTGCTGTTGCTCCAATCACATTAAAATAAATGTGATAAATTCAAAAAAGATTATACTCCTGGCCATTAAAATGGCAACACTGTCAAAAATGCATAATTTTGATCCAAAACATGCAAGATGGATAGGTCAATGTAGAGTGGGAAAACGAAGACAAATCTGCAAATGATGTATGCCAGTTATACTCCCCCTAAACGACCAAATATCCAAAACATTGTGGATATACAAAAAACTGATTGTGCATTCAGTGTGTGTGATTGACCTGTACTTCTAATCATGTATCATAAGTAATCTACCATTTAAGTTTTTTTATTGATATGTCATGCCTTTCATGGTGTTGCTTTTTTTTTTTTTTGACAGCCAGCAGGGTATAATTGAATTTATTTATTTATATATTGTATATAAAACAAACAAAAAATTTGCTGGAAAATTAAAATCACATCTTCCCATGCAGGCAAGCACACAATTCATAGCAGAGGCAGCCTTTAAAAGTTGATAAAGGATTGTTCTGTAGGTAATTACTCCAATACAAAAATAAAGTGGTCATTTCAAGAAAAGAAATCTTCTACTATTAAAAGAACAATGGGAAACTCAAGCAATCTGTAAACTCAAGAGGAATAGAAGGCTCACTGAAAATGGAGAAAAACTAAATTTAAAATTCAGCTAGGCAATTCTGAGCATTCGTATAACCAAATACAACACAGCAGTTCAACCTGAGGGGTAGTTCTACTTTTCTTGGATTTTGTTTATAAACTTAGAATATTGTTTTCAATATTGCTCATCTGTTAAACCCAGCTTATATGCCATATGGATCCTGAAAGCTTCAGTGACTAAAACTGAGGCTTTTGTTGAATTTATTTGAAGGAAATATATAAGATGCAATATAATACACACATCTCAAAAACAAACCTTGTTGAACCAAGTTCAGTGTGCTCAATACACTCCTTCGCTAAAACTAGTTTACCCAAAATTTATAGACTGATCAGCAGTACTAGGGTGTTGTACTGTGTTAGCCATTATGAATGTAGAGAAAAGCCAAGCAAATTTTAGCATATTGTAATCCTTTTAGTTAGCCAATAAAAGGTGTCATTTTGCTTGGCTTTTCTCTAGACTAATCAGCTAAAATATTCACTTGTGTGATCCACTCTCAAGAGACTTTTTCAAAGAAGTTTCTGACATGGCAATTAAAACTAGAACTGTACTAGAAATAGTTAACTGTTTATTAGGTCTCTTTAAAGGCTGCAGTAGTTAATCCCATTTCTTGTTCTACAAGAATTGAATGCAGAATATGACACCATAGATAACAGTACTCTAATTAAATAGGCTTACTCCGTGACCAGTCTTTCTGGTGGTGCCCTAAGCTGGTTTCAATCTTGTATAACATAAAGAAAATTATTTGTAAATTCTCTTAACAGCACATCAGAGTTCCATGATATCATACACGATGTGCTAAATTAATCAATTCAGGGCCTACTACTATTCTCAATCTACAAGCTCCCATTAGACCAGATTATTACTGCAACACAAGGTGAACTACCACATATATGCAAATGACACACATGAACTGAGAACAGGACTACTAAAGACAGACAGAAAATCTGAGCACATTTCAGCAATCTTAGTATCATCACTGTTTGACTGCATCCTGTAAATTTTAAAATACTTTTATTTGTATATAAAGCTCTGAAAAATCTTGCTTTTTGTTATTTTTCAAACTGTTTCCCTACATTCCCAAGTGTAATCTTAGATCCTCTAACTCTGATTTGCTTATCATTCCAAGAGCAAAAAATAATAATAAAAAAAACCTGTTAATGCACCCTTATCTTCTTATGAACCAGAAATATGGACTGCTTAACTGATAGAACTACACAAACTGTGGGAAAAAAAATATTAATTTTCTCCATGTTCATTTTCTGTGGAGACATTCTACACCAGTGCAATGTGATTATAGTTCTCTGCAGATGCACTTTATTTTGGGTGGGATGAGGCTGTTCAAACTACAGATAAGGCAAGATGTAACAAAGTCAAAGTGAACTTTATTGTCATCTCAACCATATACAAGTATAGAGATATATGAAATTGCAAAGCTCAGGGTCCGCAGTGTAACAAAATGAAGTGCAAATAATAAATTAAAAACAGAATTAAAATTTAAAATTAAAACACAAATAAGACATTGTGCAAAGACAAGACAAAGAAGTAGCAGCAATATTGACGTGTAGTTAGCAATATGAACATTGATGCAATGTATGGTATTTACAACCTATATACATAAATACAGTCAATAGATATGTAATATAAATAAATAATAAATAATAGATATAGATAATACAGAAATGCAGTGTATGATAAAAGTTATTTAAGACATGTGTAAACAATGATAGGTCACAATGTTTCACAGCAGAAGGATATCAAGAGTGTCAAAATCTTTAAAGGTCAGTGTGAGATTTTCAGTTCTTTGCAGGAAAGTGGCTGTTTTTAGAGGTGGTTGAGGCAGTGTGGAAAATCCCGGGGGCAACATGGCGTTAAGGAGTCCGACAGCTTGGGGGTAAAAACTATCCTGCCGTCTGGCAGATCTGGCTTTGATGCTGCAGTATCTACTGTTGGATGGCAGAAGTGTGAAAACTCCATGTGAGGGGTGCAAGGGGTCCTGCACAATGCTGCAGGCCTTGCGGACACTAAGCTTGTAAAATATGTCCTGTAGTGAAGGGAAAGGCACCCCAATAATGTTCTCTGCTATCTTCACTATCCTTTGCAGGCGCTGGCGGTCAGATATGTTGCAGTTGCCATACCAGACAGTGATGCAGCTGGTCAGAACACTCTCAAAAGTGCCTCTGTAGAACACGGTGAGGATGGAAGGGGGAAGACTTGCTCGCTTCAGCCACCTCAGGAAGTGTAGTCTCTGCTGGGCTTTCTTGATTAGTGATGAGGTGTTATGCGTCCATGTAAGTTCCTCAGTTACGTGCACACGAGGAACTTGGTACTCCTAATAGTCTCCACATCTAAACCATGAATGTTGAGTGGGATGTGGGCAGGATGTGATTTTCTGAAGTCCACGATTATCTCTTTTGTCTTGTCGACATTAAGAGATAGATTGTTGCCTTCACACCATGTAGACAGCCTCTCCACCTCATCTCTGTATGCTGTTTCATCATCCCTGCTTATCAGTCCCAGCACCGTCGTATCATCCGCAAACTTAAAGATGTGGTTGGTGTTGAGCGTTGCTGTGCAGTCGTGAGTCAGCAGGGTGAAAAGCAGTGGACTAAGCACGCAGCCCTGCGGCGCTCCAGTGCTTAGTGTGATGTTGCTGGAAATGCTGGGGGCCTCTCTGTCAAGAAGTCCAGGATCCAATTGCAGAGGGTGGTGTTCAGGCCCAACCTGCTCAGTTTTATGACCAGCTTTTGAAGGATGATTGTGTTGAAGGCAGACCTAAAGTCTATGAATAGCATCCTGACATATGTGTCTTTTTATCCAGATGTGTCAGGGAGAGATGAAGGGCAAATCTTTTAGGACTAAGTTTCAAAACAATAACAAACACTTCAGCACTGTTATGTAGGATTGAATGCCCAGGGAGGAGGGGCGGAGTGGTCTTTAAGTATTATAATCCCTAGAGAAGTACTTTCCTGCATCCCATTAGCTGAAGCTTTGGTTTTTCTCTCATTCTTTGCCATTTCACCACAGCACTGGACGTCCTAGTATTACATCCTGTAAATCACTTTAAATACACTTTTGTATGACAATGTGGTATAAAAATAAATGGTTGTTGTTGTACTGGAAAATATTCTTTCTATGCTCCATCCAAAATCTTGGAGATTTAACAGTGGATTGATAACATTTTCTTTGATAGCCTCCTAACAGACTCTGTACTGAATTTAAAGTCACTTCATCACATCTACCTCTATTAGATGACCAGTATCATCCACTAGCAGAAGCGTAGCAATGATTTCTTGTTAATCAGAAAAAAATAAAATATCGGTTTCATTATGGTCAATGTGGGTGCTTATAACCAGGGCTGTGGAGTCTGAGACAATCTTGGTTACCTGGAGTCGGCGTCATAGTCGGCAAAAATGTACCGACTCCAACTCCTAATAAATTTAAATTTTAATGAAAAAAAAAAATACAGCAAGTTCAAGTTCAAATGTCCCATTTCACAAACAATAGGCATAATTAAGTACTTATTTGATGTAAGAATAAAGCCCAGTGCATAGTTGAACTACTACTAGTGTAAAGTTCATCTGAGCTATTATACAACCTGACATTCACATACTGTAATCTGGATTATGGTACATTACAAACGGTGTTTTCATTTTATTGCAGATGTAATGTGTTTAACAAGTTCATTTGATTGCAAACAAGTGTAATGGTGTAGGTGTGTGCTATGGCCTGATGTATGTTCAGGGGTTCTTGTCTTTTGTTTAAACTGCCCAATACGGTAGAGAGTCAGCTTCCTAGCCAGTAGTTCTGTGTTTAAAATGACATGTATGTTGCCTTCCTTTAATCAACACAGAAAATACATCAGCATATTAAAATACAGAGGAGTCGGGGAGTCGAAGTCAGAAGTACCGGAAACTAAGGAGTTAAAGTCGTAGGATTTATCTACCGACTCCACATCCCTGCTTATGACCGACCACGGAATAATCTTTGGATTATTTATATACCCCAGTGGAATTCATACTTGCATGTCTGACCAACATGCTACATGTTGGCACTGCCTAATACCATGATAACAACAATGTAGTAAAATACTTTAGTCCATTTTTGATAAATGGACACTGAGTTACGGCATTTTAGACCAAAAAACAATTCTGTTTAATATGGGGAGACTGAACGCAATGCTTTATTTTATTTTATATTTTTTTGCATTTCAATATAGTAAATAAACCTGGCACATATTAGCATTATTACTCCCAAATGAAATGTGACTACTAATAGACAAAGTACCCTTTTGCAGAAAACCAGCACCGGCTACTGTACTGTACTTTGACCATATATATATTTTTTCCATGTATCAAAGTTTTATACATTCTTCTCCTAACTTTCATGTAATTTAAGTAGTTACACTATATTAAGAAAAAACTAAAAAACACAATCACATAAAGCTTTGCTAAAAGAGGAAAAATAGCCACCACTATCGCCAGTTTAACAGCCTCTACCTAAATTCACTTAAATTAAACAACTGCCCAACACAATCACTCGTTTCTTCTACTTCTGTGGTACATTTTCCATTCATGGGTTCCTTCCATTCTATCGAAATTCAACCAGCTTTACCTTTTAGCCTTTCACTCCAAATGTCTATGTTATTACTGTCTAGTTGTAAACACTTTATAAATACAGAAATATTTGCCTGCTTTTTGATACATTCAACTAATCCTTCCCTTAAACATCCTTACCACATAAAGAACAAAAGGATAAGAACAAAATAAAATAAATGTTGTAAACAGAAAACTTTGTGTAATTTGATATTTTTTTTCTTGTCAGCTACTTTAATAATTACATTGTAGCCTTTAGTCTCAAGGTAACGTACTTCAGGGTTTTACAATTACAGAAAGGGAAAATATTAATTCTGGCACAGTTAAAATAAAGTTAAATTAATTCAGATTATTCTCCAAGGAGGCCATGAAGCCTTGATATACAGTATGCCTCCTGATGTATTTTTCTTTGTAAAACAAATGAGTCTGAGACACAATTCTCAGTCTAAGGCTAGTAAATCCCAACAGAATGATCAAGCAGACAAAGTTAATTTGTCCTAATGCTTCAATTACTACCTCATCCACGGATGTCAATACTTCTGCTGGTATTTAACTTAGGATATATTAAAGCAACTAATGTGAATACTATATTAAAAAACAATCCCAAAAATTTAAAAAAGATTACTACTAGAAGCTGCTAAACAGGTAAATATCCATCCTTATATTGCCATCTGTTTGCTTACTACAGTATGAATTGAATTTTAACCAGTGATGCACAATGTAGAATTTTCTACAACTGCTTCAGGCAAAGATAAGTATGTGTGTTCTTTTACAGGATCACATAAAGCCTGGAATGGATAATGGTATTGCAGTGCAGAATTACAGAAGTGTTTCCTTTCTGCTGGTATAGCACAGTAGACGTCTGAGCTCCCTAAAGAAACACCCTCTCCACCTGTTGTTTAAAATCATTAAACTGGTGTGTAACCTTAGAACTGCAACAGCTGCACCTTTCTTTTGACACATGTGTCGTTAACATAGGCACAGGATTGTTAGAAGATATCGAGAAAGAGAGGGTAAAGTTTAAGATATATTTATATGCCAAATACTCCTGGAATCTGTCACTTATTATATAACCTTGATCCCCTGTTGTGTTAAGAGGTACTAGTACAAACAAGACAACAAATGAATAAGAGGTGCGCAAGTACGTCAGCAATATGTGCAGCATTTGTAATTAAAGCATACAATCATCTAGTCCCAAAATTCTATTAATTTGTGGCAAAGCCTATCCAAACAGGATTGGTTACAAGGCAGGAAACCATCCTTAATGAGGTAGTAGGTCACTATGGGTTACACCTTTCTGCACACCTCACCAAATAAAGTAGCCAATCAATTTAAAATGCACATCGCTGATAGAATAAAACCAGAGCTGTCCAAGGAGGAAAGGAAAAAAAAATAAAATAAGAAACAGCCAAAACTAGTGGAAAAGGACTATAAGATAAAAACAATAACCTTTAAGCCACTTTGGTGCCCTTAAACAGAAGAATTTACAAATATTTTTAAAATGTTTTACTTAAATAGTTAAGCAATGTGTAACGTTTTACTAAATTACATCTATCCACTTAGATTCCTTTATTGCCTCCATCCACTATCTAAATTCATTTAAGCCAACATTAAAGTTTTTGGGGCCTGTAATTCATCCTGGCAGCACACAACTATAGCACCTGGTGAAAGCCCACACTGAAACATGGAGGATGTAAAGACACTTCACACAAAGTAATTGGGACAAGGATTGAACACAGGTCCCTTGAATCATGTAGCAACTGCACTAACAAGTATAACAGCTGGCTGCCCATTTTCAGCTCCCTGTGTGGAATCTGCATGTTCTCCCCACATCACGTGGGTTTACTAAGGGTTGTCCAGTTCCCTCCAACAGTCCAAAGACATGTAGGTTAAGTGAATTGTTGGACGTAATTTGTATGCGTGTGTTCGACTTGAGGACTAGCACCCTATTCATATACTATACCTGCATTATACTCAGTGCTTGCTGGGACAGACATAGCAACCCAGCGATCCTGCCCTGGATAACTGGGTTAGGAAAACGAAAGGGGGTGAGGGGGCATAACAATAAATCATCCAATATTAAGAATCTAAAAACATACAATGTACCTGCATAGTACTCTGTATATGCCATGCATACCTGTTTGTAAAACTGATTGTACGTTGTATGCACATGCAGAAAAATTTTACATTCATTCAAAAACGGTCCAAGAGGGAATATGTTCCTTATTCTCAACCCTAGTAGAAACAACCACTGCATATGCAGGTTTTCGAATAACCACTTTGTTATTATTTATGGATGAGGAATCACCTAGAAAATACATGAGAGAAAAATAAAAACTCTACAATAAATAAAAAAAAAATTGATATGCTCACTTAAGAGACATCTTGATCCAGGTCCAAAATAAAAACAAATAGTATTACAAGACTAAGCAAATGTTTGAAACTAACAAAGAAAAAACAGAATTAAAATGTAAGAGCATAAAAAACACTTTATTACTATCACATATTTAAACATTCTAATAATGATTTTTGATATTTATAAAGTCATGTATTATTGCTATTGTCCTTTTATTAATCTTTTTAAAGGCACAGTCATTGGAGTTGAGCAACTAAGATTTCACTACATATTGTACTGTATGTGTAATTTGTATGTGACAAAATTTAACTTGATTTGAAAACTGAAAAAAGGAATATGGGGCACTAGAGCATGGGATCAGAAACATTCAAAAGTTTAAAACAGAAGCTAAAACAAGAATTTACTGCATTGTGTGCGTCATTTTGGGAATAGTGAAGTACATTAGAAAAGCGATTACATTTTAAGTTAAGAAGTTCACCAAAAAGTAGAAAAATCCACATATGTACATAGTATTTAAAATAGATTATCAACTTAAAAGTAATCAAGAAGCTCCTTTACTTTCTACTATGCATCCTTAAATTACACAAAATTTACAGTAAAAGAATAATTTCAGCAGAAATCCGCACCCTGATAAATCCTTGGACTGAAAGTGTGTCCAGTTACTTGGCAAGCCGGAAAGTAAGCAGTGAACAAAGCACAGATGCAACAAACAATACATCCTAAATAAAAGAAATATTATCAAAACAGCTTAACCCAGTTCAGGGTCCTGAGGTGGAGCCTATCCCCGGTATTGTGTACAAGACAGTAAGCAAGGTGTGCATCTTACACAGAATAAAAAACCAAACAATTAAATGTTAATACACATTTGCCTGTATGCAGCACCCTCTTAAGAAATACCGCAGCTGCACTTAAAGAAAGGAAGGAAGACAGAAAGCAATCCTGGATGGGGCACCAGTACACCACAAGACACAACTGTGCATATATCCCACAAATTTCTGGGATATGGAAAGAAAAGTGGAGTACCTGCAGATGGGGTTGTGACAAACACAGCATATAATGAGTGAAAATTAAAACACTGATCAGGCTAGGAATGAAGTCTCATCTCCTGAATTTATGTGTGCTAGCAAGTGCTAATCACTGCACCATCACGATATCCTACTAAAGGAAATAAATGCGCCAGCTTGAAAACCAAATTAATTTTACTGGCTTTTGTTGTTTCACGTTATGTATAAAATCTTTATTATCGTTTGGAGCAACTTGTGGATTATAAATGTAGCAAATGTTGATCTCACACTGTACTTGAAGCAGCCCACTGGAAATTGATTGGAAGGAAAATCCGCAGTCACCGAGCTCCCAGGAGGCGCTGATCTAATGACGGATGCTAGCGCTCGTTCTCCACACCTGAGTTTGTCTTAATGAAGGGCCGACGTCTATTCGCAAGCAGCACTTTCTCTTGGAACAGGCAGCAGGCACACCTATACTCTTTACATCCTAGTATGTAAGGGAAATTTGCAAGTATATGTTATGCACCCGTAGACGAAATTGCACGAAAACATAAAACTTTTCATAACTTAGAGTAGAGTGTAATTTGTGGGGTTAGCTGCAAACGTTATTTTCATTCAACAAATGGAAAACAAATCTGGGCGTTAGCAGTTTGTCCGCATTAGGTCTTTACACCTCGTATTTTCCATATTTTGTTAAAGCCTGTAGTTGAAATCGAAACACACGCGCAATTTCATGTTAGCAAGGTGCACCGACGTTGGAAAGAAAAATGTTACAGCTTAAGAAAATAACCTGTCTGAAAACAATTGACATTTCACAGACTTACCACCTCGAAGAATCCGTTTTATGTATTAGACAAGTATTCGTTCTGCAATAACATCAATTTGTAAACATTAAGCTCATCTCCTGGAATTTAACTGTCCAGCTTTAAATGGCACCACACCAGCCTCGAGCCCATTGTCTTGTGAAATATCGTCCGTGCTGAACTCGCGATTGTCAATTATTATTACCAATCACAAAGCACACTGCCGCACTAGACGCACCAATCGGTGCAATGAGAGGCGGGCCTATAGCTTCAAAGCAGATATCAATTTGTAGAGATCCTGGTAAATATGTACTGTAGAGGACTGTAAAAAAAAATCAACAGTTTTGGCTTATTCGAAAAGTTTTATGAATCAAAGGCTACAATAATATTATACAAACAATATAGTATATTGTATATAAAGTGAAAATTTAGTAAAAACTCTAAAATGTAGTAATGTTTATATATTACAAGTAATTTAATTTACTTTTAAATATAATAAAGTTGACAATAAGCCAATTTAGAGGAGGTATTTGTATTGGTAAAGCCATAATATGCCTGTTGTCAAATGTTCCATTCATTGCAAACTTGGATTACTACTTATAATAACTTTCCCAGGAAGCTTAGCAGCAGAGCAGCCAAAGCAGCTTCCTACAAGGAAGTTTTTCTTTGTTTTCAGAGGATGTGGTCACTTTGTCATAATTCCTGAAAGAAAAGAAAAAATAATATGATGTATGTTTCAGCATAAATGTACTGAATTCATTCAACTGTATTATAATGAGGATTGTGAACATGGAAAATGCTGCTAATTCATCTGCATATGCATATGAAAAACAACTGGATCTCATAAAAGTCAGTCTTTATTTACTTGTAAGTCAAACTGTTATAATTTATTCATCAGTTATTTTCATAGCTTCTCACATTTTTGTCTTCTCAGCTCTTTTGCCATACCTATCTGGTAAAGCTATTCTAAACAATCAAAATCATTCACAAATAGTAGCATGTCATTTTGCTAATGCATACTGTATATGCTTCAATGTAAACAAATTTTGCAAATTTAATTTTTAATTAAGGAAATGGAATTGAAATATGCAAACAGAAGAACTCTTTATGTTTTAAACTTGCACGTCCAGTCTTCTGCGTTGAAGCTAATTTCACCAGAGATGTGCTTTACTAGCTATATATTCTCTAACTGGTGTTGTTTAACCAAATTCTGAATAAATTCAGATACACTTGGTTCCTGTTTTACAGTCATATAGACAAACTTTAAAAATGACAGTGATAAGATATGTTACCACTGAGCTTTTATTTACCTTTAAAGGAAGCTTTTAATTTCTAAATTTAATATAATTTAACCAGTATTCATATGTGAGATTTTTTCCCTTTTTACATGTTCTAAGACTGACAGGAAAAAGGAAAGCAGGTATAAAATAAATAAGCCCAGATATGAGGACACAACTGTCACAACTATCTTTGTTGTTTATCTGGATCTAGGCACATTCAAATAAATACATTTTCAGAAATGGTTTCATGCAAGCCTGCGTTAAATAGTGTTTAAATAAGAGACTACAGGAAGGTAAAGACTCAGATCACCAGGGGAGTTACTGGTCAGATTACAGTACTATCTGCTCAGACAATGACCCTTGATTATTGATACTTTCAATTTTCTGAAAGGATTTCCTGAGCTGCATATATGCTCAGGCACTAAACCTGGATAGAATACCAGCCCTTTGCTGGACACGCTCATACATGCACTCACAAGGCTACCTGAATGTGACTAGCTAGCCTAACATGCACATTTATGGATATTAACAGAAAACAACTTTGTACCCTAAATTAACCTACTGTGACCTGAGAAACATTTGCAAAATTCACACAAATTGCATATGTTTTTAAAATTGTAGGTCATATGGATTGGGTATTTTCTGCTGAAACACAGGCTTATGTCCTCAATGCCATTTACACATTTAACAATAGAAATATAATACTTTAATTAAACTAATAAATAGCATTGTGTAAGCACTCGACCCATTAATAAGCAGTGAAAGAGTAGTGTTAGCAAACACAACATTGTGCTGTACATCTACCATCCATAAAAACAGTAATCAGAAGATAAGGAAATGAAGTTTAAGCTTCTAAGTAATATAAAGCATCAGGTGTTATGTTGTTCAGTCAGCAGTTTAGACATTTGTAAGAAAAAAATGATGTGTTATTGTTTGCCTGTTTTGCAAGTTTGCATACTATTATCTCCTTGCTGCTTTGCTGTTAACAGTCCGTGCTTTTCTCTGTGTCATCCTAATATACATTCATCCAGAATCTGCTGTTTTCATCACTGGGATTTCAGAAACCAGAGCTTATACCTGCATTACTGGGTCAGTCCCCCTCAGAACACTCTTATTTACATAGCCATAATGAATAACGCTTGGCCAATTTAAAGTTGTTAGTAAGCCTAATGTTTATATCTTTTGAATGTTGCTGGAATCTGGAGTACCTGAAGAAAACTCACATATTCTAATATCGGAACCCAGGAGGTTGCTGTCTGGATGCAGAGTAAACCACTAAACCTTGTGGAAGCCGGCCCGGGCACAGACAGGTGGACAAGTTAGTGTCACCCAACACACGTTTATTTACAGTGCATCAGGAAAATATTCACAGTGCATCACTTTTTCCACATTTTGTTATTCATCCATCCATTTTCCAACCCGCTGAATCCGAACACAGGGGTCTGCTGGAGCCAATCCCAGCCAACACAGGGCACAAGGCAGGAACCAATCCCGGGCAGGGTGCCAACCCACCACAGGACACGCACAAACACACCAAGGACAATTTAGAATTTCCAATCCACCTAACCTGCATGTCTTTGGACTGTGGGAGGAAACCGGAGCGCCCGGAGGAAACCCACACAGACACGAGGAGAACATGCAAACTCCACGCAGGGAGAACCCGGGAAGCGAACTTGGGTCTCCTAACTGCAAGGCAGCAGCACTACCACTGCGCCACCGTGCCGCCCACATTTTTTTATGTTACAGCCTTATTCCAAAATTGATTAAATTCATTTTTTCCCTCAGAATTCTACACAGAATACCCCATAATGACAACGTGAAAAAAGTTTACTTGAGATTTTTGCAAATTAATTAAAAATAAAAAAACTGATAAATCACATGTACATAAGTATTCACAGCCTTTGCCATGAAGCTCAAAATTGAGCTCAGGTGCATCCCGTTTCCCCTGATCATCCTTGAGATGTTTCTGCAGCTTAATTGGAGTCCACCTGTGGTAAATTCAATTGATTGGACATGATTTGGAAAGGCACACACCTGTCTATATAAGGTCCCACAGTTGACAGTTCATGTCAGAGCACAAACCAAGCATGAAGTCAAAGGAATTGTCTGTAGACCTCCGAGACAGGATTGTCTCGAGGCACAAATCTGGGGAAGGTTACAGAAAAATTTCTGCTGCTTTGAAGGTCCCATTGAGCACAGTGGCCTCCATCATCCATAAGTGGAAGAAGTTCGAAACCACCAGGACTCTTCCTAGAGCTGGCCAGCCATCTAAACTGAGCGATCGGGGGAGAAGGGCCTTAGTCAGGAAGGTGACCAAGAACCTGATGGTCACTCTGTCAGAGCTCCAGAGGTCCTCTGTGGATAGAGGAGAACCTTCCAGAAGGACAACCATCTCTGCAGCAATCCACCAGTCAGGCCTGTGTGGTAGAGTGGCCAGACGGAAGCCACTCCTTAGTAAAAGGCACATGGCAGCTCGCCTGGAGTTTGCCAAAAGGCACCTGAAGGACTCTCAGACCATGAGAAACAAAATTCTCTGGTCTGATGAGACAAAGATTGAACTCTTTGGTGTGAATGCCATGCGTCACGTTTGGAGGAAACCAGGCACCGCTCACCACCAGGCCAATACCATCCCTACAGTGAAGCATGATGGTGGCAGCATCATGCTGTGGGGATGTTTTTCAGCGGCAGGAACTGGGAGACTAGTCAGGATAAAGGGAAAGATGACTGCAGCAATGTACAGAGACATCCTGGATGAAAACCTGCTCCAGAGCGCTCTTGACCTCAGACTGGGGCGACGGTTCATCTTTCAGCAGGACAACGACCCTAAGCACACAGCCAAGATATCAAAGGAGTGGCTTCAGGATAACTCTGTGAATGTCATTGAGTGGTCCAGCCAGAGCCCAGACTTGAATCCGATTGAACATCTTTGGAGAGATCTTAAAATGGCTGTGCACCGACACTTCCCATCCAACCTGATGGAGCTTGAGAAGTGCTGCAAAGAGGAATGGGTGAAACTGGCCAAGGCTAGGTGTGCCAAGCTTGTGGCATCATATTCAAAAAGACTTGAGGCTGTAATTGCTTCCAAAGGTGCACTGACAAAGTATTGAGCAAAGGCAGTGAATACTTATGTGCATGTGATTTCTCAGGTTTTTTATTTTGAATAAATTTGCAAAAGCCTCAAGTAAATTTTTTTCACGTTGTCATTATGGGGTGTTGTGTGTAGAATTCTGAGGAAAAAAATGAATTTAATCCATTTTGGAATAAGGCTGTAACATAACAAAATGTGGAAAAAGTGATGCGCTGTGAATACTTTCCGGATGCACTGTGTAAGTGCCATTATGTACAAGGTGCACAAACCCCCAAAAGTCCTTAAAGTCCTGGCCACAACAATGCCTCAGTTCTCTTCAGGCCGCCTCCTTGCCTCCTCCACCAAACTCCCGACTCACGCCATCATCTGAAGGGAGGCGGCCCCTCTTATAGGCACCCAGATGTGCTCCTGGTGTCCTCCAGTAACCTGTGTACCCGGTGTGGTGGAAGTGCCGAGGTCCAGGGCTCTCTAGGCACAGGGGTGCCCCCTGGCAGTGACCACGGGCCCCTACAGGGTAGAGCTTCCAAGCTCTTTACCCGTGGCCCCCAAAGGAACCAGGGTGGTCACCCCCATGTGGTCAAAGGTGAGCGTAAGCCCTCTTCCGGTCTTCCTAGGCATCCCGGCCGGGTCACCACCCCAGTCATCTCCGACAACCTCAATTCCATCATACTATTTTATATGCCAAATAAAATGAATCAAAACTGAATTTAAATTGAAGATTTTTAATCACCGTAATGTGAATGCAATGGGTGACACTTCAGCACCACGCAGTGTGAGGTTTTTCACAGTGGCTAGAGTGGTAGTCCTACCACCAACCCCCAAGTTTTCCCTGCAAGTTGGAAGACCTGCTTTCAGTGCTGGATGCAGATTAACATCATACCCAGGATGGAGCAATTGCAGGTTAAGGTATTTGCTCAGGACAGGTAGGACTGATCGCATAACATAGAGGAACTAAATAAGAACAGACAGAGCAGGCTCTTTTTCTTAAGAGACTGTGCTCCTTTAATGTGGGTAATGACATCCTTCACATATTCTACAACTTTGTGCTGGCCAGGCTGATTTTTTATATGTTGTGGTGTGCTAGTCAGGTAATAATTACTTCAAGAGAGGGCCATCAAATAAACTAACTAATTAAAAAGGGCAGGCAAGGTTATCAGATCAACTATGGACCCCATGGAGTCGATAGTGACGGAGAAAATTAAAAGAAAACTGGATGCCTTTATGAACAATACTGCGTATCCTCTCTGTGATGCACTACGACTGGCTATTTTCAGCCCATGAATTATTCAGCAGAAATGTGTCAAGAAATGCTATTGGGCTCTTTTATAACAACGGAAATATACCCGCATAATGCCTCATTGTAAGTGTGACTGCCTTTTTTTATATTTTTTTGTATTTAGTCATTATGGTGTATGTTCAGAACATAGTGTGTGTATGTATGTGTATAGTCTCACTGAAGCCAGATGTATATTACAGTATATACGTCTGGAGACAACCATGAGTGCATTAAACTGGGTGGGAGCAATTAGACGGCTCACTGATTGTCACATTTCTAAACCAATCCAATGTCTCATGAAGGTGGCGCTCAAAGTAGAGGCTGTGATTTTGGACTACAAAGTTCAGAGGAGCCCTTGTTAACCTAATCTGACAGAGAGCAATCTTCTGTTTATGATGAACCATCTACAGTCAAAAAGTCTCCTAAAAAAACCCTATTATACATCTAAATGTGTGTTGCTGTTTGTAGATAGCAAATTGCACATTTTAAAAATACACATTACCTAACACAAGGAAAAAATCTTTCTGTAACATCAGATTATACATTGGCATTCGATAGCATCAATGGACAAATGGTAAACATGAATGATACGTTGTTGCAGGTGCTGTGTGTGCTCTCTATTGTTCATTTACGATGATAGTGTAGGAGTCAATATAAGCTTGGAAGAACTGGCAGCTATATTCATGAAAATACGAGTATGAACTGCAAAATATGCACTTGAAGTAAACAGTGTTTCACACTCTGTGAAAAAATCTGCTGTGAAGAGAGCCAATATCTGTATCTGAGATACAGATTTCAGTACTCAAAACACCTGAATCAGCAAATCTGTCTAACAATACCAGTAGATGTGCAGATGCAGCTGCACAACATCCACCGTATGACTGCACGCCTAAACAATTACCTAAAAAAATTAACATTGCTGTCTAATTGGAAATGAAAACATACCTTGACAAATAGCTTCAGCTTTTTAACACATTGCATTTCCAAGACCTCAATGTTTATCTAAACTATTTGTTGTTTTTTATGTCATATAGTGATGCAGCAGTTAATATGACAGAAAGATATCATAGCAGACAGAGGCACTTCTGAAATGTGTGGAGACTACCGGCGGTAGTCTACATGTATGTGTCTGTTTGTCTGTCTCAACTGTTGCAGTGCTCATTAAAATGTGCAAGCTAATTGTTAAGCTTTAGTTCCTAAGTTCCACTGGGTTCCTGAATGGATAACAGCAATTTTAGCATTTTTTTTTCTTTCAATGTCAAGTATCTTTTGCTCTTTTCCTGAAACCCCAGTACTGGTGTAAAACGCACTGACAGAAAAAATTGGAGGCAGGTGTTTTTGGAGGAAACCCTGTGGGTGGAGCTTTGTAGCGTAGGACTTTGCCTTTATTACATACTTTTTAATGGGTTGTCCCCAGATGTGCATTCTCATTTCAGAATCTCATCTGAGTTTCTGTAAAAAAAAAAAAATTCCCCCTGGGGACAAAAAAATTCCATTTATCTGTCCAATTGCATTCATCTTTCCCACAACTCTGACAATTCTTTATGTCCCTGCCACTGAGAAGCACCCCATAGTATTATGCTGCCACCACTGTTCTTCAAGTTTGAGATGATATTAGGCAGGTGATGAGAAGTACCTGGTCTTCAACCAATATATTTCTTGGAATTCTCCCCAAAGTGTTGTCTCAACAGAATCTTTTTCTTCATTCTGCCAGAGTCCTTTAAATGCCATTTGGCCAACTCCAAGTGGGATGACATATGTCTTTTACTAAAGAGTGCTGCTAAAATTGCCATCCTTTATACAGGTTACCCCATCACAGCAGAAAACTTCTGAAGCTATGTGGGAGTGACTATTGGTTCCTGGGCACCTCTCTGACCAAGTTCCTTCTTGCCCATTTTGTCCAGACAGTCATCACTAATAAGAGTCCTGATGGTTCCAAACTTCTTCATTCTCACAGTTATTGAGATTGTTGTGCTCCTGATAACACTCAACACTTTAGAAATGGTTTTGTGCCCTTGCACTGATTATTAAAATCTCAATACAATTTGATCACGGAAGTCCACAGTTTATTCCTTTGACTCCAAGGTTTGGTTTTTGTCCTGACATACAGTGTGAATTGCGGGATCTTATATACACAGTTCTGTGCCTTTCTAAATGATGTCCAAATAATTACATTTGCCATAGGCAGATTTCACTTCGCAATGTGGAGTGCATGGCAATGGCTCAGGATACTTATAAAAATGAGTAATTTCATTTTTGGTTTTTAGCACATTTTCAAACTTTTCAGAAAGCATATTTAACTTTGTTATTATGGGTAATTTGTTGTAGGCAAAAATGGCAAATAAATCCATTTAAAATTAAATCAATATTGCAATGAAGTATATATACTACATATATACATCTGTCATGTATACTGATATGTGCCTGTCTGCCTTATATTAGATTTTTGCAAAAGGAGATCTCAGTTCAGTTTGTTACTTTGTTGCAAAAATGAGTCTTTCAGTTTTCAGACCCGCTTCTCCCCTATGGTCATTGATCAACAGTCCTGTCTTCAATTCAAAAACATAATTCCTTGTGAATGGTCTTCATTTCTGCAGACTACTTTATTTTCTGTAGGTATTTAATTTACAATATATTATCAAAAATTGCAAGCATTTTGTATGTGGTGAGTACAAGACTGGATGACTTGATATGTGAATTATGCGACACAAGTATCATGAATTTTTTTATAGATGTTTTTGATATTGTATGCTTTTGTCCAGCATTGATAGATAGATAGATAGATAGATAGATAGATAGATAGATAGATAGATAGATAGATACTTTATTAATCCCCAAGGGGAAATTCACAAATCATCATTGCTCGTGATCTGCTGCTATTCTATCAGAAACATTTTTATTTCTGTTCTTCATGAAACATGAGATTTTCTCTGCCATCACTACAAATAAAGTGTACTAAGTAACATATAAAAAATAAAATTTTTGGGTGGAGTGTTCTTTTAATATGTGCATTTCTTGATTGAAATCCTAAATTGCTCTGTCCAAAGCAAACTTGCTTGCAACTGTCTGTTTTTGTCTCTCATTTGCCTGCAGTCCTTTGAAGCACTACATGAAATCACCACTAATTAAATTATACCATGACTATCTTGATACACCATCTGTTCCCTCAAATAACCTGCTTTCCCTTCCTGAATCTATAGATGTGTTAGTATATCCTGGCAAAAATGGTGCAGGATAATGCTAACTCTGGATGGGATTCTAGTCCATTACAGAGAACATTCATGAGCACATCCACATTTGTATATTTAGAATCTCTAACTTGCCTAGCATGCCTTGTCTTTGGCAGGAGACCAGACGCTCTGCAAAAAAATGCTGGTGAATAGTCTAGGAGCCTGGGCCATGTCCCTAGAGCTGTGAGGAAGCAATGATAACTACTTCACCACTGTTCTCCCATAGTCTTCATTATTCATTCATTTAATCATATCCAAAACCCCCTTAGTGATAAAAAAATCTTTCATTTTTGACTAAACAGAGATAAAGACCAATGTAATTTATTCTTTCTCAATTACTTCACTGTAAGCAATTCTGTGAAAACTAATTAAAATGGAATGATTCAGCTTTCCATATTCATCAATGTTAATTGGCAGAATGAATGCACGATTAACCAATTTAATAATTAGTGCTAGAAACACCAGAAATAGTTAAGATACTGTGGATAATGTGTTTTTGTCTGTCTAAAGCAGAAACCTGCCTATGCAATGCAAAAATCATAATGTATGCTTTAAATTATCAGACCTTGAGACAGTTTAATCAAAGGTTTTTGTTAAAGCAAAGGAACATGATAGCACAATGGAGAACAAACTGCTCTGTTGCTTTATGATTCTTGAGAGAAGTGAAAACAGCTTTTTTCATGTAATCTGCATAAACGTACATCTCAACAATTAAACATATAAAACAATGTTCTGGCTTTAAGAAAAAGAAAAATGATGTTTGAAAAATATGTTAATTAAAATGACATTTGAAAAATGAATTATAACTTGTTTTCCTAGATTACTATTAAGCTACAAATACTTTAAGCACAGCCTTGAAGCAGCTTGATAGCTGCATTGGTTTATTTCTATTTTAAGTATTGGATGATGACAAACAGGAAACTAAAAGAAGGATCTTGATGAGACATGGAAAGTAAAAGAAGGATCTTAATGGCACAAAGTGCAAATTTAAAGCTGGTGTTATTTATCTGCAATGTTGTCTACTTCAACCCATTTACATCATCAGTCATATTCTGTCATGAGAACCTCTAAATCAAAGGCAGCCGAACAGTTTGGTCATTATAAACATACATTTAAGTATTCAAAACAAAGCCTGGCAGACAGTAGCCTCTTGACTTCAGGAAATAATTGTAACTTT
This sequence comes from Polypterus bichir lapradei, assembly GCA_026402145.1. Taxonomy (NCBI): domain Eukaryota; kingdom Metazoa; phylum Chordata; class Cladistia; order Polypteriformes; family Polypteridae; genus Polypterus; species Polypterus bichir. Next base: position 25,174,880 of record JANRMT010062813.1, on the reverse strand, counting down.
TCCTTGTTGTCTAACAGCCTTACATGAGTTGTTTACAATTATGAGCTAGAAAATTATTTGCATTTAAAGCGTGGGATGGGGTTATCTGTTCTGAAATCCGCCATGTATAAATTATATGAACTGCCTCCTTTTATGTCACTGAACTATATGCCATCAGCTTCATTCCTAAGCTGTTTTTTCTGAAGCCCCAATATTAATTTTTCATTGCAACCATCAGAAGATTTTTCACTTAACTGAAGATTATTAAATGCAGTCACAGTTATATCTGCATGTTTGGATTATGTATTTATCTCTGCAGGCCCAGTGAAGTAATTTTTGTTGTTTTGTTGCATGTATTTTTTAAATACTTAATTTGTGTTATTTATTCATGGCTGTCTGTCGATCCGACGATGATGCTGTCCATCCATTTGTCCATCTTTGTCACTCCCCTTCTTGTGTATGTGCTGATGGGAGAGCAGATAAATTCAGGATATGCACACCCAATGGCATGATAGGCCAGGGAATTGCCCCCTAGGTACATTGGCTTGATTCTGATGGTGATGTCTTGCCATTCTCTTCTCTTCTTGTTGATGTCTCCATTGTTATTCAAAGTAATGGACTCCTTTATTTATTGTCTGTCTTGAAAGTCTCTGTAGATCCTCACCTCTGACTTTGGTTGGCCTTTCCAGAAGAATGTATATCCAGCTGTGGTTTCAGTGATGGATGCTTCATCAAAAAGACGAGTCTCACTGAGTACACAGATGTCCACCTTGTAGCTTTGGAGCTCTGAAGCTACAAGGGCTGTTCTCCAAGGTGGTCAGTCCATACTGGTAAAATTCATAAGTGCGCGGATATTCCAAGAAGCTGTGATAAAAGATTTAGTAGTTTTTCGACCGTGTGTAAAGGGGTAACTTACCAGGTGCAGTTTCCTGGCTTAATACAAATGGGACAAACTTTGTTTAGGACACCTTTGATTGCCCTCTCCTCTTCAGGGGCAGGCAGTGCTATCCTTGGAAAAGGCTACCTAGTCATGCCTGCAGGACATAGATGATGTACTTGTGCCGGGTGTGCCTCTGAACAGCCATCACACCAATGGCACCATACATGCGGATTCTATACTAATAGCATACACCATCACCCAATGGTAGTTCTTCTCATCTGTTGCCCATCGCCATAAGACTTTTATGCAGAAGAAAGGATGAGGAAAATAGATGGAAGGAAGAGCATGTGCAAATGAGTTGTTGATATCGGTGGTAATGAGGGTGCCCATTCCTCAATCACACCATTTTACTTTCTGTCAGGAATCCACGTGGCAAGCCAGGTGCAAGACCACTAAGTTACACCACTTTGGATTGACCCTTGGTGGGATGAGGCGTGGGTGGATGAGTCAGTCTTAGTCAGGACCTTGCCACCATTGGTGGCCCTACCAGGAGTACACGACTCCCAACAGCATCGCTTAGGGGATCATTGAATCATGCAAACCACTGTGCCACGTTAAGGTGCTGACTCAATGGAGGGTGTATTATATTAATGTATAATACACTAGTTGTATGAGTGGAATTGCACTTTTTTTAGAAGAAATTGAATCGAATTGAACTGAATTAATGGTCCTAGCATGATTCAGAATAAAGTAATTAGTTTGTTGATCAGTAATACATATTTTATGAATGCACACTAAATTTTGGAAATGCATGAAGAGCAAATGACAGTAAAATATTATTTTCCTTGGCACAGTAACATTCTTGGAGCTAAGCTTTGTTTATTTTTTTCTTGCACAAAATGAGTGGGATGACCTGAATTCTTTCCCAAATGAAACACAAACTGTTTAATGAGGGAGAGGGCACTGAGAATTGTTACATGAAATAGGAGTTTGATTAATGAACCCACTGGGAAAATTAAAACTGTATTTTTGTTTCCATTCCAGAAAAAAAAAATATTTCAGAGCTGCTCACTTAAATTCAGTTCCATTTCAATTAATTTAACTCTTATCAGTACTAGTTCCCAAACACCTAGAACTGTTGTCACACACGTGCAAGTAGGAGGCAGCGGAAGGGCTTAAGTAATGGTAATACCACATCTGACCAGGGGGCGGCGGGGTGTACTAATTGTCTTTCTCAGTTCCCTGCAGACCGTTCCCGAGAAATGCTGCCAGGAACCGGCTCCCTCGATGACGTCACTTCCGTGTCCGGGGCCTTCGATGACATCACTTCCAGGTCCAGGTCCCTCGATGACAACACTTCCGGGTCTGACCCTCTCAATGACGTCACTTCCTATATGGGCCTTTAAAGCCACCATCTCACCACCAAGAAATCAGTTCTGTTTTGGACTCAGTATTGCGAACATCGCTGTCAATTTAAAAAAGCTTTTGCAGCCAGGGATATTATATGAGTGGCTGCCCCTAACCTTTTTATGATGTCTGGTTTGTGTTTTTATCACACTGTATAAAATAAGTTCAATGAGAATTCAAGCAAAATGACATCTTAAGTGAGTTCAGTAAGGGATGGAAAAGATAGACCTTGTTTGCTGCATCACAGATAACACATTTGAATAAATAAGAAAATGTACATACAAATCAAAAAGATATTATGTGTCAGTGACATCTTAACAGCAAAGCAAAGCAGTGCACTGGGGCCTCTACCTACACAACCACTCAGCAAGTCACAACATACAAAGATTAGTATTGGGCCCTGTGCTCGTGGGGCCCCCGGGCAACTGGCCAGCATGTCCTTGGGTTAAGACAGCCCTGCTATGTGTATATGATCTGTCTATCTATATACGGAGCATTCTTAAGCCAGGATAGAGTTGTGGTGAGCCTATCTCGACAGGATCAAGCCCAAAGCAGGAATCCAACTTGTAAAGGTTCCCAGTCAAATTTAGTTTCCCATTCATAGTTTATGTTTACCAAAGGATGTCACTGAGGATCTTTATGGCTGCCTTCAACACCCAGAATAAATGCATGAATCAAAAGCATAAAATATGCACAAAAATGGAGAACATAAATTTCCAAATGATGCAGATAACAAACATTATCTCTAGGCCTAATAAGTAGAGGCCCTTCAGAGAAGGTAGTTTATCAGCCTGCTCATCAGCAACATGCAGTACCTGCACAAAAGCACTCCATCACTTCCTAGGTAATTCTCTTTACATTCTTTTCCTTTTCTAGTTACAGATAACTCTAATCTCCTTCTCCTCCTCCTCATTCTCCTGCCAGACAGGTTGTTACCCCAAGTGATCCAGACTCAAAGATGTCTCTACCATAATTCAGCTTTAAACACTCTGCTTGGGTCAATTTTGGGCAAGCACCTGAATCAGATTTGGAGTCAGGAATAACCTTACTTTTTGGTACAGGGTCACCTACCTGCCCTTCCTTTAAATACCATGATTTCCTTGGGCTCTTCATCCTTTATCTGTCCTTAAAGGCCCATATTTCTCGCATATCCACACAGCTGCCTGCATTAAAAAGACAGCATTATCCCTTTCCATGCAGTTCGGATTATCCCTTTCCATGCAGTTTGGGACTCTGTGCTGCTGCCTAACAGGCTGTATTTTCCTTCTTGGCCTTCTGCCACTTCTCAATCTTTAAAAGATAAACGTGGCTCCACTGCTTGTTGTCTTGGACCATTTGTTGTTCTCTTTCAGCCAGTCACACATAGGGTCAAGCACAAAGCAGATTTCCAGTAAAATTCAGTCTTGCATTCATAGTTTATTTAAAAAACTTCCAAAACAATAAATTCCAAGGAGGCCAAAGGTATAAAAAATTTTTATTTGTTCGATAAACATACAAATGCAGATTATAGAAAAGACAGAAAACAAGTCGCAATGCATATGGAAAGCATAGGTAAGTAAACCACTGCAGCATAATGGAGACCACATTTTTAGCTCTTTGTGCTATATGTTATTAAACTTCAATGTATTTAAAATCCACCTACTCTGTCATTACACTTGTTTAATTCATATCAGGACCATAGGGCAAAGAGCCCGTCCGATTTGCAGTAGGTACAAGACAGGACAGGATGACAGTGCATGCATACACATTCAAATTTGGTGTTGTCAATGACCAGCAAAATAACACACACTTCCTTGAAGTGAAATCCACAGTACTCTCAGAAAAGAAAAAAAAATAGAAAAGAAAAGAAAAAGAAAAATTTACCAAACCAAAATTAGAATCTATATCTATGGAACTGTCAGACAGCAGTACTAGACACTTTGCCCAGTATATGCTCCACACAGCAAAATCACTCAAAAATCTCAATTCTGTAAAAATGTGCGCAGAAATATATCTATAGATTTTTTTTATATTTTTATTTGTTTTCTTTTAAAACACCATAAAACAAAGAAGAAGGGAAAACAAAAGTGTGGCCCCAGAATAAAACCACTCTAGGCCAAGAAAGATAACCACAGTTACAGCATTGGATCCTATCCAGTTCTGCAACTGCAACTTCAACTTCTAGGTGCTATCAAGGTGCAAAAGTGCTACAGAAAATCTGAAGTGTTAAATTCACATAAGTATAAATAAAATTAAATCTGCTGGATCCATATTGTGATGAAATTGCCAGAAGGGGGAGTAATTATTGCGAGGAGAAGTATTAAACAAAGCCTGGACACAAGGAAAGCCCACATTTATAAATGAAGAGCCAATATAAAAGTCAACATTGTTAGCCAACAGACAGAAGTAATGCCTGTAAATATACTGCTCAAAAAAATTAAAGGAGCATTTTTTATAGCATCAAGTATAACATCAAGTCAGTAAAACTTCTGGACTATTGATCTGGTCAGTTAAGTAGCAGAGGGGGTTGTTAATCAGTTTCAGCTGCTTTGGTGTTAATGAAATTAACAACAGGTAGCACTAGAAGGGCAACAATGAGACGACTCCCAAAACAGGAATGGTTTAACAGTAGGAGACCACTGACATTTTCCTCTCCTCATCCACTCTGACTGTTTTTTCACTATTTTCGCTAGTCCAATACCTGGACCCTACAGAGGTTGCACAGGTAGTCTCCAACTTCTCCATGATGGCACATCAATACGTGCCATTGCCAGAAGGTTTGCTGTGTCTCCCAGCACAGTCACAAGGGCATGGAGGAGATTCCAGGAGACAGTCAGTTACTCTAGGAGAGCTTGACAGAGCCGTAGAAGGCCCTTAACTCATCAGCAGGACCGGTATCTGCTCCTTTGGGCAAGGAGGAACTGGAAGAGCACTGCCAGAGCCCTACAAAATGACCTCCAGCAGGCTACTGGTGTAAATGTCTTTGACCAAACAATCAGAAACAGACTTCATGAGGGTGGCCTAAGGGCCCAACGTCCTCTTGATTGGCATTTGCCATAGAATACCGGAATTGGCAGGTCCACCAATGGCACCCTGTGCTTTTTACAGATGAGAGCTAGTTCACCCTGACCACATGTGACAGACGTGAAAGGGTATGGAGAAGCCATGGAGAATGTTATGCTGCCTGTAACATCGTTCAGCATCACCAGTTTGGTGGCGGGTCAGAGATGGTCTTGGGAGGCATATCCATGGAGGGACGCACAGACCTCTACAGGCTAGACAATGGTACCTTGACAGCCATTAGGTATCAGGATGAAATCCTTGGACCCATTGTCAGACCCTATGCTGGTGCAGTGGGTCCTGGGTTCCTCCAGGTGCACAATAATTCCCAGCCTCATGTGGTGAGAGTATGCAGGCCGTTCCTGGATGATGAAGGAATTGATACCATTGACTGGCCCTCACACTCGCCTGACCTAAATCCAATAGAACACCTCTGGGATATTATGTTTTGGTTCATCTGATGCTGCCAGGTTGCACCTCAGACTGTCAAGGAGCTCAGTGATGCCCTGGTCCAGATCTGGGAGGAGATCCCCCAGGACACCTTCTGTCATCTCATTAGGACCATGCCCTGACATTATCAGGCATGCATACAAGCATGTGGGGGCCATACAAACTACTAAGTATGATTTTGAGTTACTGCAATGAAATTTCATCAAAATGAACTAGCCTGCTCCATCATTTTTTCACTTTGATTTTTGAGGTGTCTTGGAATTCATTATCAATTCAGGTTGATAATTGTCATTTCCATCAAACGATGTGGCATCCTTTCGTTCCTAACACGTTACCCAGTCCATATCAGTATAGATATCTAGCATGATTTGTTTTCCCATTGAGATCAGATGTATTTCAAATTGTTACTTTAATTTTTTTTAATAGTTTATAAAGGAGGATTAGGAGGTGCTGGGGGGCATGCACTGATACAGTACATTGCTGCACCCACCACACGATGAACCAATTCTAGATCCCAAATTAGGACCCAAGCACAGCCGTGCAGCGGGTACACTTCAGCACCACACTAGTTCAAATGGAATGGAACAGTGTGAGGTTGTTTACAGTGGCTGAAGTGCCAGTCCTGCCACCAACCCCTGTGTTTTCCCTGCATGTTGGAGGAACTGCTTGCTGGGCTGAATGCAGGTTAATGTCACACCCAATGGCCCAATGGAGTGGAATCACTTCTGGCACTTAGGGGATTTGAACTGGCAACCTTCTGATTGCTAGCACAGATCCCTAGCCTTAGGGTGTCCTAAAAAAGAGGCTCTCAGAGAACACCAGATCAAGCTAAGAGACATGCTTAACTGACAGGCACCTATCAGCTTTCCCCAAAAATCTGAATATCAAAGCAGAGGATCACCTCCTAGGGCAGGTTTGTTCAAGCTGTTTATCACAAAGGGGAAAAGCCCAAGAATAATGTAAAAAGAAGACCTACAGGGTGCAATGGCTTTAGAGGTCTGCTGGCTGTGGCCTTTTACAAACCACCTCTGAGCCCAGACGTGATTTCAGAGTGGCCAGGAACTAAATGCTTAATGCTGTTTAAATGGCCACTACTGGAAGAACTCCATGAGTCACATTTGGGAGGTGCTTTGGGCAAAAAAAAATTTAAATAAAGGGGTGTAATTGGAAAATGAGAATGTGATTATTGTGACTCAGAAGATGACCAGTTACCATATCTATGACCCTGCATCTACTACCCATACTGGTTAAAAATCCAATTCATCCCCAAGTTCTTAGCTCTGGATAACCATGGAGGAAGGCACATTGGTACTGCCTGATTAAAATTTGTATTTATTCTTACATTTTTGGCCCAAAGAATTGGCTATGGCGTAGCCTGTTTCTATTCCCAAACCTTCTTATGCTTATTTCTCTTTTTTCAGAGAATACAAGAGGGTTACTCAGCACTGCCTGTGGAGTGGGGGCACCAACTAATTTTTAGAATTAGACCTAGTCTATGGTACTATGGTGTTCACATGTACAAAAGTGAATTTGTAAAAATAAATTGGTGGCAATAGGGTCAACAGCATAGATTTTTGTATACCAGATAAACACAAGAAGGGATACTCCACACTGCTCTTGGTTGGGACAGCGACTGCAGTGTGAACTGTATATTCAATTAATTATCATTATTATTCATGGTGGCTCCAAAATCCGTACTAAGCCCTTCTTTCTCTTCTGTTCTTTTTCCGGTTTTCTGTGGTGGCGATCTGCACCACCACCACCTAATCAAAGCACCGTGATGTCCTTACACTGATGGATTAAAGGCCAGAAGTCCACATGACCGTCATCATCAAATTCTTCCATGAGAACCCTAAATATAATGAGGATTGATTGTCATTTATGTTGCATAGAATGCCTAGAGGGGCCTGGGTGGTCTCGTGGCCTTGGAACCCCTGCAGATTTTATTTTTTTCTCCAGCCGTCTGGAGTTTTTGTTTTGTTTTTTCTGTCCTCCCTGGCTATCGGACCTTACTTTTATTCTATGTTAATTAGCGTTCCCTAATTTTAATTCTTATTTATTTTGTCTTTTTTCTCTTTCTTCATCATGTAAAGCACTTTGAGCTACATGGTTTGTATGAAAATGTGCTATATAAATAAATGTTGTTGTTGTTGAACTGTGAAATGAAACATCCTCTGTATAAATGAGCAACCTTTGTAAAATGTGATGGAAATAGGTTTAGCTGTGTAAATACTGGGAACACATATGCACAAATGCTCATTCAGCTTTACATATTAGGCTCATTGTATTCATTGTATTTATTACTTTTGCTGCATAGGGCATAATTTAAGTAAACAGATGGTGAAGTTGAATGTTAATTAGACTAATTTATATAAATTATACCTGAAAAGTATAAATACTGAAAAGGAAAATATTCTGAAAACAACATAATGAAATGAGTTAAATGAGTACCTCCACTCTGCAAAGTACATTTTTTAGATATAAAAAATGCATTGAATTCAATTATATTGATTTAGCTTTCAGTTCATGTGTTTTATGATCTATTGTTTGATGTTAAATTGTAGAATTTAGTTCAGCATTTTCAATACTGTCAACTTCAACAGTGCATACAGGAACAATTAACTCCCTGTCACTTCACTGAATCACATCCCAAATCTTACATGTCTAACAGCACCTAGTCTATCACCATGGTTGACTGTACTCCACTGCTTCATTTCTGCTCATGACAGGAGACGGAGAATTAGGAGAGGAAAGGCCTGAAATCTTTCCATCAAGGTCAGAGCAAACAAAAGGAATGACCCTTGGGGGATGTTAAGAGACTGCTCGTTAAAATGTCTAGCTTACCCCTCCACCATAAATTACACTAAGAGGATTTCAAAATGCCTGTAAGGTTGCTGTATTATAGATTTTTCTAAATGTTTCATACTGGCTGCATGGTCTGACGCTTCATAAATTGCCTTCTGGTAATCAACCTGGTATCTGACATAAGGTAATCGTTGAGAAAGATATAAGAGCCGGCATAAATTAAGCTCCTGAAGAATTTTCTTGAATCTTCTATTTGCTTTTAATCATTTTGTTTCTGTGAGCCATTTATAAAAACAGGGTTATATTTAAAGGGGTTATTCACAGACAGGCGTGCAGCAATAATATTTTTGCTAAATTATACAGATTGCACATATTCTTTAGTTTGTCTTCTTGCTTTGTGATTGATTATATTTAGTAAAGCTTAGCCAGGAAAAACACAAAACAATATTCTTCTCTCTGCAGAGTTCACTGAGCTTGGACAGGTTATACGGTATAATGCTGTATACCAGTGGTTCCCAAACTCGGTCCTGGGGACCCACTGTGGCTGCAGGTTTTTGTTCCAACCAGATTCACAATAGGTGATAATAATCGATAACAACTGATCTCGTTTAATTAGCTGGTCTTTTTTCTCTTCTCTTATTCTGCATTCAGAAAAACACAACAGTATGGATTTTATATTTATAAGACATTTAGAAATATCTCTATTTTTTCTAAAGCTTATAAATGCTTAATTCTCTTTTGTTGTTTTCCTATTATTCTCCCCTTTTACTGTGTAGTTTTTTCCCTTCATTTAACCCTAATAGTGACAATTAACAACCAGCATAGCAGAAACCCAGGATGATGAAAGCTGCAACGACTTCAGTTTCAGACCCACTAATTAGAAAATAATTAATTAAATAACCATAATATTCGAAAAGCAGAATGAAAATCAGGTTGAAAATACTGTTTATTACATTTAAAAAAAATCTACCTAACTTAGTTTTGTAATTTCTACATTGACTCCAAAACACAGAAACTGAGAAATAATGACTCATTTAATTAGGCTGAGTCCAATGAAAAACAGAAGTTGGTTGGAACAAAAACCTGCAACCACAGGGGGTCCCCAGGACTGAGTTTGGGAGCCACTGCTCTATACAATGCCACCACCACCACCATTTATTTATATAGCACATTTCCATAAACGAAAATAGCTTAAAATGCTTTACAATAACAAAGACTAAACAGAGTTACAAAAGAAAGTAAAAGCAAAGGCACAGTTATTTATGACATATTATGTTAAATAAAAATCAAAATGCCCATTTTAATAATAAAAACTTTGGTCAAATGGCCAGGGAGGAGAGCAAAATTTAACTGCAGCTGGCGGGATGCTAAAGAAAATAACCCTTCATGGGTTCCAAGGCCATAAGGCCACCCAGCTCCCTCTCAGCATTCTATTGTACATACACATGTCACAATTAGCAGGCTGCTCTTCTGGAGCTTTCCTCATCTTCTCTGCATCCCAGGTATCTGCAGATTATTTATACCAGGGAAAAACATGCAAATACTTAGCACCAGAGTAAAATAAGAAAGCACACAAAAGTAGTGATTAATGACCAGCCTATAAAACAGCAAATAAAAATGCATTTTATGAAAAATGGCAAAAACAATTCCCACTTCCCCACAGTATAAGGGAATGCCCGTGATGCCAGTACTTTATTAAAAGATTAAGAAAAATTCAGAAAAAACAGGCACGTTTTTAGTATTTTTTTTAATTGCTCAACTGTGGCAGCCCTACATATCTCTAACAATAAACTATTTCAGATTTGTGTTGCATAAAAGCAAAATGCCACCTCTGTAAGATCTTTCATGCTTCACTCTCATAATACTGAACAAGCCATTGTTAGAGGATCTAAGATTGCACTTGGGAATGTAGAAGGTCAAACACTCCAAAATATAAGAAGGTGTTTAGATTATTCAGAGCCTTATTAGTCCTTGGTATGAGATTTACATTAATAAGAAATTTAGAAATATTTGTATTTTTGCCGCAGTTCTAAATTCTTAACTTTCTTTGTCATTTTCTGTGGAGGTTGCTATGCCCTCAAAATGACAGCTCACAACAAACAAGTCATTTTGTAGATGACCTGACTGAATTATCCCTTCTTGCTGAAAAGCACCCTTACAAGTTCAGCTGTATGTGTTACATCTGTTTCCTGAGCATTTTTTCTGTCTTTCCTGACCCTCTTAAATTTGAGATAAAGCATGAGCACTCAAGAAATCAAAGAAGTCCACTTTGAGGTTTTCTGAGCACCACATAATTCACAGAACCAATAATATTTACAGTGAGTATTGTGGAGTCTGTCAAAAACCAAGGAAAATACAATACAAATACAATATGCAATAGTAAACTAACTTGTACAAAAAATGATTTTGTGGAAATATATACATTAAATTATACTTTCAATTGTAGGCTTCTTTGTAAATGTCAAAGAGTTTTTCTTCTTTTTCAACCAACAATATCACTGTATATTTTTCTTTTCATGGCAAGTTCATGTGGAACTGAGATGCATAAACCAATTCTGGGTGGTGTGCCAGTCCAGCAGAGGACATTGTTATAGACACACTTAATTAATTTTAAGTTTCTGGTTCACCTAACACATCACATCAGGGTTTGGAAAGAAACAATGGTGCCTGGGGAAGACCAATAAAATTAAACATGAATTCTATACAGACAGTGACCTGGTCAGGAACTGAACTCAAGAACCTTAGTGTTATGCTTGCTGTAAAATAAGACAGATTTTCAATAATGGAGGTAGCCTGGAGAAGAACCATCAATGAATACAAGCAAAAAAATCACAACTGACAATTCAACCTAACTGTCATCAAGGCCTACTCCTAAATCAAAAATCAAAGCCTGATGTCAAAAAGGGGTTTATACTACTAATAAGGAGCAAAAAAACAACAAAGCATAGATTTTTTAATTATCTGAAGACTTGGATGAGGAAAAATTGTTATAGGTGACGCTTTAACCTGTCACGTGAATGATGGCAGCCCCTGCAACCTCTAAGACTGTGTCTCCGGCAATCAGGAGTGCATCCTAAGAACAAGACCACTAAGATAGCAACATGCATGAAAATTAAGGTAGCATCAAAATAAGATGCAAAGTTCAGAACTATCTGAAAACAACATTTCAGAAAGTAAGCAATGTTCTGCAACTCAAAAAAACTACAACTGCATGCAAAAATCAGAAACATCAGGTCTGAAATGCTATAAGACAGCTGTACTAACCACTGTGCCATTACAACACTAATAGTAAAATATGTGCTGCTTTAATTCATTGCTTACATTAAACACCATTTTTTGATAATAGGGCAGTGTAATGGCAAAATACCTCAGTGCGTCAGCAATCTGGGTTCAATACCTGGCATCTCCTCCTGTTGTGTTGAATTTGCTTGTTATTTTAGTTTTCCAGTCATTTACCAGTTACACCCTGAGGCCAGCTCACAGGATGAAACTGTTCATATTCAGCAAAGCATCTTTAGGGCCCTATCTCTCCTCCTGCAGTGGAACATGTGTGGGCCAAAACTATTGAAAGAGGGGCCTGAGGCACCTTCGGTCTCGTTGAAAATGCTGTGAGGTCTTGTCTGTTTTTTGACAAGAACATATGGTGACAGCAAATGGTATTGTATTTCCTTCTTTACATGCATTGTCTCAATCTGTTATGCTTGATCCTAAGTTGGAAAATGACAACCAGGCCTGTTCTGGGTATGGTAACGCTCCTATGATTATGGCGGTGCTTTGTAAAGGGATCGAATAATGGTTTTCATCTCTATAAGGCAAACTGTGTTTTCTTCCTAATCTTTATCTGCACCTGCATCTGTTCACAAATTCATTTCTTCAGCACTACAGCATATTTCAGCTCTGTAGTTCAAATATTGGAAGCTTATTGGTATTGTCTCTGCCTGCCATACTCCATTTGGATATAGCATACAGTATAGATACAAGCTCTCTGGCCCAGACTGCATCTGTGGCCAACCAAGCTGTATAAATCTAGTCCATGATTCCTGGGTAAACTTTTGTTTATTCATACAATAGTCAGAGCTTTTTTAGACACCTGCTGTACTTGTTTTAGACTTTAACACATTAGATAATCTTTAAGACACTGTTACTCCTTCTATATTGGTGTTGACATTAAAATGTCTGTTAAAAATTTTAGTGTTTGTTTCATTTTCTCCATGGTCTGTTGGTGTGTCTTGGCTGCTATAATCTAGAAGCTTGATCAGAATTTAGGGCATGGTCTTACCGTTATACAGCTTTGAGGATTATCTCATCGGTGTCCCAATGTGTTCCTTCCAGATTCCTCATTATGTTTTCTTCTGACTGATGCTTCTACATTCACAATGAACTATTTCAAAGGAAATCCCCAGGTATGTGTGCTGGTCTTCCAATGTCAGTGTGTGTATTAGCCATTTTTAGTCTTCCATCTTGGACTTTAGTAAGAAATGAGAAACTTGTGGCTGTTGTTTTCTCTTTATTGATAGTAATACCCAAGCTATCTATGTATATTGTGATTTTGTCCAGGGCATGATTCGTCCCACAGGCTGTGGTTATTACATTCTCTTAAAGGTACCAGAAGTCATCTCCGTGTAGTGCTACCATACTGGGCAGCTCTGGGGATCAACACAAAGTCATTAATGAGGAATTAAAAGGTGAAAGTACTCCTTCCTGATGTAACTCTTGTCTCAGCAGAACTAATGGTCACAAACCAGCACCAGGGACAGATCTCAAATCGAATCTGACAAGACATTAGGCTCCCCTCCCACAGCCCTTGCTTCCAGCCAGAGCTATCATACAGACATATTGAATAAAAATGCATTACACAAGAAATGTCCATATTCATTAGTATTTATAGGACATAAAATGTAATTTTATAACTTTATTATAATAGCGAAGTAGACAGCACACACTACATAATATTCACAAAATTAATTTGTGATGGAATTTGCATGCTTTACACGAAGATCTGACAATTGGGGTAAACACAGTATCCTATAAATGCTTTATATTCTGTGAAAGGATTCAGACAGAAAGAGGTTTGGGGGCAGCAGTCCATATACAGTACTTGAAATTGGCTGCCAAAAGTGAAGGTTGTGGTTCAGAGTTTTACAGACTTTCGTCCAGAACAAGAACAAACAGATAGAGAAACATGGTGGCTTTAAAGTCAGGCAGGGGAGGTGACGTAATCAGGGCAGGAACTGGAAGTGACGTCTTTGGGCCCAAAACCGGAAGTGATGTCATCGGACCCAGGCAAAATTTCCCATGGTTGGTCTGCCAATGAAAACGAGTAAGGATCAGTGCACTCTGCCATCCCCTGGTCTGATGTTTAATTACCTCTCCTTGAGCCTTTTAGCTGCCTCCCATATGCACGTGTGTAACAATTCAAAAAACTCAAATGCAGTAAACCCGACAATAACATGACCCACCAAAACAAGAAATGGGAAATAATTTGATCATTGTTTGGCTACTTTCCCTCTCCACAAGGGTTTATAAATACCAAAATTATTAGTTTGCTGGAACTGAGACTGTCCCTGCTAACGCAAAACAATTCTTGTGGTGCTGGATTTTGTTGATGTGGAACATTTAGCACTGCAGCTGTTAATGCAGACAATCTGTGCTCTAAACTGAAGTGCTGCAGCTGGTAGTAAGGCGCACCTCAATGATTCTGTAGAGTTACAAACAATAAAATTGTAGCCATCAACAATATGTCCATTTAATATTGTGACTGAACCAATCGATATAGGCTAACAACAATAACTAGGTCCAAATACAGTAGAAAACAAATCCAAAACTTTGAGGGCACAAAATCCTTACCATCACAACTGCTTCCTGCTTTCTAGGCGTAGTTGGTTTATTTTTTTTATTCATACAGTATATCACCAACTTTCTGGATCAATGGTGGTGATAGTAGTAATTTGTCCACCGGTGCATGTTGTCTCCAAAGCTACTGTGCTGCAGCTTGACCAGAAACCAAACCTCCCAGACCTTGTGAAAGGCCTTCTGGAGATTTTTGACAGTGAGCAAAGATGCTCTCTGGGCCTGGAAGGCTTCATCAATAACCTGCACAACCTGCTTGTCCAATCTTCTTAAGCCTGATTGCTTTGTTTTTCCCAGTGTCTATAGGCGTCTTCTTCCCCTTCACAAGAATATGCATTTTAAGTTGACTGGAGTTTATAACCTGAGTGGATGTGCCACACACATCCCATTAGATAGATTGATAATTTAGGTGCCAGGGCAGATGAACTGACATCTCAGCCAGGAGGGTGAGTGGCTCCTTACCTGGACAGGAGGCCATAAGAGAAGGGTCTGGATGGACTGGTGTCCTGGCTGGGTTGGTTGTAGGTACTTTTCTTGGCTGGGAAGATATAAAGGCAGGACATGGATGGACTATCTCTTGGGGCTCCAGTACACCAGATGGCAATATCCCTCAGGCAGAGCTCCCATTTGTACCCCCACACGGCATTCTAAGAATTGTAGTCCTGATGGACAGCCCTGTTGGGGTACATAGGTGCTGCCAGAGGGACCTGTGGGGAGAGGACTCACACATTTTAAGGAGGTTCCACCTGACCCAGAAGTGCTTCCATGGTCTGGCATAAAAGAAGCTGTTCAGTCTCATCCAGGCAATTTGGAGTTGGGAGGCAGAGGACAAGGCTTGCCTGGAGGAGATGATAAGAGAGGAGAGGAGAATCAATTTTTGAATTGAGCTTGTTTTGGAGAAAGAACTTGCAAAAAAGTATTTTTGTGTAATAAAATGTATTTTATTTGAACCCTTGACTGCTTACATGCACTTTTTTCTGGAATCTGTTGCAATCCCATTTGGTCAGAATAGATAGATAGATAGATAGATAGATAGATAGATAGATAGAACTTAATTTGTCCCTAAGTCCGAATTTTGCTTTTTAAAGAAGCTCATTAAATAAATCTATATGTATAAAATTCTTTTCACGTTTGAAACGGAAATTACGTATAACTACAGAACATATTATAATGCACTCGCATTTGAAACGGAAATTACTGTATGTACGACCACAACAGTCAGGTTACACAGAGAAAGTGAGACAGAAGCAGATCTAGAGAGAAGGCTCACAGGTTCGCTGGTCAACAAATACAACAATCACAATTGAGGGCTTCACAATCACCTGACCAACATGCTGAACAGAATCAAATTCGACGGATACAGTATTCACAGGCTACCACGTCACACAGGCGTCACGATCTGTATATGGAGGGATTCAATTATAACATTGAAAAAGATTACTGCCTACATCCAAAAGATACAACAGGAGAAATGGACATCATGTGTGAGTACTGCCAAGCACAGAGGGTTAAGTTTGAATCACGTGGGATGTGTTGTTCAGACGGCAAGGTGAAATCAACACCTTTAAGCCATCCACCTGAACTGTTGTTGTCTCTTATTTCTGATGCAAATCCACATTCAACTCATTTTCTACTGAACATTAGCAAATACAATTCGTGTTTTCAGATTACACCGTTTGCCACCACGGCCACTACCGAGGAGTCTGGCTTTATGTCGACATTTAAAATACGGGGGCAAATCTATCACAGAATTGGGTCATTAATGCCGTTTTCTCATGAGAGCCATAAATTGTTCCCTTCCATTCAGTGAGTGAAGCCACTGGGTAATCTGCTAGTAAATAAATAAATAAATACACACACTAAGGCCTGAACACACACCAGAATAAATACATGGAAAGAAAACTGAAAAGAAAGAAACTTTCTGACTTAGTATTTCTTGACATGCTTCTTCGTTGGCTGAAAGTACTCAGTATTAGCGTGTCAGAGAGCGGATTTACAACATTATTCATAAAGGTACTCAGTTTTGTTTTCATTCCCTCCTTTGCTGCTACCTCCAGGGTGCCCAGAGTATGTCCCATAACTGAACCTACCGTTTTAATTAGCTGGTTGATTTGATTGGCCTCTTTTGAGGTGATGTTACCAGCACAGCACATTACTGCGTATAAAATCACATTGGCCATTTCAAAATTGTAGAACACGCAAAGGATGTCACTACCCACATTAAAGGAACACAGTCTCCTGAAAAAAGAGGAGATGTTTTGCCATTTTCTTATATTTTTCCTCTGTGTTACCAGATCAGTCCAACCTGTCATTGATGTGGACCCAAAAGTACTTGTAGGAGTGCACCACCTCCACATCCACTCCCTGAAAAGTGACTGGATATAGATGGTTTTTGGTGCAGGGAAAATCAATAACCAGTTCCTTCCATGGTTTTGCTGATGGGAAGGGAAAAAAAGATAGGACTGTTCCTTGTGGTACTTCAGTGTTGCTCACATCTGTATCAGAGACACAGTTCTTGAGTCTCACACTGTCCATTATCTAGGAAACCATTGGTTAATCCACCTGCATATCTCTGAGTTTACCCCTTAACAGGGATGGCTGGATGGTATTGAAGACACTAGAGAAACCAAAAAACAATCTTCATAGTGCTACCAGCTTTGTTCAGGTGAGAAAAGGCCTTGTGGAGCAAACAGGTAATTTTATCCTCCTCTCCAATCTTTGTCCGATAGGCAAACTGCAGTGGGTTCAGGTGGTCCACCACAGGAGGAATCATACAGTCCAGGACCATCCCCCACAACCCATGCTGATGATCAGAGGTGATCTCATTACTGTTCATTCCAGATGAAGTGCTAATAGTTGTTGCCATGCTAGAGTCTTTTCTGGCTCCCCAAAATCTTGTTAATGAAATAAGTTGGTGCAATAATTGTAAGAATAAATGCATATTTCAGTTATTTTGAGAACAATAGTATTCAAATATGTGACAAAATCTCATCATCCTAATTCTACACTTTGTCCTGAGAAAAAAGCCTGTTCCTCTAATAATGTTTCTAGGCATATTTTATAGTGTCAAACACACAAGCCTAGAGGGTGCTTTTAATACTCTGATAAAGTAAGAATTTGGAGAAAGGAAAAGGGTGTGACACAGTCGTGTATTTAGGATGGAGGAGGACATTACTGACAGACACAGGCATCTCTTCTGCTCAGGATCACAGAAGTCCCACCCCACCCAGTTTAATTGCTACTTAACAACAACAACAACATTTATTTATATAGCACATTTTCATACAAAAAAGTAGCTCAAAGTGCTTAAGCATCCACAACTCTGGAAGCCATTGTTACTGAAAGGTCAGCTTTAAAGGAAGATGGATCTCTATATTTGAAACCCTTTTTGTGGTGTTCAAAGATGTTTAGAATATTCAGAAAAAGCAATGACAACTGCAACTGTCATTTATTTTCATTCCATTGCAGATATCTGCAACAGGGTTTTTCCATCTTGGAGCCCAAATCTTTTTATGCCTGCCTCTCTTTTTGTTACATGTGTATGCATTTAGCAGCTCAAAGGTACCTTGAAAAATATTAAGTAAAATAGCAACACTGTCTTATGGCATTATTGCCTGAAGTATGCTCTAAAATGAGACATTGTGATTTTGTTGTCTTTCAAAAGGAACCTATAGTGTGCAAAATCTGTTATCATTAAGTGGGTTTCCTTTGTGAATGAACCACATGCATATTTAATATGCAAACACTTCTCTTTGCAGCACCCTTTAAAATAATAAAGTGTGTGTTTTTGCAATAAATTAATATGCTCTCATGGAACTGAAGAGTGAAATAATTAGGCAAGATTGGATGTTGTGCTCCTGAAAAGGGGAGATGATTAAAAAGTCACACACTCAGGAATTTTCTCCACATTGTGTTTATTATGATTGAGGAAATCTGAATGAGTGTCCCATGTAAAGAGTGGCAGACAAGGCTAATCAAATATTTGATATTTTATCACTGTGGACCTGAGAAGTACATTCAGTCCTATTAGTTATATGAGGATGATAGTTAAACCTTTTAAGCTATTTTTATTTTGTTCATTTTATGAAAACCATTTTTACTGTTCTTACACATGAATTTCAACTAAAATGTTGCATTATTTTATCCTGCTAAAACACAAGGTAATGTAGGAATTGTTTAGGCTCTCACAAGTTGCATTATGAACCTAACATTGTTTCAGACTGTTATAGTGACAAGCATAAATTAGATCAGGAGCATTTAATTTACACTATTTCAAAGTGAAAAAATTGCATCTAACAGAGAACAGCCTAAGACAATACTAAATTGTCAGCCAAGTGGAAATGTGTTGAGCATTTTTCAGTGAGTTTTCCCGGAGTGGTGACCATGTCTTCCAAGACAAGCTGGTAATCTGCCCATTTGTATGAAAGATGATGCAGAGAAAAAGCAAAATCAGGCAATGTATATATGTACTTAGTCAAGTGTGGTCTCAGAAACAAAGAGTTATGCTAGGAAAGAGTGTTTGTGTTTGACCGCTACTGGTAATTAAGGAAACAGTGAAAACATTCACAAATATATGTGCATATTAAAGAAATATCTTATTGGCAATATTTAAACTAAACATATGTTTTGTACTCCAGAAATGCTGTTAAACTGTATACAATACATGCAATACAAAATATATAAAAATAACAGCAACAATTCATACTCTGCTCTGTATTATATTTCAAACTTGGCCCTGGAAAACCAAGTTATTTTGTAATAACAGGGACATTCTTTCCTTTAGTTTAAATTCTTTTTTAATTACATGCTCCCCTGTTCTGTGGAGTGAAAAATGCATCTCAGTATGAGTTTAAAATTGGGCTTTAAATTTTTATTGTTAATTTTAAGAGGTTGTGACAGCATTAGCATAATCCATCCATTATCCAACCCACTATATCCTAACTTCAGGGTCATGGGGGTCTGCTGGAGCCAATCCCAGCCAACACAGGGCGCAAGGCAGGAAACAAACCCCCTGGCAGGGCACCAGCCCACCGCAGGGTACACACACACTAGGGACAATTTAGGATCGCAAATTCACCTAACCTGCATGTCTTTGGACTTGGGGAATAAATCAGAGTAGCCAGAGGAAACCCACACAGACATGGGGAGAACATGCAAACTCCACACAGGGAGGACCTGGGAAGTGAACCCAGGTCTCCTAAATGCAAGGCAGCAGCACTACCCATTGCGCCACCATGCTGCTCGCCTTAGCATAATGTAATATCTCATTTGCTATATATTTTCACTATGTTTTGTTTTCTTTCTTAATTATTATAATCTTTCTGAAAACTTTATCACATTAAAGAAGTGATAACTGGAAAAAGAGAAGACCCAGATATGAATGACATTTTATGCAACATAAGTTCATTAACTTCTTTTGCTACTTCCATGTGCTAATCAAGGTGCTTTTTAAGATAGATAGATAGATAGATAGATAGATAGATAGATAGATAGATAGATAGATGGCTCCTTGCACGTGAGCATCAAGACTGTCTCTCAAGTGCTGGATCAACTGAAAATACGGAAAGTTTTAGATATGGCACTATCACTACATACAGTTTTGTTTAATTTAGAGTGGCGGAGAACATCCTGAAGGACTACTGACATCACTTCTGGTCTGGATGTTGCTGGGTTCACCCCTTCTACTTCCGCCTCTACTCAACCAGCCACATTAAATACAAGAACTTGTCGTTAATTTGGAATGTAGCCTCAGACTAGAGCAGACCTCAGCTCCCCTGGAAGTCATTCTCAGGCTACAAGAGGCAATGGTTACGTCAAATGTTATGTCCCCTTGAGCTCCAATCTTTCTTTTGTACATTTGGTAGATATTGTAGATACATTAGATTGCATAAGCACAACAAAAGTGTAATGTGAAGACCAACATATGAAATTATTACAGAAATCTTGTCATTGTCCAACCTGCTATATTCTAACACAGGGGTCCGCTGGAGCCAATCCCAGCCAGCAGAGGGAGCAAGGCAGAAACAAACCCCGGGCAGGGTGCCAGCCCACCGCAGGGCACACACACTAAGGACAATTTAGGATCACCAATACACCTAACCTGCATGTCTTTGGACTGTGGGAGGAAACTGGAGCACCCCCATGCAGACACAGGGAGAACATGCAAACTCCACACAGGGAGGACCCTGGAAGCGAACCCAGGTCTTCTTACTGCGAGGCAGCAGCACTACCACTGCGCCACCCTAGAGAAATTCAATTGAGGTGAATTCAGGGTGAAGCCTGATAAGCCTCCTGGAGCTGGTTTTTGTTGTCACGATTATGTAGTATATTTTTTATAAGAGGATACCACTGTGTTTTATGTTGTTAATTTGAATCACAGCTAAATAGCATAACAGTGAGAATACAGTATAGTTAAAAAATAACTTTAAAACAAGTTCTCATGTAATGACTAACTTTTGAAAAATAATAAATGCTTAAAAAATAAATGAATCAAAACAACTTCCATCCATCTATTATCCAACCCGCTATATCCTAATTACAGGGTCACGGGGTCTGCTGGAGCAAATCCAGCAGAAAATCCCAGCAAACATAGGGCGCAAGGCAGGAAACAAACCCCGGGCAGGGCGCCAGCCCACCACATCAAAACAACTTGTTTTCTTTAAATCACTTTCCTATACTTATACCAGCAACAATCAAATCTACATCACTATTGGCTGTGACAAGAAATTGGAGTACTGGGGTATATTCAATAGGGACAAAAAGAGAACATGCACATTTCACACAGACAATAAAACAGTAATTCCCAGGCTGGTATTCCAACCCATGTGTCTGAAACTTCTAGCCATGTGGTACTGTATTGCTATCTTACAAACATTAATTTGTTAATTATGCTTCCAGTTCCAAAATTCATCTATTTATTCATTTTCCAACCACCATATTTCCAGTTTAGGGATTACAGGCCACAGTTCAAACTGCCATTCACATTCTCAAGTCCAATTTGGATTTGGCCATTAACCTAAAGTGGGTTTTTTAGGGATTTGGGAGAATACTGGAGTACTTATTGAAAAACCCACACAGACACAGGGGGAATTTGCAAAGCTCATCTTGACAATGTCCGAGATGGGAGTTAATCCCAGGACTCCAGAGCTGTGAGAACACCACTAACGATGCTATACTGTTTTAATAACTGTTAACCTGAATAAATACATTTTATAAAACATTGAACAACAATTGTGTATAATTTTCTCTTCTCATCAATAAGTATCTGTTTACAGCCTGTTAAATAAGAAGGATAACCTAGACTACATTTTAATCTATTATTATTATTATTTATTTCACAATGAGATTTTTTCACACCACAAGTATAAGAGTCATATTTGCTTTGTATGTTCTATAAAAGCTCCCTTCCAGGATTTGATATTCTTGTTCTGGAGTGTTCCTTATGACTGCTGGCTTTCATTTTAACCACTATCTTATTAGAAAAGACTCTTACCCTTTATACTAACCTTTCCTTAATTAGTTTAATTGTTTCTTTTGGTAGTAAATAAACTTTGAAAACAGTTCTGAAAGACTAGTGTTGTTACCAAGAAAAACAGCATTTTGAATCTTAAATGACTGGTGAATTGTCTAAGGCTTTAAGCATGTAGCATTCACATTATCCTCTTAATTATTTCATTTTCCCTTTTTTAACATTTACTTTTTGTTACTTATTTGAAATATTTTTAATTTAAATCATAATTAACTAGCATCAATTTCCAGTGCAAATCACTATAGTGTATATTCTGAGCTGAGACTGCTAATTCTGTTTTCTATTTGGGTTTGTTTCCTCAACACCAAGCAGTTGCCTTAATAACATTCAGTTTGAAAAAAGCTGAAAAGCAAAATCTTAACATACAGTATTAGCTCAGTAAAACACAATGTCTGTGTAAATTTCTTAGAAAAGTAAAACAAATCTTGATGAAATGTAAATTAGTAAATGTAGAAGGACGATGAGAAATATGTCCCATTAAACTTTAAGTTAATTTACATGCAGGCACTACATGAATAAAACTGTAAAGAAATTCAATAGCTGGTTCAGTACTTCATGACTCAATACTATCACACACTGTATTTTCTTATAAAGTCACTTATTGATTACATGATGTGAGTATGTGTATTTGCACATGTATGGGAATTAATTATCATAAAGAAGCTGTATTCATTTCTCTAGCATTGCTAAAATAAGTGACTTACAATATTTATTGTGATCATTATTGACTATAGACCATTACAGTATCTGTGAAAATTCTTATTTAAACTATAATACAAATGAGGAGCACAGTTTCAGTTTGACATCAGATTTTCTTTTGGCTTCCGCTTCCAACATGATATTATTAAACAGCAGTGTTCCTTGAGTGCCTTGAGGACATCATGGATACGACAAAGTGTTATTTTCTTGACAAGATAATAGGTACCGTGTCTGAAGTTGTTTCCTGTAACTCAGACTCCTGGTCTGTCAGGCTGGTTTCATCTGTAGGAATAATCTTTACCTCATTTTCCATAAAATGAACCTGTTTTTTTTGCTCTTTCTGCTCCTCCAAGTTGTCTTCATCTGGATTTGAGAGGTGCCTTTTCTTTTCAGTTTGGTTAATTTTCAGTACACTTTGGATGTACTTTAAGGCTGCAGACTTTTGTTTTTTCGCAGCAAGGTTAAAGCTATAGGTTTGTTCGGTGTCTCCGGCTGCAGTGACATCCACAGCAGTAGCTGAAGGATCAATATAACTCTCAGTTTCACTGCCATTTCCTTGTGTTTGTCTGATCTTCTTTTTCTTACTTAATATGAAGTAGGCTATGCCTGTGATAACAAGCATAGATCCTAAGGAAAGAAAAAGCAACTGAGTTATGCAGTGTGATGCATCAAATATTTTAATGCAGTTATGAATTAAAACAAGGATAACACGATTAAAAATGATTAAACATTTGAATTTTGAAAAATAACAAAGCATCTTAACAAACTTTAGTTCTTTGGGCTAAGCATAATATGCACGGTGATTGGTAAATGATATTGAGAAACGAAGTATACAGCTCTTCTGTGCACACAGTTCCAGAAAAAGAAGAAAAGTACTGTAGCCAGAGACAGAGTTGGCTGTGCGGGTGCTAATGTGTCTTGAGGGAACTCATGTTAACTTTTACAGCAGAGGAATTCAACACCAGGGTGTGCCTTATACATATAGTAAGCACTGACTTAGGTAATGGTGTCCAGGAAAGGACTATTTGTTGGATAGCAGACGCCAAGGAGTCAGATCAAGGTGATTGACCCTGTTACTAAAGCCCAGTACACCCAGAAGCCTTGAATAAGCTATTGCAGGTTAGAAATTACTATCAAAGTGACCGTACTGTTTGATTGTGTTTCAATGGCTTGCTGCTGCATCTTTGCTGAAACTTTATATTTGAGGTTCTGTTTTATTCTAAATAAAAACCCAGATTAGATCAAGCTATCTAGTTATAGTTATAGCTATCTGTCTAGTTATAGTCATCTTTGTTGGGTGGGGACTAAATGCTGAGTTTCACTGATTATTTTTGGAGCATACTATTGTACTTCTATATTATTTTCAGCTCCTTGATTGAATTGTGTTTTGTTTTTATGTCCTGTTTTCTAAAAAACGAGTGTTTATATGTGCTTTAGTAATCCAGTAATCCACTGAAAGCTGGTTCCAGAAATACCATGCTGCCTATTCAGGTTAGAAAGAACAGGATAATGGCCTTGGAAAAGCTAGGTTAACACATGAAGGTTCCTCAGTGAGTAACCCAATTATGTGGTCATGTAAACTCTTCAGTGGGTTGCAGTTAAGGAGTTTGTAGTCTCCATATATTCACTGCAATTTGTTAGCTTGCGCATGTCCATTAATTGTTAATAAAGTCTTTCAAAATGAACTCTGTTCCACCCTTATGTGCTTCACACATGCATACAGCAGCCATAGGTAGAAAATAGTGGAAGCATCCACCAATTTTCTAAGTCAAATGCTAGCACAACGGCATTATTCCTTCTCATGGTTGAGATAATCTGTCTCAGTATTTCAGAAATCACTAAATTAATGTAGATGAGCTGAACGTGCAGTGGTAAGCACAGAAGTACAATCTTGGGTGACACAGGGTCAGTTGAAGTGTGCTGTCAGCTCAGGATGATCCCATGCTGATTTGGTCTTAGTATTTATGTTAATAATAAGACTGACTTTCAAGTGTTGTACTATTGCAGTGTGCCCCAGAGCTGAAGACTAGAAGTGGACCGAGAGTAAGACTAAGTACTTTTGCAGCGTGCTTCTTGAGGTCGGAGAAGGAGAATAAACTTGTAAAGTTACAAAATTAATTCTGCACGCATCAGAATGTTACAGAGATGAAAAATCCTGAGGTTGTGGGTTCAGATCTTGTCACTAACATTGTGTGACCCTAAGCAAGTCACTTCACTCACCTGTGCTCCAATTAAAAAAGAAAAGAAATGCAACCAATTGTATCTCAGAATTTGCAAGTTGTTTTGAATAAAGGCGTCAGCCAGACAAATAAATCTAAATTAAAAATACCATTAAAAACATATCTTATACTTATTTTTGGACTGAGGTGTAGTATAATACCAAATCAAGTAAATTAATCATAGAAAAAGACAAGCAATGCATGGAAATATTTACATTGCATTTTACACTGGCAGCCGATTCTGAATGTGTTCATTTGAACATGCTTCAAGTTTCTTCCATTCTGTATTCCTTTGGAGGTGCTGTGGATATATCTTGCAGGTGTCATCCAGATCTAATATGAGATCTCTCACAGTATGTATTATATAGGGGTTGTGCTCTTTTGTGAAGTTTGCACTTCGATGAGACATTCTTTATGAATATTGTTGACCATCCAAGTATTTTATATGCTTTGACTAGTATTGGATTAATTTGGCTATTAGGGGAAACTTTGTGCATAATGAATGGCAAGTGTCAACTCATCTGTATTATCTGTGTAATTGGAGAATGAGCTGCAGAGAGACAATTATGCTTCAGATATGGTTTTACTAACGTGTACCTCTTGTAATCATTACTTTACATATAGGGATTTCAGGGCCTTTTCATGAGCTGGAAGTGAATAACATTTACAATAACAAAAGATTAATGATTGCAATTATTTTTTTATAAAGTTTGCATGAGAATGTACTTTCTCCATCTGCTATGTCTTTAAATTGAAAGAAATGTGTAGTGACACATTGTTAATTGAGAGAGGGTGAGTCATTAATTTGATGAGCAAACCGAGGAGAAATACAAGGCAAAAACTTGGCACTGATGTTGTTCTGCTGTTCCCTGAGACAGCACTTAGACTTGAGGAACATCTTCTCTTAGTACCCTACTACATAGTCTGGTCTTGAACCTCTGCATTATCTCAGGCACACTGAAACTGACCCAATGGCTCAATGCCTCTTTTTAGATTGAGGTTAAAGTTGATGTTTAACTCATTTTTGTGCATCAGGTTAATGACATTAGAGCATTTTCCCAAGGGAGAACTCCATAAGTGGACGTGTGCATGTTCACAGGAGTTTTTAATAAACTAGGTCCCTGCCTTAACCATGATACTCATTTTATTCTGGTTTTGTGTGAGAATGTAAATGCATTCACTGATCCAGGAAAATAATGATAAGAGTTGGAGTGGTATCTCCTTCCCGGGTAGGCAGAATTATAGCAAGTGCCATGTAAAGTGTACTTCAACTTCTATGAATTTAAAGCAAACCTTGCCATTCACCTTCTCTGTAATACTGAAGTACAAGGTTATGGTGCTCAATGATGCCTTCTCTGATGATGAATTGTACAGGAGGAAAACTTGTTCATCTAAGGGGTTGAACATCAAAAAATGTAGGTACATATTTATTTTCAGTTAATGCCTAGGCAGAAAGTGTTAAAGAGGCCATTGTATTAAACCTCCTGGTCACTAAAGGCAAGGCAAGTCCAAAGTGATTGGCAACAAATAATTGTACACCTTGCAAACTCTCCCAGTAGCAGCTAAACTTTAATTCCAATTAATATTTGCAAAAAAGGTTGATAAGTCTGCTACTATAAAAAGAGATAATGAAAAACATCTTGTCAGTATTACTGCTCTTTTTCATTTGTTCTTCTTAGAAGAGAGAGGAGAGGTTGAGAGCATGTGCAGAGCATTGTCACATCCACCACATGACAAACCGTTTGGATTGGAACACGAATGCAGGTGATACCTCAGGATCACACTGGAACATGTGAGATTTTTTTTACAGTGGCTTGAGTGCCAATCCTGCCACCAACCCCCAAGTTTTCCCTGCAAGTTGGAGGATCTGTTCTACTTTGCTGTCATAAAAATAATTTCAGTTTAACCCTTCAGTGACACCTTCTATCTGAAGTAAGAAATATAGGTTGCGCTCATCTACAAATGTACAGACATAATGGAGCAGATTATACATGTTGCTTCTTGTCTTAAATTATATGTTGGGGTTCCATATAATAAAATTTGTGAATTATTTCTTCAAATCATATATAATAATAATAATAATAATAATAATAATAATAATAATAATAATAATATTTTAATAAAACCAGTGTTGCTAGGTATATGCTCCAGTTACCCAAAAAAACAAAATGGATTCAAAAAAGAGTTGATAGATGGAAAAAAAAAACACCACTGACCCTTTGTGTTGAAAATAAGTCTTCTGAGTTTTTAAGTTTCCTCACTATGTCAGATTCTTTGTAAATAAGTTAACAATTGTTGTTTTTCTAAACAGTGCTAATGAGAGAGTTGGTAGCAAACTGAAGTTAAATAAGATTAGTGTGGGAGGTCTTTCTTTTGGGTAGGAGTCATGTGAGGTTAAATAGTTTGTCATTCTTATCCACGCAGATGTTTCTTATTGTGTATAAAATTTGATAAACAACTTTAAACAGAACAGCATGTTCTTGTCTAAACTTGTTCTTGTTAAGGCTCCGTGGTTTATCATACATCTTACAGAAACTGTGAATTTGCCTTCTGTCCAAAGACAGCAAGAAGGGTGACATAGGTGACTCTTGCATTCTTGCTTTCCATTTGTGACGTTTACATAGAATTTAAGGCTTATGTCAAGCTTTTCCTGTAGAGTGTTATATCAGTCCATAATTGCAGGCACTAGACTGTGACTTCACAGTCATGCATTTCATAACAGCTTAGATGGCTGCATTAATATTTGCTTTTTAAAATTAAATTAAACTGGACAAGGTGGAATGTCATATCAAGCATGACTAATGTTCCACACATGTACTGCAATGGATAATACCCTGAAAGGTACTGTTGATGGCCCATTCTGTGGTTAAACTGAATCATTGGCAAACAGCACTAAAAGCACCTGGTATAAAAGCTCTTGAAGGACTGCCATGAACTGTACATTTCCATTAAATGTTCTCTGCCACATATCTGCCCAGGTTTGAATTCTGTCCCTCTGTATCCATGATTATTCTGATGGTTTCTGCCAGCCCAGAAAATTTTGTTTCATCAGCAAACCAAAAGCTTGTTACTACTTTTCACATTATCACTCTTTTTTATATTTTTACTGATCCTTGTGAGACACTTCTTTTAGTAACACCTAATTTTTAAAATGTTCCTTCCACCAAAACCCTTTGCATACTGTCTTTCAGGTAGTTTTGAAAGCATCTCCAACCTGCACTTTGTACTCTCACTTCTTTTATTTACATCACTACGCTCTCTGGAGATATTTTATTGAAAACTTTCTGAAAATTAAGAAAAAAAATATTCTTCTGCATAAAACAGGCAGGGGTCTAAAAATGAAAATGACGAGAATATATGAAAACCAAAATACAGGCCAAGATCAAAAACAGGAATCAGAAAGAACCTTTTGTTAGAGCCCAAAACACAATCAAAATACAGAATCAAAAAAACGAGTGAAGGTTCGAGACCAGCAATTCAAAAGAAGAGGTTTTTAGTTAGTCGCTAAGTAAAGGATTATATTCCTTCAAAGTCCACCCCACAATTAATGGAATTGAACTTTATACTGTCACTTGCTTGACGTCACCAATAAGCATGTCCCAAAAATTTCAGTGCATTGGCCCACACAATGTTCAACACCTTAGGTGGAAACAAAATGTCGCCACAGTAGAATGTAAATTTCAAGTTTGTTAGACAGCAATAAATACAAAAACTGACATCAGGTTCCAAGTACTTCGAAACCTCATACTACATACATAGCAGTTCTAAACGATTACTAGAACAAGCACCGAAATTTATAAAAATCCAAGATTTTTAGCATATTATATAAACATTATCTATTTTGTCTGAAACCAGCATTTACATGTTTACTAATACACCTGTTATTGACATGAATTGCTCAATCTTTTATTTTTGTACTTTTATTATTTTTATTTTTGAAAAGCAGATAATTACAACAGCATTAAGCTAATTAAACCAAATAATAATAATCTATTACATGCAAAAGTTTACTTCAAAAATCAATTCAGTGCAAACAAAATTAAAAAAAAAAACAAAAAAAAACAAAGGAGTTTCAACCCTCATCCAAGGAAACAAGAAAAAGCA
The DNA here is from genome assembly GCA_026402145.1 of Polypterus bichir lapradei. NCBI lineage: Eukaryota > Metazoa > Chordata > Cladistia > Polypteriformes > Polypteridae > Polypterus > Polypterus bichir. Next base: position 25,145,920 of record JANRMT010062813.1, on the reverse strand, counting down.
GAAAACCTGAGTTGAAACACCTTTCTTTGTATGTAATAGAATAATCAATATCATTACAGAATTATAAACGAGTAGGGGATGGTTATTCCAAACTAATATTAATGATTTCTTGCCATATTTTAAAAAGACTTAGATATATCCTCTTTAGGAGAATTTGACTTTTTCTAATTTAAGATAATAGACTTACTCCCCAAGTTATACAATTTGGGTGGAATCTTGTTTTTATTCTTTTTCCTTTGTGTTTTTTCTAATTTTTATCTAAAATAAATGGTTGTATCCGTTATTATTATTTGTGTGATTGAGTAGTGTTCTGTTGTAATGCTCTGCTCTTTGAAAAATTGTTTTCCTATGCACTTTAATCCCATCTGGAAGTACACTAAATACTGCAGTTAATGGATTAGGATTGATTGTGACCCCAAGGCTATCCAAGAAGTATGTAAAGATTTTTGTCGAAAATTATGTCAATTTAGTGAATTCTCAAAATATCTGTCCTAGTAATGCTTAAGCTAGATGACAAGTTAGATCTTCCTCTGGGTTCATTTTAGACAATTTTAAATAAGCTATATGTTTTTTTTGTTTTAAATTTTATTACAATCCATACAAAGCAATCAAGTTTTTACAAAAAGAAAAATTGAGTTAAGAACAGATCGATCCCCACCCTTGAGAGAGAGAGCAAGCCAAACGGCGTAAAAATTTTACGGCTTTTAAACATATCTAAATTAATAAATTCTCTGTGTTTCATGAACTTATTTTAAAATATTACTGATTAGGTCCTGCCATGTTTTGAAAAAAGTCTGTACGGATCCTCTAACTGAGTATTTGATTTTTTCCAATTTCAAATAATATAACACATCGGTTTCCCACTGACTTAAAAGAGGAGAGTTTGGGTTCTTCCAGTTTATCAGAATAAGTCTGCGTGCCAAAAGTGTAGTGAATGCAATCACAATTTGTTTGTTTTTCTCCACTTTAAGCCCCTCTGGAAGAACCCCAAACACAGCTGTTAATGGGTTAGGAGGGATTGTGAGTTTAAGGCTGTCTGAGAGGTAATTAAAAATTTTTGTCCAGAATAATGTTAATTTGTTGCAGGCCCAGAACATGTGACCCAGTGAGGCTGGGACTGGGTTGCAGGGTTCGCAGGTTGGATCATGCCCTGGAAACATTTTGGAGAGTTTTAGTCGAGACAGATGTGCTCGATGAATAATTTTAAGTTGTATAATTGTATGCTTTGCGCATATGGAGCTCGAGTGAATTCTCTGCATCGCTACTTTCCACTCCTTTTCTGATATATTAATTGAGAGATCTTTTTCCCAGTGTCCTCTTGGATCTTTGAAAGGGAGGGATTGTAAAATGATTTTATATATTGTAGAGATGGAGTCTAAATCCTTGAGATTGAGCAATATTTTTCCAGCATGGATGAGGGTGCAAGATGAGGAAAATCTGGAAGGTTCTGTTTAACAAAGTTCCTGATTTGAAGATAGTGAAAGAAATGTGTAGCTGGAATGTTAAATTTGGAATGTAATTGTTCATAGGATGCAAAGACGTTGTCTATATAAAGATCTGTAACAAGTTAATTCCAAATTTTTTCCAGATATTAAAAACTGCATATGTTTGTGAAGTTTGAAAGAGGTGATTCTCTTGCAGAGGTGCCACAGATAGAAGCTTCTCCGTCTTAAAATGCTTTCTACATTGGTTCCAGATTCTAAGTGAGTGGAGCACAATTGGGTTATTTGTATATTGCCGATAATGTTTATTTATTGGAGCACAGAGCAAGGAATACAAAGAAGTACTGCAGGATTTTACTTCTATTGCGGTCCATGCCTGTGTATGTTCTTCTATTTGTGTCCAGGTTCTTATCACCTGTATATTTGCTGCCCAGTAATAAAACTGGAAGTTAGGTAGAGCCATGCCGCCTTCTGCCTTTTGTCTTTGTAGGGTCGCTCAAATAAGCTATATGTTATTGATGAAAGATTCTTAGTTGAATTATGAAATGCTTGCCTCATACAAAACTAGAGTACATTCTATACTGTATATGGCTAAATTCTATTTCTTTTTAATCTATCTTTAATAATTGCTTCTAATACACATGATGCATATTACTATCTTTTTTAATATAATGGGACAGTTTCTAACCTTCCAGCCCACAGGAATTTAATGCAGCATTCTGTCTGAAGTGGGTGTCGGAATTTCCGAGTTCCTAGTTGGAATTTCTAACTGGACTGCCCTCTTAAGTTTTATTTCCAACTCGGAAACCCTGAGCTGGTCTGTCAAGTCAGAGTTTGTCTGACTTTAGATCATGATGTCAACCCAAAATGGGAATGTACATGCCGAACGTTAGTGTTTATTAATACTTTTGTCTATTTGTGTTTCATTAAATGAGTTGTACACACAGTAGCCTATTGTCCAACATCTATCCCTGGACATGTTGCTACGATTTTTGGATATGCATTGTTATCAACTGCTATTCACGTCCTTATTCATTTTTTTATTGGAATGTGGTCAACTCGGGTGTGACATCATTCACAACTTCTGAGGTAAATGGAATGTGGCATAGGCACTTTAAGACAAATGTTATGCAGTAATGATAACATTTTTGAATTTAACTTTCTTAATCCTAGTAGCAATTCACTCTAGTTTCCATATTGCTTAAAACCTCCTTAATAGTCTCTGTAGCTTAATGGGACTTCGTCACAATTTAAAATCTTATAAATTGACAGCCTATGCTGTTTTCTTTTTTGAATAATGTATTTTCCCATTACTGTTCCTAATACACTTTGCATAAACTTCTTTACTTCTAAAAAATGTCTTTGCTTCAACTTTTGCATTTTTTAAATATTCTGCTCTGTCTCCTATTTTTTGTAATGTCCCTTTTAACTGTTGTTCTTATGTGCACACATGCAAAAGGGAACAAGTATGGTTTTGTGTGATAAGAGATGTAACTGTTGATGCTATTTCATTGTGTTCATTACCTGGAATAGTGGCATGCCACACAAGTACTGGATGGAGAAAACACACAATGGACATGAGCGTATAGGCTAAAAACTTTTGGAAACCACCCAGCCTTGCTGTTTTAGTCCACAAAATGGATAGTGTTGAATTTGATGTGCACCTGCAAAAAGAAGAAAAAGAGAACAAGTATGATACAAATGACTAGGTTATAGTATATTGAGTATTCAATGAGAATGTTGAGATGGTTGTGTGGACTTAAAAAAGGACAGATTAAGAAAAGAGACAATCAGAAATACAACAAAAGTGGGAGAGGTATCAAAGAAAGTACAGGATGGGAGGTTGAACTGGTTATGTGATGAGGGGCAGCAATGAATATGTGGGCAAAAGAGTGATGGGAATGGAAGAACAGAGGTAAAGAAAAGTGGGATGCTGAAGTGGAGGTGGATGGATAAAGTAACAAAAAAAAGACATGAAGGAAATGGGTTTGACCGGGGAGGAAATACAGGACTGAGCTGTATGGAGAAGGTTGATCAGGCACATACAGTATATCCCACGTACAACTGGGAAAAGATGAAAAGAAAAAAACTAGTCAAAAAACCAGAGAGTAATATAGCTTGCACAAAGAGGATATTTAGTATCCTGTACCAGTTTCACATGAACTCCATTTTGATTATTCTTAACCGATTTTTTTAATTGGCAGTCAGTCATTTTCCAACCCACTATATCTTAACACAGGGTAACGCTTGTTGTTAAAAAATCAACAGACTAATCCCTGTAATGACATCTGCTGGGGAAAAAAGAAAAGTCTTTTCTTCTGTGTTGTGTAAGTGGCTCACTGATTCACAGTCTAACTCTCAGTGTAATTACCAAATTAATTTATGGGCTGTAGAACTAGTTAATGTCTACAAATAATACATAAACAAATGCATTTACACTGACAATATGCCCCTAAAAAGTAAAGGGTAAAAGCAAAATAGTGGCTCTGAAAAAATAAAAAATGGTTATTCCAAAAGTAAGAATTCAAAACTTAAAATTTCTAGTTGGACTTCTAGTTGTATTTATGGATCCCAACTGGATACGCTCATCACAGTTCATGCCAGGATTTTTCAGTGTTGTAAACAGCATTGTAAAAACCTATCCTGTTTAGAAATTTGTGCACTTATTTGTTATCTCAAAGTAAAATTACCCAGTCAGTCAAGTGCAAGTTTATAGTGAGCACAGAACACGAAAACATATTTACTGTTTAGTAAATCATCCTGTGAGAATGCTGTAAAATCTCTCTATAAAATAAATCTGTCCTCCTGCTCCATTCTGTTTTGAAGTAACATCCCCTCACAGGAAAAAGACTTAAAATTTCCTGTTTTTAGATAAAATTTTGAGACTATTATTAGTTTTTTGCTGTTTTAAAAAATATGCACTGGATGTCAGTGTTTTGAGGAGTCAGAGCTGAAGGCTGACTGCAGGACATGCATACACACCCACTCCCACAACCACCCAACACACACACATACACACACACACACACACACACACACACACACAAACACACACATAGACTCTCATGCACTTAAATGAGGTCAGTTGAGGGTCACCAAATAACTTAACATGACTATCTGTGGAATGTTGGAGAAAAACTGGAATTCCTGGAAAAACCCATACAGAAATAGACAGATTTTGTAAACTCACTCTGATCTGGCCGGGGATTCCAACCCAGTTTCCTGGCATTGTGAGGCAGTATTATTAACTACTGTGTCACCATATTTCCATAAACCCTACAAATGCAATTAATAGCACAGTAATTATATGCGCTCCAAGACACACTAATAGATTGTGTTAAAACTGCCACAATAAATTAAATAAAGCTGGATTGAACCTGCCCTCCACCATAAAGTAGGTTTACTGCTGTTCTGTTTTCTTTCATGAAGGCAAGATGAATTTATTTATCAGAATGGAACAACTGTTGACATTTACAGTGTGCCTGCCCAGAGTCTCGTGGACCCAACACTCCTCTTAATTAGCAAAGAAAAAAACTGGCATAGATTGCTTAGAAAAAATTTAAGATATTAAGATAATTTAAGAGTAGATGTGTTGTAAAAGGTGGTAAATGTTATCTTTCTTTTATTAGAACAAACTTACATGAACCATTGTTATTTTTAATTTTTATAAGTAGATCATATTTTGGACATCGTTATCCAAGTGCACCTGCAGCTTACTCTTAAACCAGAACCGTTTCCTGTCTATTCCTCTGAATACTTCACATTTAAGAATGGTTATGGCACATTAAGTTGCATGTGATAAAATGATAAATTGCATCTTATACTTATAAAGGTTTCATGCTTTTTCATTTATTGAACATCCGGATGTTATGCCATTTCTATTGGATACAAATCAACCATGCAATCTACTACTATTCTTGTTTTTCCTAAAATCTCCAATCTAAAAAAAATTAAATACACTGAGCATACACAAGTCGTGAACCTGCACATTAACTGACAAAAATGGGAAAATGACACACGTGAATAGACCTGTGGAAAAGTTAAGCAAGGCTGTGTTATGTAATCAATTTTCCACAATTTATTTTGCATTTGGACTAATCCAACATTCTAAATGTAAAAGGAAGTATGTAAAGCTTAAATAAGCTGTTTTGAAATACCAAGTGCCAAAACTAAACTTGTGTGTCATAAACAATAAAGCTCTTTTTTGTTTCAGCTTCATTTGGAAGGCAATCGTTTTATTTTTCAAGCTCAGGTTTACTGCCACGTGGAAACACAAAGCCTTGATATTATTAAAACTGCCTAAGTAAATGCCAAGATATAATATAAAGCACTGGTAAAGACTGGGAACTTTTGTCTGTAACAGTATTGCTTCCAAAAAGATTACCATTGTCACACTCATGTTAGCCTGCTGTGCTCCTTTCTGCTCTACTCAAAAGCAAACTCATAACGTGCCGGAAGAAATTTCATGGTACACAGCGCAAAATTCAAGAGCTGCAAAAAAGGGTATTATACGGATATAAGGTGAGCCATATGGGTTACTGCATAATGGGGCCATGAGGAAATCAAAAGGCAGTAGCCAGATATCCTATCAAATAATATACATTCTTATATTATTTACTGTTTATTAAGTTGAAGCAGAAGAAGTAGATTTAAAAATCCAGAGTTAAAAAAAAGCAAAAGAGGCTGGGGAAAAGTGAAAAAATATACTAAGCCAAAACTGCAGCCAAACAATAACCCAAAATACAAGGTTATAAATTATAAAACTAAAATTCAGAATTAAATTATTGGCTTGTTATAGTGGCAAAAGCACCTCACAGTCTTCTCAGCTATTACTTCCCCATTGTTTTTGTGATGTGACTGCTACACATTTAGTTAGTTTGCCTTTCAATATGGGCCTTGTAAGGAAGGCTAAGGGTTGAGCCTAAGGCAAGACTTTATATCCATTTCCACAAAATGGACTTGAATTAGAATAAGGTACAGATGAGGTGGGTGGTTGAACTGCTGTTCTTCTGTAGGTGCTGTTAAAACCAGGGTAATTTCCTAGCACATATAACTGTTCTTTCCCATGTTCACTTTTGATTGAACTGAATATAAATATAATTGCTTACTATAAATGGCTTCCAATGGCCAGCACTCCTATTCACCCAATCAAGTCCACCGATGTTTGTAATTTATGTCATGCCTTAAACTAACCTGTGCTTTGTCGGTGACAGAGCATTCAACTTCATTGCACCCAGACGCTGTAATGGCCTCCCTAAAGTAATTAGATGAGCTGACTCTAATCATTCTTATAAAAAGCAAGCTAGAACAAATTTGGACAGGAAGGCATTTGCCTCACACTGACATTATTACCATTTTTTCTCAATTAATCCCCTCTGTCCAGGTACTTATGATGATATGTAGTATCATAAATTATGTTACTTGTTTGAGGTTTCCAGCCATTTTGTATTTTTATTTGTTTTTATTCTCATTTACAACTTTGTATTTTTTGTATTTATCTTCTTATTTAAGATTTAAGCACTGAGCTTGATACCATTGAGCACTCTGTTTTATTGCCAAGGCTAGTAAATTACATTGGACTCACAGACCCTTGCCTGGCTTAGCTTTTATTTATCAAATCGATTTTGCCATGTACAGACATGTGCTGACAGTACCCTGTCATTATACCCATTATAAATATGGTGTCCCGCAGGGCTCAGTACTGGGACATTTGCTGTTTTCACTTTACATGCTTCGATTGGGAACTATCATTAAAAAACATAACAGAAATTTTTACTCATATACAGAGGACAGTCAATTATAGTTTTCTTTTAGACCATGCTGTCCTTAATTTTGTGTGTCAGTGAGTTAAAGGAGTTAATGGATGAGAACTACTTCTCTCGAAATACAGAAAAAACAGATGCTTTTTATTGGGGGGGAGGGCATGATGCTGACTACTAAAACATTGTGTAACTTTTTAACTCACTATTATTGGAATCACTGTTAGTTTTACTCAATAAGCACTAATATTTAGACATTATCTTTGACACTAGTGTCATTTAAAATGACATTACAAAACACATTTTTCCATTTTAAAAGTGCAGAGAAAAGAATTTTTTTTTCGAAAAGCGTAGGATGCCGAGAAATTAATTCATGCTTTTATTTCTAGTACAATTGACTACTGCAGTACATTATTCACTGGCAGTTGAATTCATTCTTTATGCAGCTTCCAATAAATTCAAAATGCTACTGCTAGAATCAATATAAGAACTAAAAAGAGCAACCACATAACTCTAGTTTGCAGGTCCCTACTCTTCTCTTTTTTACATATAAAACCTTAAATGGCCAAGGCCCTGCTTACTTATCTGAATTTATCATTACTTACAAACCAGAGCGCAGTAGAAGATCTCAAGACATCAGCCTACTTAAGATTCTAAGGATTAATGAAATATCAGTGGGAGGTTGAGCTTTTAGTTACAGCGCCCTGAAGCTGTGAAATGATCTGCCTGCTTATAAAAGAGAGGCCCCATCAGTCTCAGCTTTTAAATCCAAGCAGATGACTCACTTCTTTAGTCTAGCATACCCTGACTTGAGCTGCTGATTAGCTATGTATACTGCATCTCTGTTTGTTAGTCATTTGTATGAATCAAAAACATAATTAATACAATATTTATAAATGGTTACTACTCCACCTTTGTTCTGTTTCTCTTCTCAGTATCTTGATGTGCCACTTGGTACTACTACTCTACTTCCAAGCTACTCTCCTACCAATTGAGAAGTAATTTCAGATAAATGAGCATTCAAATTATTGAATTGAAAGATTCTCTCATCAGATTGGATGTCCAGTACTGACTACTACAGAATGCCCAGGAGGAAGTAGGCAGCCAGTTGGTCAAAGTCTCTCAGATTGTGACTGTGTCTGACTTTGTTTTTGACTTTCTCGTACAATTTTAATTTCTTCTCTTGTCAACTGGCCATAGTTCATCAATTAATTAATGGATAGATATTGTGGATTTCCATTTGTCTTGATCAATTTCTATTTTGTTTTCTGTGTATTTTAATAAACCTGTACCTTTAAATTCTGTATTTGGTAATTTGTTTAATCTATATTTGCGTTTGTCCTAAAAATTTATCACATTGCTGTGCACCTGCACTCAGTGAAGACCACTATACAAAACTAAGCTGTGTTGGAATGGGTTTGTTGTTTAATGTTTGATATTAGCTTGTATCCAATGTTATTTGATCTTTTTCCTCTATTTTATTCCTACTGGACCCTTGTAAATATTTGAAAAATGTTTTGTGTGAAATGTGCTATAAAAACAAAATGTACTAACTAAATGTACTAAACGGAACCAAACACAAAGCAAGAATCAACTGTTTAAAACTTCCAGCAACACTAGGCACAAGGCAGTAGACAAGCCTGTACAGAATGTAGTCCATTTCAAGACACACTTACCCACAATTACTTCTATTGGGCCAATCTTGGATCATTAACTAGCATTAAGATACACACTGTATCTTTAGAATATAAGTGGAAAAAAAGAGAATCCCAATACATACCAAAGCAGACAATGGAAGAATGTGGTGCAGCAGCACAATCTACTGATTCATCTTCATGCTCTGTTGCAACATTTTTACCACTTCAAGAAAACTAGTATGATATTGTGAAATAAAGATTAGGATTAGGTTAGGTCATGACTGAAAATAAGCAAAAAATAGTCTTTTATAGATTTCAAGGGAGACTCATCATGTATTCATCATGTATTGCTTAAAAGTACCCATTCTGATGACATGATGTAAAATGATTAAGTCTAAATATGTTGACTAAAATGTTTAGGCAAAGATCATTAAAACCCATCAGCATAATAATTCAAGAAAATTAAGAGCACCATTTGTCTGAAAACAGTGAGGAACTCCACATTTTTTCATTCCTGTTGTATAGAAAAGACATATTTTCCAATAAATAATGATTTTCTTCCACACAAATTGGTTATTCATTGTTATGGAAACAGCCAGAGCAAAAATGTACCAATATTTGTAGTCCATAAAGTTAAAGGAAAAGGACTTTACACTTTAAGAGTCAACTAATGACTCAAATTAAGTGTCACTGTAAAAGCAATAGCTTTAAGTACTGAAATGGAATTACTGTAAAAAATGAGAACAATGAAATGAAAACTAAAAGCAATAGGGTGCTTACAATTTGGACTGTACACAGCCTCATAATAAACCTAAGTTCACTGATTTATAGGTAATAAAGAAACAATGATAGTTCTTCATTCAACAGATAAAGGTGTGACTGATGACCTTGATGGAAGGTCTCAGACAGGCAAAGGGAGGATTCCTGTCTAATAAAGGAAAGATCTGAGCCTGTTTAGTAAAAAGGAAAGTTCACATATATATGGCTAGCTGTACATTTTACTTTTTGCATTTCCCTCTATGTGAAACTGCATATCTTTAATTTTCATTTTTATCTTTAAATTGATATGTTATTTTAGGTACAGTAAACATTTCACAGTATGCCAGACAGGAAGGCTTCAGCTAAGATTATATTTCACTCACTGACTGACCTCTAGTGGCTCTTAAAAGAAATAACATTTTTTCCATTGTGTCTTATTTTTAGCTATAGTACAGTATATTCATAGTAGTATTGTCATGTGTACAGACTGCAGTGACATTTTTTCTTGAATGTTCATTTAGAGTTTATACAGCATATAATCCATACCTCCCTTTTATGACTTGTGGAATTCAATTCAGGGCCATACAGGTTGGCACCTATGCTGGCAGCAGCAGCTACAAGGCAAGCCCCCAACTTGAAGCAGTCCATCTCAGGGCATACTCTCGTGATCAATTTGGACTCACCAGCTAACCTAACACATGTCTTTGCCATTTTTCATAGTCAGAGTACAAGGAGAAACACCTACATAGACAAAGGGAGAATATATAAACTCCATATATAATGTGCCTCAAACACAAGACTCTGGAGCCTCAAGGATTCACTGTCCAATACTGCACTACTGAACTCTCATACAGTATGTTATTGTTTATTTAAATTTAGCAAAATTTTTTGAAATAGAGCTGAGGCATTATATATAGTAAAAATAAGACTGATTTTATAAGCAGTGCATTCATACACCGGTAACTGCTAGCACAACAATGTAAACTATATAACGCCCTACCACTACATGAACCCAATATCTTGCACAAATAAAGGCCAAAGTTGAAAACTTATTACAATATTAGATTTGTTGTTTAATGTTTAATTTTTGTATGAAGTTGGGATATTATGTTATTATGAAAATCATAAAAAACACCTGACTGGAGAAGAAAACATCATACTTAACCTGGAGCTCACAGAGGACAAATGGCTGCCTTTTTTTTTGCCTCTCCAACTTTTTTTCTGTGTTTCACAATTGAATTTACATTATATATAATATTTTATGTATGTACTGTATTTGTTTCTCTCCTCATTTTTCATTTTGTGCTTATGTTGTATCTTTTTAAACTACATTTGCTATTATTGTACAGTGTGCTGGGAAGTGCACTTAATAAGATCATATTGAACTGAAATTAATCAAACAAACACCCACCTACCTCCTACTGTATTTCTTTTATCCATTGTCCAGATTTACCATTCAGCTAACTAAAGGAAGCGTTTATACCCCAAGCAGTAGGTTGGATGACAAGAATGGTGATTATGTGTCATCCTGAAAATCGTGAGCCTTCCTGTTTTCTTCTGCCAGGTTCCGCACCACTGAACCCCAGAAGTACACTACAGGGCCAGAGTTCATTCTTCTCAATGCATTCTTAAAGAATTAGTTCACTTTACATAAAATTCCCTCTTCTTATTAGAGAGGACATCTGTCTAAAGTGTACTTTCTAGTTGGTAGGAGAACGTGACGCACAGCTGTGCCCTTTATAGTTTCATCTATGACCCATATACAGAGGATCTCTGTTATTTCAAAATAATTTCAAATTTTGGAAGTGCGTCAAATATCTAAGCATGCAATATTAGCTAACTTTAATTCCTATGTTTGCTTTTCAAAATTATCAAGGAAGTGTGGTCGTTTGAGGTAATGACGGGTCAAAAACCACGATTATTGTTGGGGCACCAACCGGGCTTTCCCTGTTTACTTATAATTGTCAAATAAAACAGTACTCGATGGCACAAATGCAAAAGTAAGTGTTGCTTTCTGGCGTTCTAACAAATAAATAGCTGCCTAGCAAGACTTCTTTAAAAGAGACCAATCTCTTCTTCTCATTAGTCAATGAGTGACATCTCCTTCCTGATGGCTGGGCCTTTATGGTTCTGAGACCTGAAGGGGAGAAGTCAAGTTGCCCTCACTGGGTGGTTTCGCTGCATTGTGGAGGCACAGAAAAATGAGACAGTTAGAAGAAGTGCCTCCTCTCAGCCCATGAACGGTGACCCACTGATGTGCATGTACGACACTAGTCATAATCATTTCCAGTGGCATTTTTTTGGCATGAAAATTCGGGTCGGGCAAGTCCACAGTTTTCCTTTATGTATCCTGACATCTCTAATGTTAACATTAACTTTCCTAACTAATAATAGTTGTCCCTCTTTTGCTAATGACCAGTGAGCCATGTAAGTGTATGCCAAAAAACAAATCTGTCTAGACTGGCAATAGATTATTGTAATACCCTCTGAGATTTCCATCATCTAACCAAATTCCGTAATGTAGATTTAAATGTAACACAAAATGAGAGCCTCACAACCACCTGCTGCCCAGGAAAATATATTGGCTATGAAATGCCTAAATTGAAATGGTAGCATCACAAGTTTAGAAATGAATAAAGTTGAATGTAAAAGGACAAGTCACAATAATGTGGACAGAACATGCAGAATACACACACTGCATGACTCAATGAAAGACTCTGGGGAAGCCGGTGGAATCGCTCACTACCTTGCAACCAGGTCTTTGCAGTACAGTGTGGAGCTAATGACCAATTGAAAAAAATATTTTCTACATACAGTACCTGTTTGTTTTATTTTCTGCACCAGTACTTGCTTAAACCAGGGGAATCATATTACTGGCTTCTTCTTCATGAAGAGGATTGAGCAACATGTAAACACCTTGAGCATGGGAAAAGTGCTATATAACTAACATGTATTATTATTATTATTATTATGTAAGGCCTTCTTGGTGTTTTTTTTTAATTAAGCAGTCAAGCAGTCTTCTTCAGCCCCATTCTGATCAGTGTAACTTGTGCTCAATGTATTCCTAATATTGATCAGCTTTTCTTTTTTGAGATTATTGTGGCTACCTTTAAGGGAGGATATACAGTAGTACTGCATTTTTCATACCTCTTCACTGACTTGCACTGCTTTGCCTTAACTGGGAAAAACTTCAATCAGAAGTTCAAATTTGTGATTAAAAAAAGGCAGCCCTAGTTTTAAGGGCTCCAACCTACAAGATCCATTGGAAAGTTCAGGTTGTACCTGTTGTCACACTCTCAAAGTAAGTGTGGTGGGGAAAAATTTGAATGTAACACAGCGAGTAACATCTTGTGCCTTTGTTTTCCTAGAATCGAGGAAGAAACACAGACATATATAGATAGACGGCGCATTCACTGTGTTGCCCAGTTGACACGATAAGTCAGCGCGTCCGCTCTATTGCAAGTGGTAAAAGTGCCATTTAAACTAATACAGGTAGACGTGGAAACCGGGTTTTCTGATGAAAAAACAATAACGTTTTAAACAGTATCGTTTACATACAACAGATTTTGGCAAATCGTTTACAGGCAATTATTTATATCCATTTATACACTAAATGCATGTGTATCCCATGGTCTTAGAGTTGGTGGGTGGGGCTCTCTGTCTTGCATGCGCTCTCTGTCTTGCTTGCCCTTAGTTAGAGTTGGCGGGCAGGCTTTGGTGGGCGTGGCTCTCTGTCTTGCGTGCGCTCTCTGTCTTGCTTGCCCTTAGTTAGAGTTGGTGGGTGGGGCTCTGCGAGTTGGCGATCGTGGCTCTCTGTCTTGCGTGCGGTGTAAAGTCATCATGGCTCAGAGGTGCATGTGGACTTTTGCACAGATGAAAGCAACTGAGGCTGTGTTTGGTGAGTTGTTGCGTGCCTCGAGAGCGACGCTGGACTCGGGAGGACAGTTACAGTTGGCGTGCGTGGCTCTGTCGTGCGTATCTCATGACGCGGTAGGAGGGTTAGAGTTGGCAGGTGGGGCTCTGTCGAGCGTATCCCATGGTCTTAGAGTTGGCGGGCGGGGCTGTATCGTGTTTGCGCTCAGTGTCTTGCGTGCCCTCAGTGTCTTGCTTGCACTCAGTGTCTTGCGTGCCCTTAGTGAATTATATATATATAGATTTAGAAATATGTTTTTTTCTAAAGCTATAAATGTTTAACTCTCTTTTGTTGTTTTCCTATTATTTTTCCCTTTATGTGTGTAGTTTACTCCTTTCATTTAACTCTAATAGTGACAATTAACAACAAATAGAGCAGACACCCTGCAACTACTGCACTAATTAGTAAATAATGAATTAAATAATCAGAACAACTGGAAAAGCAGAATAAAAATCAGGATGAAAGCACTGTTAAGAAGTATTAAAAATATATCCTCATATAACTGCTTAGTACATTTTAGGAAAAACTTAGTTTTTAATTTCTACATTGACCCTAAAACACAGAAACTGGGAAATAATGACTCACTTAATTAGGCTAGGAGTCCAATGAAAAATAGAGGTTGGTTGGAATAAAAACCTGCAGCCACAGGGAGTCCCCAGCACTAAGTTTGGGAGCCATTGCCCTAAAGCATATTAAAGTCTATCTCTTGTGGTATAAAGGCACTATATTGTGCCCGACCCGGCACAGACTGACCCAGAGGCACGTGTAAAAGCACAAGGATCTTTTATTTTTCTTTACCTGTGGGGCACGTCTTCCCCGTGAACCCCACAGGCAATACACAGTCGCAAGCACTTAAACAAAACACACAGTCCTCCACCTTGGCACCACCACTCCTCCCAGGCAACCTCGTCCTCTTCCTCCCGATTCTGGCTCCAGAGTGGTGGCTACTGGGCCTTTTTATAGCCCATCCGGAAGTGCTCCAGGTGCTTGATCAGTTGTTACTAATTGCACTTCCGGGCGGGGCTGTAGAGGGGACCAGCAAGGCTCCAGGATCCATGCAGCATCCCCTGGCGGCCACCCCAGATCCCCACAGGGTTGTGGAGAACTCCATCTCCCATGGAGCCCTGCGGGAAACTGAGGCACCAACGTCACCCAGGGAGGCTGCCACCAAGCGTCCCGGGGAAGGTACTGGGGAGCCCATGGCTGCTCCCTGGAACATATGCAGCAGGGGCATCTCGACCGGGCATGGAACCTGGTCGCCTGTTACACTCTGTTAAAGATTTGCCCTGATAAAGGAATAGGGCTTACTGCTACCAATGACCTTGGTGTACAGCAGAGCAAATGTCCAGGAAACACATACTGTATATGAACTGACTGCCCCCATAATTACCAAAACATTCCTCAAACAGGTCATCCTGACAAGGAGATCTCCCATTAACGTCTTCCTGGAGTCCAAACATTTCATGCCAGATACTAAGGAATGTTTTTTCTCAACGGCTTGGTCACAATAAAAAGGAAATCTGGTGTTTTAAATTATAAGAGGAACTATTTTATAATCTGCCTTTCTTTCTGAATTGAGTAAATGTGGAGTTTCATGGTTCAATGCATTTTAATTCTCTCTTTCAAATGTTACATTGATTTTGTTTAATATTTTGTAATATGAAACCTGTAAAGAATTATGTGTCTGATTGCGTGGTTATAGATATTTTATTTTAATGCATATATTTTAAACAATAAAAAAGAGAAAAAGTACCTTCCAAGGACACCCCATTTTTCTCAGACCACGTACCAATGGGATTATGTCTTTCACTGTGTCACAGAGGAGCGGGGACACTGCCCGGCCAGGACGCCTGGATAGTCCCCGAGTTGGACAATACTTCTCCTGGGCCATGAGAGGGCAGCCAACCGGGTCTATTTGGGGGCCACAGAGACAGAGCTTGAACATTCAGTATGAGAGAACGTGGCCACTGCCAGGGGGCGCCCGGACAATTAGAGAATCCTGGATGGCAGAACTTCCGCCACACCAGGAAGTGCTGCCGGAAGTAATTCCAAGGATACCCGGAGTGCTTCCAGGTGCTTTCCTGACATTTCCGCCACACCAGGAAGTGACGTCAAAGGGAGCACCTGGGGCTCACCCGGGTCATGATAAAAGGGGACGCCTCCCTCCAGTAGACGAGTCGGAGTTGGGAAAAAGGAGACGAAGCTTATGAGGAAGGGGACATTAGGTCAAGAGAGAGAGAGAAAGAAGAAGAAGAAGAAGAAGAAAGGAAGAGAGTTGGTGAGAGAAGGCATTGTGGTGTTGAAAATATAAATAAAGAAGTGTGTTTTGGACATTCTGGTGTTGGTCTGTCTGTGTCTGGGGGTACACTTTCCACAACTGATACGAACTGGACAATTATATTCTTCTGTTGGAGGGTTTTAATGTATTGAGCTTCAGATCCAGTTTTAGAATGCTGGACTTGCTTGTTAAAGATAAAAAATGTAATTATTTTTCCAACAAATTCCCATAACACTTCCCATTTTAAGGGTCATGTCACATTATGCGACTTTTCCATAGTCTTAGCGAGTTGTAATACAGTTGACAGCACAAACAGTGGCTCACTGTTTAGTTGTAGGGAGTTGTTCAGAAGAACAATGCTGTGATGACAAATAAGTAATGGTGATTTTTTTAGAACTCACATACAGAAGAGAGGCTTCTCTGTCTGATGTCTTGTGTTTCACATATCATGACAGTAAGAAAAGAAGAAATAAAAGGACAGAGATTGCAGCTGAACTCACTATACCTGTTAACATGTATAACATGTTAACACAGGCTCCACTAGGCAGCATGTTATTGTCTGTCAGAAAAAGGACTAAGCAAGACTGTGCTGGAAAGATGACATGAAATCATTAAATGTCACATGCCCAGCGATTTTCAGTCGTGTAAATTGACAAGGTTCAATGACAAGATTAACAACTGCAGTTGGCAAGTCTGACATATCCTACGACTAGAGGTCATGTAATGTGACATCAGCTTTATCAATATACCTGTATATATATATATATGAAAATGAGTCCTGCCCCATACAAGATTTTATGCTCATTGAGGTGACTATATATCCCTGGGCATAGCTACTGGAGAGCAATTGGAGAGATGAAAACAGTTGTAGAGGAAAACAACACAGATATTAGGAGAACAAGCAGTTCATGTAGAGGACTCTATCTCTGTGTCTAGGTTTAGTGAGAAAATCACTGAGCCACCATGCTGTCTTTTTCCAACATTTAATTGTGCATAAGGTATTTTTTCCAAGTTCTTGCATTATTGTATTTTAACTTTAGTGATATATTGCTATTGAGGAGCAAAAATTGTCAACTATATGCTGAATGTTTTAATGAGCAGCAAATTGTGCAAATACAGCATGATTACAAGATGCTATTTATTCTCAAGAGACAGCTTATGCGTTGAACTGGAGTGGTGGGGTGTTTTACTGACTGGCCACATCCTAGACACCTTAGTAAAAGAGTATTTTAATTATTGAAACATCTGCAAAATTTGCTGGGTATATATAAAGAAATAATCCTACTGGGATTATGATTTGGTCCTGTATTAAATTGGGATCAATCATCTGAATCAGAAGTGACTTGTGCTTCCTCAAGCAATATGAAACATGCCAAAGTAAAGATAATTACACTTTCCAATCCATGCCACTTTTTTCTCAGAGCCTGGGAGGTCATAGTAGAGGGTGTGCTATAAATTAATACAAATCTTTCTTTCAGAGGAACTTGTAGCTATTGTGATATTGAGTTTAATGAGAAACCTGCTCTTCTTTATTTGTGTGGCCAGACCACTAATTGACAAAAAGTCTCTACTATTCAGATAAAACTTAAAAAATGTTAATACAAGTCAGTAAATTCACAAAGAAGACTCAAATTAATAATTATTTCTACAATTACAAAAAAAGTTCAAGTATTTAAATTGTTGGATTATATGGACTAATTTATCAAAAGAATGAAAAGTGTGATGCTTGCATTATTGAAACTGAATCCATTAAGGCATTATTCTAGAACTTACGTGAAAGAATGAAAAAAAATCATACAGGCTGCTGGGCACTTACAGTGATGTGCACTAAGTAAAAGATGAAAGATGGAAAAATATTACATTGCCCACAGGCATGACTAGTAGCTGATTCAAGAATGCCTTGTTATCTTATAAGTGAAGCATGAAACAGAGCATGTCCAAAAGATAAAACCATTGACAAGAAATAATCTAAACAAAGGCCGTTTCAGCAGACTACAGTTAGGCCATTGTATATAACCATTACAAATCCAAACATAAAAGTCTCTTACTGTTGTCCTCTTTCAAAAACTCAAGTTCTTATCCTAATTTTATCATCATAGCAGTGCCAGTAAAATACTTTAATAGGCACATTATTTCTTATCTATTATAAACACATGTTAGAAGTATAAATAAAAAAAAGAACTTTAAATGGAAGATGAAATGCTAAAAAATAAGAATTATTTATTTCATAAATAAAATGAACCAATTGAAGTATTTTGTACATTTCAAATTGTATTCACAACGTTGGAACTTTGCTCTTGGATGGTCTTTTTCTTTCTTTATTTTTTCCCTTTTTATTAGAAAATTAGGCTTCTTTAAAGTTGGTTACTCTGCAGTTTAGATTAGAGACAGTTAGGTCTTTGTCTGTAATGATTGATTCTTAGCTGCTGCTGCTAGTCAGAGTGCAATCCCTAAGGGCAAATAAAACAGAGAATTTTCTGTTTATGAAGGCATCATCTTGTGTCCTCTTATATCTTGATTACATCTTGCCTGAAGAAGGGGCCCGAGTTGCCTCGAAAGCTTGCATATTGAAGGCTTTTTAGTTAGCCAATAAAAGTTATTATTTTGCTTGACTTCTCACTACATCCATAATGGCTAACATGGTACAACACCCTAGTACTTGTGTCCTCTTTAAACTGACAGATTTCTTGGTTAACGTTTTGTTATCTGTCCTTCTGGTCTTGTTCTTTGGTTTCTTGATCAGTTCTAATAAAAATGCATAGATTTCTTAAATGATTCCAAAAAATAACTCTTACAATTTGAAAATTTCTGCAGTTATAACCATTATCCTACATACTTTAATCAAGTTTTATATGATGTGTCATTTTCTTTCCATAGTTAAGCTGTTTAGAAATTTCACTTTCACGAATCTATGTATTTTAATAGGATTTAATTAATTCTTTTATGGGTGCCCCACAATTTCATTTTTAGTCACATATATCTAATAAAATCTTAGTATATTGTTTTTTTTTACTTTTTGGTGCATGTACATTTTTGAATAATATCTTTTTTAAGTATATATTATTTGTATCAATATCTTATATTCAGTTTGCAATAAAGACATGCTCTAATACTTCACAGTACTCCTCCCACGTTGGCACATTCTGATTAAATGCAGAAAGTAAGCCTATTGCCCCACCTGTTACTCTCTCCATTTTAATTTTTTTATTTTTCTTATTCTCAAATAAAATGTGTCCTACCAATTCCTGACGTCCTTGTTAACAGGTAACTGTTTGACTCAAGACGCTGGTCTCTTCTCTGCAGCTGGAGCTGACAAGTTACAATTTTTCCTTGTTGTCAAATTATCATTTAATTCCAAAAAATAACACTGAGGCAGGAGTGAAAGCAACAACTATATTTGTATGTAATTTGAACAGTACAACACCATGCACTACCAATCCTACATCTGTTTCTCCGAGAACGAGCCTTTTACATTTCTGGAAGCAAACTACAAAATCTGACACATCCCCACAACCTAGGAAAATAGCTAGAGTCCCCCTATTGAAATATAATATATAATTAGTACTTCTCTTGATACCATGGTACATCACTTTACTACTTATGTATACTTTAGAACTGCAAAGCACTTGATTGCTCTTCTCTTCATGACTTTTACTTTTTTGTAATTTGGGCACCAGAATTGTATTTGTGGTCTAAAGCACATTATACTGTATAGTCCAAGCATAATATCCCTTGATTTACTGAATTTTTAACACTGTTTGCAATATAATCTAATTTAGTTTCATTTCAATTTTGAATTGCTTCTGCCTAGACAATGATAATGTTATGCCAACACATACTCCTAAATCCTTGTCAGAGGTGGCTGCATGTAGGTCAGTATTGCTCATCTAGCATTTACAATTAATGTTCCTTATGCCTAAATTTAGTATTTTGTACTTTTATACATTAAATTGTATTTTACTAGTGTTAGCCTAGTTTTGAAGGTTGCCTCAGTTGTTTGAATAAATATACCTGATTGCACTTATCATTTCCTTTTAATAATAATCTTTCTATTATAAATAAAAATCTTGGAAGGGAGACTAGGGAGACGAGACGTGATCTTCTCGGAAGACAATTTGACGTCCCGCGAGAGACACTTTAACATCATGTGAGACAAGACAATGAGACAACATTTAAAACAAGTTCACAGACATCTAACCAAGCAGTTGTTGGAATGCTTTTGGCAGACACCCTTCATGTGCTCCCAGCTCTTAAAATAACGACAAGCAACAAGCAGAACACGCAGCTCGCCAGCAGCAGCAAGCCAACAGATGATCCAACCGCTTCTCCTTAACGTGCGTTCAAACACCCCACCCCCCCCCCGGTCACAACGTGAGCAGAGTTATACGTTCTGTGAGAGAGAGATTTAACCACACCCGGGACCGGAAATAAAGGACAAGCACAGTATTGTTTTTACAAAAGTTTTAAAGTAAAAGTGAAAATAATGCATATGTAACAATTACCATGGAAATAACAATCTCTTTAAATTGTATATCCGGTAAACCAAACCTGGGGGTGGACGAGCAAAGCAAGCAGGGTGCAGAGCCCCCTAGTAATAATAATAATAATAATAATTATTATTATTATTATAATTCTTTACATTTATATAGCACTTTTCTCACTACTCAATAGTGAGTGGAGAGCTGGTACAACCACCACTAATGTGCAGGGCCCACATGGGTGATGCAACATCAGCCATTTTTGTGCCAGTAGGCTCACCACTCATTAGGTGTTAGGTGTTGAAGGGGATGATTAAGGGGCCAGAATGACTAGGCCATATGGGGCATTTCAGCCTGAACTTTGGGGTACACCCTGCTCTTTACGAAGGACGCCCAGGGATCTTTTATGACCACAGAGAGTTAGGACCTCGGTTTCAAATCTCATCCAAAGGACAAC
Source organism: Polypterus bichir lapradei (assembly GCA_026402145.1). Taxonomy (NCBI): domain Eukaryota; kingdom Metazoa; phylum Chordata; class Cladistia; order Polypteriformes; family Polypteridae; genus Polypterus; species Polypterus bichir. The sequence goes on along the minus strand of JANRMT010062813.1, from coordinate 25,125,197 downwards.
ACCATTTTTACAGCAGAGTGTCCTCAGCACTACACTGGGGCATTGGGGACCACATTCAAACCTCAGGGTAAATGTCCTCTACTGGCCTCACCAACACCTCTCCCAGCAGCAACCCACGCTTTTCATGGTTGGTTTCCTATCCAAGTACTGGCCGGGCTTGAACATGCTTAGCTTCAGGTGGAAAACCTGCTCTGAAGTGCATATGAAATTTATTTGAGTTAAATTACAACTGAAACAATATCAGTTAGCACAATACAGCATATTACTCTATTGCACTTGATCTTTTGGGCAAGGAAATTTTCATGGAAAGTTATTTATATTCGCTAATTATAACACTGGAGAGTGGCGACATGTTTCATGTTGATTAGCACATGCAAGTGGGAACGTCCCTGTGGTCTGTAGCCATGACAATAGTAACCCTAGAAATCTGTTATCAAGAGGAATTTAGTGTGTGTCATGACATGCCTGTTATAGCCATTATTACAGATTTTTGAACCATGTCATGGAAGAAATTAGAACTGAGGTAACAGTAATTATTTAAATGACTACATATGTTTAATAGTGTACAGCACTATGCACTCTGCACAGTGTGCTATATAAAAATGAATTTAAATGAAATGTAAATTATTTTAACAATACGAAAATGCCATTTTTGTTTATGTTATGTTACAACTTTGATATCAGTCCGCTAAACTCAGTCTATCTGATACTTTCTTAGCCGTATTTTTTTTTCTCTCTGGACCATGTTTTTTCTGTCCCTTTTGCTGAGCTCTCTTTCTTAATTCGTGGTCTGGTTTTGGCAATCATAATTGTAGTTTCTTAGAATATCTAGGACCTGGAGCTTCCAATAGTGGTTTGTGCCCAGGACTTGAATAAGACGATCAGTATCTGGCTTGTAGGCCTGGCATCATGACATATATGTACATACATATATATATATATATGTAACGTCCAGTTAAGAGCACTGCAAGCATTCCACCAAAGCCTCCTCCAATCTGAAGACAGTCACTACCAACCTTCACTCTAATCGAAGCCATTCTACTCCTGTGTTTTCGAGATAGAAAGTTGAGAGACATTCATGTTTGACTATAGCAATGTTCCTCTTGTTTATAGAAGGTCTGTGAAGACAAGCTGCAAACAAACGTTTACTTTGACAACACCTTTATTAAAGATAAAATTTAGGGCCTATACAATAGATATCAGAAATAATGTTAAGCTTATTACTAGAAGGGCAAAAAATCCTAGTAGAAGATCTCAAAACAAAAGGAATATATATTTAGGGAAACTATAAGGAGAATCGTTAAGCAGAAATTTTTGCACAGCACGTCATTTGTTACTGTTTATCTAAGACTTGGATGCAAGTAACTACGTGACACCATCCTAAATAGGCAGGGAGCGATTGCATCATTTGGCATGTGACTTGCTAGTCTTGTGATTGGTAACCAGTATAGCAATAATAAACAACATGGCCACAAATGTGAAAAAATATCCCAAAAGTGGAGTAAAAAAGTGTACAATTAAACCAAAAAACAATATTACTATCAATATTTATTAAGTTAAAAAAAAAACCATAAAACAAAAATGATAATTATACCTTAAATTGCCTACCCTACACATTCATATTCCTCATAATACCAATGCTGACTTAATACAGCTTCCCCAGTGTTAGCCTCCCAATTCCTGCTATCAACTCTGTCATCTGCGTTCTATGAGGATATTTGCCTCAAGTCAGAGATTCCCTATTCCAGCTTCTTGACCATTGATCTTGACATGTGAACAAGAAAAAAAGAATAATTATATGCATATTTTTCATGTACATTTTTATAATTGTGACTCCAGTCTTAATCATTGAGCAATTACAAGCATTTGGTTTTGTCTACTGATGAGACTGTGGTTAAAATGCATGTGTGTATGCAAAAAAAAAATTATATATATATCAACAGAGTATGCTGCACTTATTATGAAGAAGACTAATAGTAGAAGAACGTGGAAATAATGCTGCTTCTAGTTTCAGTAAACAACTCATACATTAAATTGAAATGCATTTTTTCTTTTTACTTCTGCTACTTTGCAAATATTTTAGAAAAGAAAAATCATACTGTGTATGTTTTCTAAAGGCTTACCTTTTATTACCAGAAAGGAAAAGGAATGACTATTTGTGATTTGAGAAATGTGAGAAACGTTCCAGAGCTGTAACATAAAAGGTAATTGGAAATAACACACTTAAGAAATGTTTTCCAGATACTTACGGCAAACATCTTGACAGCAACAGGTCAATGAAGAAAGATATCTCAAAAAGACTAACACCAGCAGCTGAAAAACTAAAGAGTCAAAATAAAAATCACTCATAATATTCTACAAAACTCTACATTTTGAAATTTCTGCACAATGTATATTTAATTACTTATTTATTTTTATTTATCAATTGTTTGATTGATTGGCTGTACTATTTGTCCTGTGAGTCTGCATTCTTGTGTTTCATGTTTTTGCTGCTGTGTGCATGTAAATTTCCCCTTGGGATTAAAAAAGTTTATCTAATCTAATCTAATCATCTAATCTAATCTAATGGAGATACTTGCATATATTCACTTATGTTTAAATCACAATTGAAATAATATTTTAACAATAATTTAAAGCTCTAGAACACTCCTTCATTGAAAATATAACTTGTTGACAGTATACAAGTCAGGAGCTCTTTGGAGTTTGTACCTTTTTGTTATCATTCAGGTCTTGATAGAAGCCTGTTCTCTAAATTGCATCCATATTCCCATAGCCTCTCAAGAAAATTATTTTAAAACTAGTTATTTGGGCATTAAGTGTTTAATTGTCTTTAAAACATAATATAACCTTATCTTATCCCTTCAGCGTACCCTTCTGCATTCGCTTTGCTTCTTGTTCAGTGAAAGCACAGAAATGTTCAGGAACTTCCCAAAACTTGGCAAAATGCGTTAAAGTCCATGGAAACGAGAAACAGAAGTAGTTTTGAGTGGATTAT
>JANRMT010062813.1:25001490-25115154 GCA_026402145.1 Polypterus bichir lapradei | reverse complement strand
TAGATAGATAGATAGATAGATAGATAGATAGATAGATAGATAGATAGATAGATAGATAGATGGCACTTAATTAATTGCCATTGGATCCTATTTTTCTAAGGGAAGCTCTGCTTGTAGATTAAATCAAATGTCAGTGACAGATATAGAAATATAAAAGAAATTATGAAATGTAATGATGGTTTTAGAAACTAAAAAGATAAAAAACACCAAGCCTTTTCTTGTTCTACCAAGCTTCTGGTGCCAGGGAAAAGTAGCACATGTGGATATTCAGTAAAAGTACATTTAACATGAAAATCAGGAATCACTTCTTCTCATAATAACTTGTACAAATCTGGAGTCTTCTGTTCATTGAAGTGACTAAAGTGAATACTCCAATAATTGAGATATTAGCTAACCAAGTAACCAGTGATCAGTTCATCTATAAAGTTTCTTTTAGTCTTTTGAACTACTAACAAGTAGCTTCACTTATGAAAGCAAACTCTTAATATGCAAATTTCATGTTCATGAGAGTAATAATATTAGGCACATGAGAAAGAAGATGGCTTTTCATTGGAAATTGTTTGTATTGCATAGTTTCAGACAACAAATATTGGACATAAAATGTGGTTCCTTTTGTGAACACCAGGGGTCAGGATTTGCAATAAATAAATATTTTTAATACAGCCATGGTCCTTTAAAATTTCTAATAAAGGTTAAACTGAAGGTTTTGATGAAACTGTCCAAAAGGTCTCAGTGACAGCCTTTGTTTTACATTATTTTAATTTACGTTAAATAGAACCAATTTCTCTTTCTTTCTTTCTTTCTTTCTTGATGATGCTGTTTCACTTTAAGATTATCACTACAGCATTTCCTAAATTACTGCTTTAACCAATGTTTTCATAGTAATTCCTGTAGGACTTGGGTGAGGTTTAACATGCATAATGTCAAGAATTATACGCCATGCAAAGTAAAATATTCTGTCATTCCTAATGTTTTCCAGACCTTTCATGCCTGCCAACACATGCAACTCATTTGAAATGTTTATTTGCAGTCATATGTGGAATTTCTTTAAATACATAAGTTCCCTCAAAATGTTTTCTTTTGGTCACTAAAGCACATTTAAATTATCTTGTGCAAATAAATAGATTCAACTAACTGTTTTATTATAAAATATGATTCACACATCTACCGTCAGGTGAACATCCACGTATTCCTTCAGAGTTCATTTCTCCCACTAAAATTACAATGATAAATGTTCTTGGACATGGTTCTGAAAAAATGATTATATTACGCAACATTACATTGTCAAGCCTGTTTTGTCCAATTCTGGGCCATAGGAGACTGGAATCTATCCTGTCTACATGGCTGGAACCCACCCTGGATAGGGAGCAGAGTGTGGTCAGGTTCACACATGTACAAAATGGGGGATTTGGGAGAAAAGTCATAGGAAGAATGTGCAAACACCACACAGACCACAGTTTGGAAATGAACCCATTAACGCCTGACCCATGAAACAGTAGAGCAAACCATTGAACCACCTATGGTTATATTACATCACCTATCCAATTTGCTTGACTAACTTTGAATATGATCTATAAATCTATCTTTTACTTACAAATGCCTCTATTTTTTATTTAGAATCAAATATTTATATTTGTAGTGGGTCTATTTTTTTAACATATATGTGTTGGTCATTCTAAATTGGACTTATTTTAGTGAAGTGCATGAGTGTGTCTTGTGATTCACTGGTGCCCCCAAGAACACAGAATTGCACTGATAATATTCTGGTATACTATATTATGTGTAAGAAAGGAATAGTACACTCTGTTCATGATCTTTTTAACATGAAGCATTCCATACACTTCCCACATCCTCCAACATCCTCAGAGACATGCATATCGGTTTAGCTGTGTGAGTGTGAGTGTGTATGAGCAGGCTCTGCAATGGACTGACATGCTGTTCAGGGTTGACCCCCCACCTTGCTTCCAGTGCTTCTGGAGTGCTTCTAGCTCCCAAGACCCAAATCTGGATTAAAAGGGTTTCAGGTTGTCTTGTTATATTATACATCCAGTTGTTACATCTTACAGAAAGAATTTGTACAAGACAAGATATTAAAATGACAATTTAGCAGAGATTTAAAAAAAAAGCTAACTACGATTCCATAATGAAAAATTAGCTGTAAAAATGTTCCTTATTGTTTAACAACAAAGATGTACTGTTTTCTTAAAATTTTATTTTTTCAGAAGTCCATGCAAAAATAGTTAAAACATTATTAAACAGTTAAACATTAATTAAACAATAGTTAAACATTATTTTATGTCTGAAGATTTAAATAAGATTTAAATAATCAATGGTAATATTTTTCCAAACTGCATATAGGTTGTGTACTTTAGAGTGATGTGCTATCTTTTCATAAATAAACTCCAACAGTGCACACTAAAGCACATACATCTAAAACCTTATTAAGTTTTAATTTATTTTTCATAAATAAGAAAATTGTTAATTTCTTCTGTTTTCACAGCTCAGAATCAGAGGCATCATATGTTATAAACGTCTAAGTCATACTTCATCAAAGTCTGTTTTTTTGAAATCAGAAAGGTTGGATCAAATATTTGTTCTTACCTGCTGCTGTGGAAACTCCAAGAATTCTACAGATGCATTCCACTAAAGTCCAGTAGGCAATGTTAGCCATTGTATCACTGTGCAGTTTTATAAATTACATACTAATTTATTAGTGTAAGTAAGTAAAATCCAAACTTTGAATAAAAAGATGAAAAAGATCCGTAAAAAATCGAGGCTGGAGTGTAGCTTATACCATGCAGCAGCCTTGTTTGTTTGCTGTTTAACAAACAAAGGCCCTGACTTGCATTATTGTCCAAAGAAAATCTGATTTAACCAAACACAACCAGTTAATTCTGCTTTATGTGTTATTTTAACACAGCAGTGAGAAACAAAACAATTGACTCCCCCATGTCTCCAGAAAACTTGTTCAACCATTACTTGTAATGCATGCATATGAAGTAGTTAAAATGCAGCAGTAGCTCCAGGATTTGGGATCAAAGTAGGAATGTTCATTAGGTCTACTGCTGGCACAGAGCATGAGATTTAAAATTAACTGCTTGGTTAATACCTGCCTGACATTTTCTGCATTTCCACTAAAGACACTAATATTTATGAATTTATGAAGACAAACTTTATTTGCCATTGTGTTATTGATTTTATTTATACACTTCTAAGCTGCCTGAACAATAAGTTTAAAACAAGTGAATAAATAAAACATAAATATATCCATATACACATATCCCCATTTTGGTTTAGAACAGAGGGACAAGGAGCAAACAAACTACTCACTGTGGATCATACATACTATAAAATGGTTCACAGGTGGAGTTTTATCTTAAAAGTATGGAAATGATTCTCTTTGTATGAAAATGTGCTGAGGTGTAAGTTGTACAAATACTAAATCTCATTTTATTAACCCATCTGTTGTAGTAGCTAAGCCATTTGACCTTGAAACACAAGGCTACTGGTTTACTTCTTGCTGGTGACCATGTGCACACCACTGAATCTGTACAGTTTAATGTACAGTAAAAACTAAATTATCATATTATTGTACGACATCTTGGGTACAGATGTGAAATGCAGTCTGTAATAATAGGAAGGATAAAACTGTCAACTAATTCCCAATTGTTCATTTGGTTGGCTTACAATTAAATTAAAAAATACAAATTATTTTTTTTTTTATTTTGCACAGTTACCAACTAGAAAGGTATTCCCAACACAAAACTGACTGCATTTGATTGCTCAGTCTTGTAAGTAAACTATTAACTCACCCTTCAAGTTCCGTGAAAAGCAAGTGGACTGCAAAAGAGCTGGTTTAGAAAATTAATAGAATTTGGTTTAAAAATGCAAACAAAAACTTAAAAGATTAAAAATTGTATTTTCATAGAATATATGACATCCATAAACTGAAGCTCTAAGCAAAGCATTTTACATCCACTGGATTAAAGTTTTAGTTCATCATATTTCATTAGCTTATGAGTTCAATGGTGCCAACTATTTGGACTTTTTTCTCCTACGATCTGTTGATAAATATGTTTTTCACCATTTTTAGTAATATGCGGCATAATAAATTTGCAGTTCCCATTACATGGTATTAGCAAAGCCGGAGGCATGAGGGAGCCAGAAGAAACCAAGAAAAGCCACTAGTCGGTTAGGATTAGGATTAGGGTTAGGGTGGACAGCTTGGCAGAATGATTGTTGAAGGAAGGTGGAGCACCCACACATGTTGACATCTTAGAATGCCACACATTGAAATTAATTTGCTGTCACATCTGAATTATGTTAAATTAGCAGGGATGTTCCATTTACATATTAGTACACTGGAAAATTAGGTTACACATAAATTTTATGCATTACTGCAAAACTACACATTTTGTGTTACTTAAAGAAATACTTATATGAATTTAACTTCAACATTAACTCATTAAGAATGGCTCTTGCACCTACAGAGTGATTCCTTTCCAAATGTGGCTAACCTAGTACCCTGTTTATATGTGAATATACATATATACAGTGTATAGTCACAGAGGATCTCGCACGTACACACGCACTCACTCCCAGACAAAGGCCCCGCTTCTTTTGAGGCAGTTCCTGTATATATACACACAATGGCCAGTGATGAACATGCACTTAGGCACCTGACTCAGAGGCAGGAGGAGGCTCTGTGATTCTATGCATGAACAAATAAAAAGGTAATAAATGTTATTTCTGTTGACCTTTTGTATTATTTTGCTCATTGTATTAAAAGGGGCTGCCAGGCTGGTACCCCAAGTCTTGAACCATTGTCTGAAGTATTTGGCTACATAGTTAACTTTCTTTTCCCAGCGTTGTACCAACTTTTTAATGCCAAATTATTACTCCTACTGCCTTCATTGTTTCCAATGAAAATATAAAAGTTAGGAAACTTTTTGAACGTACCTCGTACAGATATATATGTATATGTAGGTGGAATCCCATTGTAACAAAATTCATTGCATCATAAAAAATATTTTGTTATAACAGAAATTTTGTTATAACAAATATGGGGAAAACACATATACTGGAGATTCACCATATCTAACATCAATGACACAAGGACAGCTCTGTACCTGCTCTGCTGCATCTGGTAAACAGTAAACCAAGGGCAAAGAAATTAGTTGTCCTCTGCAGGATCAAGCTTACTGCATAATGTGTTTATTGCACGAAATTTGAAGCATTTAACAGGGGCTTTGACCTGCTCTACTTCACACTGTCCTGGGGCATCATGTATAAACGGTGCATACACACAAAAATGTTCTGTAAGCTAGTTTCCACACTCAAATCGCTATGTATAAAACCTAAACTTGCTGTAAAGCCACGCACATTTTCATGCCAGCTAAATGCTTGGCGTACGCAAGTTTTCTGCTCGGTTTTGCAAACTGCCAGCACCCAGCGTCAAAGCAGTGCTTTTGTTCCAGTGTGGTTTCCCTTTCTTTTTTAGATCCACATCCCTGACGCGGCTTTATCAAATACACTGAAATTAACCGCATATTATTTATTAGTTTAAGGCATCTGATTGTAATTAACCTGTAACAATATAATGGTCCACAGAATGGCCAAACTATTCCAAATACCATAGCTGCTTGAGCGTTGTTTCTCTCAATGCACCACTCAGAGTATTTATCCCACTGTATCTGAGTCTGGAATCACAGCTCTACAGCAGCTGATCGGAAAGAGAATTATTGGTATACAGCATCAAGCATACGCTGCCTCAGCTATGCACACAGTCAAACGGCAAACCCTTCAGAGGCTTTCCTATACAGACCTCACAGTTCAGAAACAGTTTCATGTGAAGAACTATAAATGCACTCAATCAGTCTAACAAGTGGTCCTGGTAGAACTGTTTGTACTTATTAGTACAATTACCTCACTGTAAACTTGTGATAACAGTTATAATATTGCACAACCTGAGCCACTTTATAAAGAGTGTATTTACATATGATGACGATATCATTTTTAAGATGAAATACAGCAAAAAACGTTTATTACATTATACTGTGTCACACACATGCGCATGAGAAGCAGCTAAAGGGCTTGAGTAAGGGCAGTTCCAAATCATACCGGGATGTGGCAGAGTGCCCTTACTCTTTTTCTCCCTTTCCTGCAGACCATTCTAGTGAGATTCCACCTGGCCCTCTTGACGTCACTTCCAGGACTGAGCCTATGGCTGAAGACCTTCATGAGCCCGTCCCCTCTGATTTTACTTCCTGTCTTCCCCTTTAAAAGCCTCCACCTTTTCCCTATTCCCTCAGTTCTGTTTTGGACTCGTTTTGTGCACATCAGTGCTGTATACATTTTGCGACTTTGCTGCCAGGATACCAAATACATGGGTGGCTGCCCCAAAACTTTCAATGACTCTGAGTCAAGTTTGTGACAACAGACAAAATGTTAACATCATTTAAATAATCTATATTGTTAATAATTAAACATTTGAGGACACGTTGGCACAGTGCTAGTGACGATCTGGTGCCCCGTTCAGAGATTGTTCCTGCCTCGTGCTGTATTCTTGCTGGGGCTGGCGCGACACTGGATGGATAGATGGGTGGAATAATTAAACATGTGCTACAAAGATATTTCAATGTTTCTTAAAAAGTTTTGAAGAATCGGCATTCTAAACTTACAGATGGCTTAACATCTATTATAGAGCTGATTGTGTGGCGATTGGTTACTGGAGAAAGAAAAGGAAGGACAGGAATTAGGGGTTAGTACGTTTGAAAGAGACAGTACTGCTGCAATAAATTATTTCATCGAAGGTAGCACACAGCGCAGCAAGCATCTTGCGGGATGCAGGAATAATCTCTGGACAGGGCACCAGCTAGTCACTATCACTGTGCCACCATGTTCCCATGTTTAATAACATGCTTTAACTCCTATCATCATGAAAATGGTTTTAAGTATACATTTCGGTATTTTAATTATTCAGAGAGCTGTAATATCATGAATGTAATGGATTCTGTGTCCTGTCGGAGGAAGAGAAAGCTCGTTTAAAAAGCACGTAGTGATTCACACACATAGAGCACACAGAAGAACACATACAAAACAAAGCATTTAACGTTCTACTTTAGTTACAATGGTATTTGAGAAACTAGTAAATTAAACGATTTTAAGATGAAGTTTATGATGTTCTGCTTTAATGACAAAATAAACTACGTGATTAAAGTGGAAATTTCGAGATTGAAGTTGACATTTTGAGCATTTATCCCACTATGTGCCTATTTTTGTTTCTTTTCTCTGTACCTTAATAAGCTTTCATATGACACTCAATTGGTCGGCTACAACTCGCCTTTTCACTGCGACTTTGATATCTGACAACTTCTCTTTTATTTCAGGCACTGTGCGACTTTGTGAACTTCAGCTTTCGAGTTTCTCCAACACTTTATGTCACTTGATCAGCTTCCTTTTGTTGTTTATACCACTGCTAAAACCAACAAAGAGTACATTTTTCCTTGCCTCCACTTGGTATTTACTGAAATTCTTCTATTTTCCCCCATGCTTTTGCTATTGTCTTTTCACAGAATGCTGAGCTTAAGGGCTATTTATATTGATTTGCATATTCAAAGAGGCGTAATTCTGGCAGGAGGGTGGGAGTGGCAGCAGGCGTGTGCACGCGCGTTACTTTTCACGCTGACCGGGATTTATGTAGTGGAAGAACATGGAAGCTGGCGAAAGTACAGATTTATGCATCTGGAATTTTTTGTGCGTTTGCACATTTCCACTTTTGTCCGTACGCCATGTTTTAGTGTGAATTCTATGCACGCCGTTATGCATGAGGCCCCTGGTCTGCCATAGTGGTGATTCCAAGCTGCTGGTGTTCTTCTAATCTGACGAAAGCAGGATGATTACCCCCGTGTCACAGCTCCTATCCTGTGTGTTTGAGGGCTGAAATAACAGCTTCTATTTTGAAGTCTTGAGACTGTAACTGCCTTCTCTATACAGTAATAAAGTACCTGTATTTTCCTTAGAAACCTGGACTCACCTTCCTGTCTCTCGTGCAACTCTGTGTCCCAAGCTTGACAATGCCTGTATTAAAAGAAAAAAAAAACAGCACTTCTTAAACTGCAAAACATATTTTATTTGAAAACAAGCCATTAGATGTAACTTTTTTAATAGAAATACAGGTAAGAATACAGAATGTAAATAAGACATTAGATGTAAATTTGTTTTCAGTGTAAACTGATGCCATTTCTCAATCTTTTGTTAATCACACAGAAAATGTTGAGAAGCGCTATGAAACTCAAACGGTATACACACAACACAATTACCCAAATGGATGCTCTGTGTAGCACTTACTCAGAATTCAGCTATGTGTATGATATCGCACCTACACTCTCGTCGAGACTCTCCGAGACCAGAAATTTCACAACAGACTTTTACTTTCTTTTGTAAGTAATTAAGCAATACCACCCCGGGACAAGAGGGGGAGTTGCTGCTAGCAGACTTGTCTCCTTCTTCCCTCACAGCCTGAAGAAACCACCTCTTGAGGACACTAAATTGAAAGAGACTCTTTCCGTTCCGATTTGCAGCATACAAAAGAAGAGCAGCCACAGAGGATGGCATTTCATTTTGACGTGGACCAGAATTGCATTAACAGAAGCCTGTTTTTCTTTCTGACTGTCTGAACAAGACGTCTATTAATTCATTAAAAATCTGCATAGTGAAGTGCTTAACTTTGTTCTTAATTTGTTTTGACTGAATTAAAAAATGTTTTGATGCCCAGTTGGCACCTCAAGCCTCCTGTGTTGTCCTGCACTCATATTATCAGCCTGCTACTACTGTATATATATGTATACATATACGATATATACTGTATATATACTGTATATATACTGTATATATATATATATATATATATATATATATATATATATCTATCTATAGTGGCACGCGGCTGGGGGTGGCACCCAGCCGGGACGCCCAGTAGGCCCGGAGGAGGGATTGCGCCTCCTCCAGACCACAAGGGGGCGACCGCCCTGGGTGCTTTGGGGACCACAGGTAGAGAGCATTAAAGCTCAGCCCTGTAGGGGCCCGTGGTCACCGCCAGGGGGCACCCCATGCCTTCGGAGCCCTGGACCTCAGCACTTCCGCCACTCCCGGAAGTGCTGGGGGGAAGAGGATCAGGGATATCCGGAGTGCTTCCGGGTATGCAGCCGGCACTTCCACCACACTGAGGAGTGCCGGTGGAAGATTGCTGGGAAGCATCTGGAGCACATCCGGGTGATTATAAAAGGGGCCGCCTCCCTTCATTCAAGGCTGGAGTCGGGTGAGAGAAGGACAGAGCTTGAAGGAGAGGAGTGGAGGCGGCCTAAAGAGTGAGGCATTTGAGTGTGAGGCCTGGATTTTGGGGGAGTCTTGGGGGTTTCTGTGTGCACTTATTACTGTAAATATTAGGACTGTAAATAAACGTGTGGTGGTGCTTAAACATGTCTACCTGTCTGTGTCTGGGGCTCGTTCCACAATATATACTGCATGATGTTATTTTATTCTTTAACACTAAATTTGTATTCATAGTGCATGGTTCTTTTTTCAGATTTCATTTGTAATAATTTTATAGTGTTTTGGCTTTTAAGTGGAAAAGTAATAATAAGAATAAATTAAATTAGGGCTTTTGATATTACTGGCAATTAGAAATACACTTAAGTATCTGTTTTCCTTGGAATAAATTTACAAAGATATGCAGGTTTGTGGCAAATTTCTCTTTCTGTATTTGTTTTTTGATGTTACAGTCTTTTTATGCATAAATGGCTCCTCTGATTCAACTGTGTAATATTATGTATTCTTGATATATCAGCCAATACTGTAATTTTGTACTTTTCATATCCTTCTTTTTTGTACTTTTGAGGTTTTACAATTTGATAATATATTTGCTTTGTAAGGTGGAATTATAAAAAATAAATATTGTTTAATTGGTTGTTTAATGTTTTAGATTTTTTTTCTTGAGGGCTCTCTCTAAAACCTGCATTTGATAAAGTAGTGATAACTGGTGCAGATGACAATGTATCTTAAAGAAGAGCAAATGATTTACAGTCACCTCCTCATAATCATCAGGAAGCATCTGTTTCATTAAAAGAATAACTAGCAAGATCAGGGAAACAAATTCTTTCCTGTATAAAAATGTAAATTGCAATAACTCTTTCTTAAATTCCTTTGAGGGTAACATAATGTTACAGTGATTAGTGCTGCTTCACAGCTCCAGGGTTTTGATTATTACTTGTATCCAGCAGTGGATTTTAAAACGTGGCTTGGTCAAAGCCAATCTTTGAAACAAATGGCAACAGGACATAACGATAAAGAGTGATTAAAGAAAGACATAGGTGTGCTTTATTTATTATTCTAATGTTGGCTTATGGTCCCAAATGTAAACAAGTAAAAGAAACCTTAGGAACAGGAATGGGTTAAACCAGCAGAACCCCAGGTGATCCTCTCTGTTTCTTCCATGAATTAGAAGTTCATGTTTTCTATGCCAGCTGAAGAGTTTCAGATTTTCTGCTTTCCAGTGCCACTTTAAAATTTTGTACAGTATATTGTTTTCAAAATGTTAGCTAGTCAGACATACATTTTTTAGAAATGAAAGGCAAATTCATCTAGACATTTGGTTTTATCTTTTCATATTGGTTACAGGGTGGCATGGTGGTGCAGTGGGTTGCGCTGCTGCCTCGCAGTAAGAAGACCTGGGTTTGCTTCCCGGGTCCTCCCTGCGTGGATTTTGCATGTTCTCCCCGTGTTTGTGTGGGTTTCCTCCGGGTGCTCCGGTTTCCTCCCACAGTCCAAAGACATGCAGGTTAGGTGCATTGGTGATTCTAAATTGTCCCTAAAGTGTGCTTGGTGTGTGAGTGTGTGTGTGTGTGCCCTGTGGTAGGCTGGCACCCTGCCCGGGGTTTGTTTCCTGCCTTGTGCCCTGTGTTGGCTGGGATTGGCTCCAGCGGACCCCTGTGACCCTGTAGTTAGGATATAGCGGGTTGGATAATGGATGGATGAATGGATGGATGGATATTGGTTACAAAGAGGCTGGTGACCAACCTATTTTCATCTGAATGTATACCAAGAAAACGTGTGTGTGCCAAACATATGAGCACATTAGTCTCCAGAAATGTCCCTCACTTTTTCTATTTCTCTCTTTTCTGTTATCCACCCTCAAACATGCATTTCTCTTATAGAATGTTTGGCTTTACTTACAGTACTATGCCTATTTCTACAGCAAGCCAAAAGAAAATGTAAATTATTAATTATGTCAGCTTATGCAATATTCCAGAATGGCTTAAAAGATTAGTTTAAAGCTGGTGCAGAAGCAGGTTTATTGACACAGTGAGGCAGAGGCAGGGGCAGGGACTGAACCTGCAACATTTAGGTTTATAGTGCAATGCTATAGCCAGTACACTGTACACACATACACCATACTGTAAATACATGTACATGCATGTAAATAAAGCATTTACAGTGCATCCGGAAAGTATTCACAGCTCATCACTTTTTCCACATTTTGTTATGTTACAGCCTTATTCCAAAATGAATTAAATTCATTTTTTTCCTCAGAATTCTACACACAACACCCCATAATGACAATGTGAAAAAAGTTTACTTGAGGTTTCTGCAAATTTATTAAAAATAAAAAAACTGAGAAATCACATGTACATAAGTATTCACAGCCTTTGCTCAATACTTTGTCTAAGGAGTGGCTTCCGTCGGGCCACTCTACTATACAGGCCTGATTGGTGGATTGCTGCAGAGATGGTTGTCCTTCTGGAAGGTTCTTCTCTCTCCACAGAGGACCTCTGACAGAATGACCTTCGGGTTCTTGGTCACCTCCATGACTAAGGCCCTTGTCCCCCGATCGCTCAGTTTAGATGGCCGGCCAGCTCTAGTAGGAGCGTGCACAGTGAAACTCTTACATGCATGTGCTAATCAACATGCAAAACACATCACCACTCTCTGGCACCATGATAAATAATTTGAATACCTTACCTCAAAACCTCTGTCTTGCTTACCTGAAAAATCTCAGATCACTTAAAGTCTGCTATAAAAAGAAAATACGTTAATAAAATGTCATTCAAAAATTTATTTTTTTCAGCAATAACAGCATTTAGTCCAGCGATTCTCAAACTTTCGTATTTCACGCCCGCCCTTTTCTACCTGGAATAATTCTGCACCCCCTGCATAATATAAGATAGATGAGAATAAATAACCCATGATACAACTAACAAAGGTATGATACTTGTGCGGTGTTGCGGTATCCTATCATTTTTACTTCCATAAGATTTGCATGTGTTTGGCTAACTTCGATGAAATATTTGCAATTTATTTTTTTTAAAGTGCTTTAATACTGTAACTGTTAAAATGCATTGTGTGGTTTTTGGTAGTAATTCTAATCCCAAAAACAAAGAATAAATTATTTATTCTTATGTAATTATTTTTTTATGTAAACAAGCGATTAAATATGTTTTAATTTTTAAAAATCTCGTAAACATGAACACCGATAAAGTCAATCTGCGCGAGACGAATGTATATTCATCCGACATATATTATACCGCTGTTAGTTGCATCATGAAAATAACCCAATACGCAGTAAATTATTTTACTCAATTTGACAATATTGGCTACGCTGCCAATGTGGTGCAGTTGTGCCGCATTATCACCTGAACTACTGTTACCCGAATGTTCGCGACAGATACCGATACGTCTCGAACTTTCTGGATTGAAAATACGCGACTATGAATGCAGCAGCAGTGGCGCCGCTCGTCATAGAAACAAACTTCAAATAGAAAAGGAGCT
The DNA here is from genome assembly GCA_026402145.1 of Polypterus bichir lapradei. Lineage (NCBI taxonomy): Eukaryota > Metazoa > Chordata > Cladistia > Polypteriformes > Polypteridae > Polypterus > Polypterus bichir. The sequence continues at coordinate 25,102,329 of JANRMT010062813.1, read as the reverse complement.
CGGAGTGTCAATCTCGAATATCAAACCAAACCTGGACAGGCTGTGTACTTTAAAGCTGGCACATATTAGTCATTAGATCTATGCCTTAGAAATGTTTTATTTTAATTTTAGTTATAATGCATTCGTTGTGATTATATGCTTGCAAATTTAAATTTGAAATAAAAATGTAAAAAATTAATTTTGATGTCTTGTTCATTTATTGGACGCCCCCCTAGTACAGCTTCAACGACTCCCCAGGGGGGCATGCCCCACAGTTTGAGAACTGCTGATTTAGCCTATTATTTATGGCTTGTCACAGTAGAGCCAGAGTTTAAATGTCAACAAGGAATTGTCTTGAAATACTAAGAGACAAAGTTCCAGATATGCATAAGTAGAAAAAAGTATGTCTATCAATCTATACCACACTGTGAAAATGTTATAAAAACTGTGTTATTCTGTCGTCCGTTTTTTTTTTTTGCTTACAATTATTTCATTACTGAAATAATTTAATTCTAAGTATTCACATTCACATCATTGTTTCTGCAAATACACCTACACAGAAGTTGAATTTCATTATATCTTCATTAAAACTGAAAGAAAAAGGAAAAGTTACATTAGTTGTTCTTATTTTCACTGAAAAAGAAGTGAAGATCCCCCTTGGGTGTGAATTCATTTGTGCCTGTAACTCTATTCTGGTAAAATTTAGAAGGAAACACAAATTTAGTCCCAACTTTTACATAATCAGTTTATTCATCTTTGATTCCATGTAATCCATCTCAGGGTCCTGGGGACCAGCATTCATTCCAGCAGTATTGCAACCAAAGCAGGAACCAGCAGTGGGTGGTGTTCTGAGGAGTAAAATATAAAAGTTTGAACAGGAAGTGACTAAACCAGGATATGAATTCAAGCTCCTGGGAGCGTGAGGCAGCAGCTTTCCAAAGCATTGTATAATTATGTAACAATTTATAGTAAAAGGTAACTCTGAGATTTTGTTAAAGATACCAAAGGAGAGAGAATCAGGAGTCCTGAACAATCAATGTTTTCAAGAACTGCAGAACTGCAGAGAGAAAACTTCATTTCATATGCTGGTAGGCACAACTACAATTGCTGAAAATATCAAAGCTCACTCACTGGGTTAGTCAGTGCTGGTTGAACCCCATTTGGAGTCCTAGGGGGGGGGAGGTGAACAGTACTCCTCGAAGATCCCCCTATCCCCCATTCAGTTACATAAACTGTACCCATCTGAGTACATAACGTGGAATGTTACCTACAGCAGTCTTAACAGGTTGAGCAGCTCAAGTTGTGATTGCCATTCTGAACTTTTTGGTCCACCACTGGGGCCAGTCATTCATAATGAGTCTATCTGTTGGATACACTGTTCGCTGTTAGGCATTGTAGTGGACTGCCAAGCTGACAAGGACTTGCTAGGGAGAATGGGGGCATAAAGAGACAGGAGCAAGCCTGAACAAAACCATCTGAGAAAAACTCACACAGTAACATGCCAGGTTTATTGAGAGAGGCACTAGCCCTGAAGGAACAGAAAGAACTTCAGCCTCATTGCAAATTGGCAGTTGCCAGAGATAAGCCATCTGAACAAGAAGTGGACATAAGAGACTAAGAGAGGAGCGGAAGAACAAACAAAAGTGTAGGGTGGTTTCCTGGGTTATAACCAGACCTGTACTCTGTTAAATGAGACAGGAACGCTAAAGGTACCCAGCCTGTATAACTGTAATGTTGACTCAGACATGCACACATATCTAGGACCGCAAAAAGGAGGGCAACAGGACTTTCTTGGTATTGATTAGAGTCATTTAAGGAATTGCTTTGCTGCGGTATAAAGTAGTCTCAGTCACACTACTCAAGTGAACTTGGAGTTGGGAGGTGAGTTAGGGCGTAGGCTCAAGTTGGTCAGGAGGTTATGTGGCCAGAGAAGGGAGAGAGACAAAGTAAGAAGGTGTTTGGGAGATGTGTGTGGGAGTGTTTATGGTTTTTGGCACAAGGCTTTGAATACTGAACAACTGGACTAGCCACCCTAATAAGCAGACAGGTACTTCTGAAACCGTATAGGGTGACCCAAACAGGTGACAGTGTTTTTATGTCTGTTTACTTATTTTATGCTGATATTGCTGATATTGTGTATATTGTCGTGTAATCTCTTCATAGTTATCCCCCGTTTGTTACTGTATGTAAAAGTCAGAATTCCTGTGGAGTTTCCGTTTTATTGTTATTTTTGTCCATTTTGAATTATTAATTTCTTATTGTTATATTATTTCTGTTGATTTTGTTAAATATTGGTTAATTATGCACTGTTGTTTTAAGTTTGAATATGTTCCTTGAGTTTTGTGAGTGGTTCTCCTAGTGGCAGATCACCCTGATGTCATGACTGCTAGGTCCTTCTTCTTGCTTTATATCTGAGCCAGAGGCAGGATTCAGCAGTCAAGTATTTTGTTTATGCTTAGATTTTATGAAGATTTCTGTTTCTTTTTAAATTTGATCTCTTGCTTTTGTCTTCAGGGTACAGATTCAGGACTGCATATTGGGACTTTGCTGCGGATTGCCTTTTTTCACTCACTGGAGATTTTGCTTGTATTTTTCCATTTTGTTCACAAATTCTTCTTTTTTATAAAGATCATTTGATATCCTTAATTTCATAAGTTGAAGTTTGAAGTTGGGCTTTTTGATATATTTTGGGATTTTACAGCAAGTTTTTAATGAAGGTTTCAGTCCCTTTTGCTCCTGTAAGGTCTGAGACAGGCCAGTGTTGTTGGGATTGAGCCCCATTGGAGTGAGGCCTTTCCAGGCAGGCAGTGGAGGCCAGTAAAGTTTTTTGTGTGTCATTTTAGGAAACCTCACACCCATTATGCTGTGTTTGGTGGTCATAATCACCGCACACTTGTGTTTTATTGATTAAATAAGTATTTTTTTAAAAGAATGTGTTTTTAGAGGGTGTATTAGAGCTTGAAGGTACACAATGATGCTCTCTATAGCAGCACTAAAAATTTTATCTGCAAATTTGATAATAGAGAGTAGCCATTTTTATTAGTACATCGACGTAAGCAGTTTCAATTATTCAAAAATCTTAATTAAAAGATGTTTAAACAAAAACTGTAATGATAAATATTTCATATACATCCTTGTCACCTTTCTACCTCTGTTAGTAGATGCGTTATTCAATAGTAACATAGCCCTGCGTTAAGACAGACTGTGAACAGTGAGACAAATGGGTGTGTAACTACTTAGAGCTATTTAACAAGTACCGTATATGCTCACGTATAAGTCAAGACTTGAAACCAAAAAAATCGATCATAAAATCAGACGCCCGTTCAAAAATGCAACACTTAATTTTTTTTTTTTAATGTTCTTGCCTCCTCCAATCTCACATCAGTTTCTCAGACGCAAATTTTGTTGCAACAGCTCAGTTACTAATTTCTTTCACTACTTCAATGACGTTTAATTTAAAACCAGCTTCATATTTTCTTCTGATCGAATGCTCCATTGTAGATAAGGGTTTCTCTTACGATAAAGGCATACAAGGGTGTGAGATACAAAAAACACAAATCAGTGCAAACTTTGCTTTGGAATAGTTCAGGTATTACCATGTGGCCACGTAGGCACAATACAGAGAGAGAAAGGTTAGGAGCACCCGCTGATACAGCACATTGTCGCACCCACATAGAAAAAAAAGGCAGTGTGCTCTGTGGTTACTCTTTCTGGTGGGCATTGACATATCATAATCCATTGTACCAATAGCATGAGTTTTCCGCATTCGACTTATATGACCGACATTATATGACTGACCAGAAATGATACTGTAAAATCAAGTCTGACTTATCTGCGGGAGAACTTATCTTTGAGTATATACGGTAATTAATATTTGCTGTACTTACAAATCTGACAATCACTTACCCAAAGAGTCCTAAAGTTACCGCAGACATAACAAGTTAACATCAGAAAACTAAAGAATTCTGATCATAAGCACTTAGGTAATACAATAAATGGTCAGTGAGCTTGTAGTTTTGAATACACTCTTTTTATGTTGATCAAAAAAGGACTGTATCTTGAATGAAGTGGACCCACCTCATGACACCTAACATGTGATAAGCAAAATGAGCACTGCCTTTGCAACAGTTAGTGATAAGTCTGGGAAAAGGGAAGAACAAATAGCTTGCTCTTGGACACATTGACAATTCAATTTACTTGGAAGTTTCTCAATAACATTTGCTCAGTGAAATGGTTTGTTCGTCATGACAATAGACATACTGTAGCTGAAATAGTTACTTCCTTGTTGTGTAGTTTTTAGGTTTTACAGTATATACTTTAAAAAAAAAACTTTGATGTAAATTTTTTGCCAGTATGGATTTTATTAAATACATGCTAGTAAAACTGAAAAATGAAGAAAAGATAGATACTGCCTATTATCTTGAAAGTCTGGTATTACTGGTGATACAACAAATCTCATTCTTACACTCATAAGGCTGTTTTTCTGATTATGCAATAATGCAAAACAATATTTGAAACTGAGACCTAGGATTTTTTTGAAAAACATTTTTGATATCTCCTGAGATTCAGAGTCTGCCGGTGAATCATAAAGCAAAGGAAAGTGGGATTTTGAATGCTTGACACACTTTTGCGATTGCTTGACTGACTCAATTGCTTATTTTGGATTAGGAGATCTGGGGGAAGCTAGTCCTCGTCATGAAGAATAAGTTTTACTTCAATCAGTTTCTCATTTGGAAACCATTTTTAGGGCTAATTGAGATAGAATGGGAAATGCAGGCTTTGGTGAAGGACAAAGGCAGAATAACACATCTTAGACTTGTTACTAGCAGAAGGTACCATTAGGGTGAGGTCAGTAAAGCCTTTTGTGGGTAGTTTTAGGAGGCCTCACACCCATTTTGCTGTGTTTGGAACTCCAAATTACAGCATCCTTGTGTTTTAATGTTTAAATAAATAAGTCTTTTGATAATTTGTTTTGAGAGTATTCTTCGGGGCTTGAAGATACACAAGGATGGTCTCTATACCAGCAGTATCAAAGCTTAAATGTTTACAATTTTACCTGCAAGTATGAGAAAACAGTTTAGCCATTTTCCAAGTACACCAATTTAAGCATTTTCAATCATTCAAAAATCTTAATGAAAAGATTTTTAAATAAAAACTGGAATGACGAGTATTTCATATACGTTCTTTTTGCCTTTCTGTCTCTGTCAGTGGATGTGCTGGCCAACAGTAAAATAGCCCTGGGTTAGGAGGACTGTGAGTAGTGAGAAAGGTAAAGTGACGTGTAACTACAAAAAACTATTGTACACTTAATGAGGATTTGTTGTTCTTACAAATCTGGAAAATCACTTAACCAAAGAGTCTTCAAGTTACTGTAGACATAACAAGTTGACATCAGAAAACTAATTAATTCTGATCTTAAGCACTTCAGTAACACAATATGTGGTGAGCTTGTAGTTTTGAATACACTCTTTTTATGTTGATTGATAAAGGACTGCATTCTGAATGGAGTGCACCCAACTTCATGACGCTTCACATATGTTAACAAGAAGGTAATGTACATTGTCAATGCACATTGCCCTGTTACTATGAAAGGCTGGGTGCCATTACAGAATTTTATGCATTTCCAGTAAGTTGAGTGCTCTGTAAGAGTAACAAATATTCACACTAACAGAGTGACTTTAAGAATGAGACTCCAGAGGGGGCAACACAGAGCCATCATTCTCAGATAGTAACCTGCAGTGTAACATCATCCTATCCTTCAAAGAGTGCGGGCAATTGAAGGACAGCTCAGGAGACCTGGCCTGTTAAAGCTTAAGAAGGCTCAGGAGTGACATGACATTGGGGGCTACTACACAGTACTGTAGCCTGGTCTCTCCGAACTTTAAGTGATTCTGTGAAGGCTGGCAATGACCCTGGGTAGGAATGTAAATTGAACTGAAGGCCACAAGGTAACTAAGAGCAGAATCAGAAGGTGTTTTTGTGGTAAGAATTTGACAGGTGGGAAAAAGTGACACATTGCGTTAGAGAAAAACAGTTTGGTAAAGGAAAATGGGTAAGTGAATACATACAGAGATACCTTAAGACAGACAGGTGGGCCACCCACCCAATCTGGCAGACACAAACTTGAACCTGTATAGGATCCCAGAGACAGCAACAGAATTTTTAAATGTTCTGATTCTTGTTACTTTTGTTTCTCTCCCTTTGTTTAATTCCAGAATCTTTTATATCATGTCAGTGTCTAACCCGCTTAATCCAGAGCAAGGTCTGGGTTAGGGTAGCTTTGGGGAGGTGAAGCTTATCCAGTTAGCTTAAAGTGCACATCAGAAACAAACCCTGGACAGGGCACCAGTCCATTGAAGAGAATTGTTTATGATTTAGGCAGAAATAATCTAAAATGTTCTTCTTTCTAAGAATTTTATTAAGAGAGCTCCTCTTAATGTGTCCTGTTGCATGCACACAAGTTAAATGGTTAGTTGTTGGCCACCTTGTTGTTTGTGTCAAGAATATATATCATTTGTAATATTCAAGTGTGTTAAAATGAAGCCATAAATGATTAACTGAATGCACACATGGGTACTAAAAGTCAGTGAAGAAATAAGCACCTTTCAGATTTTAATAAATTATCAAAAGTCACACCATTGTTAAACTTACAGGGATATGCAGGTAGAGTTGAGGTGATATGTGAACAATTGAATTAATAGCGAGGAGTGGTAAGATTGGTAATTGATAAAAATCAGATTAAGAAATATGTTGCAGTAAAACAGCTTTACAATAAAGAATATATGTTTTCCTTGCAAAATAAATCTCAGCCAAGGCACTGGGTGTATGGAGCTTATCTCCCTTTGCCCCATGTATGATTTTCTGCTGGTAATCCAGCTATTTTTCCATATCCCAAAGATATGATTATCTGATTGCAGGATGACACTAAATTGTCCTTGTGTGTGTGTGTGTGTTTGAGAGAGTGCCCTCTTTTGGACTAGTGCTCCATCCATGCTTGGCTTCTGTCTTACTCCACATGCTGCTGAAAAAGTGGATTGTTGGATGGATAGAAAGATATATGTGTTATATACAGATGGATGGCTGAGACTTCAATGTTCAGTCTGGAAATGGGCACTTCTAAATCTTAGTAAAATATAGCTTCACAGATGAAAATAATCTAAATATAGATCTTCATTTCTTTCTCTGAAACTGGCACAATGAGCAGAACTAATGTAGTCTTTCTTCTTTCTTTAATTTTCAGCCAGATCACATAAAAATTCCCATTCCATATAGGTACATTTCTAGAAAACAATAGGAAAATGAGAACATTTAAAATACTTTTTTGGGATCATTAAAGACATATTTGTTGTGATGGGTAGGCATCCTATCTAATGCAGGTGCCACCCTTGCACCCAGTAATCATGTAAAGCAATATTTAAGAACATTTTATCCATACTAAAAATTGTCAATGTAAATTTAACATCTGAGCTTATTTTCTTTATTGCATGAAATCAAGGCATTTAGCCAAGCAGACAAGCACAGTTTTCTTTACTAAAATAGAAAATAAAGTGATGAAAAAGGGTCAACACACTTTAATATTTTAAAGTAGAAATCATTCTATAAGACACATAAATTGAAACAAGCATAATTAAATGAATTACTTACAGTCCATCCATCTTCTGAATGCTCTTCTTCCCTCATAAACTTGTGGGAGCAGAAGTACATTCCTTCCGTTTTGACCACTAAGCAATAACTAAGCCTAGATGGGACAACCATCCCCTGCAGTTTACACACACACATGCCAACCACCAGCATCTGTTTAAGGGTACATTGTGCCCCTAGACTGACTTGGTTGCAAGAGCCCGTATAGAGACAGACATGAAAGAGTTCCTCTTTTAGATCTGTGTGGTTGGATCTGCAAGTGAAAATGAAAAGAGGATCATACATTTAATCAATAAATAGGGTAAGGAAGTCCACCTCGGAGATGGGTGACCTCGTGATCAGATTTAAAATGGGTGAGCGGGAGGGTCTCCTTTCGAGATTGGTGCACTCACAATCATATATGAAATTACTTTTTGATAACCCTTGAGCATGGTGCCCTTAGGCCAGTGCCTACTTGGTATATGCTCTGCCCACTACCACTTGGCCTAGCCTAACATCTTTCAGATATATCAGGAAATGTGCAATGTGCAAATGTCGAGACTGACTGGGACAAGAACTCAAGAACTACATCGAGGTAGTCATAAACCACTACTCAGCTTACTGCCATAACCATAAGTAAAATCCTTTTTTAATACTGATAAATTAATTCTGTCAGAGAATCTGTAAATGCCTTTAAATTTTAAAAAATACAGTAGCTTGTTCCCTAAATTAGTTTCACAATAGTACAGTGCTGGAGCCTCACAGCTATAGGAGATTGGATGCAGATCACGGCCCATTTGACATATTTGTAGGTTTTCTACATTCTGTTTGAAGGATGCTTTTTTCTCCTGCTACCACAGTTTCTTCCCAAACCCCAAAGACATGCATATTAGGATAAATGGTGATTCTAAGGGATGACCATCTAGGTCTGGTTCCTGCCATGTGCCCAGTGCATTGAGAGAGACTTCAGCCCTCTATAACCAGTCAATGAAATAATGTTTCTATGAAGTCAGTAAGTATATACTGCTGAAATCAGGGGCAATTTGATTTGATGCCCCTTTACTGAGAAATAGAGCATAAAATTATGAAACATAATTCAATTGAGGGTCATGAGAAAATTTGGTGTAAGGCAAGAACCGATAGTGGACATGGTGGTATTCCATTGTCTACCCATTCACCAACACAAGGCCAAAACAGAATCACCAATCAACCTAGTTCATATGTCTTGGAGGAGGAAAACTGAAGTGTCCATAGGAAAACACAAGCAAACATGATAAAAATGTACAAATTCCACATTGAAGATGAACAGGCATGGGATGCAAGCCTAGGATTTGGATTTGTAAGGCAGCTACCCCCGCACCTCATGAGTCATATACATAATTTGACTACTCAGAAGGGTCCTAATGTTCAAGTGAACTGAAAACAATAAGGTGACAAAGGATCAGTAGGATGCTGAACAAGGCCATTAGCTTTTAAAGCAAGCACTGCATTAAAGGAAGATAATGAGTTAAGATGGTGGTAGTTCCTTTTTGCTTCCTTTTCACACCCGACTCAGGGTACAACCAAAGAGACCATTTAGCTGGTACAAACCAACCTTTTACTTTAGAAATGCACCACAACAAAAATGTTTCGATTATGTTAAGATCTTTCTTATTTTCTATTTAAGGTAGGCTTTTGTTCCTACTTCTGTCCTGACCCACCTGACTGAGGAGGGAAGGAAGACATCCTTTATAACCACACTCAGGGTTGTTTCAGAAGTGTACACCAAAAGCATCTCTGTATCAAAAGGATTCTCCTGGAGGCATGAAAGATGTTTCTCAAGGGCTCCCTCCACCGACTCCAGAGGTCTCTGAAAGGACTGCCTACCCAAGCTACATATTCCACAGACCTCTGCAGGACTCCAAAGCTGATCAATGTTGGAGATGTGCTGCCACCCAGTGTACTAGGGGAAACATTTTGCCCCGGTACCTAGTCTTTCATGGACCATTTGGCTTCCTGTCTGGAAAATGTGCCAATAACCATCCCAGTCAGGTCACCAATCCATCAACAATCTCATTTTTACTTAACAGGGTGCTACGGTTTTCACTGAGAACCTGCTGATTTAGGAATTGGGCAAGGAGCAGAACATCTCCTGGACTCATCGTAGTTACTGTGGTTGACTGAGGGATCCACATCCAATGACCCTATCTTTTCACATACTGTTAAGGATGTCATTTCAAGAGGAACCCCATAGGACCCAGGAAATAGAAGCACATTTTAGGCCATTCCTGTTTGATTTGATCTATACTTTATTTGTAGTTATCAATATAGCACTGTCCAGGAACTAAAGCTGGGGAAGTGGAAACTTGTGCTTACATATTGGATCCCAGGCCTTAATTACTTAAATACACAGAAAGGTTACTTTGATTCTTTAAAAAGAGACTAAGACCTTTGGTGCTGATGAAACGCTGTGTTCTTTTAAAATTGCCTTAGAGCAGTATACATAAAGACCTTATTTAGCTGTCAAACTCAGTTATTTTTAATATAGTGAATGGCTCACTAGGGAAATAAATTGATCAGCTGCGAAAAGCAATGGGACAAACCTCCGCAGCTATTAAACATCTGGAAATATTACAGCAATAGAATATAGTAGGTTAAAAAAGAGAAACTTACAAAAGAAAAGCTTGTTTTCTTGTTAAAGTTTACAGCTGTTAAATAACGTGAGATTTTGACCCTCTGATTGTGGTTTGGCATATGGGTAGAGAACAGCATTTTCTTTTTGACATTACAGTTCATGCAGGTTTTGTCTAGTTTGTAAAGAACACAAATAGCTCTCAGCAATACAAAGAGTGCTTTGTGTTTATGAAATTCTGCAACCTTTAGATTAATGATCAGGTTTCCCTGGTATGTGCTGTGTCCCTTCAACAGAGTCGGAGTTAAAGCTTTTCAATAATAATCGCATCACTGTTATTAATCAGGGAAAAGGGCTTAGAAGGGAATAAAGGATATAAACTAAAAATAAATAAATTAATATATAAAAGGGCAAATAACTATACAAGAGAAATCAGCCAGCAAAGTTCAATCTTGTGCAAGAAATCTTTACTGTCCACTGCTGGTCTTCTTGCCAATACAGGTGCTGAATGAGATTTCAGAACAATTCAAGGCAGCTGGTGTGTAAACAAGCTTTCCTGCCAGGTTTGATTTCAGCAAAGCCAAAAAAAACTGTCTGGAAATTAGATATCATCCTGCCTTTGTATTAATCAGTGGCACTGCACTATGAAAGTCTGTTCGCTCAAGATTCTGAAATGGAGGTTCCTATTTTCATTTTGCTCTTGCTGAAACAAATCTGCTTTGCTGTTCTCAGCACTTTATGCAAACTGCCCATTTGGGAGATGTCCTGGGGTGGTCTTAGCAATGTGATATAATCAAATATTTTGATAAAATGCATGCCTGCCTCCTACACAGTACATTTCTGCGAAGACTTAAACGTTACTCTCTTCTGTGTTTCTTAATTTATGAAATGCAGATTTTTACAAAATTTTACCTTTTATCTTCATCTTTTCCCACTTGTACGTGGGATTGATGTGCTTGATCAATTTTATCCATACAGCTCGGTCCTGCACATCCTCCCCAGTCAAGCCCTTTTCCTTCAGTCTTCTTTTACTTTATCCATCCACCTCCGCTTTGGCTTCCCTTGCTTTCTCTTCTTCTGTACTTTCATTCCCATTACTTTTTGCCCACATATTCATTGTCTCTCCTCATCATATGTCCATACTGCTTTAATCTGCTTTCCTTTTCTTTGTTAATTATCTCTCCCACTTTTGTTGTACCTCTGTTTATCTCATTACTTATTCTGGACATTTTTGTAACTCACACATCCATGTCAACATTCTCATTTCTGCAAAATTTCACATTTTCTCCTGCACTCCCTTTACTGCCCATGTCTCAGCTCCAAGCATCATTGTTGGTCTTACCACTGTCTTAAAATACTAACCTTTAACCTTCGCCTTAATTCACATAATACTCCTGATACCTTCCTCAAATTGTTCCAATCACACTGCATTACATTGGTTATCTCTCCATCTAATTTACCATCTTGGGCTACCACTGATCCTGGATATTTAAATTTATCCACTCGTTTCAATAGCACTCTAACTTCTGAATTTTGATCATCATTAAATTTCATATATTCTGTCTTCTTCCTATTTATCTTCAACCCTCTGTCTTTGAACTTCCTATCCATTTCCCCTTTTCTGATTCTACACAACAAAATGCGATCAGCATGTGATCAGTTTTTTTTTTAACCATGACTCAACACATCCATAACCAGATCAAAGAGGTAAGGACTTAAAGAACATCCCTAGTGCAGACCTAATTTACAAAATTTGCAGAATTTTACCACAGAGCCTTATAGGGTATACTCATTAATAGAGTTCTAACCTGTTATAAATCTTCTAAATTAACTAATTTTGATAAAATTGTATTGCTTTATCGCCTTATGCTATCTAGGAGAAGTTACATCTGGATTCTCGAATTGAATAAAGTGTGTGTAGTGAAGCAGTTAAATCCCCAAAAGAAGATTTTATTTAGTTTTTTTACTCCTGAAAGGTCAGGTCAGGTTGGGGAGCGTGCACTGGTACATCACATTGCTGCACCCATCACATGATGAAACACCTCGGATCCCGTTGGCAACCCCACAGGCAGAAACGCGGCCTAGACCCACCTTCCAGAAATGACCATATATCTGCTACAACGAGTTTTTATGCGGCCATCCCCTTGGCCTGGTCTAGCAACTCAGGTCCTCAGCAATGAGGATCCTGTAAGCCGCATCACCCATAGGGAATGGCTGTAGTGCTGTAACTGATGATTCCTCTCAATGCAGGTAACGTGCCTCATTTGGGACTCTGTGTGCAACCAGCAGTACCCAAGTATTCTTGAAAGAGGCACAGTATTGAAGGAGTCCAGTCTTCGTCTCAGGTCACTGGATAACATTCATTTCTTGCAACCACATAGCAAAACAGAAAGCACCAGGGGCCTCGTATAAACGGTGCATGCACACAAAAATGTTGCGTAAGCCTGTTTCCACGTTCAATGCGATGTATAAAACCTAAACTTGGCGTAAAGCCATGCACATTTCCACGGTAGCTACTACTAACTACTACTTCTAACATTTTTTCCCCATGTCCGTGATAACCTGAGCAGCTGTGTCTACATTTTATGTATTTCAACAGCCACTGAACTTGGCTTATCACAGTCTGACATGATTAAATAAGAATTGCTTCACCTAAACGAAACCATTTTAGAGAGTGTGAAATGAATTCAAAAAACAATGTTGAAGACAAAAGTAGTCAAAAGCTTGAAAGTCAAAACAAAATCCTAGTACCAAAGCCCAGACGTTAACCAAAGATCAGAGTCAAAAGCTCGTTAGCAGAATGTAGTTACCCTAAATCTTACACCACTAATTTTACTGCAAAGAGTTCTGTTTTTTCTTAAATCCAAAATCTTGGATGTTAGAAGCAGCGTGTGTGGAAAAATAATTTTAAGGTGGCATAGCATTCATCTTAAAGAAATTGCATAAAGGGTTAATAAATGTCAGAAACCTATTCAGGCATATCAGGAAACCAGATAAAGGTCAAGTGAACAACAAAACTTACACTGAAATATGAAAATTGGTTTAGGAAATACTGAAATGGTCAAGTAAATAAAGAATGTACCAGAAGAAAGGTTGATGTAACTGGATGACTAAGAAATGACTAAGAAATCAGTAGATGTCCTATAAACGAGAATGGACAGTTGTTGTATGCACAAAAATTTCAAGGGTGGTGGTGCAACTCAAAGGTATAAGAAGAACAAGAATATAATAGACTTTTATTTTATATAAATCATTTTCGTGTAAACCAATGAACCAACCAGAGTAAAAATGTATGTATTGATTGACACTGTATGTAAATTCAGTAGTTTATAAAATAAACCTCTATTCTTTGTTTCTCTGATCATCCTGACCATGTTGTAACGGACTGCTTTTGAAGAATGCTCCTTCTAAGGCATTAAAAGGAGTAATTAAAAGATTCAATGAAGAGCTTTTCTCCTGCCTGATAACTGCTTTGTCCTGTTAAGGTATGTTTCTTCTTTAATAAGATGTTAAATGAAGGTGAAAAGATAAATAAACATAATGAGCAAAAAATTATAAAGTTATGAAAACAATCAAATGTAAAATGGTAAAAATATGAAAACTGAAGTGTTCAAAATCCAAAAATTTTTTTAAAACAAGAAAAACAAATCATGCATCAGTGCATAGAAAACTACATAAAAGTGAATATTGCAAGTCTCACAATTTTATTAATTTGCTCATTTTTACAGCTTCTTTATTTTGACATACAGCTTCAACAGATGTAACATGTTTCTGACTACTGCCTGTTCTATTAACATTTATGCTTCCTTTCTTTCAATGAAAAAATACCCCAAATGTGCATTAACATCAAATAACCAAGACACATGTTTTATTGCCATTTTGGTATAACATTGCTGTCTTTTAGAAATGCCACAAACACCTCGATCTCAGACTTTGGTCAAAATTCACTGATTATAAGTGATAAAATGCTGCTAGCACTAACTTTAACACGGGTAAACTATGATATTTTGTTCACTTATATGAGTTTTTAACTTTATTATTTGTTAGTGGTGGTCTAGCATCCTCTGTGAATGAGCCATCGCTGAGTTTTTGTAATATACCCATGTATTCATCCACTCATTCTGTTTTACTGCCTTCCCCGTTTCATTTTAATTGCTTTTAGACTTCTTTCTTGCAAGGAGCAGCGACCGCATAAGGATGATACACTGATTGGTGGCATAGCACATTGAAAGCAACTTCAGCCAGTTTTGAGTTTCCAGTTAGCTTGCATGCATTTCAGACATGTGAAGAAGCTACTAAACTTGGAGACACATGAAGAATATGAACAGATGGTGAAAAGGCTGGATATCAAACCCTTATCCCTCTGATTTTTAGACAAGTGCAGCAACCATTGTACCATTGTGACATCCTTGTAGAAATGTTCAACATATTTATTATTTTTACTTGTTTCTTCTCATATACTGTACATGAACATTATACAAGCCTATTATTGGTCATTCCATGTTGCTTGAAAAGAAATGTTGAAATTCTATGCCCACTAGCTACTGCTGTGTATTTTGTTTTGTATTACAGCAACCAGAGGTGCTCACAGCACAATTCTCAAGATCTCCTCGCATCTGTTCATTGTAGGATACCCCCTCTCACATTCTCAAATTTATTTTCTGCATTTTTTATAATATAACCTAAAGGTTTATGAGCTTTTTAAAGTGTTTAATCATATTCCCAGATGAAACAGCCTTGCACAAACACCTAAACTTTAATATTTGTAAGGGACGGTCGGCAGTTTATTCCAGCCAGGACTCCCCAGTAATGGAAGGATGGGGGAAGGCAGCTTATCAAGAGACACTGCCTCCCCCAGGATGATAGATGACAGCTTCCCTGGACTGCAGCCATGCCCCAGATGCCCACGGGGCACTATGGGACTTGGAGTTCGGCAACACAACCTTGCTGGGTACCGTGGGTGCCGCCAGGAGACACTGCAGGGGGACTGGGGAGTCCCTGCTCTTTATATGACCCGGAAGTACTTCAAAGTCACGGGTACGGAAGCACAGAAGTACTTCCAGGCTGGCGAAATTACAAGTCTAACCCAGAAGCGCTGACGAATCACGTAGATGGAAGGACAGAAGCACTTCTGGGTCAAGGACTATATAAAGGACTGCTGGAGACCCAGCAAGCGAGTCAGAGTTGGGAGGTAGAGAATAGAGCTTGCTGGGAGATTTGGAAGAGAGAATTGTGATTATTGTGCTTATTTATTTACTTGTGTATGGTGGTTGTAGTGCTTAGAACAATATTAATAAGAAGAATAAGAATTAAAACTCTTCTTAGTACTTTTACTTGGTGTTGTGAGCATTTCCTTCCTCTGTCGGGTTAGAGGAGCAACAGTGACTCCTAGTGTTACATGTTACAATGATTTTGAATGACTTATTATGTTTTTAGGTATACACAAACAAGCAGTAGAGCTGAACTCAATTAGCTTTGTCAACACTCACTTGATGGCACAGTGGTTAGGCTCAAGGAGGTAATGTCTTGGTTTCAGATCCTGTGGCTAGCTGTTGTCCATTTGGAGTATGCAAGTCCATCCATGTCGCTGCGTGTTTTCCTCTCACATCTCCAAAGACGTAAAAGATAGGGTAATTGGTGATTCCAAATTGGTGTTTGACCCTGTGGTGCACTGTGGGGGTTGTTTTCTGCTTTATGTCCAGCCCTCAGGATGCTGAATTGGAAAAAGCGGCTGTGAGAGTGTTACGTTAAAGTTCACAATGGATTCAATTTAACTTTATTTTTCTATGTCATTCTCACTTCGAAATAATCTGTAGATGGTAAGTGAACAATACATTATATACTGTGGGCAATTCTGAAAATTGTTGCCAGTGGTGGCACACTAGAGCATGGCATGCTCCAAGAAGACCTAGGAAAGTTCATATTGGCAACGAGGAGGGAGTGATACTACTGGAGCTATAGTGGGAATCATGAATATCATTTATCTACAGGTTCCAGAATGAAAGTGATGCCACTGAGGTCTCACTTTTCAATAGCCATTTTGCACTTTTAAAGATAAGTTGAGGGTTGGACAATACATTTCTCTCCAGTTCATTATGTAGAGGCACATGACTGAGAGGAGGAAGCAATGTAATCTCAATAAGGCAAGCAGCCTAAAGTTGCCTGAAAGACCTGAGCCATTTATGGCTGTATGGCCACCAGGTTTCTTCTGAGGAAACTCTAGCTTGATGTGCCTGTAGCAAAAGGAAATACCAGTTCCAGGTCTTGGCATACAAGTTACCCTAGGTTGGATTTCAAGGTTATCTCTGTTCAGATGATGAATAACGTTCTTTAATGAAAAATAACATGCTGTTTAAATATAAACCTTATTTTCCTAGGTGTGGAGGAATATCAGATGGTCCTTTCTGGCTATTAACTCATGTTTGCTATCATTTAATGAACCTTCCTATTCCAGTAAAGGATTGTAGGTGTACCATTAGGCATCACTGGACTCAAGGCAGGAATAGCCCTGAATGAGACCCTGTTTCATCACAAGGTAATCATTCGGCATGCACAAACAGTCACTCATAAAGAGCAAATTCTAGATTATCCTATCTGTGTGTATCTACCTAAACTGGGATGTGGGAAAGATTTCAGAATACCCTGAGAAATCCATCAAGGATATGGAGTAATTGTGTAAATATCACACCAACAAAGACCAGACAGGCATTTGAACCCAGCTCCAGAGGTGAAAGGCAGTGGTGCTAGGTATTGGAGCACCAATGCTAAAGATTAAAAACTACCTTTTTGAAGAAAAATGCTAGAATTTCTGTCAGTGTGAAATGCATAGTAAGTGGAGCACTCATATATAGAAATATATTTCAACTTCATGTTTATTACTGGTTTGTGCACTGCCTGAAAATCTCTGTGCCATTTTGAACAGGGAAGCCTACACTGCATGACATTTTTTTAATTGCACCATGCTGCCAAATATTTGTTTTTTTCTTTTCCCTTCAGGGGCCTAAATCTATTAATCCTCCTTTGAGGACTCATTTTTGTAATGAAAACCTACAGTAGGTATTGCCAACTGGAACTCACAACATCCAGTAAGGGATTAAAACTGTCACTTCTCTGGCATGAGAGCCGCTGTTTGTTGAAGTGTGCACTGTCGACTCTGCCATGTCTGACCTACAGACCACTTTAAAGCTGAAAAGCCTAAATACCAATCTGCAAGTACTTCTTAACACCCACTGCAAAGATTATGCTAATGTCCGGGTTTCTAGTGGTGTGTGCTTTTAATCAGATAAATGAGTTTTTATCTCCAAAAATCAATCCATATCACTTTAAAACTGAAGGAAATGAAGTACATGTGCTTAATTTCATTTTAGCAGGACCACCCAAATGTAATGACATATATTATCATCTCTACTAATACATTTCTTCAGAAAAGCATAACAGATATGTTATACATCTACTGTAATTATTTCAGCCTAGTAGGATACAATTTATTTTTTCAGTTTACCATATGAAATAGTTTTTTTCTTTCTGTAAGCTTTAGTGTTATTGTGGACAATTTAAAATTATCCCTGGGTGGCAACATAGTGTCAGTTTATAGCTCAATCACTGTTTGTATTCAACTTGCATGTTTTACCAAGGATTTTTTTCTTAGGAGACTGCACTCCTTTAATGTGGGTAATGACATCATTTGCATGTTCAACAACGCTGTGATGGTCAGGACGAGTTTCCACTCTATAGTGTACTGGGCCAGTAAAATCACTTCAAGGGAGGCTCACTGATTCAATAAGCTGATTAAGAATGCAGGTACAGCTATGGGACACACTCTCAAACCCCTGGAAGTAGTAGTGGAGGAGAGTATGAAGACAAAACTGAATGCCATTATAAACAATGCTGCACATGCTCCCTCTGACACACTAACACAGTACTTTTAGCCAACAAATTATTCTGCATAAGTGTTTCCAGAAATGCTGTTGGGGCTCCTTTATACCAATGGCTAAACATCTTCTAATGCCTCACTGTGATCATTAGCCAAGTCAGAAGTTTTCTTCTTTTTGTAATTTTTGTTTGTGTTTTTTGGTTTGTGTTTTTTGGGTTGTTGTTGTTATTTGTTATATTTTCTTGGGCTTCTGTGAAAAGCTAAATTTCCTCCTTAGTTGTTGGCCTTCATTGGTTAATCTGGTTTACTGCATCATCCTAAACACATTAATATCAGCATGAGTCTGGGTGTGGGTGCATGTATAAGTGTGCCTTGTGACAGACTAAAACTTCACCTAGAACTGACTCATGTCCTAAATCCAATAGTTCCTGTGATACTGTTAAAGAAAAAACAGGTTTAGAAAATAAATTAAGCCTAATGAGAAAATTAGCCTTTTCATTACATATATTAAATCTCACTAAGATATCAACTCATATCATCAGCACTACCTCTTTCATTTGGTTGCTTTTAATTTTAATAAGCATCTCCAATATGTTTAGTATAATTAGGTCTTTGTATCCTTTGGGGATATGTGCGAAAAACTGAAATCTGGACAAATTATGGTCCCCATGTAAGATACATTTAAAATAATAATTTTTAAATAGGTTCAACTTTACATACTTGTATACATTTTATTAAATAAACAAAGTGATTCAAAATGCAATTAACAGCTGTAGCTGTGTTTATCCCAAATTACCAAAGTTATGCAGCTTTTAATTTTTCAGTTTGCTTCATAGGGGTAGTTCCGGCAGTAGTGTGACATGTGTTTAAATAATTCCACAAACCAAAGATCTTCGTTTTAAAAATTTTAGTAAGAATTCAAAGCAAAATAATTCACGCAAAAACAGAGAAAATATTCTTTAAGAAAAGTTCTGTTTAAGGCTTATATATATAATTTCTCTAAATTTGGTCATACAGTTGTTAAGCACATTAAGCATGTTAAGCATGGTGTGGAAAACATACCAAAAAAGAGAAGAAACTCCACAAAAATAAAGTGTTGGGGACCATCCCCGTATATTGTGCTGCAGACAAAATAGCAAAATAAATGATCAAAAGTCCAGAAAGGTAACGTTTGACAAAGTTTATAGAACAAAATGGCGTTTATATACAGAATAGCATTATGGGAACAGGAAATGGTTGGCAGGAGGTGACATTGAATGCAGGAGATGGAAACAACGTTGTTTAGATGAAACCGAAAGTGAAATCATTTAAGAGGGCCGGAAGTGACGTCATCTCGAGTCGCCGGAAGTGACAACATGGCGGCCATTTTTAAACCCGGATGTGGAGGTAATTATTTTTCCTCGGTTTTTCTGTAGAGAGAAGAGATTCTGGTAAGTACCACGTGACAATCCTTTATCTTGCGATATTTCACTCACCTCTTGGCTTTTTGACTGCCTCCTAATCGCATGTGTGTGACAATGGTCAGAAAACTGTATGCCAAATTGCTAATTGTATAACTGTCCATGCTAGCAGTGAGACCTAACTGGCTTAACACTCCGTTCTACAGATAAAACAAAGAAGGTTTTATTTCTGTTTAACTTACAAGGCAGAAAAAAACTATACCATATTCTAGGTAGCTATGGTAAGAAAATGATATTGAATTATTAAAATTAAGCATACACTTATATGAATTTAAAATTAAACATTACTTTCTAAGATTGGCTCTTACACACATATACAATCTATATGAACAATGAAAAGAATGATGTACCACACAAGGGTTAGGCAAAGGTAAACATTCAATTTGTCTTTTATATAAATAACACATAAATGTTTTATGTAAAGACCATCACAAAACATAATCACAAACTGGACTTTGCATGATATCTTGGCGAGTTTGGCATGTCCTGTTGTTTCGTTGAAGGACATGCGTTGCAGATTGACCAATAACATCCACTGCCAGGACTATGCCTAACCTCTTGCTGCTTCCAGACGGTGCCATCTTTTGCCTTTACGCCTGGTGCAGCTGTGTTGTTCTTATGTGTGAGTGGACATTTATTGTGGGCAGGGCTTTTGTTCTGTTTCTCCACGATATAGAACCCTCATCCTCATCTGAGAATAAAACTGAATTAAAAAAAAAACACTAGCCTTTACAAGTACTATAAATTTGCACTGACTGTTACAGACTCAAATCAAATGTATATTTTTATTCTATAATAGTAACAATAAGAGCAGCTCACTACAACTTAGCAGCCAGGCTCGAACCCATGACCTCTTGATTATGAGTCAGCAGCTCTTACTGCTGCCCATCCAAGCGGTTGTGTCAGCGTCATACCTTAACCAGATTTCTTTTTCTTATATATAATAAGGTTATATTTTTGAATAAAAGTGCACTTGTTTTGTTATGTGTACCTTTTGTGAACGTATTTATTTGATATTTGGACTTCAGTCTTCACAGATTATACACTTCATGTCAAAATTTTTTCTTTAGTACTGTAACATGAAAAAAGTTTGTTTTAGGTATGTGTTCGACATTTCTTTCATTTCTCGCATTGCCTGTCATCCTACATTTACATAGATCATTGTAGACGTGGAACACACATAAAATGCATGTGTTCCAAATAATGATATATTATTTAACCTGTACAACTCCAGGCACCTCACACCCAGATAAACAAGACTTGAGCTGGGAGAGCATTTTTGTCCGAGTTGACCGCAACATTGGGTGGATGGGACAGCAGGCTGCTTGTGCTGATTGATACATTTACAAAACAAAAGATGCTAATGGAGAGGTGCGAAAGAATTTAAGATGGCCTGGGATAACACGTTTTTTCATAGGCTTCAGGGATTCTAGTGTTAATTGCTTGCTGTACGAGTTTATGTTCCTGTAGATCAGGGGTCTCCAAACTTTTCAGCCCGAGGGCCGCATTAACTATCAAACAGCAGTTTGGGGGCCGACTACACACTCGAGGTCCAAATAAAAAACAATCAAAACATAGATGTTGTTTTTAATTATTTATTTAATATTATTTTATTCAGTTATTATTTAATAACACATTGATACACTACACATGAACACCTGTATTAGTGGGAATGGTGAAATTGTTTCCTGTATGCCAAAATAGCAGACATTTCTGGCTTTAGATTTGATGTCCCTAACATCAACAGTGATCTGAGATTATCATCAGACAAGTTTGTTCTCAAATTGTTCTTCACGTATTTCATCCTTGAAAATGTTTGTTCACAAAAGTATGTTGTTCCAAAGATTGAAAGGTACCTTGATGCAAAAGTTTTGACATTAGGAAAGTCTTCCTTGGGCAAAAACTGGTAAAAACCCACCAGTCCTTCTTTGAACTTGTCCCTAAGGAAGTCATTTGCTTGCAACTCAATGACCTCCAGCTGCAGTTCATCTGGGCAACTGGCCACATCTGCTTCAAATGGGTTTTGAAACAGTCTCACTTCTTCTGCCTTTGAATCCAAGTCAGAAAACCGCTCCTGAAACTGCAGCTGGAGGTCTTTGATGATCTCGCATGCAAATGATGTGGGGAATTCAGCTGTTGCTTCAGCCATGAAGACCTTGCACTGCTGAAAGTGCGTCAAGTTGTTGGCCTGTACTTGTTCCAAAAACAAGACAAGTTTAGATCTGAAGGCCTTTAGGTGGGTGTATAGATCAAAAACTAGATTTTTCTCTCCTTGTAGTTTTAGGTTCAGAAAATTTAAATGACTAGTTATGTCTGCAGCAAAGGCCAATTTCCATACCCACTCTTCATCAGATAGTAATGGCTGTGGCTTGCCTTTACTTTCCAGGAAGTCACCTATTTCCTTTCTTAATTCAAATACTCTGTTCATATCTTTCTCATAACTTAGCCATCTTACTGCTGTGTAATATGGTAAATCTTGCGATTCTGTGTCAGTATCTTTCAACATGTCTCTGAACTGTCTATGGTTGAGCCCATGTGACCTTATTAAATTCACCATCTTCACCACATGATTCAGTACACTGCTAATGTCCACATATTTAGCACACAAAGCTTGCTGGTGAATAATACAGTGCAGGAACATTGGTTGTGGAATGTTTTTCTCATTACACATCTGCTTCACTTGTCCAACCAAGCCTTTCTTTATGCCACTCATGTTCTTTCCTCCATCAACAGTCAGGCAACTGAGGTTAGTCCAGTCCAAGTTATAATCAGCAAATGTTTTTTTCAATTCATTGAATATATCCTCTCCGGTAACAGTGCTGTACATGCTATGTAGGGAAGCCAGCTCTTGTGTTATGTTCATGTCTTCATCCACACCTCTAATGAACACAAGCAGTTGAGAGGTGGAACAGCTGTCCAGCGATTCATCCATTGCAATTGAAAAATGTCGAAACTTGCTTGCATTTTTCGCTATTTGAGTCACAATGTTTTCACCCATGTCTGCAACACGGCAGGCAATGGTATTTGCACCCAAAGCTACATTTTTAAATTGTTTCGACTTTGCTGGGCAAAGTTCCTCAGCCACCTCCAACAAACATTCCTTCACTACTTCACCATCTGTAAAACAGTTTGCCACTTTTAGCCAGGACGTAGGCAACTTTATAAACTGGCCTTAGTTAAGGATTCATTTTCATTTGAGGATTTACTGAACAATGCCCTCTGAGATGTGAGTTGATTTTGTAATTTAGAAAATTTTTCGGCACGAACTTTACCCTCCAACTGTGTATATTTCTCCTGATGTTTGCTTCGTTGATGACGGCGCAGGTTGTATTCTTTCATCACATCTACGGTTTCGTTGAAAATCACACACAATGCTTTCTCGCCGGATTTGATGAAGAAGTATTTCAAACTCCATTCTTCTTGAAATTGCCGACACTCATCATCTGTTTTTCTTTTCCTCTTCTCAGCCGTCGTTGGGCACTAAAATAAAGTGACTTCAACATAAATAAATAGTGAAACTGAAAGTATCTTGCACACAATATCGCTGAAAAAACCTGATTATGCAAACTAATTTCGTCGCAATTATAGCTGCAAATGACCTGAAACAATTTTAAAAAATTCTTATGATTTCTTAAGTTAAACTTACCTGAATATAGTCTGCAAATATATCCACTTATGGTAGAGAGTTTGTTGCTTTTAATGTTTCCTCTTCAGAATATTCGGAAAATTCTTGTTAAACTAACGACATTCCCAATACTTTATACACACTGGTAAGTAATTACGCGAAGGAAATTATCACTAAATAAAATAGAGTGCAACATGTTTCGCAATTAGACGCTAACTGATACCAACACCTCCTCATCGCAGCAGTCAACTGCAACTGGCAAACTGTGATCAAAATAATCAAGTCTTGAACAAGCAGCAAACCATTTAAAAACTCTGCCACTAGATGGCGTTATATCATCTCATTGACTGTGAACAGAAGTAGAAAAAGTAAGCAGTGAATAAGGTTTTGCAATGTAGTGATCAGTTGAAAAACATAACACATTACTGTGCGCCTCTATTTTAATTCGGTAAAAACGTAACGTCCACGTAAGCGGCGGCTGATCTTGGCAGGATACACGTAAATTTCCGTAAGTTTTTTCCGTAGATAAAAAAGTCTCCACGGGCCGGATGAGAGGGCCTCGCGGGCTGCATCTGGCCCGCGGGCCGTAGTTTGGAGATCCCTGCTGTAGATCAAGAGTTCCCAAACTTTTTTTGGCCGCAGACCCCTTTACCAAAAACTTTTAAAACTGTCGACCCCCTAGTCATTTACTTTACTTACTCAAAATTTATAAATTTGTACAGTACTCAATATTAAATATCGTATTTACGCGTGTACCAATGCTAATTTTTTCCCAAAAATTAGCATTAGAAAATCAGGTGCATGTCATACACGAGGAAATGTAATTCTGTAATGTTTACTTCTGCTTGGGCTCTCTCGCTTGCGCACTCACTCTCTCTTGCTCGCTTACTTGCTCGTGCACTCGCGCTCTCTCTCTCTCACGCTCTCTCTCTCGCTCGCTTGCTCGCACACTCGTGCTCTCTCTCTCGCTCGCGCACTCTCTCTCGCTCACTTGCTCGCACACTCGCGCTCTCTCTCTTTCGCTCACTTGCTCTTGCGCTCTTTCTCGCTCGCGCCCTCTCTCTTTCTAAACACTTCCTATACAATCACAACGCATGTCGTACACAGGGCAAAATGATTTTCGTGATTTTCTTTGTAAAAATTAGGGTGCGCGTCTTACATGAGGGCGCGTGGTACACGAGTAAATACGGTATTTCACTAGATATCAAACTTTTTATTTTAATCACTTGTAATTAATGATTGAAAAAGATAAAAGGACAACAAAATATGGCATTATCTTGTGCAACATTTAATATCGAAACCTGCACTAACGAAAATGAAAGCAAATAAATACAAGCAGAGTTTTGTTTTACATTTTTGACATTTATGAAATAAATATGTAAATTCAAAATAAGTACAAATAGTCCAACCTGTACTGTCTGCATTTCTTATTTGGTTCAGTCATATTATTATCTGAAGAAATAAACAATTAACAAACAATTTCGACAGCCCCTGTGATTAAAAAAAAAAACAATAAAGTATGTACTTACTTGAAACAGATTTTTCTATAGACTGTGTCCTCTGATTTTCTTTTTTGTACCACTGCTCCTCAATAAATAATTACATTCAAAGTTCAAATCACAAATAAGTACATGTCACATCAAGCGAACCAATTTCTAGTGTTTTATAAAAGCATGACCATACTAGACTGATAGATTCTGCTAATATCGAATATCTGTCATCTTGTGCCACCGCGAGCAAGTGCGGACATGCAACGGTTTTTCATGTCCGCACTTGCTTTGATACGTTCGATAAGACAATGCACAGACATGTTTGTGCTACATGTACTTTCATGCATTCTTACGTGTGACTCTTTTAATGACACATTTTACCTTTTCATTCGCAAGTTTGGTATGTAATGTGTTTTTATCAAAAAAGTGTTTTTTGAATTTTTTTACTTCTTAATTAGGTAACTATTGAAATTATAGATATTTTGAAGTAACAAACAAATACCACTAGTAAGGGAGTCTATTTTTGCTGTTGTCGACCCCTAGAAAGTTCAAATTGACCCAGGGAGTCGATATTGACCACTTTGGGAACTCTTGCTGTAGATGAAGAAACAGGAACATCCAATGGGTTGGCATATACAGTATTTACATTGCAGAAGTATCATGGTAGAATGTTGTCTTTTCTTTATTTTAATTTATTCAAGAAGGTTGTGAACGGTATTAATATGTCTGCAAGATTCTCCTTGAATTTCATGGCTTGAATTAGGTTTGCGTCATATTCATAGAAGGAGTCTGCCATGGCTAGATCTTTCTACCTGAGCTACTTCAGTTCCTCGTGTTCTGGAGCTAAGGAAGTGAGGTCATTTCATTAAATGCCATCTGTGAATCTTTGACTCCATGAATATAGACTCCACAAATATGGAGAATAGACTGAATAGTGAATATAATTTTGTAAAATTCTGGTTCTGATAAGAAAATTAAATTGCTTAAAGATGTGCTTTGAGAAGTGTTCAGCAACTCTATACACTTTACCATATTCATTTTTAAATGCTTCACATAGAAGTACTGTATCATTGCTGGCCTATGAAAAACAAATGTATGTTTATCATGTAACTGTAATCAAGATTTCATAACCTTCACTTTCCATACATTAAATCATTTTTAAAAATTTTAACAGCTGTTTATTTATTTTATTGGTCCATCCATTTTAAACCAACAAACTTCAGTTCAAGGTTTCTGGGTTTGGAGCTTTTCAACATAGCATTGGACACAACCTTGAATTGGAAGCAATATAGCAGCAATTTAGAGTTCTTGAGTAATCCAATGTTTTGGGGTTGGAGAGAAAAATCCAAATAAAGACCCACACAAACATGGGAGACATGCAAACTCTATACAATCTGTGATGAGTCAAGGGTTCAGGCCAAACACTCAAGGGCCGTCTTTTAATTCTTACAAATTTTCATTTAAAGGTGTAAAGCACCTCAGCACAGATTGCAAGGCTTCAATAAATCTATTTATTTACACCAAGTAGTTACTTTATTTAGGGTAGCAAACTTCTGTAGTAGTCATTTGACCCCAGATTTGCCATCAGAATAGACTGAATTCACTGGTACACTAGGGCTCAAGGGAAGCCAGCCTTTCACAAAATGAGTAAAATCTCATATGCTGTAGTTGCATGAGCAAAGAGAAATTGACTTTGCTTTGATTGGCTAAAAATGTTATTTTTCAGTCTATGCGTGGAGAGCTAGATCTTAGCTTACTTACAGTGGGGAGACAGTGACCCACTCTTAGTGCAGTGACTGACCAGAAAGTTTCAAGCATAGTTTTGTTATTTCTGGTGATTTCTTATAAAATTGCTGTAACATATCGATAGCATAACTAGATGTACTTGCTAAATTCCTCATTTTCTTAGATAATCTTAATCAGATTAACTGTCTGATGTTAGTGCAAAGCAAAAACACATATCCCTATCTTCCATCAGTCTCTACAGCTTCAATAACCTTGTCAATACTTCTAAATCTTGTGATCATCAGAGGTGACTGTGTGCAGAGAGTGCAGACCTATAAATACCTGGGAGTGCAGCTGGATGAAAAATTGGACTGGACTGCCAATACTGATGCTCTGTGCAAGAGAGGACAGAGCTGACTATGCTTCCTTAGAAGGCTGGCGTCCTTCAACATCTGCAATAAGATGCTGCAGATGTTCTATCAGATGGTTGTGGCGAGTGCCCTCTTCTATGCGGTGGTGTTCTGGGGAGGCAGCATAAAGAAGTGGGACGCCTCATGCTTGGACAAAGTGGTGAGGAAGGCAGGCTCTATTGTAAGCATGGAGCTGGATAGTCTGACATCTGTGGCAGAGCGACGGGCACTGAGCAGGCTCCTGTCAATCATGGAGAATCCACTGCATCCACTGAACAGGATCATCTCCAGACAGTGGAGCAGCTTCAGCGACAGACTGCTGTCACTGTCCTGCTCCACTGACAGACTGAGGAGATTGTTCCGGTGTTGCTGCTGAAGTATGTGAATTTCCCCTTGGAAATGGTGGACAGCAGTTATCAGGTTTCCCCAAAGATGTTTGATTGGGTTTAAGTCTGGGCTCTGTCTAATCAAGGACATTCCCAGAGTTGTTCCCAAACCATCCCTAAGCTGTCTTTGCCTTGTGCTTATGGTCATTGTCCTGTGGTAAGATGATTCTTTAGTACAGTCTGAGGTACAGAGCACTAGGTGTAGGTTTAAATTAAGGAAATCTTTGTACTTTGCTCCATTCAGTTTTCCCTCAACCCTGTGTAGTCTTTGAGTCCCAGCCACTGAAAATCAACCCCACAGCATGGTGCTGTCACCACCATGCTTCACCATTGCAGTAGTATTGCACAGGTGATGAGCAGTGCTTAGTTTCCTTCAGACATGATGCTACTTTTGGTTATTCCATCCATCCATCCATTATCCAACCCACTATATCCTAGTCTTTGGACTGTGGGAGACAACCGGAGCACCCGGAGGAAACCCACACAGACATGGGGAGAACATGCAAACTCCACGCAGGGAGGACCCGGGAAGGGAACCCGGGTCTCCTAACTGCGAGGCAGCAGCGCTACTTTTGGTTATTAGAGAATCTTATTTCTCACAGTTTGAGTGTCATTTGGGTGCCTTTTTGTATACTCCTAGTTGGCTTCTATGCATATTTTGCTGAGGAGGGGCTACTGACTGGCCAATCGTCATAAAGTCTAGATTGGTGGTATGCTGTAGTGATGGTTCACCCAGTTCCACACAGCCTCTCTGGAGCTTAGTCAGAGTGACCATCGGGTTCTTGGTCACCTGTCTTACCATGTCCCTTCTCTCACAATTGCTCAGTTTTGGCTTGCTTCAGGAAGACTTGTGGTTGTTTCAAAGTTCTCCCAATTAAAAATTATGAACGTAACTGTACTCTTGCTAAAATCCAATGCTGCAGAAATTTTTGTACACTTCTGTGCCTTGGCACAATTCTGCCTCTAAGCTCTGCAGGCAATTCTTTTGACCTCATGGCTTGGTATTTGTGCTGATACTCATTGTTAACTGTGGTTTTATAAAGTAAGGTGTATGCTTTTCCAACTTGTCCAATCAAATATATTTGGAATCCAAACAAATTATGGAAACATTTCAATGGTGATAATAGAATGGGATGCACTTGAGCCATATTTCAAACCTCATAGAAGAAGGTGTGAATACTTATGTCAATGTGATATGTCAGTTTTTTATTTTTAATAAATGTGCAAAAATTTCTAAAATCCTGTTTTCACTTTGTCATGCTCGGGTATTGAATGTTGTTTGATGTGGGTAAAAAAGTAATAAAAAAATTAACAGTTAATCTTGACTGGAATAAGGAACATGCTGTCAATACAGGGTAAGATGACAGGAAAATATAATGCATTTTGGAATACACAGAATGAAGTTTGGCATGTAAGGAGTTTTTCTAATGAGTAAATATTAAAAAGTCAAGTCTGATTTGTCATATATATATGAGGCTAATTGAGGATGTATATATATTAAAACTTGATATATATAAAACATTTTTGAACATATAAAGTCACACTGAATACATATGTTGTCATTTTGAAACCTTTGAATATTTCAAAGTTTATTATTCATAACTTTCATTGTATATAATGCCTTCTATGCCTGAATTTTTTGGGGATGTCTTTCTAGCCCAGACTAATTCTTTTACTGCCATCTTCTGGAGAATTGAAATATTGCTTTTACTGCTTTGTTTTTAAACTTTGTTAAATCAGTTTATAGAACAGTCCCTAGATTATAATCTTGATTTAACTGCTTGAGCACCCGCCAAATACCTGCCTGCCATAGTGCTGGATCTGAATGCCATTTATGGACAAGTTGGCAATTACACTGCATATTGTTTGTTATTCTTATAGAGATGACAGTGAGCTTACATTAACCAAAATGGCTTCAACTTTGAACCTACCATATACACATGTACATAGAAAAGAAAATGTGTCAGTAGTTGTGAGTAAAATAAAATACGTCCAAGAAATAAAAAAAACATAGGTAATGCAGACTGAAGAGCATTTGAAACCTTAATTTTACTTTATATCAACAAATAAAAACATTCTTTAAAATTATTATTAAGATGTCATGTTGTTTAAAGATACATTTTAAAAGTAGCTTTCATTACACACCATTAATAGTTCTAAGAAATCTCTCTTCTAATTCATGAAGCCTGTCTTTCTATTAATCTATATACTATTGCTGCCTGTCTTTTTGCATAGTCTAAACATGCATGTAGTGAGACAGATTTCATTCTCTATTATTCTTTAAGTGTGTGTATTTGGGAATAGGCAGGCTGAGAATTACGTCACCCTCAACAACATAAATTGCAGACTATGAGTGAAATTATTATTTTTTATGGCTCAAACTGTGGACCCCAAATGATTAATGATGGAATGTCTGCTTTGTGTGAGTTCATAAATAAAACTAAAATCCAGTCCTACCTGAACCCTCCTTCTGAATGCAGCCTGACAAATTGGAGACTTCATCATTGCAAAGCAGATGAGGTGAAAGACACAAATACAATATGAGCAGACCATAAAATAATGATATCCAAGTCTTTCTGTTGGTTCATAACACATTTACATTAGTTAAAAGATAAACATCAAATGTAAGTAATAGATGCC
Source organism: Polypterus bichir lapradei (assembly GCA_026402145.1). Taxonomy (NCBI): domain Eukaryota; kingdom Metazoa; phylum Chordata; class Cladistia; order Polypteriformes; family Polypteridae; genus Polypterus; species Polypterus bichir. The sequence continues at coordinate 25,072,510 of JANRMT010062813.1, read as the reverse complement.
AGATAAATGACTGTAGTTCAGTGGCTCCCAATGAACCTCATCACCAGAATGAAGGAATGCTTGTACTAGTCCAAAAATATGATAAAAAAAATGTATGGAACGCTATATTAAACATCTTGACATCTTATTAATGAAGCTGCACTCTTCGTTTAGTAAATATTTTTGTTCTCCTAGTAATAAATCTTTAATTGCTTCTTTCAGATAATACTTTTAGAATTGTAGAGCCTTATGTTATGTATGAGAAATTTCTATTAGGAAAAAAAAAAACGTTATTGGTAGAAACCAGTAGGTTATTCTTCTAGAAATTCCAATCAATCAGTTTATTCCAAGGCAGTGATGGTGTAATCAAGTACCCAGTCTGCTTATTTATTGAAACCTTGTGTACTGCTGCTTGCATCCCACACAGTCGCCGTTCTTTACTTACAGTAGGTTATACCAAAAAATCCTTTGCAGTGAAAGGACTACAAATTTACAGAAACTCCAATGAATTAATAAGTGAACGAATAACTCTCTTTCTATGTACATTAGGTCTTTATCAATTCAGTCTTCACAAATTACTGTGTTACCCTGAAAGAGTCCCTTCACCTAACACCTGTAAAACAAATTAAGACTTTTAGATCTCATAGATTAATTGTCAATTAACCCTTCATAGCTGACTAAACCATTGTCTTTATTTTCAATTTTTTTTGGATCTCCTTTATGCTACTGGATCCTACTGCTCTGTCACCCTACTTCCTGTTGATCATTTGTGGTTATTTCTATTAGTTTTTCGGTATAATATTAAGACTCATTTTTGTCTGGTCAACTAACAGGTAACCATTGTGAGAGCTAGCCCGAACACCATGAGACAGACACCGGCAGTTCTATAAAACACACATTTATTTACAGTTCAATCTCCGCACACTCACAGTGCCCTGCACCAATCACCATTACACGGGCCTTTAAACATCCGTGGGCCACCTTTCTTCCTCTCTCTGGAGCTTCGTCCTCCTCCTTCACCCGACTCTGGCTCCTTGACTGTAGGAAGGCGGCGCCTTTTATTCTCACCCGGATGTGCTGCAGGTGCTCCCTGACGTCCTTCCGGCGGCACTTCCTGGTGTGGTGTAAGTGCCACATGATTACCCGGAAGCACTCCGGGCATTCCTAGAAGCTCCTCCGCCAGCACTCCCAGGTGTGGTGGAAGTGCAGACATCCCAGGCTCAATAAAGCTCGGGGTGCCTCCTGGCCGTGGTCACAGGCCCCAGTGGGTTTGAGCCTCCATGCTCTGCTCCCGTGGTCCCCACACTAACCAGGGCGGTTGCCCCTTCATGGCCCGGGGAATGTACAGTCCGACTCCAGGCATTCCGGCTGGGGGTCAGACCTGTGACACCATTTATTTAATATTTTATGTAAAGGTATACCATATATGAATGCAATATAATGTTAGACTTAGAGTTCATTAACTTGATCCCTGAAAGAACATTTATCTTTAATCGATTTTTTTGTGATGGGCAGAACATTGGCACAATACTAAGTGCTACTGCTTCATAGTTTTAGAGCCTCAGGTTCAAATTATGGCCTGGTTCGCACATTCTCCTTATTTTATCTTAGGATGATCCAGTTTTCTTCTCATATATGCGTGTGTTGGGTGAACTGACAATTCTAATCTGGCCCCGCAGGAGTGAGTACATATGTGGGTGTATCTGTGAATGTGCTCAGCCCAGGGCTGGATTGTGCCTTGTGTTCGATTTAGGCTTTGATCCTTGTAACTTTGTGTTGATAAGCAAGTAAGCAAAACAGAGCTATGGATTTTTAATAGTACTAGTACTAAAAGACAGCAACACAGAAATGCAAGTTACTACTAGTAAAACTTTAGGGCATAAGTACAAAATTACAGTACTTTGATATACCTGTCAGAATAAAGATTTTTAATTCATTTTTGGAAAGGATCATCTTTATATAGTATTTGAATTTTTCACTCTGCATCCTAACAAACCTTTTCGTAAATCCTTTTTGATAATAGGTTGCCTTCTTTTCGGTGACAGCATCATTTTTCAGATATGTAAGCTGGGGCAGTATTCCAGAAACTTCAGGAATCAAACTAGGTAATAATTTTGGAATCTGTTGGATGGAAAGTCCCTGAATACTGACTCTGGTATTTGTTTATGCATGTGATAGTTTACCAGTAAATACCAAAAATGTCCTAAAACACCATCTTAATAGGGTCTAAACTTCAGTCAAATCTAAGTGAATATTCTGTATGACATTCTGTTTTTGTTTTTTTCAGTGACAAGACAAAGTATGATTTTGGGATATCTCAGATTGTACTTATAGATGTATTTAAACAAAAATATCATTATTTCTAAACCATTTAGAGATATTTCTGAATGATTTAGAAATTTATTGAAATGTTTAAAGTTATTTCTATACCATTTAGAGCTATGTTAAAACATAATTAAGACATCTGTAAGTCAATTAAAGTCAACTTCATAAACTAGATTTAAAGATACCTGTAAATCAGTGACAACCCAACTTGAAAGTCATTTAGTGACGTGTACAGATCATTTTAGTAGATTATAATAGATATTGCAAGATTTTACAAAAAGCAGCCATTTAAATGAATATTTGAATTATTTTCAAATATATTTAAAATGCTATTGTTATATTTAAATATATTATAAGACATCCTGAAATATTTGAAGATAGCATTAACATATTTAAAGATTTAAAGATATTTTCAAATATTTCAAAATGGCTTCCAATTATTTACTGGTACTATATCTGTAAATGGGGTGGTACGGTGGCGCAGTGTTATCGCTGCTGCCTCGCAGTAAGGAGACCTGGGTCCTCCTTGTGTGGAGTTTATGTGTTCTCCCCGTGTCTGCGTGGGTTTCCTCCGGGTTTCCTCCGGTTTCCTTCCACAGTCCAAAGACTGGTTAGGTGCATTGGCAATTCTAAATTGTCCCTAGTGAGTGCTTGGTGTGTGGGTGTGTGTGCCCTGTGGTGGGCTGGCGCCCTGCCCAGGGTTTGTTTTCTTCTTTGTGCACTGTGCCGGCTGGGATTGGCTTCTTCAGACCCCCGTGACCCTGTAGTTAGGATATAGCGGGTTGGATAATGGATGGATGGATGGATATCTGTAAATGACAGTCTTGTGCCCTTTGAGATGGGCCAGATTCCAGTTCTTCCTATATAGCCTTAGTTACACTTATGGCAATTAATGTTTCTAAAATTTATTTAAAAAAAAAAATTCCATAACAAAAAACAATCCAATCAAAAAAAGTACAATCGTATTTTCTGAAGACTCAGACATGACACAATTAATAATTTTATAATAAGCTTGTAATTAATGTTTTTTTTTTTTTGCATACAATTTGGGTCTGGCACTACTGCGGTAACACTGTCTGAATAACACGAGAGTGACTGTTCCTGTAGCGTTCTTCGTGCTTTCTCTCTCGTTCTATTAGCTGAGGTACTCTCAGTGCACAGGCTGTTGTCTTGTCCAGGTGAAGTGAGAGTGGGCAGAAAAGTCTGGAAGATAGAAGGTTACAGAGGACTGCAATCCAGGAGTTCCAGAAATGAGCAGGTCAGTGGTGTTGGTGCTCCAGCATGTCAGGGTTCCAGTGACAGTAAGGTTTTCAATTGTCAGGTGTGGTAACAGTTTTCATAACTTTAAGATAATATCATGTTGATACAATAAACCAATCAATGTCTGACTAGAAGTGTACCATACCTTTTCTAGAAATCTCAGGAGACAAACAATCTTCTTTGCATTTCTTCTATCTGATCTATGATTTCTCAGAGATTTATTTAGGAAAACAATAAAAGCAAAAAGGAAGAAAGCAATTGATAAGCAAAAGATAAAGCAAGCAATGTAACAGAGTGATGATGCTGCTGCTGCTGATAATAATAATAATACTAAGTACAAATATAATAATACAGTATAGAATATAAAAGAAACAAGCTTATTAATTATACTTACCACAGTGACACACTGAATATTGTTAATCTTTATTGCTGCCTACAGTATCTTTTAATAATTTTCAGACATTTTTAAATTATTGTCAGTATATTTAAACATTTTTAAAGGAATACTCCACCCATATATTTTACTTACCTCATATAATCTGTATTGATGGGCAAGAAACTGGGACACGGGCAGAGGCTAATGAGTATTTAAAATGAAGAACCGCCTCGCCGCCTCATTCATTGGTCAGGAGTCCAGCCCAGTAACAACTTATTCATTGACTAATATTATGCTCTATGTGATATCAACAAAATGTGTGCACTGAGAGACATGTCAAACTAAAGATTTAAAGGTTACAGAAAAATGAGTGAAAAAATAAGGTGATAAGATGATATGTCTCGTGCTTGTGCATGTCTGAGATGATTCAACAAGCAGAAGGACAATTCACCCATGCAGTTTACTAAACTGCTGCAAAATAATTCTGAGGAACTCCATTTGCAGATATTAAAACAAATATGATAACTGGTGGTGGATCTACATTTGAAATGCTTGTTTGCATCTGAGCACATCAAATTTTTGTTGACAAGACCATTGTACAGAAGTGGTTTATTTAACAATATTTTATTAAAAACTAGCAAAATACTCGCGCTTCGCAGCAGCGAAGTACTGCCTTAAAATTTTTATTAAGAAGAAAAGTAAACCTTTTTAAACTGATTGAAAATATACCAATAATTATTTGTTAAGGATCTCCTTGTATGCCACGTTGTAATTTCGGCCCTTCGGTTGTTATTTGACCAAGCTTGTTGGCCATGTGAAAAGCAATCTTGCCTGAAATCTCACAGCTTGGATTGCTGCTGTCATAATCGGTTTGAGTTTCATGGTTTGTTTCAATTATGTTAGTATTTGCAGAACTTGTTGTGTTGAAGTGACATTCGGCATCTGTCAAGCGTTGTAAGCATACAAAGGGTTTCATCGATAACTTCGCATCCAGCTTTTGAGAATTTAAACATTCATAAATATCAAAGTGTCCATTACTCAAATCGTTACCTGTGAATCTAAGATGTTTAAGAGGCATTGGCGGTTGTCGAAAGGTGTAATATATGTGGCCATTTCGGTACACTTGAAAGCGACAACCGAACAATTAAGCGGCAGCCATCAACTCACATGCAGAACCATAGGTGAAGGGCTTAAGCATTTCACTCTTATAGTGCTCCTGTGTAGTATAATTATCTCCTGTGCCGTCATCAGTCCACACCTTCAACCTGTCCCAGTCATTCAATACATAAGACACAATGGTCCTCCGGATATCAAGAGTGAGCCTGATATGGCTGTGCAATATGTAACACAGAGAAAGGAAAAGGCAGGTGCCATCTCCGGGCATGGAAACCACTTGGTAAGTGACAGTTGTTTGATCGATGGTGATCACCTCGATAGACATGTTAATGGGGGTACAGTTGGAACGATAAGGGAAATGGGTACCTGAACAATGTAAACTAAGTCTAAAATACCTATACAATAACTATAATCGTAATAAACGAACAATAAAACAATGGAGAAGCCGTGGATTAAAGAAAAAGGCTGCAGTTATCAGCAGGGAGACATGAATACCGTGGCGAAGCAAGGAAGGGAATGAAGAGACCGGAGCGACGGACGGCCTTATTTAGGTAGGCAGCCAACAACGTGGGAGGCGTGGGAATGGGGGACCCAACGCCGCCTCACACGGCGACCGAGCTGCAGGCTATGGACGTATATATGTACGTAAGTAGGATTCAGTTAGCTTTGGGAACCCGCGTACCAAATTTCTTGAAGATGGACCCATAGGTAACAAAGACCGTTGGAAAGTTCAATATGGCGGCCGAAAGTGGCGTCATACCACCAAAATAAGTACGTACATCGGTTTCGGTTAGTGCAGGGAAGCCGCCTACCAAATTTCGTGAAGATGGAGCCATAAATAAGAAAGTTCAACATGGCGGACTTTGTTGACCGTTATGACCATTACGCGTAGAATTTCGAAATGAAACCTGCTTAACTTTTGTAAGTAAGCTGTAAGGAATGAGCCTGCCAAATTTCAGCCTTCTACCTTCACGGGAAGTTGGAGAATTAGTGACATTGGAAAGTTCAATATGGCGGCCGACAGTGGCGTCATACCACCGAAATAAGTACGTACATCGGTTTTGGTTAGCGCTGGGAAGCCACCTACCAAATTTCGTGAAGATGGGGTCAGCCTTCCACCTACACGGGAAGTTGGAGAATTAGTGACGTTGGAAAGTTCAATATGTCGGCCGACAGTGGCGTCATACCATCGAAATAAGTACGTACATCGGTTTCGGTTAGCGCAGGGAAGCCGCCTACCAAATTTCGTGAAGATGGGGCCATAAATAAGAAAGTTCAACATGGCGGACGTTGTCGACCGTTATGACCGTTATGTGTAGAATTTCGAAATGAAACCTGCTTAACTTTTGTAAGTAAGCTGTAAGGAATAAGCCTGCCAAATTTCAGCCTTCTACCTAAACGGGAAGTTGGAGAATTAGTGATGTGTGAGTGAGTGAGTGAGTGAGTGAGTGAGTGAGTCAGTGAGGGCTTTGCCTTTTATTAGTATAGATGCATGTGTTGGGGATGTTGTGAGCATACTACTAGAAGACTTAATAAGGATTATGGGACAAGGATAATGTGAGATTTTTTTTCCATGCCTGTTTTTTTATATTGTTTTCTGTTGTTCAGAGTTGGTCACCATAGACCCCTATTATATCAGAAACTTTGTTATATACATTCTGCATGAAAATATGAGATTTAGTTTTTTTCACAGCCTTCATTACAAATTACATGAGAAAGGTAATACATAAAATATATAAGAGTATTAAATATATAAAAAGTATTTCTTTAATATATCTTAAAACTTTTTGGAAACTAGCATTTTAATTTAGGACACTGGGTAATCATAATGTGGTCATTCATCCTTGAATGTTTTGAATGCAGTTTCTATATTATTGTGTTGCACTGAACTAAGAAATATTCATAGCATCAGATGCAAAGCAAAAACAGCTCTTGAGGAAATGCCAGTCTATCCTTGGATATACTTACTCAAAACTGGCCAATACAGAAGCAAGATTTAACCTAACCTGCACATATCAGTGTGCTGAAAAAAAGTCCAACAGAGCACAGAAACTCCACACGACCAAGGACTGGGTTGGGAGTGGGAGTGCCCTGTGATTGACTACTGTACAATTCTATTTAAGGTGCATTTTTACCCTGTGTCCAATGCTGCTGAGACCCTACAGTGGCTTAAATTGCTTTAATAATGCATAAAAGTTTAGAATGTCTTGTGTTCATGCATGAAAATAACTGAATTTGGTTCCAGTGATGGCAGCTATTTATGTGGACTATTACTTACAAATGTTTTATCTGAATGTTGCATGCTCCCGTTGCTGTTAATGCAGTTTAAAATTTTATAGTAAATCAGGTATAAACCATTGCCTTATTGTCCTAAATAGTATTGCTTCCAATGATTAAGGCTTTTAAAAATCCACTGACCTTTTCTAAAATTATGCAGTGCTGGGCTTCAAATGGAACATAAGCTTAAACTAAAACAGCCTCTTTAATCACAGAAATGAATGCTGACGTCTGTTAGCAATGGTTTCTACAGCTGTTAGTAATAGTAGCAGATGAAACGTAGAAAATCAAAGGCATATGAGAAAACAATGCATTTTAACACATTATTACAAAGATAATCAGCTGTTTACTTAAACAAACCATGTGTACATGAGAGGTATCCTTTATTTACTTAAACAATTCTGTTACTAATAAACTAATAGTAAACGGAGCTCTCATAACTTGAATGTGACATTATGAGCTTAAGTATTTTTAATAGAGAAAACTAAACTGTTAATAGAAAACACTGCCAATAAGTACTTTGGAAACCTGACATGCTGTGCACAATGCCAACAGAGCAAGTCTGAGTTCAGAGCTATCAGATGTCTGGAAATACATTCTTCTAAGTACTGTTTCAAATACTGTCAACACTTAATAACAGCATTATGGATTCACAATCATTTAGTATTAATGATTCAAAAATCATTCCTTTGATAGCACCTTTCAGGCTAAAAAATTCTCATGCATTTAACCAAAATGACTTGTAAACACTGGATACCATATACATTTTTGCATGTTTTTTTTCTACAGTTTGGGATCAGTATATTAAGTGACTTTCTCAGGGTCAAATTATGTGTCTGAGGCACTGAACTACCAACCAGTGGCTTAGTGACCATGCTACACTGCCTGTATATGCAAAAAAATGTGCCTATTTTTGGATACAAAAACATATTTGTACATCACAATTCAAGGTTTGGCATGTTATACGAGTTGCTTAGGGTCACACAGGGAGCTGGGGGTCTTCACTCCAAAGCTCACAGTCCTCAATGCCTCTAGATTAGATAAACAAATACAAAGTAGTTTTGGTTTCAACTTATACGTTATGTAATGATTATTTTTCCAAGCAACATATATGGTCAGCATACAAGGGGGCAAGTAGGGGACAGGTGCCTGTCCCATTTTGACAGGTTTGTCCTAAACACAAATTCTTCAAAAAAACCTTTCTAGGTATGCATGTCTGTTTTATATAGTAAAAGATGTTCTATGTAATAAAAGACTAAGGTCTGTGTGTGCAGTTCCTATGAGTAATCTGATTTCGGTCAGTTTAGCTTTGGTGTGATTGGTGAGTTTGGCTTTGATGACACAATCATAGGAGAAAGTGTGACACACACAAGGAGGAATAAAGCAAACAGGAGGTGAGCCAGGTGCCTTGAAAATAACAACAGGGTCGGAGAATCAGGTGTTATGGGCACACGCTCTGCAGGATAGGCTCAGACACATGAGGAGAAAATGGAAAGGCGCTGAAGGTAAATGTAGAACAAGAGATATCAAATATTTTTAAATTAATTCTATTACTTGTCTTAGATAACGTGGCAAGTAACAAACTAAAAACTGAACTAGATAAAAATGACTATTTGGCAAAAAATGTAAAATAGAATATAGGCATGAGTGGAAGAACAAGGTCTTTATAAGATTTGGTTCCCAGACTATTTAAATACAACTCTTCTAATGGAGAGTTCAGTAGTTTAACATTTGCTTTTGTATCTGTATATTTTAACATAGCAATAGCACACTTTGACCATGGTGCTATTTTTCTTTATCTATATTAAAGTGTTTTGATAAGTAAATATTAAGCCGACAGTACATTAAACACATTATTTTAGTGGCCTTGTTCGCTGCATTCAGTGGTAGGCAAATCTACAAAAGAGTCAGTCTAGAGTTTTTAAGCCTATATTTATTTGTAATTTTTATTTTATAAATTTAGTTATTCTTTATGGTTGTCCATTGCACTGAATGGTATACTCAGAGCATTGTATTGAGCTTAGTGTATGCATAAGCCAGTGCACTTACAGATCTACAACCTCTGTCCTTTATAGAATCACCAGTTCCTTGACATTTTTTTGCCAAACATTCATGCTGTAGACCACCCTTGCTACGTCTTCTCGAAAGGTGACTTTTTGGATTGAAATCAGGCGACTGTGCAGATAATTAGAATAAGCTTAAGGTGATGTCACATTCATGGAACCAGCTTGAGATGATATGTGCTTTGTGACATGGTGCCTTACTTTGCTAGAAGTGTCCTTTAGATTAAGAGTAGACTATAGCTATATGATCAGCAACAGAGCTTATCTATTTTGCGACATTCACCTGATGATTAATTCATATTAAAAGGCCTAATGTTTGACAAGAGGACATTCACCACATCATTATTCTTCTACCAGCAGCATGTACCATTCAGATAAAGCAGAATGGAGTCATGGATTCATGCTGTTTATACCAGTCTCTAATAAATCTTCCATCTGCATGTGGCAGCAGAAATCCAGAATCCAGAGGCAATACTTGTTCACTTTCAGTCACAGACTCTGAAACTGGGAAGCCACCGAGATGTTTTTATCCTATTAGTAATAATAAGCAAAATTGAATTTGAAATTAAACTTACAATGTTACTGTTTAATAAGAGTGGTGAAACTATGCCATTTCACAGTGAAATTCATGCTGTTGACCCAGGAAGGAAGGTGTTTAGTATGTATGAGGGTAAATCAAAAATGAAAAGCAATTTGAAAATTACACGGTAACCGCAATGGACACAAGCTGATGCATAACAATATATTTGCGACGGCTTATGGGTAGTTAAAATTTGCACAGTGCAGCGCTCTGCCATTAGTCTAGTTGAAGTCAAGGTCAAATGAGCATGGACGCTCCACCATTGTTGAACAATGCGCCGTAGTGAGATTTATTTGAGCAGAGGGAGTGGAACCTGCTGAAGTTCATTGAAGGATGTTGACTCAGTACGTAAGTGGAAACAGCATAACTCAAAGACATGGAGCTAGAAAGGTTTAAAATGGGAAGAACAAGTGTAACCAGTAAAGCTCAATCTGGTTGACCATCAACATCATGCACACAAGCTCACATTGATATGGCAAGTGCCTTCATCAAAGAAAACTGGTGGATTACATTGTCTGATTTGCTGCACATTTGGATATCAGCTATGGATCTGCACAAGCCATAGTGCATGAAGACTTGGATTTCCCTAAAGACTGTGCAAGATGGGTTTACTGAATTGTACAAGCCATCCCTCTTTAGTGAATTTCAGAAGGTACCTCTCTCGTTGCCCAATGAAATATTGTTCAACAATGGTACAATCCTACAGTGAAAATTCCATGTTCATTTGACCTTGCCTTAAACTAGACTTAGCATGTGTTCAAACTAACCGTAAGCTTCCACAAATGTGTTGTGTCAGCTTATATCCAATGCAGTTGCCATTTCATTTTCAAATTGCCTTTACTTTTTGATTTACTCTCATATAATAACTTTTTTTTTCCGCTTATATTTTAATCTCATCTGTAACCTTGTGGCTGACGTGGGGGACTACAGTTGCTGTCAGATACCAGCAGAAGGACTGTACCAGGACTGATGTGAGGATGTCTTGATCAGTGTGCACAAAGTTTAAATAGGAACACTGGCAAAAGTGGGACTTTTTTAAAACTACTTTGGATAACAATTTTATTGCCTCTCTGAATTACAGCTTTGGCTAGGAATACATTTTTTGTCTCATCATGGGTTTTATTTTACAATGTTGAATTTCCAAAAGACAGTTTTTAGTTTTTATTTCCATCTGGACAGTTTTCTGACAAATGTACACATCCAAAAATGGTGTACGGTGTTGCCAAACCCTTAGGAAGTGATGTTTCTTACTCCTCCATAAAAACCTTTGCATACAATTAAGCCTTTAAAACTTAAAACAAAACCCCTCATTTTCTTGTATTACACACCTCTATTGTAAAGAGCCATTATTTAAGTTTTGTGGCCTTTCCATTTCTGGCCTTTCTCCTCTGACCTCTCTTATTACCAAGGTGTTCTCCCCACAGGACTGTCTCTCATCGGATGTTTTTCACTAGAACAGGTGTCCCACAGTTTCGGCTTGGTGTGCTGCTTTGGTTGCAGGTATTTGTTCTTTTTTGTTTTAGTTATTTAATTCTATGGCTTTAATCCTGCGAAATCAAGCTGATATGGCAGATCAAGCAGGATTATTTCCATTTAAGGGTGAATCACATACTTAAGGACACCAGTGGAAATTAAGGCAAAGTTCATTTGGGATTGAAGCCAGGAAGCACTTCTTTACTCAAAAGTTGTGGGAATCTGGAACAAACTACCGAGACTTGTAGTTGAAGCAGAAACCTTGACAACCTTTATGAAGAAGCTGGATGATATATTAGGACAGCTTAGCCATTAGTGAAACAAACAAGCTTGATGTACTGAATGGTCTCCTCTTGTTTGTCAAATTTCTTAAGTTGCTATGGTATGCAGTATTTTGACATGTTCGCCCTGGAATGAAAAAAACCCAATTACAGCACTGCTTCCTAAAAGAAAATACAAAAAATCGCTAATTTAGAAAATACTTTAAATTCTATGCCTAGACAAATCCAACTAAAATTTGACTTTACTATACTGTATTTTGATTACTGGCTGCCTTCTGACAGTTTTACAGCTGTGTCTATACTTTCTTGGAAACTTTGTTAAAACAAAGTTTATCAGTTTTAGTCCAAAAGTAAATGTGTATAACAAACACACACACACACACACACACAATGACATACCAGAAATGAAAAGCAGCCAACATGGTTTCAATTTTTTCAGGCCCCCCACCCCCCGCCCCACCCACAGATTCCATATTAATTTTAAGTGACGTTAGCTTGATTACATTTGGAGCTGTATGCCTAATTTGGCATTACTCTCTGTTCATTCATCCCACACAATTAACCTTCTATTTGGGCTCCAGCTTCAGCCTGCAAATCATCAAAATCTCAAATAGCCCGTTTAATCTTGTATGCAGTGACAGTTTTATCTGGCTCACGGAACATGCTTTGTTGCTATCATTGTTTAAATATAAATATTATAACATCCTCTCTAAAGTATATACAGCTTTTGACATAAAGTAATTCAGAAAGTTTTACAGTTAAACAGTTTGCTTTGATATCTGTGTGGTGAATTGTATTTTCTGTGTTAAAAGGTGTAAGATTTCTCACACTTAAATATCAGTGCTTGTCACACAGAGATGAATGCTCATGATTTACTTATAAAATGATACACACCTGCTGGCAATGTGGAATGTGGTATATTCTTTACAATGGCTAAACTTTGTACCACTCATTTTCCGTTCTGAATGACACTTGCCCTTGTTGAGCTGAGAGGATTTGCTGTGTCTGACAGGAAAGAGCCTTCACTCAATGGCAGAAATGTTGTCCAGGCTCCACAATCTCATCAATAAAGGCTAATTTTGAGCACAAATAAAAATAGAATGCTTTGGAGGCTGTCATGTATGTACGTCGATGGATCACCCCTCCGGCTCATCTGAGGTAGGTAATGCCATCCCGGGTCGAGAGAGGGGACTTATGCTAACCTTCTCCTCTTTTTTTTCCTTTCGCAGTACAGAGAAGACATCCAGTGAGCGCAACTAACTCGACACCATCTGGTCCCCCAGCAATAAAGCCTTTAGCTGTCGGAAGGAGGCATTCAGTTTGAAACAGACTGCACCACAGGATGTAACTCCTTCTGCCCTAACCAGAACGTGACATTTTACTTAGCCTGACAGCTTTCTTATCTTGATATTCTTTTAATCAATGTATTGGCATGCATAGTTCCCCTTTCCATTATTTTTGGACTGAATTAAACAGGGATGACTGGGTTGGCATCCTAACATTTATCTTTGGAACTTGCAGTTCATCACTCAACAACAAGACTAAATCAAAAGAAATACAGCAATTGTTTTACCATTTGCTTTACAATGCACTCATTAAATTCAAAGCCATATTAACATTTTGATACTGTATTTATAGAAATCAATTACAGATATCTGGTAGTAAGCATGTTGTGGGAAGCCATGTTTCACAATAATTATAGCTCCTGCCTCACAGCTTCTGTGGCTTGGATTTCAAATGTTCAGGTGACTATTTATAAACAGCTTGCATGTTGTACTTGGATGCTTTAGTTTTATTTCTAGGCACTTTTTCTCCCCTAACCAATGATATTCAGGATAGACGGAGTGCCTAATCTGATCAGACCTGGTATGAGTGAGCAAGAGATGTACGTGAGTGTGCTCTGCAAGGGAATGGTGTCCTTCCCTGAGTTGGTTCCTGCCTTGTGGCCAGTCCTACTGACAATGGTTCCAGGCTATAGTGATTATGAAGTGTGTGGTATTTAAACTGTTATTTGGATTTAACATGCAGACAATTCAATGCTTATCTCCGTCTCATTTTGTAACCCAGAATCACTTAACCTACCTGTTCCGCAAGTTCTAAAAATGTATGTAAACAGTATGCAGTATCCTGATCTTGTAGGTCTCCCTTGAATACTGCCATCAGACAAACATGCAAGATATACTCTTAAAGTGTATATGATTTTGCATGGAAAAGCACCCTGAGATCCACTTTCTGGTGACTCTAAACTGACCCTGTATTAATGAGGGTGTTGCGTTTGCATAAAGGTGACCAGTGATAGGCTGGAGCAATGTACAGGGTTGCATTTAATTTGCACCAGAAGCTGATGGGAGAGGTTTAAATGTTCTACAAATGTGAACTGCAGTAAATGTTGTTACAAGAATAACACGATGACATCAGAAAGTTTTGGGGCAGCCAGCCATATATTGTGCCCTGGTTGCAAAAGGGTTGTTTTTTGATGAGTTGTATTCAGGTTTGAGTCCAGAACAGAAATAATTAGAGAGTGAGAATATGTTGGCTTTAATGCCCGGGACAGGAAGTAATGTCATCAGGACCTGAACCAGAAGTGACTTCTTCAGGACTGGAAGTGACGTAATCAATGTCGCTGGACCACAAGTGACGGCATCAATGGTGCTTGGATTTCCCATGGCTGGTCTGCAGAGGAATTGGAGAGAAAGTCAGTGCAGCTCGCCACCCCCTCATCTGGCGTTGTACTACTATTATTCAGGCACTTTAGCTGCCTCCCAATCGCATGTGTGTGACAGAGCATAAGAAATTAGATGGTTGGATAATCTGGCAAAATCTATATTTTGTACCATTGGGACCAATATGGCACTCAATGACCCAAAATTGTGGAACAAGTAAAGGTACTGTAACCTTATTTTAAACACTGTATAAAAGGCAACTGAAAAAGTTGATCGTTATTTAAGTTTTAAATGTACCGGTAAACTTAAGGCATATAATAGTATCTTTTATGAGAACAAGTAAAAATAATCAGATTTTTATCCTCACCTTTTGTAAAAAGAAGCAGTGTTGGGTCTGTTTACTAAAAAGTCCCTGGGACAAACTGAAAGGCATATATACAGTGGTGTGAAAAACTATTTGCCCCCTTCCTGATTTCTTATTCTTTTGCATGTTTGTCACACAAAATGTTTCTGATCATCAAACACATGTAACCATTAGTCAAATATAACACAAGTAAACACAAAATGCAGTTTTTAAATTATGTTTTTTATTATTTAGGGAGAAAAAAAATCCAAACCTACATGGCCCTGTGTGAAAAAGTAATTGCCCCCTTGTTAAAAAATAATCTAACTGTGGTGTATCACACCTGAGTTCAATTTCCGTAGCCACCCCCAGGCCTGATTACTGCCACACCTGTTTCAATCAAGAAATCACTTAAATAGGAGCTGCCTGACACAGAAAAGTAGACCAAAAGCACCTCAAAAGCTAGACATCATGCCAAGATCCAAAGAAATTCAGGAACAAATGAGAACAGAAGTAATTGAGATCTATCAGTCTGGTAAAGGTTATAAAGCCATTTCTAAAGCTTTGGGACTCCAGCGAACCACAGTGAGAGCCATTATCCACAAATGGAAAAAACATGGAACAGTGGTGAACCTTCCCAGGAGTGGCCGGCCGACCAAAATTACCCCAAGAGTGCAGAGACGACTCATCCGAGAGGTCACAAAAGACCCCAGGACAACGTCTAAAGAACTGCAGGCCTCACTTGCCTCAATTAAGGTCAGTGTTCACGACTCCACCATAAGAAAGAGACTGGGCAAAAACGGCCTGCATGGCAGATTTCCAAGACGCAAACCACTGTTAAGCAAAAAGAACATTAGGGCTCGTCTCAATTTTGCTAAGAAACATCTCAATGATTGCCAAGACTTTTGGGAAAATACCTTGTGGACTGATGAGACAAAAGTTGAACTTTTTGGAAGGCAAATGTCCCGTTACATCTGGCGTAAAAGGAACACAGCATTTCAGAAAAAGAACATCATACCAACAGTGAAATATGGTGGTGGTAGTGTGATGGTCTGGGGTTGTTTTGCTGCTTCAGGACCTGGAAGGCTTGCTGTGATAGATGGAACCATGAATTCTACTGTCTACCAAAAAATCCCGAAGGAGAATGTCCGGCCATCTGTTCGTCAACTCAAGCTGAAGCGATCTTGGGTGCTGCAACAGGACAATGACCCAAAACACACCAGCAAATCCACCTCTGAATGGCTGAAGAAAAACAAAATGAAGACTTTGTAGTCAAAGTCCTGACCTAAATCCAATTGAGATGCTATGGCATGACCTTAAAAAGGCAGTTCATGCTAGAAAACCCTCAAATAAAGCTGAATTACAACAATTCTGCAAAGATGAGTGGGCCAAAATTCCTCTAGAGCGCTGTAAAAGACTCATTGCAAGTTATCGCAAACGCTTGATTGCAGTTATTGCTGCTAAGGGTGGCCCAACCAGTTATTAGGTTCAGGGGGCAATTACTTTTTAACACAGGGCCATGTAGGTTTGGATTTTTTTTTCTCCCTAAATAATAAAAACCATCATTTAAAAACTGCATTTTGTGTTTACTTCTGTTATATTCGACTAATGGTTAAATGTGTTTGATGATTAGAAACATTTTGTGTGACAAACATGCAAAATAATAAGAAATCAAGAAGGGGGCAAATAGTTTTTCACACCACTGTAATAAATGCAAAGCACACATTTTCCTCTTCATCTGTCCATATGAATTCTAGTTAGATAAAGCAAAACCATGGAACTGGCAATCAAACAATACAGTCACGCCACAATGTTTACCACTGGTTTTCACTTTCCTTGGATGCTATGTTGGTTGTCCTGTATTTGTCCATCCTTGTAGCCTAATCACATAGCCAGTCGTAGAAGCTTGGGGCACAAGGCAGGCACATGGATGTGTCTCCAGATCATCAAAGGGCACAATTATATGCACACTCATTTCATTAACATTAAACCAGTTAAGAGTACCCAATCAAGGTGCATCCATATAGAAATCCAGGGCCCCTAGACAAACTCTGATTAAAAGACCCAGAGAACCTGCCAACCTGCTTACACTGATCCTAGGACAAGACAGGAGCCAAGGCCCCTCATGTGGTTACCACCAGAATTAACATACTATTAAAAGCTCAGAAACGTACTGGAGTTCTTGTTTTAGACTGCATTTTTTTTCTATTTGCATGTTGCCAGTGAAAAAATGTGATATTTATTAAAATTACAAAAAGCAGGTATAGCTTATAATGCCACATAATCCCATATAGTTTTGTAATCACTCAAGTGAATGCTGCCTATGCTTTGTACATCTGTTAGCAATATTGCAGCGCAAGTTGGTGTTCATTATGTTACTGGCATTTCAATTCTTGCTTTATGTACTATTTCTCATATTGGTCATGTTTTTATATGTAATTTATGTTATGTATATTTTTTGCTAATCTTTCTTTTTATGGAACTCATTCATTTAAGACTATAATTATTAAGCTCTTGCATATTTTAGTTGTGCGCTCATATGTATAAATAACAAAATATATATGGTAGTTCCTCACTTTATTATGAATTAAATTAGATATTTATTAAAAACATAATAGTAATGGCCTAGACACAGTGGCAATTGTTTATGTTATAGAGTTTAGTGTTGATTTAGCAGTGCTCATTATAAGTTTGATCTTCATTCAAGATTTAATGGGTATATTCTAGTAGATCTTCTTAATTTCAATATGTGTATAACTATTGATTTTTGGGAAACATAAATGTAGACGACAAGACTAAAAGTAAATTATATTTCAGTCATTTTCCTCCATATTGGTATAGACATGTACGTTAGGCTAATTGGCCATTCTAAATTTGCTGTTACTGAGTTTAAGTATGGGCAGCTATGAGATGGGGCCCTGCAATGGTTTAGTACCTGCTTTGAAATCAATGCTGCTGGGATAGGCTCTGGCCCTCTGTGGCCCTCAATTAGGCTAAGCAGGCATGTGAATGTTATGTGAGGCTATGATAAAAAAAAAACCAAAACAGTAAATACATGTCAAAAACAGTACCCTTGCAGAAGCACACATGAAATGTGACTTTACATGGCACCATGTCAAAGGGGTTTGCATGCATGATATGTCAGTGATACACATGTACGGTGGCATGCAAAGGTTTGGGCACCCTTACTTAAAATGTCTGTTGCTTTGAATACATAAGTGAGTAGAGGATGGACTGAACACCAAAAGGCATACAGTTAAAAATTACACATTTCGTTTCAGCATTTTATGGAAGATCAGTGTATTGTTTTTGTTTTGTTCAACTGTGCAGTGAAAAAAGGAAAGGAACACCATACAAAAGTTTGGGCACCCCAAAATATCTGAGGTCTCAGGTAACTTTTTCTAAATTTTCAGACCTTTACTTGCTTGTTAGGGCTATGGCTTGTTCACTGTCATCATTAGGAAACTTCAGGTGATACAAATTGCAAAGCTGTATAAATTCTCTGACTCCTCAAACCATGTCCCGAACAATCAACAGCCATGGGCTCCTGTTAGCAGCTGCCTAGCTCTCTAAAGAATAAAATAATTGACGCTCACAAAGGAGAAGTATACAAGAAGACAGCAAAGGCTTTTTAGATAGCTTTGTCCTCAGTTTGTAATGTTAATAAGAAATTAACAAGAACAGTGGAGATCAAGTTGAGGTCTGGAAGACCAGGAAAACTTTCTGAAAGAACTGCTTCTTAGATTGCTAGAAAGGCAAATAAATCCCCCTATGGTTAACTGCAATAGACTTTCAGGAAGATTTAGCAGACTCTGGAGTGGCGGTACACCTGAATATGACCTACAGGGTAGAATCAGCAGGAGAAACATTTCCCTGCATCCTAGCCACAAAATTCAGTAAATGATCGTCTAAACAAGCATGAACCATTTTGGAAACAAGTCCTGTGGACTGGTTGAGTCAAACTAGAACTATGTTGCCACAATGTACAAAGGTACGTTTGCAGAAAAAGGGTGCCGAATTCCAGGAAGAGAACACCCCTCCAACTATTAAGCATGGGAGTGGATTAATCATCCTTTAGGCTTGTGTTACAGCAAGTGGCACAGTAAGCAAGTCATTGGTAGAGGGAAGAATGGATTCAAAGAAATACCAGCAAATTCTGTAATCAATCTTCACACAATCTGTAAAATAAAAGTTGAAG
This sequence comes from Polypterus bichir lapradei, assembly GCA_026402145.1. Lineage (NCBI taxonomy): Eukaryota > Metazoa > Chordata > Cladistia > Polypteriformes > Polypteridae > Polypterus > Polypterus bichir. The sequence continues at coordinate 25,053,576 of JANRMT010062813.1, read as the reverse complement.
TTAAAAAGAGGCTGAGTCCTACAACAAGATAATGATCTCCTAATCATCTCCTAATCAACAATGGAATACCTCAAGAGGCATTTACTCATGGTTCTGCTATGGCCCTCACAGTCCCCCAACTTAAACATCATTGAAAATCTGTGGATAGATCTCAAAAGAACAGTGCCTGCAAGCCCAGGAATCTTGAAGAATTACAAGCCTTTTGCAATGACAAATGGGTGAAAATACCCCAAGTAACAACTGAAGGACTCTTAGATGGCTACAAAAAGCATTTACAAACTGTCATACCTGCCAAAGGGGGTTTAACTAAGTACTGACCATGTCGGGTGCCCAAACGTTTGCTTCAGGCCCTTTTCATTTTTTTTTTTTTTTTTTTTTGTTCATGTGAATGATGGAAATAAAAATGTAGTTTTGTTTAAAGTATTAAAGAAATGTGTTATCTTTAACTTTACGTCTTTTAGTGATCAGTTCATCTTCTGCTCACTTAACTATTCACAGTAACAGACATTTTAAGCAAGGGTGCCCAAACTTTTGCATTCCACTGTATACTAAGTTGAACACAGACAATGTAATAGAATCCTCAGTGTATAGAGAAACAAACCTGCCAACTGGCAACATAAAAATTTGACTCTTCAGCTACTAGAGAGAGAGTGAGAGGTTGGAAGCATGCACTGATACAGCACATTGTCACACCCACCACATGACGAACCACTTCAGGATCCCATATTACTAGGTATGCAGCAAATAGAATAGATAACCATTTATTTTCACCAGTTCACCAGTATCAGGAAACTTGAGCAAATGTACTTTCCTCAACTCTGTGAGATGATCCAAGCCAAGTTCAGTTAAATCTTTAACTTATTAGTCATTTACAACTTTCATTGAAATTAAAACCTGGATGGAGCAGAATTCTTTAAAATTAAACTGCAACAAATCTAAACTCCTGAAAATTGGCACTAAAGTGCAACTTACGAAAATGAGTTCCTTTTCAGTCACTCCTGACGGTGATCTCATCAGACCTTCTTCTAATGCAAGGAATCTTGGTGTCATTTTTGATTCCACCCTTTCTTCTTCCGCCCACATAAACCACATTAAGAAACTTTCTAACTTTCACTCCATAACATATCTCATGTTTGCTCATTCTTCTCCTCTTCTAATTCTGAGAAACTTGTCCATGCTTTATCACATCGATTATTGTAACTCTCTACCGGTAGGTGCCCCTTCTAATCTTCTATCACAGTTCCAGTTGATTCAAAATTCTGCTGCAAGAGTCCTAACACAAACCAGCAACAGTGAGCAGATAAGCGGAAGCGGAAGTACAGAGCGGATCAGCAAGCAGAAGCACAGAGCAGCGGCGTCTCTCACAGGCACGTAGCCCTTCGCAAGCACCCGAGCAAGTTCACCCGAGGTAAAGCCGGCAGCTGACCAGTAGAAATAACCGGCAGTGAGAAATTAAAGTCGATCGCTCAGCGGGTGGTGGGAACTTAAAGCCGACGGTCTCTTAGTGATTCAGCTGAACACGGAAAGCGCCGAAGCACCTATAAAAACGGCAATAATGACTTCAACACTTAACGTAAGTTCTATCTGCTCTCTGCCCGTCGAGGGCACTTTTATATGTTGTGTGTCCTGCAGTATGTACAGTTCAGGTTTTCCGGCCGACAGTGTAGATAGCTTCACCTGCCAAAAGTGTTTAGTTAATTTAGAGTTGGTTGGGAAAATACGCGAATTGGAGGACCGCGTTAGGAATCTGATAGCTATTAGGCAAACTGAAAATTGGATTGACTCGGTTTGTTTAGACAATTCGGCTACTTCTGATTCGGATTTAGTCTCTCCAGGTCCCACTGTAGTCAGTGCACGGCCGAAATTAGCAGCACCAATTCAGCCACAGGGCGAGTGGGTAACAGTAAGACGGGGGTCTAAGAATCCAAAATGTAGTCCCCCGGCACCCAGGTCACCAATTAGGACCCAGAACAGATTCTTAGCTTTCCACAGCGTGCCTGTGGAAACTGAGAATAATAAAGTGCTCATAATTGCCAATTCCATAGTGCGGAATGTTAGAATTCCAAACTATGTTAAACCAGCAGTTAATGTTAAGTGCCTCGCAAGGGCCAAGAGTTCTGGCATAGAGGCCGCATTAGACCGTGTCGCCGACGATGAAGTATCTACCTTATTGCTGCATGTCGGCACTAATGATATTTATTTACAGCAATCTGAGGTATTAAAGTGGAACTTCATCTCTCTATGCACCAAAGCTAAAAGAAAATGTCGGAATTTAACTGTATCTGGTCCCTTACCAAGATTATATACCTGTAGAGGGGATGTGATTTATAGCAGATTGCATTCCCTTCACTGCTGGCTAGAAACCTGGTGTGCAAATAAAAGCATAGCGTTTGTGAACAATTGGGATGATTTTTGGGAAAGGCCTGGATTTTTTAGAAGAGATGGTCTTCGTCCTAACTGGAGGGGATCTTATGTATTATCCCAAAATATGGCAGCAAAACTGCCTGGTTGACTGATTAGAGCACCATCCAGGCCGCAGTCATGTGATCTTAAATCACAGGCTGTTGTTAATCCCACCTGTTATTTTCCTGAAGCTGTTACCCAAAACCCTTGTGGGGCATCCAGTAAATTTAGCCTTGATACAAACCTTAAATTAATTGATAACCAAAAAATAAGCTGTATAATTAGACCAAGGGATAAAACCAGACCCTCCATCAGGGGCATCTGTAATAGTAATTTACTTCAAATTAAAACAAAAAATATATCACCAGTTCAGAAAGAACCATGCAGTTTTAAATGCTGTTTATTGAACATTCGCTCTCTTGGCACTAAAGCTGTTTTGGTAAATGATATTATATTAAGTACAAAATCTGATCTGTGTCTTCTCACTGAAACCTGGCTTAGTAAATATGACACTGTTCCCCTAGCTGAGGTGTCACCAGATGGATACTCGTTCCTTCATAAGTCTAGAGATTCTGGTCGAGGAGGAGGCCTTGGAATAATTCATTGTAACAAAATGCAAATCACTTCTAAAAATTTAGGCAATTTTACATCCTTTGAGGCATTCATTTTAAATATTAAAACAGATTCCAACACAATTATAGTGCTAGTCTACAGACCACCAGGGCCATATTCATTGTTCATGACTGAATTTAGCAACCTTTTATCTGATTTGGCTATAAATTATGATCACGTTGTACTGATGGGGGATTTTAATGTACACATTGATGTGAAAACTGACACGTTTAGCAAATGTTTTACTTATTTGTTAAATTCAGTAGGATTTTGTCAGATTGTCAAAGGTCCAACTCATAATCATAACCACACATTAGATTTAATTATAACTTACAAAGTTGAAATTCAAAATTTAAATATTACTCCATTAAATGCAGTTATTTCCGATCACTTCTTAATTACATTTGATTTAGTCCTGCCCTTGCCAGCGCAGTACAGATTAAAACAAAGACAGTGCGACATCTAGATTGTAATTCTGCTTCAGAATTTATAGATACCTTGAGTAAGTCGAGTGTAATTGTGGAAAACCATTTAGATCAGTTAACATCAAATGTAAACGTGGAATACAATTTAGAACAGCTAACATCACATTATAATGTGACCTTGAGAGATGCTCTGGACACAGTGGCTCCCCTTAAAACAAAAGTGATCAAAGCACATAGAAACTCTGGTTTAATGAAAACACTCGCGCTCTTAAATTAGAGTGTAGAAAACTGGAGCACAGATGGAGAACAACAAAGCTACATGTCTTTCAAATTGCACGAACAGAGAGTGTTAATAAATATAAAAAAGCCCTCTTTAAAGCTCGCTCAGAATACTATTCTACATTAATAGATAGCAATAATAAAAATCCTTGGTACTGTTTAGTACAGTGGCTAAATTAACAAATGGGAATTCAGATCAACAGTGCAAAATACCAACAGATATTAGCAGCACAGACTTTATGAACTTCTTCAATGAGAAAATTAAAAATATAAGATCCCAGATCTCTGCATCACAGTACAAACCACATACTAGCTTAGCAGTCCCTGTCTCACATTGCATTCAGCACTTTAATAATTTTAATCCTGTAACTGAGCAGGAAGTCTTAACTTTAATTACTAAAATGAAGCCCACTACTTGTTCCCTAGATCCAGTGCCAACAAAACTAATAAAAAGTGCCATGGATGTTCTTGCGGCGCCTATTCTAACCTTTATCAATAGTTCATTACTGCATGGCACAGTACCTGATGTACTAAAAGTGTCAGTCATTAAACCATTACTTAAAAAGTCAGACCTAGACCCACACATACTAAATAATTATAGGCCTATTTCAAATTTACCGTTTCTCTCTAAAATACTAGAAAAAGTAGTCGCCAGTCAGCTTCAGTCTCACCTTACGCATTACAATTTATTTGAGAAATTCCAGTCTGGTTTTCACACTGGTCATAGTACAGAAACGGCACTAACACAGGTTGTAAATGACATTCTGATATCCTCTGATGAAGGAAACTCCACTGTAATTATGTTGTTAGACTTAAGTGCAGCATTTGACACCATTGACCATTCTATTTTACTGCACAGGCTAGAAAACGATGTTGAGCTTACAGGCCCCATGCTCGCTTGGTTTAGTTATTATTTATCAAATCGATTCCAATATGTACAGAAATGTGCTGACAGTACTCCATCATTATACACAGAAGTTCAATATGGTGTCCCGCAGGGCTCAGTACTGGGACCTTTACTGTTTTCACTTTACATGCTTCCACTGGGATCTCTCATTAGGAAACATAATGTTAATTTTCACTCGTATGCAGATGACACCCAGTTATACCTTTCATTTAAATCAAATGAAGTTTCTCCGATGTTGTCTTTAATTAGTTGTGTTAGCAAATTAAAGGAGTGGATGAATGATAACTACTTGTCTTTAAATACAGATAAAACAGAGATGTTAATTGTTGGAGGGAATAACGCAGATCACAACAATATTTTGTCATCATTTAACTCAGTTGGAATCCCAATTAATTTTACTGAATCAGCCCGCAATCTAGGAGTTATCTTTGATTCTAGCTTGTCATTTAAAGCACATATTACAAAGTTGTCCAAAACATGTTTCTTCCATCTTAAAAATGTTAGGAAATTAAGGCGCTTTCTAAATAAACAGGATTCTGAGAAATTAATTCATGCATTTATCTCTAGTAGGATTGACTACTGCAATGCGGTGTTCACTGGCTGTTCAAACTGTTCTCTATACAGCCTCCAGTTAATCCAAAATGCGGCTGCAAGAATTATTACAAGAACAAGAAAATATGAACACATAACTCCAGTTCTTAAATCCTTACACTGGCTCCCAGTTAAGTTTAGGGCAGATTTCAAAATCCCCCTTTTAACATATAAAGCATTAAATGGCCAAGGTCCGACTTACTTGTCTGAACATATCATGACTTACAAACCTGAGCGCACATTAAGATCTCAAGATGCCGGTCTGCTTATGATTCCAAGGATTAATAAAATAACAGTGGGAGGTCGAGCTTTTAGTTACAGGGCCCCTAAACTGTGGAATGGTCTTCCCGCTTCTGTAAGAGATGCCCCTTTGGTCTCAGCCTTTAAATCCCGGCTGAAGACTCAGTACTTCAGTTTAGCATATCCTGACTAGAGCTGCTGGTTAACTGTACAGACTGCATCTCTGTTGTTAGTCATTAGCACTAAAACATAAGTAACATGATAGTTATAATTGAATACTAACCCTCACCTATTCTGTTTCTGTTCTCGGTACTCCAATGTGGCAATTGGTGCCACAACCCACCTGCCATGTTGTTTGCCTGCCTATGGTAAAGTCATCCCTTATGGAGGATCGCAGGAATCATGGGAAAGAGGGGTCCTTTCATCGGATTGGCTGGCCCAGCACTGTTTTAGCCATGGAATGGCCAAATGGGGGAGGCAGCTTGATGGATGAGGTCTCCAGGACTCTAAAAATATCCAAATCTTATTATGTGATATCATCTACTGTTAAATTCTGCTCCGTACTTCTAAAATTTTCATTTTTATTCTGTATTAAGGATTTGTTCTGTTCTGTGTATTGTATTGTATTGACCCCCTTCTTTTGACACCCACTGCACGCCCAGCCCACCTGGAAAGGGGTCTCTCTTTGAACTGCCTTTCCCAAGGTTTCTTCCATTTTTTCCCTACAGGGTTTTTTTGGGAGTTTTTCCTTGTATTCTCAGAGAGTCAAGGCTGGGGGGCTGTCAAGAGGCAGGGCCTGTTAAAGCCCATTGCGGCACTTCCTGTGTGATTTTGGGCTATACAAAAATAAACTGTATTGTATTGTATAACACCCATCCTGCTTCACCTCCACTGGCTCCCTGTATCTTACACAAATGAATATAAAATTCTATTATTAACCTACAAAGCTTTAATTGGCCTCGCTCAGGACTACATCTGTGACCTTCTCCATCGCTATGCTCCTGTTCACCCACTAAGGTCCTCTGATTCTGGCAATCTCATTGTGCCCTACACTGACCTGCACTCTACAGTATAGGTGACAGGGCCTTTAGCTGTATAGCTCACAGACTTTGCATAAATGACCTTGCAAAATTAATGCGATCAGCTGACTCCATTCATTCTTTTAAAAAAACAACTTAAACCTCATCTGTTCAGGAAGGCCTTTAACTTCACCTGACATTCTGCCTCCTCTTTCAGTCTTCCTCTTTATCTAGATGCTCAGTATAATTTGTGTGTGTTATATCACAAATGATAATATTTGCTGGGCTTTCTTTAGCATTGATTCTAGTATTTTACTCTGGTTTATTGTCTTTTATTCTATTTAATGCCTTTGCATATCCCATATCTATCTGTTTTGATGTTCTATTCAGGAAACATCTCTATCCAATGTTAAACATACCTGCTCTTTCTTTCATTATTACACAACAATGGTCATAAACCCAGACTATTGGACGTAAGCTGCCAATTAGCATCTCCAAAGTGCTTGTAGATAAGTGCTCTCCATCTACTCAGTTTGCCCCCACTGACTCCTTTCATGACAGAATGCTAACCTGCTACATGGGGTTTCTTTTCTCCCACTTCTACTCTCTTAGTAATCTGCATTTTATCTTCTAATGATATTGCTTTATGCATTCATAGCCTACTAGGCAAATTATGTTTGTTACTTTGTAAAAAAACATTAATAGAATTACAGTATGCACAAAGTACCTAAGAGTTTATGTATACAGGTAATATCTTTGTTTTCTTCAGGACACGCAATGTCAATGGCAGACAATAATACTCTATGTAAGGAAAATGGACAATGATTATCACAGTAATCCAGTGGACTGCTACGTATCTTGAACGTGCACCGTAATGCATTTTATGCTGACTTATCATAAAAGAGGTTCATTTTCAGAAGATTCATCAAGGGATTACTGTAATTTGAATAAAAGTGTCTATTGAATTCTCTGGCATGTAAGATCAAATTGTATAAACTTTTGATGATTGTATTATAAGAGATGCAATACCTGGAGATTAAAAATTACAAGGAAACATAAAGATCTCTTTAAACACAATTTTACTAGGACGATGGAAAAAAAAATCAGACAGCTTGTTAATAGATCCATCTTACATTCTTCAGGAGAATCAAATTTTCTTTAAATGAATATCCTTTTTTCTCCTTCTTCAAAAGAGTATCCCTTTATACAGTATATCAATAAATCTTTCTTTAAGAAGTTAACTTCAGTTTTAATAGTATTCATCTAGAACTCAAAACAGTCACACATCAAGAAGGCAACTCCATAGAGAACTAGAGCAGAAATAGCCATGGCTCTACTTAACTTTCAAGTATATTACTAAGCTAGACATACACAGAATAAAATAATGGTATCTGAACTCTAGTTAACATTAACTGTAGTCACTTTACCAGCATTCTAGTGGTCCTCCAATTAGTAAAGATATGAGACCAGTGTAGGCACATTTTAAGACAGAGAAGCTCTTATCTGTTGACCCTACTCATGATAATTGCTTATTTCCGTGTTCTCTAACTTACATATGCAGTATTCAGGCTATGGTAGATGCTCTTGATTGTGATAGTGATGTCTGTATTGATAACATATTTGCATCTTTGGAACAGTTAAGCTTTTAATTTAACCCTCCACCTACACTTTTTATATACAAAGTAGAAGCAGATTACCCCACTTTCTATAGCTCTAATCTGCATCTATGCATCAATGACACCGGCTAGTGTGGATGAAGATTCAGACAGCATCTCAGGGGTGTATAAAAAAATCAAGAGATCTACTTTGTAATAATCTTAAACAATGCTGGGAAAGTGTTATTTTGAGTAACATTTAAGAAAAAGTGAAATTCAGCCATTCTCAAAATAATTTCTACTTTAATAAGAAGAAAACATGTTTTAATTCAACTAAAAGTTGATCACAAAAGAGAGAGAGGTAACATCTCATTAAAATTGTGTTTAATGTACCCAAGGCAAAAATCCAACCTGTGATCGATGTCGTAAAATACTTGTATTAACTGGCCACATATTTTGAAAATTTCTGTGCCATTTCTATCAAAAGAACAATCAAAGTTATAAAACAATGTGGTAGGGTAGAGAAAATGTAGCAATAAAAAGATTTGTGGGATTTAATGATTTAACTGGAAGCGGAGATGAAGGAAATAAAAAGCCAACTTTATAAATTTATGTCTACTTTGTTTATTCTTACTAATCCTCTAAGCGCCCTTTTTCTCTTTCTTTGCTTTCTATGCTTTCTTCTTTCCTATTTTAATATGAATTAATTACCTTGTGGTTTCACATATATGTAATTTTATACAACTCTATATATTTTAACTTTTTACTACTTTAATGCAAATATTTCATTTATTGTGAATTATCACTGTTTTATATTAGTTCTTTAGTTTCTGTTCCTTTTAACTTGCTCTCTTAAAATCTTTAACTTATTAATAATTTGCAACTTTTTTTCATTTGTTTACTATCATTATAATTATCTTGCATTGCAAACATAAAATGGAATCATTTTAATTTTTATTTGTGCTTGGTATTTTTGTACATTTATGAACCATGACCTCACCAAACATAAGTAAAGTCTACTTGAACTGTATCAATATTCTAATGTTATAATAATTATAAAATGTTTAATTTAGTACTAATATTAAGTTGGACTAATAATTTATTATTAATTTACATATTAAATTTATTAAGAGTGCTCATGCGAATTTGAAATTATAAGTAGTTAATAGTAGCATTAAATATTTAATGCATTTTAGTAAATTTGTTATGTCTAGCTTCTTTACTTAAAATAGAAAAAAATAATTGTAATGTTGATATGTTTTGACAAGTGTTCAAAAGGGAATTCTTTGGAGGGGTGTGGCCCTTATGTGTTTTTGGGTGTCTTGGTGCAGGGACTTGGAAGTGCTTTCAGTTAGCCTTGCTTTGGGATGTGAATTGGTGGGGAGGTGGAGAGTGCCTAGACTACTATTCTTCACTGTCATCCATGACAGTGCCTGGTATCTGAAACATCTCATCATTTTAAAGAAAATACTCTTAAAAAGATGACATATTCTTCTTTTATCAAGAAATATGAATTATAAAATTCAAAAACTCAATAAATCATTGTACTGTTTAACTTGGACTGTTAAAGGAGTCAATTATGAATTGAAAAAACGAAAGTGGTATCACAGTCTAGCATTCTGAAGTCAAAAAATAACTTTTCAGTGTTATAACAGTTATTGTTATGGCTAAGAATTTAGACAAAGTGTATGTCTAGTTTGACATGAGGAATCTTTTGCAAAAATGTATTTTGGTCTAAAAAAATGTTCCTAAGAAGTGTCTTACCAGGAACAACAATTTTACCATTTCGTTTATTTTAGGTCACTGACATTTTCCATTGTTAGCATATATATTTATATATATACGAGTATATATATATATAATATATATTTTGGACATGGAGAAGCCCAAACGATAATACAAAGAACCAGACTGATTTTTTTCACAGTTAATTAAAGATTTAATAATGCTGTAACCCAAGTAAAAGCATATCCTGGAGCACAGTGACGCAACTTAAGTTGAAAAAGGTTTGCTGGGTAAAGTGGCAACGAAGACTGGATTTGTCTCAGCTTAGGATAGAATGCGTGAAAAGGACTTACCAAGCAGAAGTAAACTGCAAGGTAAGGAAAGAAGAAGAGAAACAAGGTAGAAAAGATGAATATGAAGGAGCTCAAAGAAATTTGAAAGATTTAAGACTGAAAGACTGAAGAAATATTGGCTATGCTGGAACATCGCAGGAAGATGAGTAGAGGGTCAACACAATACAAGGGGTTGAACAAGGAGATATGTAGACAGTGTCGGAAAGCAAAAGAGATCTTTTAAATGGAGCATTGTAAAGAACAGGAGCTTCTTGAGCAAAAGGACCCACAGCGTATCCATGACAAGGTACAACAGATAACTGGACAATGGAAACAAGTGACAGTGGGATGTTTAGAAGCAAAAGATGGTTCAGTCATTGGAACAAGAAGAGATGTTGCAATGATGGAAAGAGTATATTACAGAGCTATTTGATGATAATCATGTTAACAGACTCAAAATAAAGAAGACATGTGGTTGTTAGAGGATGAGGTAAAGAAGGCTTTGCATAGTATGGCAAAAGGGAAGGTGGCTGGACCAGATGGGGTAGTCACTGAAATGTTGACAGCACTTGATGAGTTTGGTATTAAATGTATTAGTCAGTTGGCAAATAATATTTTTGAGGAGGGTTATGTTCCAAAAGAGATGTATAAATCTATGTTCATTGCTATTCCAAAGAAAGACTGAGCTACATCGAATTATTAGTCTCATGAGCCAATTAACCAAAATGATACTTAAGGTATCATTAATCAGGCTGCACAGAATAATGATTGGTGAAGTGTCAAAAGAACAGTATGTTTTTATACCAGATAAAGTAACAAGAAATGTGATTTTTTTTCTCAGGATGTTAGCAGAAAGAGCTGTTGAAGTGCAGAAAGATATTTATGTATGTTTTACAGATTATGTGAAAACAATATGAGGCATGAGCCAATAATTGAAATGCTTGAATCTATCGATGTGGGAAAATAAGTCAAGAATTATTAAAGAATTTACATTGGTATCAGGAAGTTGCTATTAGTGAGTATACAGAAGGATGGAACAAGACAAGGTTGTGTCTTGTCTCCTGACCTTTTGAAAGGGTAAAGGCTGGTGGTGTGAATATAAGCAGTTTGCAGTATGCAGATGATATAGTGCTTTTAGCCAATGAAGAAGAAAAACTGCAAAACTCTGTGGATGTGGCAGTAGAAGAAAGTGATAAGGAGGGTCTGGAAATCAATAGAAACAAATCTTATGTGCTGGTATTCTTCAAGAAAGCATCTAGTCCTATCTGTAAAACATTGGTGAAAGGAGAAGCCCTGGAGCAGGTGGATCAGTTTGTATATCTGGGAAGCATGTTGATGGCTGATGTGAGAATAGACCAGGAGATAAAGTAGTTAAGAGTGCTTTCAAAAAGATGGAACGGGTTTTGTTATCAAAGAGCGAGTCACTAACAACTCAACAATGAATACTGAAATGTTATGTTTAGTCAGCTATTCTGTATGGTTGTGAGAGTTGGAACATTTAGCAAAGCTATTAAGGCCCGATTAGAAGTAGTGAAATGTGGTTTATGAGAAGGATGATGAAAATATCATGGATTAAAAAGATTACAAATGTAGAGTTGTTGCATAGAGCTGGAATGACTCGTAAATTGCTAGAGGTGATTGTGAAAAGACAGATTCAATTTGTTGTCAGATCTGCTCACCGCACCCTGTAAGTTGTTTACATCAAGCAGTGCAGGGCCAGAGCAACCAAAATCATCAAGGAATTCTCCCATTCCAGTAATGAATAATTCCACCTGCTGAAATCGGGCAAAAGCTTCCACAGTCTTATGTCCAAAACAGGAGTCACTTTTATTCATCGGCCATAACGCTTCTCAGTCTGGCCATACCGCACAATGAACTGCAGCTGTTAACACTTAGTAAAACAGACTTTTCATTTTTATCTTCTCTGTGCTTTACTGAAACGTGGCTGAATGACTTTATTCCTGACTCTGCATAGGACTTACCCAACTTCATGCTGCATCAAGTGGACCTTTTTACCGAACTTTGCAACAAAGTGTATTTCTACATTAATCAATTTTTGTGTAATAATGTGACAGTCCTTTTTTAATTATGCTCTTCCAAACTACATTTGCTAATTATAAACTGTAAGCCATTGTATTCAGCATGCAAATTTTCCTCTGTAATTTGAATTTGTGTTTCCAGTTGACCTGCCCTGAGTTACCATTAAGTGTACTGGCAACTCACTGATGTAATCACTGAGATTGCAAAAGAAAACCTGGACTTGCAAATCATTATTTTTTAACAGAAATATTCTAGATCACTGCTATGCAGTTATTAAGGATGCTGATCATGTCTTCTCCCATGCTGCCCTTGATAATTCTCACCATTCAATGATTTACTTTATTCTTGCTTACAAGCAAAAACTGAAAACTGTAAATTCAGTAAAATAAATAGAAAGTAGACCAGCACTAGAGGAGCAATAGAAGAGCTTCAGAACTGCTGCTGTAACTTTATATATTAGGTTTTGTGTAGATGTTTGCGTTCCAACAAAAATTATGAAGTTTAGCAGTGATAAGCCTTGGTTCAACCCAGGGCTCAAACCACTGCCCAAGAACAGAGTGTGCTTTCAGATCTGGCAATCGTGAGAAATACAGGAAAGCCAAATATATCTTGGAGAAAGGGATCAATGGTGAGAAAAGAAAGCACTCAGAGGAACTGCAGGAACAATTATCTGGAAAGACAGTTCATCATTCTGGAGAGGCCTTAAACAGGTCACTAACTACAAGAAACAAACATCAAACAGTTCTGCTGATCCCAGTCTGGTCAATCAGTTGAATCAGTTTTATGGTCACTTTGAAAGACAATTTCATCTATATCTACCTGTTGGTCTCACTGTTACTACTGTACACTCCTTTTTGTCTTAGCTTCCCCCTCCGTTCATCACTTGAAAATGTGTCTGTACCTTATTCAAAAAGCAAAATTTTAAAAAAGCTGTAAGCCTGGACTTTTTCCCCTTCCACAATCAGGCACTGTGCAGACCAGTTGTCTTCAGTATTTGCAGACATTATCAACCAGTCTCTGGATCTGTGCACTGTTACTACCTGCTTTTTTGCAATGGATTCCAGGGTCAAAAAAAAAAAAAACAAGGGTCACAGGCCTAAATGACTACGGACCAGTAGCTAATCACTGTGGTAATGAAGACCTTTGAACGCCTTTTTCTGAAAAGACTTCCTGGACCCATTTCAGTTTGCATACAGAGCCCACTGATCTGTGGATGATGCAGTGAACTTAGGTCTCAGTGTTATTTACCAACACCTTGATAAGCTAGGGGAATATGTGAAGATCTTATTTGCGGACTCTGCTTTCAGTACAATCATCCCAGAGCACCTAGATAAGAAACTCACCCAGTCCAACCTACCTAGTTCAATCTGGCATTAGATCAAATACTTTCTTACAGGTAGGAAACAGTACATGTGATTGGGCACATACATGTCTGACCTATTAACCTTTAGTACTGGTGCACCACTTGGAAGTATCCTCTCCCTACTACTCTTCTCACTTTATACAAATGACTGTACCTTTGGCGATATGTCTGTCACAAATTTGCAGATGACATAACACTAATAGGCCTCATTTCAAACAAAGATGAGTCCATATACAGACAAGAGGTGGAAAATCTGACATTGTAGTGAAGCCATAATAATTTGGACCCTAACATTCAAAAAATACAGGAGATGATCACAGATTTCAGGAAACAGTCTTCTGCTCAACCTATCATTTGCTATAAATGGTTCAGCCGTTGGGATGACAGAATCACTTAAGTTTCTGGCCACTGTGCTGTCACAAAATCTTAAGTGGGACAATAACATCACATGAATTATTAACACTAGAATCCCTGAAGCCTACGAAAATACTCATTATCCCGGGCCACCTTAAATTCCTTTGCACCTCTCCATTAGCATTTTTTGTTTTGTAAATGTGTTGATCAATACAAGCAGCAGGCAGCCTGCTATCCCATCCCCCCACCACTGCAGCTCAACTCAGGGAAAAAGTTCTCCCAGTTCAAGACCCTTTATCTGTGTGTGATGTGCCTAAAGTTGTATAGGGTAAATAATATATTGTTATTTGGAACAAATGCATTTCATGTGTATTCTGTGTCTACAATGACCTGGGTATATGTAGGACAATAGGAAATGCGGGGCAAGAAATGCTGAACAAATAGCTAAAACAGAAACTTTTTTCATGTTATAGTACTAATGACAAAATTTTGACATGAAGTGTATTAATATGTGAAGACTAAAGTCCAAATGTCAAATAAACACTTTCACACAAGGTACACATATAACAAAACAAGTGCACTTTTATTCAAGAGTATAACCGAGGAAAAAGAAATCTGGTTAGGGTACAACCCTGACACGACAGCTTGAGTGGTACAGTGATAAGAACTGCTGACTCATAATCGAGAGGTTGCCAATTCGATTCTGGCCACTTCCCAGAATTACCATTTTGAGTAGTGAGCTGCTCTCATTGTTACTATTATGCAATAAAAACAAACATTTGATATGAGTCTGTAACAGCTGGTTTAAATGTATGGTTCTTGTAAAGGTTAGCTTTTTTTTATTTAGTTTCATTCTCTCAGTCACGATCACGCCCCCCAATCTGACATTGCTGTGTTCACATAAAGACGTACTATAGCTGAAGTGAATTCAGATGAGGATGAGGGTTCTACATTGGAGAAAGAGAACAGAAGTGCTCCCCGTGAGAAACGTCTAGTCACACATAAGAACAATGTAGCTGCACCAGGCGTAAAGGCGAAAGATGGCACCGTTGGGATGCAGCAACAGGTTGGCCGTCATCCTGCTAGTCAATCACTGCACACCTGTCCTTCAACGAAACAGAAGGGCTTACAGAGCTCACCAAGGTATGGTGCAAAGTTCCTTTTGCAATTATGTTTCTTGATGGTCTTTATATGAAAAATATTTATATGTTACTTATATAAACACCACATTGAATATTGTTTACCTATATTTATTTACTTGTCTTCCTACAGCATAAAGTCACAAGTGGACTGCAGAGCTTCCTGTGTTTGATCGGATGGGCATGCTGACAAAGTACATGTGCAATACCAATCCTTATTGAGGAAAAGATCAGTTATGAAAAGTGCGACGGCAGCTTCCACCTGCAGCTATAGACACGTTAGTACTCAAGTGACTTTCCACACTAGTGTATGAGCTGAGGAAATTCAATTTCGCTCAAACAATATTGGTCCAATTATACAAAGCCATCATCAAGTCCATTCTGACCTTATCTATAACTGTCTGGTTTGGTGCTGCCTCTATTCAGGCTAAGGCCAATCTGCAACACAACATCAAAGCTTGTGAAAGAATCATAGGCTATAACTTACCTCACACTGAAGACCTATACAAGTCCAGGGTAAGGGAGTGAATGCTGGAACTAGGAGTGATTGAGGAGAGTTTTAGTCCCTGGTCCAGTCCCATTGTCTTGATCACTAAGCCCGATGGCAGTTGAAGGTTTTGCAATGACTTCCATTGGCTTAATCAGGTTTCCCAGTTCGATGCTTATTCCATGCCTCATGTGGATGACCTCCTTGAGAGGCCGGGACCAGCTAGGTTCCTGACAACACTTGACATGACAAAGGGGTACTGGCAGGTTCCTTTAATGGAGTCCGCAAAGGCTAAGACCACGTTTAGCACCCCTAGCGGGCACTGGCAGTATTGTTTCCTCCCATTCAGGTTACACGGGGCGCCTGAAACTTTCCAGCGTCTGGTGGACAAAGTGCTTCGACCCCATAACACGTATTGTGCTGCCTACCTGGATGACATCGTCATTTATTCCAGCAAGTGGAAGACGCACGTACAGCAGGTCACAGCAGTATTATGGGCACTAGGCGAGGCCGGGCTTCGAATCAATCCCAAGAAATGTTTCTTCAGTTTAAAAGAGGCTAAATACTTGGGCTAGCTGGTGGGCCGGGGTACTGTGAGGCCACAGTGTTCCAAATTAAATGCCAAACTGACATGGCCCCATCCGCGAAACAAGCAGCAGGTCCAATCATTTCTCGGTTTGGCTGGATACTACCACCGGTTTGTACCTTGCTTCTCCAAGAGAGCGGCGCATTTGACTGACTTGATGAAGAAAAGAGCTCCCAACCTAGTGGTATGGTCTGACAAGGCCCTTAAAGTGGATGGCCCTTCACAAGGAGTCGAATCCGCGAGTCACTAGGTGGTTTCTTGACCTGCAGCAATAGAAAAATTTTCGCTTGTTTATCGACAGGGATCTCTTCATGCCAATGCTGACGCCCTCTCTCTGGCTCACGACCTCTTGGTACAGGCCGCCCGACTCAACGGGTCTGGGCCGAGGGGGGAGTCTTGTCACACATGTGTGAATAGGAGGCTTGGAGAATAATGGTAACACATCTGCCACTATCGCTCTTTCTAAGTTCCCTGCAGACCTTTCTCGGGAAATCCCACCAGGAGCCACTGCCTTGACTCAGGACACGCCACTTCCGTCACTGGCCCCAAGGATGACATCACTTCCCCCAGCCTCACTCCCTTCCTCTGGAATTCAGTTCTGTTTTGGACTTGTAACCACAACTTGCTTTCAACTTTTACTTTTTGCAGCCAGGATACAGGGTTGCTGCCCAAAATCTTTGCCATATCTCATGTCTCTTCTTGTCACAATATTGATATATTTTTCAATTGGTTTTATGTATATTATGTATTAATATAATAATTTATGTAATATTATATCACTATACCACTGTATGTTGCCCCATGTATGTTGTATATTGTACATTATATATTGTTAGTTTATATTTAAAATTTAAGTTGTTCTGCTTACTCTCAATTGATTTTCTTTGTCTCTGTATTTTTCTATATTTCTTACTTCTTTACTCTCTTTTTCATAATCTGAGTAGCAAACCTGGTTGACATTTCACTGCACATTGTACAAGAATAATAGTGTATATGACAAATAAAGAAATCTTTAATCTTAATTTATTCCATAAAGACTAAATTAATGACTAAAAACTAAATTAATGACTATATATTAAGTATTACTTTTAAAAAGTATTTAATTTCTACAGTATGTGTCCTGACAGGAAAATAAGAACATATGTGAAAAAAAATAAAACTGCATCTGAAAAGCACATGGATCTTTATAAAGCTTTCTGCACAGATAAAACTAGATACTAAATAGTTCTTTCTAGAATCATATCTGTCAAGTCATACCATAGAGAACTTGAGAAGCTGAAGTACCTTTGGCAATGGAGAAGGAAATGAGCTGGTGCCAAGACTGATTAAAATGTGTCAATACAGCTCCAGGCCATATTTCTAACTAACAGAAATCGTATGGTGCAGTTAGCATAATCCTACTTTTTTTCTTTAATTCCAGACATAATTTGTCAATTTGATTAACAAAACTATAAGGTTCCTTTGCCTATACCTTTCATTTTATACATTTACTTTTCTCAACATGTGCACTAAATAATCCATACTAGGTGAGGCCAATAAAACTGCTGCATTTTGCCTTCTGGATTTCCCAATTACTGTAACTTGATAGCAGGCCCTTAAGTGACATTTCATGCACTGACTTGCAGCATGTCCATATTGCTTTTCATTGTGTTTCTCCAAAAGTAGTCTGTGGTTTGCATTTTGCCAAATATTTCACTTAAGTATTTTGAGGTAGATGAAATCTAGGTCTGTTGTGGTGTATTTGGTATGAAAATTCAGGTGAGGTGAGAGACCTGGGAGAGCGACACTGTCAGAATGAGCAGAGACATCTTAAGAAGAAAGCCATTAAAGGAGCCCATGAGCATGGTGTGATCAAGTGGATGTGTGTGTGTGTGTGGAAGAGAGACAGTGACAGAAATCTAGATGATCAAGCACTCCAAGAGCAGCACTCACAAGACCCTCTACTTAAATCAATAAGCCTGGTTAAATGGCCATCATGTATCAACTAATGGATCTGGGGAAAGTGAGAGCAGATACGGTTGGCTCTGACCACAAGTGAGCCGTGTGAGGTGGAGCCAGTGGCATGAATGTTCAGGCTGGGGAGATGGCAAAGAAAATATCCCTGGAGCCACATGGAAGAGGCCTTGAAAGATCAGAGCAGCAGTGTTGGAGGGCAGCCTTGAAAAGAAACAGCAAAACAGCAAACCTTGAGTGTAGAAGTGAGGAAAAGACACTATGTTTCACAATGCTTTCGAAGATAATAATAAAAAAAAATATTTTGTCACACATATGTGCATGGGAGGCAGCTAAAGGGTTCAAATGAGGGTAATTCCATGCCAGACCAGGGGGTGGTGGAGTGCACTAATCCATTCTTTCTACAGCAGACCAGTTTCAGGAAATTACGCCTGGCCCTGATTTCCTGTCCCAAGAACGCTATTTCCAGTCATGACCCTGATGATGTCACTTCCAGTCCCAAGGACGTCATTTTCGGTTCCGGTCCTGACCCCAATGACATCACTACCTCTGCCTTGCTTTAAAACCACCATCTTTACTTCACTCAGTCAGTTCTGTTTTGAACTCCAGTCTGTACACTACTGTACTGTACTGTACAAGTTCAAGTACACAGGAGGCGGCCCCAAACCCTTTTTCTTGTCGTTCTTTTGACAATTTATATAGCATGTTTCTTATTAACATGTTTTTTTGCCATACGGTACAACCACCAAAGGACAGTATAAAAAGATATCTCAACATTAATATGAAATAATCAACACTGAAAGTAGAAACACAGATGAAAATCAATACCTTTCTGATTTGCGTTGAATGGGTGAAGTGCTGAAGGATGCCAATTGCAATACATTGCCTTCCTAAATGTATTGCTGACAACATGGAAGTTGTATTTCCTGTTACTAATGAACAACTGAAATGAGTCATTATTAAAATTAAATTAAATTGTTACATTTCGATAGTTATCATCCTAAACCTGAACCTAAGACTTTCTGGCCTGGCAAAGTAATCAACATATTCTCCCAAGTCATGTTTCTCAATCCAGCTAAGCTCACTAAATGCTGAGTACAGTGTGTGACATGAATTAACTAACTATCAGCTGGATACAGTTTTTACTCAAAAATGATACAGAGAATGAATAACATAACATAGCATATTAATTTCACACCCTCTTAATTCAATTCAAAGTGGCAGGGAGGTGAAGCAAAACAGCATCCAGTGCAAAACAAGAACTAGGTGTGGATGGGGCATCAGTCAAGTGCAGATCCCACACACACTGGGTAAAATTAAAATCACCAACCAATTTAACCTATTTCTTCTTCTCTTCATCTGTTCCCACTTCAGTATGAGGTTGATGCTCCTGATCAACCTTGTCCTTACAATTCAATTCTGCACCTCTTACTCATTTAGACCCTTTTCCTTTAAATCTTTTTTTACTTTATCCATCCACCTCTGCTTTGATCTCCCCAGCTTCCTCTTCCCCTCTACTCCAATGTTTGTATCTCACATTACTGCCACATGTTTATTTTCTCTCCTCATTACATGTTCATACCATTCAAACTGACTTTCCAGTATTTTCATTGATATTTTCCTGATTTTTGCACCTCTGAATGTCTTATTTGTCTCATCCTTCTTTTTAACTCTACACATCCATTTCAATATTTTTGTTTCTGCCACATTCAACTTCTTCTCCTGTGCTCCCTGTACTGCCCATAACTCCATGCATCATTGTTGGTCTTACCCCGTCATAAAAACCTTTAACCTTTGACTTAATTCTCCAATCATACAATACTACTGATACCTTCTTCCAATTGTTCCATTCACACTGCACTGTGTGGGTTATCGCTGCATCCAACCCTCCCTTTTGGTTCACCACTGACCCTAGATATTCAAATTCATCCACACTTTTTAATAAATCTCCTTTCAGGATAACTTCTGAATCCTGATTATAATCAAACATTCTGTCTTCTTCCTATTTATTTTTAACTAGCAAAATACCCGTGCTTCGCTGTGGAGAAGTAGTGTGTTAAAGAAGTTATGAAAAAGAAAAGGAAACATTTTAAAAATAACATAACCTGATTGTCAATGTAATTGTTTTGTCACTGTTATGAGTGTTGCTGTCATCAAGGATTTGATTATCATTATTTCTTTCAATCAGGTTCGTATTTGGAGGACGTGTTGTTTTGAAGTTACATTCCGTGTTTGTCAACCGTTGTAAAGAAAACAGGTTTCATTCATCGAAGTGTTCACTACACACGCTACTCGTGAATGTAAGATGTTTAACAGGCATTCCCGGTATTAACTTGTGCTAAACGTACCACGTAAGGGGAGCTGACTGTAAAAAGTCAAGGAGGCGTGTATTTTGAACGAAAAGGGAGAAGACAGTGAAGGAGCAGAAAAGTGAGAAGGAAAACTGTTTAAATAAAGAGCTAGGAAGGTGAATGGAAAGAAGCAGCCAGCGGTAAAGCAAGGAAGACTTCGTAATAAGGACGGTTCGGTGCACGTAGAAGGTGTAACAATAAGATTGTTAAGTCTTATGATAATATTCCCGCACGGAGGATTTAGAGAGACGCCCTGGGAGAAGTATAATCTGAACCTGTCTACAGTTTCATTTGTTTTCTGGTTGTAATGTTCATCAAATTTACGTATCATCTGGTCCAGTGGCGGACTGTGCATTTCACACCTAGGCCTTCAGTAGTCTGAATCAACCCGCCCCTCAAAAACTAATTTATGGTTATAAAAACCATGTTAATATGCAGAAATACAGTATAAAGAGCTGCTGCATCGCAGATAGATAACTCCTGTAGCCACAATAAATGCCTTTATTGAATAGACAAACCAGGGGTAAACAAGTTCCTTTCTACTGCAGCTACAGTCGCGACACACATAAAAAACATCGATAATAACTCATAAACTTGCAATATTATTTAGGAAAATCGCAACATTTTACTCACCAAAAATTCGGATTATTTGTAAACAAAATCCATCCTCCTCTCTTTCCTCAAAAACAGTTGAATTACTCTGTCGTACAGATTATCCGTGCGCTTCAGTTCCATCAAAAAGTCCCTTTCTATCGCCATCGAAGCTAATGCTGAAAGTCAAACCTGCCCTGTCATATTTCTGGCATAAGTTTTAATTCACTTTAGGGCTGAAAATGTCCGCTCGACAGAAGCAGTGTACACGGGAATGGTCACCGCCAAATATACCAATGTGTACAGCTGCCCCGTGCTCTAATTCAGATTTTTCTGATGAAGGAAGTCAAGGAGATCAGTGGGAGATTTTCCTGCAAAATCATCCATGGCATACATTACAGTCAGTTCTGTTTTTAGCCGAGACAGATCAAAAACTGCTCCGTGGCTCTTGTGTTAAACTGGAGAAGGCTGCATGCGGGAAATTTTTCTCGTATTCCCGAAACTTCTGGGGGTCGAGGAGCGTGACAAACATCAGTTTTTTGTGGTTTTGAAATCTGGTCTGTGTCTGGCAAATAATATTGTCCATAATCCTGCCATGGAGTTGACGGTAGTGCGCGCTAGGATCTTGCACTCGGAGCGTTTGCGGTGCGTTCAGTGGCCTCGTAGAGTTCCTCATATTGGCTTCTATCCAATCAATGGGTCTGAATAAGGTGACGTTGCCGTACGCCTGCTAGAGGGCCCTACTGACACCAACTCAAAATCTAATTGGTTGAAGCAACAGTTTAATCGACATTTATTCTGTGTTAGAGGGCCTGCAGAATGGATTGTGAAGGCCTCTCTGCCTGGCAACAAATTATGGCTGAAATATGTTTGGTTAAATGCTTTAATACAAAAATACATGTCTGGAAGCAGCACAACCATCGGAAAAGCTATGAAAGGAAGCGGACAGACTATTTGGAATTATTTAATAAGTATTCATGGACAAAATATAATTAACATCAGTTTGTGATTCAGATATTTTTTTAGGCCAGCAGAGAAGGCCTTGCAGGCCCTGATGGCCCACCACTCAAGCTCATGGTTAACTCATCAGGTCTTACATCACCGGTCAGCGCCTGACACAATTCTCTGCCGCTTTCTCCAATAAGATAACGGAATAATCTGACCTTAGTGTTTTACTCTGCCTCCGGCATTGCAAGTTTTGTGTATAATGTGAACTCGTCCTTCCATGTTCTCCATGACTTCACCAGGTCTTAAGCATCGAGGCTTTATACCCTGCGTCTTCTCATTAAACTTGTATCTCGCGAATATCTTGTGCGATCTTGCGATGTCCATGGTTTTATTTAATTTTAGCTCAGACCCGGCACTTAAAAGTTTCTCTCGCACTTTCGCTGAGGAAGGGTTTCCGCAGTAGCTGCACTTATGAATATGCTAAGCACAGTCCTTCACCCACGAATATTTACCTTATATGGGCAGGCACTCAATTACGTGGGAGGCGTGATGATGCGAGACGCAACTCCGCCTCACACGGCGACCGAGCTGCAGACTATGGCTGTATACAGTATATGGACGAAAGTAGGATCCAGTTATGACCGTTATGCGTAGAATTTCGAAATGAAACCTGCCTAACTTTTGTAAGTAAGCTATAAGGAATGAGCCTGCCAAATTTCAGCCTTCCACCTACACGGGAAGTTGGAGAATTAGTGATGAGTGAGTGAGTGAGTCAGTGAGTGAGTGAGTCAGTCAGTCAGTCAGTGAGGGCTTTGCCTTTTATTAGTATAGATGTTTTATATTCCAAAGCCCCTCCATTTTTCTAACTTCCTTTTCGCTTCCTCCTTTCCTGTGCTACACAATACAATGTCATCAATAAAAAGCATGCACCACAGGGATTGATCATTTATCCCATGATTCCTGATTAAAAATGCAAGAGCTTAAGAAGGTCCCCAGTGCAGACCTACTCTAACTGGAATCTTGTCTGTTACCCCAACACTGCTTCCAACTCATGTCCTCACTTCCTCATACATTTCCTTGACAATTCTCACATACCTCTCTGATACCTAAAGGAGAAATGTTTTACATTACCAAAGTTTTACTTTAAACTAACTGTGCAGATTCTTCAGTAGAAAGGTCATACTCTGGAATTTAGCAAGATTTGCAGAATTATTTGCCCACAAGAGACTGTTGTAACAGGGTAATGAAAGAGAAAACATTCTTAATTAACAGTCATATACTGATTAACTCAAATGGCAAAAGATGTCTAAGAATTATAAATACTCATGTAGTTCGGTACTGTCTCAGTTCAACCTGAAGATGTATTAAAGTAATTGTGCTGGACATCTTTAGTACCTTGGAATAAATAAAAGAACCTTCAAATCTTCCAGAGCTTCAATAGATTATTTAATAAAGAGAAAATCCCTGACAGGCTCCTTTTTCGCCAATGCACCTCAAGATCTGTTGACGTGGCACCCTATCATACCCCTTCACTAAATCAATAAATACCATATGCAAGCCTTTCTGTCTTTCTCAATGCTTCTCTCTAAGCTGTCTCAATACAAAGACAGCAACAGTTGTTCCTCTTTCTGGCATAAAACCAAACTGTTCCTCCTATGGTGGTCTCTTGCCTAAGCCTTCTCTCTATAACCCTTTCCCAGATCTTGATTGTGTGTGACATCAGCTTTAACCCTGTATAGTTTCCACAATCCTGAATATCTCCCTTCTCCTCATAAATGGGTACAATCATACTGTTCCTCCACTTCCCAAGTACTTTCTATAGATAATAATAATAATAATAATAATAATAATAATAATAATAATAATGATAATAATAATAATAATAATAATAATACATTTAATTTATATTGCACTTTATATTTTAGCAATCTCAAAGTGCTACAGAGTAAAAATAAAAATAATAAAACAAGAAAATCTATTTATACTTTAACAAAATATCTTTCTAAAAAGATGAGTTTTTAGATTCCGTTTAAAAACATCAGTCGACTGTGGGGCTCTCAGGTAGTCAGGGAGGGCGTTCCACAGTCTCGGCGCCACAGATGAAAAAGCCCTATCACCCATACTGTGAAGCTTGGTTCTAGGGACTTGGAGAGTGTTAGTGTGTACAGAGCGGAGGGTGTGTGAGGAGGTATGAGGGGTAAGGAGTTCCTGTAAGTAAAGGGGGGCATGTCCATAAATGCACTGATGGGTGAGGAGAACGACCTTGTACTCTATTCTGAGTGAAACATGGAGCCAGTGAAGGGTTTTCAGGATTGGGGTGATATGGTCATGCTTTCGCACCCTCATCAGGATCCTGGCAGCGCAATTCTGAATATACTGGAGTCTCTGAATACTCTTGCCAGGAATCCCAATGAGGAGCGCATTACAGTAATCCAGCCTGGAGGAGACAAAGGCATGGACGAGCTTCTCTGCATCTGCCAGGGTGAGAGTTGGATGGAGTTTAGCGATGATCTTGATCTTATTAATCTGCATGTCTTTAATAATGTGTAAGGAAAACCAGGATACACGGAGGAAAAAAGTAACAACGGGGTAATATGCAAACACCATACAGGTATTGACCAGGCATAGTATTTGAATGCCAGAGAAGAGGGTCTGTATAGCAGAAGTAGAATTTACACAACCATTATGGCCCTCTTGTGAATTGTAATTAATAAAAAGTAATAACAATATTTAAAATAACATTACTATAAATTATGCAGTTTATCCCACACATTCAGATCAATGTCTAACAATCACACTCATTACCTGTATAGAGAAACAAGGGCACAAGTGACTCAATGAGATGAGCAAAACAGTTTCCACATATTTCATTTGAGTGTCTCTGTTAGAATGTAAAGAAATAAATATGAAGTAACTTCTCCTTGTTATGCAAAGAAAACTACAGTATATGGTAAGAATCTGCATCATATGCTTGCAGGCTACAATATTCTATGTACTTTTTAAACTAGTTTAGTCCTGGTCAGGGTGATGAGCATTCAGAGGAGTTTATACCAACAGCAACAAGAACAAGCAGCCATGGATGAGAATGTAAGACATCTCATAGCACACTCATAGCAGGCCGAATCGGTGTTGCCAACCAACATAATGCTGTTTTACTGGACTGTAAGACAAGGCTGAAATCCCATGAACATGTGGAATTAATACAAACAGCAGGTAAAAAGCCAAACTTCTCAAAACTAAATCAGAGTCGAAGTATTGTGAGTAGGTAATGTTATATGCTCGGCTGCTCTGCACTCTTTTATCTACAGTATTTTCTTCTTCATGGTGGGCTAATATTAACAGCTACTTTGCTATTTTATAGAAAACTGCAATGAATAAATAGGTGGTATTTATTCATTATGTCATCTTTTAGCAACTTTCCCAAAAGTGCACATTTACTGTAGTTCTGATGTAATCCTATATTTGCAGCAGTAGGTGAAATAACACTGCTCTGTAGAAAGACAGGACTTTTTTTTCTAATAAAATAAGTGCCACCAGTAGACACTGTTAATACATTGCACAATGAACATAGCTAGAATGTTTCAAATTTACATATTTGAAGAAATGCTGAGAATCTTATTTTAGTCATCATTGTCATTTAGGACTGGGGTGTCAAACTTGCCTCCTGGGGTCCGCTATGACTGCAGGTTTTCTTTCCAGACATTTTCTAAGTCAGTACCTGCAGTACAAAAACAACATTTTTTATATAGTATATTTTCATACTGTACAAACAGTGCAGTGCAAAGTGCTTTACAAGAAGAAAAAGAAAAAACAAATAAGATTAGGTAAGAATGTTAATGAATAAGTAACAAAAAATAAATTAACAAATCTATATGATCTTATAAAACATAGATTCAAAATTAGTAGAAGGGTAGTGTGTTTATAAAAAAATATAATGTAAGTCTCAAGGACTGGAAAAAAACAAAAAAAACTCCAGTTAAGCTGGAGGAAAAAAAACAAAATCTGCAGAAGTACCAAGGCCAGAAGATAACCCAGCCCCCACTGGGAAGTTGCTGATGCTAATTCAACACTTATAATTAACGTTTTTTTGTTAAAAGGCAGTGAATCAATACAGTGATGTGAAGCTAACCAAAACATGACCAGTTAACTCAGGAGTCTCAAGTGGTCCTGGAGGTCCACCATTTTCACTCCAGCCAGTCTCCTATTTAGCTGCTAAAGAAACTTGTCACTTCATTCTTAGTGCTCTCATTCTGCTGCACCAGTCATTTCCATCCATCCATCCATCCGTCCATTTTTAAACTTGCTTATCCTGAGCAGGGCCTCATGGAAGCTGGCGCCTATCCTAGTAAGCATCATTCACATGACAGAAACAATCCCTAGACAGGGCACCAGTCCACGTGTTCCTTTATCTCTGATATTTCTCAGACCCTTTTCACCCTTTTCAGGTATTTTATTGAGATATTGTATGACAAACACGGGTGCAAATAGGATCTAAGTTGTTCTGGGCTTTCTTTGCATCTCATTATTGTTGGGCTACTGGTTGAAAAAAAACATGCCACATTTAAATTGCAAGTTAATTAAAATTAAAACAATGTAGTATGCACCATTAGCATTAGTAACTGGAGAAAGTGGTTGAAATGAAAACCTGCAGCCACTAATGCTCTCCAGGAACTCAGTCTGACAACCCTGATTTACAAGATATGTCTGCTTGGTGCTGAATTTGAATTGTGAGAACACTACCAACAATAAAAAAATTGGTAAAAGGATGGGGTAAACAATGAGGCCAGTCAGGGCCATGTATCTCTGTCCGTGGGTGGTGACGCATTTTACGTTTTTACACAGTCATTAGGTCAAAATATATGTAATCTGTTATTTGTGGTTAATTATTTCCTTCCAAAATGCTATCTATCTATCTATCTATCTATCTATCTATCTATCTATCTATCTATCTATCTATCTATTGGACTACTGATGCAGTAGGGGAGCTAAGGGGGAACAGGATGTTAGAGAATTCCAGCAGTGGCCACCAAGAATCCAATGCAGAATTAACTTAATGGAAATTCCAGAAAACTTACATCATTCACCTAATGTAGGAAATTCCAGTAGGTAACTAGGCCAAGCCAAAGATGGGAAACCGCTGCCTATTTCATAGTCTTGGGGCCTGGAGAGAGCATAAAGGTGATAGCCCTTTCAAATCAGCTTAGGGTTACGTTTGAAATGGGGATGACTAGAGGACATTTTGGCTGGGCAGTAATTGTAAGTTTTGCAGATCAGGGTTGTCGATGTCAGATCTTGGAGAGCTGCAGTAGCAGCAGGTTTTCATTTCAGACACTTTCTTAATTAGTAACAATTTTCTTGCTGCTAATAAAACATACTTAAGTTGTTTTTTAAGATTCTGCACACTGAATTCTTTCCTTTTCCTTTGACCAGCAGGCAAATAATAATTAGATGCAAACTGAACCGAAGTAGATGGAATGAGGACCTCTGGTCACTGCAGCCGTTCACAATTTGAGCTTGATTCCCAAATGCATATAGTAATTCTGTAAATAACATTTTCAAACCTGCTTAAGCCAATCAAGTGATGTGAGGGACATGGCAGCATTAGCTGCAAGGCAAGAATTGGCTCTGAATAGGGAGAAGGGAATAACCCCGAGAGTGGGCTCCCTACCTGAGCTAATGATTAATGAAGTAGGTAAAATCTCATTGACAAAGAAATAGTTTAGCCAGAGGTGTAATGTGAGGTCACTAAGTGAGCGGGATTGTGTACTAATGAATCTGGGAAAGCCACCCTGTCTTTTTGTCTTTTATTTGTGATTATTTATTAGAAAGCTATTTGTTTTACTCTGGCTATTCATTCCTCCTTTGGGTGTTTATTTAGTGTTATTTGACCTTTTGGTAGCCACTTTCTTCTGGTTTAGAGTGAATTAAAAACATACTTTTTATATATAAACATATAAAAAAGGGTATTTTACATTGGTTGCACAAAACACATTAACCATCTGCCTTTTGTGAACTAGAATGGCAGACTGTACAGAACAAAAGCTATAAAGATATTTAGTAGAAATGTCACCTTTTAAATCCAACAGTCTATCCTGACAATGAACCTGCTGAGTGGACAGTACTCTCACTTTTCACTTTCTCCTGTGATAGTAACAAAAGGTTTTTTTGCGAGAGGTAGTGATTCATTTAATTTTTCTCTGTATTATGAAGAACCTTAGAGTGCTCATTTCTTGTTCTCTGATTATCTACGTTGACCCTGTACTGTTCATTTTCAGATTTACACTTGACTGTACAGGGCAGAAAGCCTACCTCCTGCTTACTATTTTGCTAGATGGGAGATTTTAAGCACATGGTGGCATTTACTCATCACGGTTCTACCTTTGGCTGTTCATTGCAGCTCACAGTAACTGTCAATTTACCCTGAATATGTCAAGACATGCTATCAAAAGAGAGTTTTCCAGATAGTTATTGCTGCTGTCATCACCAAAACTTTCATCATCTGCACTTCCTTACACACTGGCAGGTGTGTGGTGGGATTTGCTGTCCTCTGCTTCTGCCATTTTCCACTCATAGGTGCTGAGAAGCAGCAGGAAAAGAGAGAAGTTTTTGTTTTCACATGGTGTCCTTTACCTTCTGTGGTATTTGAACTTGTATTTGCCCTCTGGTGGAGACTATGGATCTGCATTCAGATTGTAAAGTGCAAAGAAAAATGTTTGAAAAGATCTATCAACATTCCTGAAGTATTATTATTAATATAATTATTGTTTAGTTTGAAAAGAAAGACTACATAAACAAACTGCAAGTAACCACTATGGGACATTGCTGAGCTTCTAGTGAATGTAATACTCTCTGCCAGACAGATGTTGTGTAAAGTCCAGAGACAGTTTCTGTGGAGCCAGTGGGTGTAGAAAGGTCAGCTGAAAAAAACAACTTCAGAAATAGAAAAAAGCAAGTAAGAGTCATTATACTTATGAATTTAGTCAACATCTCTTCTTGTGTCTGCTTTATTTTGGCAAATACCTGACTGCATATAGTGAATTCAGAAACGTTTTGGACACCTTCCATTTTTTTTTTTAACATTTTGCAATGTTGCAGCATTGTGTTAAAATCATATAAATTAATTTCCCCCATTTAACAACAGTCATTACCCCAGAATGAGAAAATGAAAACAGGATTTAAGAAATTGTTTATCAAAAATAAAACAATTTAACAATTCACGTTGACTGAAGTATTCAGAGCCTTTACTATGAGACTTGAAATTTGGCTCAGGTGCATCCCATTTTACTGATCATCTTTGAGATGTTTCTACACTTTATTTGGAGTCCATCTGTGGGCAATTAAGTTGAGTGGATGTTATTAGCAAAGGTAAACACCTCTCTGTATAGGGTCACACAGTTGACAATGTGCATTAGTACAAAGAAACAAGCCATGAGGTCAAAGGAATTGCCTGCAGAGCTTAGAGACAGGATTGTGTGAAGGCTAGAAAAATTCCTGCACCATTAAAGGTTCCCAAGAGCACAGCTGCATTCAGAATTTTTAAATGGAAGAATTTTGGAACAACAATGAACCCTCCTAGAGCTGGCCACCTAGGAACTAAGCCATCGGGGAACAAGGACCATAGTAAGAGAGGTGATCAAAAAAACGGAATTGACACTTTGTCTGAGCTCCAGATAACCTGCATGGACCTGGGAGAAACCTCCAGTAGGACCATTGCAATACTCCACTTATTTGGGCTTTATGACAGAAGCCTCTCCTCAATAAAACATGCATGGAACACTGCTTGGAGTTTGCATAAAGGCACCTAAACTTCTCTCAGAGTGTGAGAAACAAGATTCTCTGGTGTGACAAAATCAATATTAATATCATGTCTGGAGAAAACCAGGTACCACTCATCACCTGTGCAATACTTTTCCAGTGTTGAAGCATGGTGGTCACAGCATCATGCTGTGGGGTTGTTTTGCAGTGGCAGGGAATGGGAGACTAGACAGGATTTAACTAAAGCTGAATGGAGTAAAGTACAAAGATATCCTAATGAAAACCTTCTCCAAAGTTCTCTGGACCTCAGACTGGATTGAAAGTTCACCTTCCAACAGGAGAATAACCCTAAACACAAATTAAAAACAACAACGCAGAAGTGGCTTAGGGACAGCTCTGGAAATATTCATGAGTGGATAGATTTGAACCCTATAAAACATCTCTAGAGAGACCTGATATAGTGTCCACCAAAAGTCTCCATCAAAACCTAACAGAGCTTGAGAGGATCTGCAGAAAAGAATGGCAGAAAAATCTCCAAATCCAGATGTGCAAAGCTTGTCATGTCATACCCAAGAAAATTTTCAAAAATTCCCAAAATCTTCTATTTGCTTTGCCATTCTGGAGCATAGAGTGTTGCTTGATGTGGGGAAAAATAAATCGTAAAATGTTAAAAAATGAAGGAGTCTGAATACTTCCTGAATCCACTGTTTATTTATGCTATTAATGTACAAACACGTGGCTTAGACTCAGCCCTCCACAGGCTGACAGTCTATTCTAAGAAATGCACCCGTAATTACTTGTGAAGGAAAAAGCTGGCAATAAAACCTACTTATTTTTGTGACTACTTTAGAAATCAGAGGACACAGTAGAAACACTACATGGATACACTAAGAACTACATACTCCACAGACTCAGTGTAACCATGTGAATAAAATCTGAACTTTTCATATTAGAATCTAATATATCCGTCCTTCTGTTTTTTTTTTTTACCTTGCTTTAATTATTGCAGAGTTCCATGGATCGAGATCATACATTTGGTTCAACCCTATAAATTCCATACACATAGTGACCTTCCAGGGAATAGAACCAAAGTCCCTCAAGCTGTTCGGCATCTACTACCACTTCATCACCCCATTTCTCAATATAACTTTATTAACTTTGACATCCTATAATAAAACTATCCATAGGACAGCAGTCTGAGGAACCTTCTCCATATATTAAAAGAGAACCTGTTACTTGGGTTAGAAAAGGGATACATGGATTGAATACAGTTTCTAGCTGTTACAAATATGATGAGAATAGAACTGCATCCTCACGGTTCCTATTCTGGTCTCTGTCTGTACTAAGTTTTGCATACTGTCCCTTTTTTCCAGTTTCTTTACACAAATCTAAGACTTGCAGGTTAGACTGGGGTGGTGTCTTTGAACTGGCTGGTATTAGTAAGGATAGCCTGTGAAGGAGTGGAGTCGATTGAGGGTTTGTTTTGTGCTTTGGTATCAATCATGTAATGAAAACAGCTGGCTTAGAAAATGCAAAGGAGGATGAACAGATATCATCTATTAAAGCATATGGGTATAAGCACATCACAAAACAAGGGATTTTTTCCTTTAATGACCTGCAACACCACTCTAAATTCCTTTGTGATATCAGTGCTGATTTCTAAGTAATTTGATTTGCTGCCAGTTTTCTTTTACTGCACTAGATGGCCTTTTTCCTATGAATGTGTAACACAGGATTCCTCTGAGTTGTTCCTGGCTGAGCTCCAGTACCATTATTGTGTGTTAGATAGGAGCAGCTCTGGACTACATAAACAATATTTTTTCTTACATCAGCTATTTTGGTTAGTAGAATGAGAGAACTTAGCCATGATAGACAGCTCACAACTACATGAACTCTGTTCTTCTTAACATTGTGCTTTTGAGGAAACATTGTGTCCGCTTCTGGAACTGCTTTTCTTCAATGTCAACTGCGAATCCTGTCCCAGAGGTAGCCACCAGTTAAATATTTCATGTGAAAAGAAAGAGCAAAAGTAGCACATTGCCAGTTGGAGATCTCCAACATAAGTGAAGATTTTTTGAAAATCACCATATGCATATGAACAGTTCTAAGCAGGATGTGAAAATGCTGCTGTGGGTGAAGCTGCACAAACAGGAACCAGTATGCAGTTCATACTAGTTCTTGTATGACTTGTTAACATAAGTTGGTTCTTCTATAAAATAGTTGAGATTAAAGCAAAGAATTCAAAATTAAAGTTGGAAAACAATTATAGAGAATAAGGCAAAGAAATCAAAATTAAAGTTAGCAGTCAAGGTTGACAACCAAATATGTCTATTGCTCTTGGAATATGCAATATACACCTTACATATTTTCTTTCATACACTTTGGTATTATCTAGTTCATAATAAGGGACATTTTGAAATAACTTTTGCAAGAAAACCAAAAGTAACCATAAAGCAAGATGCATTTTAAGCTAAGAAAATGTTACATTTCGGCAATGTCTGAAAGACTACATAAATGTAGTACAGGCAATGTCTGACCATCCATCCAGGTTTGGCTTCCACTTTATATCCATTGCTGCCGGGGTAGGCACCATCTCCCCAGACCCTGAAAAGGATAAATTATTTTGAAGATGGCTGACTGGCAGGATCTTGCTCTGGATGGATCAAACTAGTTGATTGGACACAACCTGTAAATAATCATATAGCTTAAAGGGGAAGCACACACTATTTCTTAGGTGTGTTTAAGTTGTACTGTTCCCTGCATTACCACTTTTTCTGGTAAGGATCATGGGAAGCTGGACAATATTCTGGTGTTAGCAAATGCAAAACAGTACCTGCTGTGATGCTAGTCACACTCACTTCCACAAATTCAGATTAATATGAACAGTGTCAAGAATATCATTGATTACATGTGTCTGATGGTGCTGAGCACAGGAAATCAGGTTGTAAACTATACCAAATTTATGTCTGTTTTGTCCACATCTCCAAATGTGTGGCTTATGCCAAATATGTCTCTGCATACCCATCTATCCTCTGCTAATTCAAACTTCTAGAAACCATCATTAAACAAAGTGTATCTGATATGTTACCCAGTCGTTTTCTGTTGTTCCTATTTACCTAACCCCAGTGCATCCAGCAGGGGGCGTATGCTCCTTGGTAATATGTAGAGTCTGTAGTTCTTAGTAAACCAAAGGTTTCTATATATATATATTTTATTATATATACTGTATATCAAGTGGCATAGTGGTTATTCCAAGATGAAGAAAGGTTGCACTTACCTTCTTTTAATATCGACTGGACACTCACAATAACACAATTATGAAGGACAGCTTCTGGCAAAGCATGCAGTCATGTGGTTCCTGCATTTGGCTCGCAGGAGTGATGTCTTCCACCTGTCCTTAGGAGAGCTCTAATGTTCATTGCAACTTTACACTTTTTTTACTGTCTTTGGTTCCAAAATAAGAGCATGTAATTTCCAAACATTAGATTCATTTTTTGCTAACAAAAAAAAATAAAATAGGGAAACACTAACTAGCAAACATTAGCCCCGGCCATATATTGACCATCACCAAAGACGGAGCACATCAGCACCTTTTTATAGCCTGCCTTAGTTGACTACTCTCATCTCTTCCCATCTTAGTTGTACCTTCTCCCTGTCAGCTGGTTGGTATAGTTTAAATGTTTGTGTCGATTCATGGTCTTAGTTTTGAGTAAAACAATATACTATGGAATAAACCTCACAGATCATTGTGGCACACTTCAGACCTTTGGTTAAACCCAGTTAACTGCACTGTAAATAAATATATATTGTGGCCAGCATGGGGCGCCACTAAGCCCCAAACCACAGACACAACTACCAGAGACACAGTCCTGGGTCAATAAAAAGGCTTTTACATGCTTCCTTTTTCAATTACCTAGATAGATAGATAGATAGATAGACAGATAGATAGATAGATAGATAGATAGATCCTTTATTAATCTATGCATCCATTATCCAACCCACTATATCCTAACTACAGGGTTACGGGGGTCTGCTGGAGCCAATCCCAGCCAACACAGGGTGCAAGGCAGGAAATAAACCCCGGGCAGGGCGCCAGCCCACCGCAGGGCACGCACACGCACACCCACATACCAAGCACACACTAGGGACAATTTAGAATCGCCAATGCACCTAACCTGCATGTTGGACTGTGGTAGGAAACCGGAGTACCCGGAGGAACCCAACGCAGACACGGGGAGAACATGCAAACTCCACGCAGGGAGGACCCAGGAAGCGAACCCGGGTCTCCTAACTGCGAGGAGGCAGCGCTACAGGCAGGTGTAACAGTCTATAATCTTGTATACTGTTAACGTTTACCCACCCTGGTGGAACTGAAGAGTCGCATAGTGTGGGGGAGGAACGATCTCCTGAGTCTGTCAGTGGAGCAGGACAGTGACGGCAGTGACGGGGTCCAGGAGGGGCTTGGGCCTCCTAAAATCCACCACTAGCTCCTTGGTTTTGCTGGTGTTTAGTTGTAGGTGGTTTGAGTCGCACCATTTAACAAAGTCCTTGATTAGGTTCCTATACTCCTCCTCCTGCCCACTCCTGATGCAGCCCCATGATAGCAGTGTCGTCAGCGAACTTTTGCATGTCGCAGGACTCAGAGTTGTATTGGAGATCCAATGTATATAGGCTGAACAGAACCAGAGAAAGTACAGTCCCCTGCAGTGCTCCTGTGCTGCTGACCACAATGTCAGACCCACAGTTCCCGAGATGCACATACTGAGGACTGTCTGTAAGATAGTCCACAATCCATGCCACCAGGTATGAATCTACTCCCATCTCTGTCAGCTTGTCACTAAGGAGCCGAGGTTGGATGGTGTTGAAGGCGCTAGAGAAGTCCAGAAACATAATTCTTAGAGCACCACTGCCTCTGTCCAAGTGGGAGAGGGATCGGTGTAGCATATAGATGATGGCATCTTCCATTCCCACCTTCTCCTGTTATGCGAACTGCAAAGGGTCGAGGGCGTGGCGGACCTGTGGCCTCAGGTGGTAAAGCAGGAGCCGTTCCATGGTCTTCATCAGATGTGACGCCAGAGTGACAGGCCGGAAGTCATTCAGCTCACCAGGACGTGATACCCTCAAAACCTCGGGACTCTCCCCTGTTCCAGGCTCAGGTTGAAGATGCGCTTTAGAGGACTCCCCAGCTCCAACGCACAGGCCTTCAACAGTCGTGGCGATACTCCATCAGGACCCACTGTTTTGCTGGCACGAAGTCTCCTCAGCTCTCTGCTTACCTGGGCTACTGTAATTGTAGGGGAAACTCTCTCCTATGATGGTATCAGCAGAAGGATGGGAGGAGGATGTAGTACTCTGAGGTGAGAGTGGGTTAGGGTGGTCAAACTTGTTAAAAAAGTTCTTTATCAGGTTTGCTCTCTCCACATCTCTCTCAATGGTGACACCCCGCTTCGAGCTGCAGCCAGTGATGATTTTCATCCCATCCCACACTTTATTCATGTGTTATTCTGCAACGTTTGCTCCAGCTTTCTCCTGTACTGCTCCTTTGCCTCCCTGAGCTGGACTCTGAGTTCCTTCTGCATGCGCTTGAGCTCATGCTGATCACCGCCTTTAAAAGCCCTTTTCTTCTGGTTCAAAAGCCCCTTGGTGTCACTTGTAATCCATGGCTTGTTGTTAGCATAGCAGAGTACTGTTCTTACTGGAACTACAATGTCCATACAGAAGTTGATGTATTCAGCAGTGCAGTCAACAACCTCCTCAATGTTCTCACTATGTGACCCCTGCCGGATATCCCAGTCCGTAGTTCCAAAGTAGTCTCTCAGAGCCTGCTCTGCCTCAGGGGACCACTTCCTGAATGAGTGTGTGGTTGTAGGTAGCTCCCTCACTCTTGGTTTGTAGTGAGGCTGAAGCAGAATCAGGTTATGATCTGCTTTCCCAAGTGTAGGCAGCGGGGTGGCGGTGTATGCGTCCTTAACGTTTGCATACAGTAGGTCAATAGTCCTATTTCCCCAGGTTTTACAATCTAAACAGAACATTTATTATTCCTATTCTTTGCATTCTTTTTTATTCTCCCCAGTCGAGTTTTGCCTATCCTCCCTCCACCTCCAACTACCCAGGATAAGCAGGATGTGGGCCTCTAGACCGTAGATGGTGTGTCACTTGCTCCAAGATCCCTCTAACAAACGCCTCCTT
This sequence comes from Polypterus bichir lapradei, assembly GCA_026402145.1. Lineage (NCBI taxonomy): Eukaryota > Metazoa > Chordata > Cladistia > Polypteriformes > Polypteridae > Polypterus > Polypterus bichir. The sequence goes on along the minus strand of JANRMT010062813.1, from coordinate 25,017,692 downwards.
ATCTACCCTCCACCTGATAATCACCTGATGCACGGCAGCACTCGGGTCCCAATTTGAGGCAGCCCATCCAGGTAGGTGTGTGGAATGTCGTCGGAGGAGCTTCATAAACTCTGCACTTCAATGGTGGCACTCTTTGAGGTGCGCAAACCTGGGAATGGCCAGATCTCTGTAGGTGGGTATACCTTTTATTGGTTTGGGCGCTCTGAGGGTTGTCATACTTGGGGAGTAGCTGCTGCTGTGGCAGATCAGGTACTTTTTTCTGATGGTGTCTGATGTCACTCCTTTCAACGAATGTATTATGAGACTCAGATTAAGGCACTCTCTCGGTGCCTTGTCTGTTGTCTCAATGTATGCTCCGACCGCGGTGAGTGATGTCTTGGTGAGGGAGACATTTTATTCACAATTGCAATAAGTAGTTGATGGGTGCCCTTGATGTGACAATCCTCTGGTCATGGGTGACTTTGATGCTACCACTGGCACTGACAGGGCTGGCTATGAGGATTGTGTCGGTCCCCATGGGCCTTGTGACCTTGGTGGAAGTGGCTTTATGTTCCTTGACTTTGCAAAAGGTCAGGGGCTGCGGATCACTGGATCCTGGTTCCAGCACTATTAGCCACTTTGTTAGACTTGGTACTTCAATTCTGGTAGTGTGGTGAAGGAGATCGATCACATCCTCGTGGGCAGACGCTGGAGGCTCCTAAAGAACTACAGGGTGTACAGAAGTGCCTAGTTTGTGAGTTCTGACCACAGACTTGTTGTTGCTACTCTGAAGGTCCAGTTTAGCCTCCAGTAGGCTACCACCTAAAAGGAGAATGAGGCTGGACCTGGCCAGACTGTTTCTAATGAGTCTGCATGTAGTTTGTGTGAGGAACTTGCAGACTTAGGTGCAACTGCCGATCTTAATGTGATGTGGTAGACCTTCCTTGACAAGACCCTGAAGGTTACTAGAGGCTGTGTTGGTGTTGCCAGTGATCCCAGAAGGGGGTATTTTATCTCGGAGGGCACCCTGGATATCATTGAGAAGAGTCGCATGGCATGGCTTGATGGCAACTCCAGTCTGCACCGAGAACTGAGAAGGATGGCTTCCAGGGCTCTGAGGAGTCTGTCACAATAGTAAATAAAAGTAAATGTACAATGCTGATATACCTGTAAAGTAGCCTGATATTCACTACAAAGATACATTTGTTACACCAGCAAGAACAGTTTCAGATGATCTCATCAGTCACCCATCATTCTGGGAGGCAGCCAGTGCAGGCAGATATTCTAAGACTTTTGATGTGAATACTTTTTGACTAAGCATGCTGAAAGTGGCTTTGAAGCATACAGGAAATTCATGCAAGTGGCCAGCTGTCCTTAAGGCTTAGGTGCTTGTGATGCTGCTTGTGAGTATAAATCAGATCAGTCACAGTCTGGATTTGATTAGCACAAAAGACCCCTACCTATACAAGTGAAGTAATAAAATTTAGAAGAAAAAGAACTTCTGGGGTAGTGAGATAGTGATGATTCCTTGAGATTTTGTACATGAATAACCATTATGTTGCTGATTTCTGTTAATGACAACTGCAATTTTAAAAACAGTCTTGATTTGTCATTTTAAAGGTTCAGCATTCCTAAACTTCAATGAAAGATTTGTTTTAGAAAAATTTCATTTTATTTACTGTAGTTATTATACAATTTGAAAACCTAACACACAAAAAGATTTGTGCGCGTTTTTATTTCATATATGTAATGCATGTTTTTTTGTATTCATCATTATGCTTTTGTTTTATCAAATTTTATGTTTTGTTATACTGATTTTCTAAATACTCTAATGGGCTGATATGTACCTTGAACCAGAAGCTAGCTCATGATGTAGCATGGTAAACATTCAGTATGGTGGCAGAGATTTAAAAAAAATACTTGCGAGTATTGCATCAAAATAGGCAGAAGTAAACATTGCAGTGATAATCCTCTATCTACTCAGAGTAGGTAAAACAAATTGAAGCATTTTAGTATGATTTACATGATATTTCCTAAAATGTGTTACTAGATTGAACCTCCATAAGTTCTTTAGCATTATAGTTAGTCTTCCTTTAAACAACTTTTTAAAATTAGGTACAGTAACTGCCATAATGCCACAAGGACATTTTGACACACTCACTTAGTAATGATACCTGCATCCTCAGCTCCAGTTTTGAGGGTTATGGAAGATATGTTAAACTTAATTAAAGAATAAGTAATGAAATGCATTTCATTTGTCATTCCAACAGAGGACTCATCACAAATATTTTTAGTAATGTATTTTATTAGTACCAATGTTTGTGATGTTCCAAACGACAAATACAATGCATTTCATTGCTACATGCATTACAAAAAACATTCCAGTAGAGGATGCACTGCAAACCGTTTTCTCTCTGTCCGCCATTTGTTCTCTGTTGGGCATATTGCAATGCATTTTGTAATGCTTGCAATAAAAAAATGCAATGCCTTTGTCATTTCAACAGATGTCACATCACAAATATTAGCACTGCTATTGAGAATCCTGTAGCAAGAGACAAAATGACAATATAGCTTAATAAAGACAAATTTAAAAAGATCAAATGCAGAAGATAAGAATGAATGAGGGAGTCCTAAACATTTTAATTATCTGCATTAATATAGCAAAATGAGAGCTGGAATAAATTGTTTAAATAAATAACAATTCAGTTAACAACTATAAGATGGCACACTGGCTTCCCAAGACCCGAGTTTGAGATCCCAGTGGTCAGACCATCAGCTACTTTCCTCTGTGTGACCATCAGTGGGCACCTATGGGATTAGTACTTCCTCTATCAAACTTTTTAATTTCTTATCATTCTTCTATATAATGTAAGCCATCATGTGTCTGTCTGGCATCTATAGTCTAGAAAGATAGATAGTCTACTGAGTATATTCAGTGTTAACATTTGTGATGCACCATCTATTGGAATGCATTTTGTATTGCATATAGCAATTTTCTTTACTACCCTCTTTTCTGTACTGCCACTATGGATCGACAGAACAAATGGATATGAAAAATATAACCTTGTGCTCAAAAAATAGATAAAGGTAAAAGTCAAAAACCATCAAAACTTATCTAGTAACCAAAGCCCAAAATGATTATGGTATATACTTACGTATAAGTCGGGTCTTGAAACCTAAAAAATTGATCATAAAATCAGACCCCGACTTATGCGCCCATTCAATTCAATGCACTTAATTTTTTTTTTCACTTCTTCTTGCATCCTCCAATCTCACATCAGTTTCTCAGGCACATCAAAGTTTGTTGCAGCAGCGCAGTTACCAATTTCTTTCGCTACTTCATCGACATTTAATTTAAAACCAGCTTCATATTTTTTTCTGATCGAATGCTCCATCGTAGATAAGGGCTGTTCTTACATTAAAGGTGTATGAGGATGTGAGATACATAAAACACAAATCAGTGCAAACGTCGCTTCAAAATAGTTCCGGTATCACTGTGTGGTCACGTAGGCACAATACTGTACATAGAAAAAAAAAGGCAGTGTGCTCTGTGGTTACTCTCTCAGGTGGGCGTTAGCATATTATAATCTCTTGGATCAATAGTGCAGGTTTTCCACATTCGACTTATACGACCGACATTATAAAATATCAGATATTATACATTAAAATCAAAGTCAGAGACACACAAAGTTCTAATATCCTAAAAAGATTTACACTAAACCTTTTGCACAATAATCCCAAATCTTGGACACTGGCAGTAGCATGCAACCATCTTGACTGCACTCTGTCTGATGAACTTACAGAATGCATCATCCTGATGTCACATGTCTGCAATGGGGCTACATTGTTAGCAACAACAATATGGCTGCTGGCAAAGAAAATGGCAGTGGTCATAAAATACAAAACAGACATGTGAAAAATAAAATATTACAAAACAAAGGCATAAATGATTTTGACATAGTTTAAAGCCCAGAAATTTGATAATAATGTTTGACAGAGCTAAAAATTGCTTCCACAAAGAATTTTGGATCTTTTGAATTATTTTCTTGACTTCTTTTCGAGTTTTGTGTATTAGTTTTGGTGATTTTTGCCTCCTATCTAGATTTTGTCTTTTACCATTTGGTACTTTCATCCATCTCCTGACTTGTCACTTAAAATCCCACAGGGCTAAACCTCCCTTATCATGTCAATAACTCCAACCTCCTGGGTTCAAATCCACTGACTGGTCTTTGTCATTGTGGAAATTGCAGTTTGTCTGAATGAGGTTTTCCTCTAGGTGTTCTTCTAACTTCCTCAAAAATGTAGAGGACTTGTTAATTGATGTTTCCAAATAAGCTTTGTGCGAGTATGACTGGAGGTCTGTGTATGAATGGGCCTGCAATGCACTAGCACACTTTCCAGACTCTTTATTGCCTTGCATGGCTTGAAACTGCATTAAGCAATATTGAAAGTGTTATGTTATGTTACCTTAATAGCATATTTTTTGATTGAAGCTGACGATGTACACGTATTTGATTTTTGACTGAATAGGGATTGTATAGTTGATACACTTGTACAAATCAGAAGTCTTTTAAGAAAAAGCTAGAAACATCACGTGAATAAAAGCAGTCACTCTGACTATACACTGAAGAGAGGCTGCATGATAAGCTCCATTAAACTATAGGATTTTTCAGTGTGCAGCGCGTAGGCCAACTCTTTCCAAAGCTTTTCCAGTCACTTAAGTCATGTTGTAGAGGTGGATTCGGATGAGTAGCTTTGAAGACAGAAGTCATTATTAAAGCAAAGAATCAGAGCCAGGGATAAGCATAATGTTATTTCAGTAACCATAGGGGGGAAGCAGGGTCAAATAAACAGGCCGAGATCAAAACCCAGGTAAGCAAGCAGAAGCAGGCAAAGGCATTCAAAACCGTAAACCATAAGCAAATGTCCACAATTTCACAAAATCACACACATTAAAGCATACCTTAAAGACTGTTGCGGAGGCCTAAAACACAATATTCAAGGACACCCCCAAAAGCTTTGCTCCTTTATAATCTGATCATCCACGGTCAGTGGACTGCTACATGGTTAGAACTGTGACACAGAAGTACTAGATTGGCTTCCTCAGCCCCCTGATGAAGAGAGGTGCCATGAACACAGTCCAGGTTTGCAACCCCAAATCAGAAAAAGTTGGGACGGTATGGAAAATGCAAATAAAAAAATCACAGCGATTCTTAAATTTACTTTGACTTTTATTTCATTGCAGACTATATGAATCCAAGGCATTTCATATTTTGTCTGGTCAGCTTAATTTTGTTTGTTAATATACATTGTGACAGATTGGGGGTACTATCGCTCCCTTGAACCCTTGTCCAAGACGCCAGACACCAGATAAAAGTCCAAAAGTAGACTTTATTCAAACTGCACAGTGCACAAAGCACCCTCCTTTCCACAATACTCATTAATTAACCAATACACAATCAATAAACCAATCCTCCACTCCCAGACACGTTGCCACCCTTCCACCCAGCTCAGCTCGCGTCTGGGAGTTCCCTTAGTCCTTTTATAGTCCCTGACCCGGAAGTGTTCCTTCACCCACAGTCCATGTGACTCCTTATCACTTCCGGGTCAGATCAAAACTCTTCTCTTCTTCATCAGCCCGGAAGCACTTTATTTCTTCTGTCCTCGTGACCTGTAAGTACTTCCGGGCTGTATGAAAAACAAATGTCTCCGTGTCTCCCTGCGTCCCCTGGCGGCCCCGACATTATCCATCAGGGTTGTGCATTAAAACTCCGTAGTCCATGATGCCCTGCTGGAATTCGGGGCATCTCCATGTTGCAGGGAGAGCACCATCTGGTGGCTTGGGGGTCTTGGCCAGGATAAGCTGCCGGCCATAGTCCACAACATCCATTCCTACATTTCAGGCCTGCAGCACATTCCAAAAAAGTTGAGGCAGGGCAAATTAGGGCCAGCAATGAGGTAAAATAATTAAATAATGATGTAATTTCGAACCAATACTGTCAATAGGTGACTGTAATCCTGATTTGGTACAAAAGCAGTACCATGAAAGGCTGAGTCTTTGAGGAGCAAAGATGGGCAGAGGATCTCGAGTCTGTCAATAAATGTGTGAGAAAATGATTGAAGTGTTTAAAAATAATGAAGAAAGATTGGAAGGGATTTGCATATTTCTCCTTCTACAGTGCATAATATCATTAAATGATTCAAGGAATCTGGAGGAATTTCAGTGTGTAAAGAGCAAGGGTGCAAAACTAAGCTGAGCACCCATGATCTCCAATCTCTTAGACGGCACTGATTCAAGAACCGTCACTCATCAATAGCTGATATAACCACATGGGAAGGGGATTACTTTGGCAAACCTTAATCAATGCAGAGATACATTCACAAATGCCACTTAAAACTTTACTGTGAAAAACAGAAGCCTTATGTTAACTGTGTACAAAAGTGGTGTCAACTTCTCTGGGCTCGGAGGCATCAGGGATGGACCATCATACATTGAAAACTATTATTATGGTCAGACGAATCAGTATTCTAATCATTTTTTGGAAGAAATCAACGCCTTGTGCTCAAAACCAAAGACAAAAAGGACCATCCAGACTGTTATCAGCAAAAAGTACAAAAGCCAGGGTCTGTCATGGTATGGGGTTGTGTCAAAGGCACCTTATCAAAGGTAACTTATACTTCTGCGATTGCAGCATTAATTCACAATAATATATTGAGGTTTTAGAGCAACATATGCTGCCTTCAAGGCAACATCTTTTCCAGGGGCGCCCATGCAATTTTCAACAAGACAATGCAAAACCAAATTCTGCACAAATTACAAATGGCAGCGAAAGAAGAAGGTACAGGTACAGGACTGGCCAGCCTGTAGTGAAGACCTATCCACAGTAGAGAATGTGTGGAGAATATTGAAACAAAAAAATGCAACAACGATGGCAATGTACTGTTGCACCCCTTAAGATGTTTTTGCAGGAATCATGGGACAAAACAACACCTGAAACACTTTATTGCTTGGTATCCTCAGTGCAAAAACGTCTTTTAAGTGTTGTGAGAAGGAATGGTGACATTATAAAAAGGTGAATACTTTACCATCCCAGCTTTTTGTGGAATTTGCTGCAGGCCGGAAATGTAGGAAGGGATGTATATTAACAAATGAAATGAAGTTGACCAGACAAAACATGAAATATGTTGGGTTCATACTGTCTGCAAATGAAATTAAAGTCAACGTAAATTTAAAGAGAACAGTTTTTTTTCTTTTGCATTTTCCATACTATACCAGCTTTTTCAAATTTTTGGTTTAATAAGAGCAAACAGCTTTAAAGAATACAAAGAGAGAAAGAGGCCCGAAAAGAGTTCACAGTCTAATCACTAATGTGTTTCCTTAAAAATAAAACTGGATGTCACATAAAAGCTGGACATGACCATGTAATGGAGAAAAGTGGATTGCCGGAGTATAGCACATTTAAAGCAAAGTAATGGACTTAAAGATAAAGATGGAGGCAGATGCTGTACACATGGCAGCATTAAGAAATTATACAGGTTCAAATTCAAAACATGTAAATCACAACCATGTGATACTAAATGAAAAACATGCTCTTTGGACTGAATTTAACTTTTGGGTGAAATCCCAGTAAAAGCAGAATGTTTTAATGAAAGAAAACAATTAACCTTGCTAATATCAAAGGGAAAAGTCCATCTTTAATGGGCTTAAATTGGATTTGGCTATTACATTTAACTACTCTAGAATAAATAATGCGTCTCGTCCAATCTTACAGAAATGTCAGGTGTACTTAATACAGGAAAGCGTTTTACCGAATACATTTGATTGAGGACAAGGAGTGTTTCCAAGATTTTGAAGCACCATTTGTGTTACCCTGGATTTAGGATGGGATGCTGCATGAGCACATGCACTGGAAAGCTCATCTCTAGCGTGGAAAGTGAGACCAGTGGGTAAAAAGTGAAGAGGTGCCCCACTATGCTTTGTCATTTACTTGAGATGCACTGGGATGGCAAACACTGAGGCAAAGTTAAATTAAAGTATGGAACTGTGTTTTATTCTCATAAAAGTGAAAAAATGTAATTATAAGAAGTATGTGAAAAACAGCAAAATGGAAGGGTTAGAGACTAGTAGCTCATGAACGTAAGGGACCAGCGGTAGACTTATTGCCATACTTGATGCATTAGACAAATACAAACATTTTTTTAAGCTACTAATTTTATTAAATTAGAGAGTATGAGTTCTCCTGTTGTGAAAAACAACACCTACAAAATAGATGGCTTAAAGATATAACAAATTTACAGTTGCAGGATTTCTATAAATGATGGGAGACTGGCCATTGATGGATATTATTTATTACTAGCAAAATACCCGCGCTACTGCATTAAAATTTTTATTAAGAAGAAAATTTAACCTTTTTAAAGTGACGGAAAATATGGCAATAATTATTTGTTAAGGATCTCTTTGTATACCACGTTGTCAGTTCGGCCCTCCGGTTGTAACATGACCAAGCTGTGCGCTGAGCTTACTCTTGAGCATGCAACTTACAGTTGGCCATGTGAACAGTAATCTTGTTTCAAATCACACAGCATGGATTGCTGCTGTCATAATCGATTTCAGTTTCATGGTTTGTTTCAATTACGACAGTATTTGCAGGACTTGTGTTGAAGTGACATTCGGCATCTGTCAAGCGTTGTAAGCTTACAACCGGTTTCATCGATAACTTCACATCCAGCTTTTGAGAGTTTAAACATTCATAAACATCAAAGTGTCCACTACTGAAATTTTCACCTATGAATGTAAGATGTTTAAGAGGCATTGGCGGTTGTCGAAAGGTGTAAAATATTTGGCCATTTCGGTACACTTGAAAGCACCAACCGAACAATTCAGCGGCAGCCATCAACTCACATGCAGAACCATAGGTGAAGGGCTTAAGCATTTCACTCTTCTAGTGCTCCTATGTAGTATAATTATCTCCTGTACCGTCATCAGTCCACACCTTGAACCTGTCCCAGTCATTCAATACATAAGACACAATGTTCTTCCGGATATCAAGAGTGAGCCTGATATGGCCGTGCAATATGTAACACAGAGAATGGAAAAGGTAGGTGCCATCTCCGGGCATGGAAACCACTCGGTAAGTGACAGTTCTTTGATCGATGGTGATTACCTCGATAGACATGGTAATGGGGGTTGGAATGATGAAGGAAATGGGTACCTGAGTAATGTAAAGTAAGTGTAAAATACCTATACAATAACTATAATTGTAATAAACAAACAATAAAACAGCGGAGAAGCCGTGGATTAAACAAAAAGGCTGTAGTTATCAGCAGGGAGACGTGAATCCCGTGGCGAAGCAAGGAAGGGAATGTAGAGACTGGAGCGACGGACGGCCTTATATAGGCAGGCAGCCAACAACGTGGGAGGTGATGGGATGGGAGACCCAACGCCGCCTCACATGGTGACCAAGCTGCAGGCTATGGACGTATATATGTACATAAGTAGGATTCAGTTAGCGTTGGAAACCCGTGTACCAAATTTCTTGAAGATGGGCCCATAAGTAACAAAGACTGTTGAAAAGTTCAATATGGTGGCCGACAGTGGCATCATACCACCGAAATAAGTACGTACATTGGTTTCGGTTAGTGCAGGGAAGCCGCCTACCAAATTTCAAGAAGATGAGGCCATAAATAAGAAAGTTCAACATGGCGGACGTTGTTGATCGTTACGCGTAGAATTTCGAAATGAAACCTGCTTAACTTTTGTAAGTAAGCTGTAAGGAATGAGCCTGCCAAATTTCAGCCTTCTACCTATACGGGAAGTTGGAGAATTAGTGATGTTGGAAAATTCAATATGGCGGCTGACAGTGGCGTCATACCACCGAAATAAGTACGTACATTGGTTTTGGTTAGCTCAGGGAAGTCACCTACCAAATTTCGTGAAGATGGGGCCGTAAATAAGAAAGTTCAACATGGCGGACGTTGTTGACCGTTATGACCGTTATGCGTAGAATTTCGAAATGAAACCTACTTAACTTTTGTAAGTAAGCTGTAAGGAATGGGCCTGCCAAATTTCAGCCTTCTACCTACACGGGAAGTTTGAGAATTAGTGACGTTGGAAAGTTCAATATGGCGGCTGACAGTGGCGTCATACCACCGAAATAAGTATGCACACTGGTTTCGGTTAGCGCAGGGAAGCTGCCTACCAAATTTCGTGAAGATGGGGCCATGAATAAGAAAGTTCAATATGGCAGACGTTGTTGATCGTTATGACCGTTACGCGTAGAATTTCGAAATGAAACCTGCTTAACTTTTGTAAGTAAGCTGTAAGGAATGGGCCTACCAAATTTCAGCCTTCTACCTACACTGGAAGTTGGAAAATTAGTGACGTTTGGAAAATTCAATATGGCGGCCGACAGTGGCGTCATACCATCGAAATAAGTATGTACATCGGTTTTGGTTAGCGCAGGGAAGTCACCTACCAAATTTCGTGAAGATGGGGTCAGCCTTCTACCTACACGGGAAGTTTGAAAATTGGTGACGTTGGAAAGTTCAATATGGCGGCCGACAGTGGCGTCATACCATCGAAATAAGTACATACATCGGTTTCGGTTAGCGCAGGGAAGCCGCCTACCAAATTTCGTGAAGATGGGGCCATAAATAAGAAAGTTCAACATGGCGGACGTTGTCGACCGTTATCGACCGTTATGACCGTTACGTGTAGAATTTCGAAATGAAACCTGCTTAACTTTTGTAAGTAAGCTGTAAGGAATGAGTCTGCCAAATTTCAGCTTTCTACCTACATGGGAAGTTGGAGAATTAGTGATGAGTCAGTCAGTCAGTCAGTCAGTCAGTCAGTCAGTCAGTCAGTCAATCAGTCAGTCAGTCAGTCAGTGAGTGAGTGAGGGCTTTGCCTTTTATTATTATAGATGAGCAAACAGAAGAACTACTTTCAATGTACCAAGAAGCCTCTGAGACCAGTAACCATTCAGAGCGAGAACGTTGAAGTGGTGCGAAGCAACAAGTACTTGGGGGTTCACTTAAATAACAAACTGGACAGGTCTGACAACAAGAACAGCCAGAGCAGCCTGTATTTCCTGAGGAGACACTGGTCTTTTGATGTACTGTATGCAGTAAGCTGCTGGAAATGTTCTTTTAGTCCATAGTAGACACTGTGGTGTTCTATGCTGCAGTCTTCTGGGGAAGCAATTTGAGTTCAAATAAAGTACAATCCTTAAACAAACTTATCAGGAAAGTCTGCTTCATCACAGGGTGAAACCTGCATACAGTGGAAGCTGTTGTGGAAAAGAGGATGATGGCAAAATCAGATACCATCATGAAAATTTCCCTCCACCCCCTCCAGGAGGCACTGTCTTGGACCACTTTTAGCCACAGGCTCATTCCACCACAGGTGTCTTAAGTAGCACCTCTGGGGGTCTTCCCCCAGCCTCCCTGGACTCCCTGCTTACAGTGCAAATAGATCTACACGGGATGCCATCCCTCTAGCTCTACACACAGCCATGACTCATCTAGAGGAACAGGGCACATATATGAGAATGTTATTTGTAGATTATAGCTCTGCTTTCAATACTGTTGTCACCTCCCAGCTCTTCCATAACCTGCACCATTTGGGCCTTGGCATACCACCATGTAATTGGATCCTCAGCTTCCTGTCGAAGTGCCATCAGGTGGTACAGCTGGGCCCCCAATTCTCCTCCACTATAGCACTGAACAAGGGCACACCACAAGGCTGTGTACTGAGCCCTATCCTCTAGTCCCTCTTCATTCACAATTGTGTGCCTGCATATACCACAAATAGCATCATAAAATTTGCAGATGACACAACAGTGATTGGGCAATTACCAATAATGATGAATCAATCTACAGAGCGGAGGTAAAAAACCTGGTGAGATGGTGCTCATTGAGCAGCCTATTCCTCAACACAGGGAAGACCAGTTTCTGAAAATAACAAGATGAGGATCATGCTCCAGTTTTCATCAGTAGGGACAAGGTGGATTGTTTAGGTTTAGGTTCCTGGAGATATACTAATTTTATTGAAAAAGTTACCTAAAAAGGCAATCTAACAGTATCCAGAGCTTTCAGCATTTCTGCCTATAACTGCCAGAGTAAATTCAGCCAAAGAGGTGAACACAACCCAACAAGATTCTTCTTGCACTGCCTACTCTTTCTCCTCCCAGAAGAATGAGGATGGGTCCACTAAGTTTAGGTTTTCCCTCAGAGTTTTCCTCCCAACTTTTCTTTGCATTCCTAGATGAAAGCTCTTCACATCCAGGAGGGTCCTATTCCATGGTCATCTCTAAAATAAATGAAAAATAGAGGTCGCTCCATATCAAGATCTGTTTTTTGTGTTTAAGTGGACCACACTAAATCAATTTCTCATCCACATGCTATCTTGTGAATGGATCTACAAGAGTAAATGTTCTCCTGTTTATTGTTTCATACTGTACATATTTGTAGAGCAAAAGCTGTGTTCACATATCTGGTTTTAAAATAAGATTATTTAAAGTTGGTGCAGGACTATGGCAAGTATGTCTTTTCTTTTTCTCATTTGTGATTTTCAAGGACGGAACATCTAAGTGCAGCCAAGATTTTTATAACATCACAGCTGGGAGCATTTCACCTCCCATTACTGTTTTAAAAAATGTCCATGTACAACAGGTGTGTTAAGCCCCATTTCTCTCCTCTAGACACTGAAGGTGTGATGATGACTCATTACTACTGGAATTGTCTCTTGCTACCTGCAATGCTGAAAAAAGCTTAGTGAGTTCAGTACACCGGATGATGGATATGTATTTATTTTGTTTGCTAGAGTGAAATGATGGAAAAAAAATCATGCTAAGTTAGTTAGGCATGCACTGCATATATCAGTAAAGTAATAAATCTCAGTCAGACATATTTATTCAAAGCTTTACAACACCCTCACTCTTCCCATTCCTCCCATGATAATTACAAATTTCAAGACTTTGTTGTACATGCACTATTAGTTGCATATGTTTATTCAAACAATATCACCAAATATTGTAACATCACCCATTACTGACAGACATCACTATTATATATTACATACTATTATTTTAACTGAAATCCAATGTGTTACAAAATAAATGTGGTCTTTCATTAGAGCTGGCTTGCTTATTTCCCATCTGGAATTTAACCCAGGCACTTTAGCTCAAAGATCCACCAAAAAGAAAAGCAACCTAACTGACTGAAGCCTGGGCGACAGTCTTTTTTTCTCTATCCATTATTTTTCATTTTTTGCAGGCCCAGTGCAGTCATTACACTGTAATAGACTCCCACGTTGAATACTACTGCATTATGTTATGAGGAGTTAAAGTAAATTACCCATTAACATAATGTACAATATATCAAGAATGTATGGAATTATAACTGACTGAAGTCATGCAGAGTGGATTAATTGTTCAATCATAAATGTTTTCTGCCACTGCAATGTGCCTCCTTCCCACACTTTAATGATCTTACAGCGGAAACCTCCCAGCTTCTTTATTGTCTTGAAGCCTGATGTGTTTTACTTTACACTTTCAATCTGAAAATTGAAAACATCATTATGTTTATTCTTTAGCAGACTGGCAAGGAATCAGTTCTGCTGATATATAACTGGAGTCTCAGACAGCTTGTACACCAAAGTGGGATTTGCTGTCATATTGCAATGTTACATTGAGATCTAACAGATTGTCTTTGTGATTGGTGACAGCCGGACCCAAAATGCACCCCTAGTCTCAAGTGAACATCAAACACATCTCTATAGAATTTGATCTTGACTTTTTTTTTATTTTTTGATTGGTTTGAGTTGTTTTTTGGCGTAATTAGCATTCAAATAAAATATCTACAATCAAGTAGATGCAAAAATACACAATACATTTAGTTGTTCCTTTAAATTAAAATGACTAACATGTTAAAAGGGAACTCATAGCTGAATATTTATGTTCAATAATAAAATTAATAATAATAATAATATTTTGTGTAACGAAGCCAGGCTGTAGGCAGGTTAGGGCACCAGCTGGGTCAGCCAATTTAATATCAATAGAAATACAGTAGCGTAGTGACAAAATTAAAACAAAAAAATGGCTCAGGTTAGTTTTGTTTTGTCATGGGACCTTGTAGCTTGAGATTCAGATACTCTGTCCTCCTCTGTTGGGGGTCAAGGTCCGACGCCGAGCTTCCTGGTTGACTGATATTTATAGTGTCAGTGCCAAAAGGAGCAGGATTTTCTCTACATGTTTCCCGTTGACAGTCCTTCCATGCTACTAGGGGAAGAGACGATACTGTTAGCATCAGCACTCCCTCTCGTTCCAAGGCGGAATTGCTTACCTAGCCAGTGCCGGGAAGGTGGTTCCCAGGCACATAACATCTGATATTGACCATACTCACAAAAAATTTAAAAGGGAGTAACACTGAAAAAGCTGCATTTTTCTTCTTTCACTCTACATTGACCTTTTTTCTTATTATATTACTGTAAAACTATAGAAACTATAGGAAAAAAACCTTTTGGCACAGTGCTCTGTTTAGTGTCTATATTTTAGCATCTGCATCATTTTAAAGTTTATTAGATGTACTGTAGTTGTCCAGGTCACTAAGTGTGCATATCAGCTTTTTATTTAAATAAATGCCTACAGCCCCCCAAAAAATTTAACTTTTTGGACTCACAGCATTCCTTTAGTTTGTTCTTGCCATGGGGAATCGGCTTCTACATTGAAAGATATATTATAGCAGCAGTCTGAAGCTGTTCCTTAAGAAAGCCAGTGTGTCTGTTTCACTGTAACACAAAGGACATTTTCAGAGGGATTTCACTTGAACAGATGTTTTATTTGTGTAATTTCCTGTGTATATTTTTGTATTATACATCAAATTTTAATTTAATTTCCATTTATTTTTACATGGTACTAGTTACACCAATAATCTCTTCTAGTGTCAGTGATGGCCTCTGTAACTGCTCTCTAATAGTAACTCCATGTGTCCCTGTAATCCTGAACTCCAGTTTTCATTTAAAGAAAATGCAAGTAATGGTGACCTGTCAAACATAATTTACTGTATAATAAGGGGCCATATGCTATATAATATAATGGGTATCCCTGCTAGCACTTATTGGACTAAAGCACTCCTATGAAACTGTTTGTCATCCCCCATAGCCTTTTGTTTAATTTTTGCACTGCTTTTTGGAAGTAAGAAAATTCATTGTTCACTGTACATGAGACAGTACTGAGCTTCTAAAATCACTGGGGCCAGCCTTGGACAGCTTCATACCATCTACTCAACCAGATGTCAGAGAAGTGCTACATCCATCATCTCTGATGACAGCTATCCAGCTCAACTGCTATTGTCACGTCTGCCTTATGGAACGTGCTACCGGAGCCTCACCTCTCGTTCCACCTACTTCAGGGACAGCTTCTTCCCCCTGGCCATAAGATCACTGAACTCTCAGTAACCTGTTTTTAAATGCTCTGTACTGTACCCACCTGATGGTGTATGTCTAACTGCACCATATGTTACATGTGTACTTCCATCTGCTTTTCTTTTTTTATTTATTCTGAGTTACTGTATTTATTTATCTTCTGCTACACTTACTTAATTACTGAATTTATTTATACATCATCATCTTATTGTCTTATTATATTGTATTGCCTGTACATTCTTCCCTGTCCTCCATAACCCCTCCTTGCAACTGTTGTACAAGAATTTCACTATGCTCTCACAGCTTATGTGACAATCTTCTTCTTTCAGCTGCTCCCTTTAGGGGTTGCCACAGTGGGTCATCTGTCCGCATATGGATTTGGCAAAATTTTACACCGGATGCCCTTCCTGACGTAACCCTCCCCATTTATCTGGGCTTGGGACCGGCACGAAGAAACACACTGGTTTGTGTCACAGTGTATATGGCAATAAAGATCTTAAATCTAATCTAATCTAACCTAATCTATAAACCTGTTCAGATTTTGGGCATTGTCTACTCTACAGTCCCCTGGTGGTACTGTCCTACTACAGTACAGGTTAGTAAATTCTATCAAATGCCATGTTAATTGGTTTCATGCTTCCCTTTCACCTAGGATGCCCTTTCCCCCTTCTTTAAGCACACCCCTGCCAGCACACTAAAGATCTATAGGGCATATGATTCCCTGGTGACATCAAACCAACTGCACTGATGTGAGATAGATAGATAGATAGATAGATAGATAGATAGATAGATAGATAGA